>CAMRHE010000048.1:7117500-8317500 GCA_947044405.1 Leptodactylus fallax | reverse complement strand
CTACTTTCTTCTTCTCGCCCTACAACCTGCAGTAGAGACCCTTTCCCCTCACACCTTCCTGCTGTCTTGCCAACTTACCTTACTAAAATATTTAACCCCTCTCTCTCTTCTGGAATTTTCCCATCTTCTTTCAAACATGCTGTTATAACCTCTCTATTGAAGAAACCCTCCCTTGACCTGTCCTGTGCTGCTAACTATAGACCTGTCTCTAACCTCCCTTTCATCTACAAAATCTTTGAACGCATGGTTTATTCGCGTTTAATCCACTATCTTTCTGCTAAATCTCTTCTTGACCCCTTACAATCTGGCTTCTGCACTCTGCACTCTACTGAAACGGCCCTCACAAAAGTCTCCAATGATCTCCCGACAGCTAAATCCAAAGATGACTTCTCTCTTCTCATTCTTCTAGATCTCTCAGCAGCATTTGACACTGTTGACCATCAACTCCTCCTCACTATGCTCCGTTCTGTCGGCCTCACGGACACCATGCTCTCCTGGTTCTCCTCTTATCTCTCTGACCGCACTTTATGTATATCATTTGTGGCTCTGTTTCTTCCCCTCTTCCCCTTGCCGTTGGGGTTCCTCAGGGCTCAGTCCTAGGCCCCCTGCTCTTCTCTGTCTACACAGCCCCCATTGGACAAACCATCACCAGATTTGTCTTCCGGTACTATCTTTATGCTAATAACACCCAATTATATACGTCATCCCGTGACATCACCCCTGCACTAATACAGAACACCAGTGACTGTCTCTCTGCTGTCTCAAATATCATGTCTTCGCTCTATCTGAAACTGAATCTCTCAAAGACTGAACTACTGCTGTTTCCATCATCTAATAGATCTGTCCCTGATATCTCCATTGCAGTCTCCGGGCTTACCATAACTCCTAGGCAGTATGCCCGCTGCCTCGGGGTTATGTTTGACTCAGACCTTTCCTTCACCCCCCATATCCAATCACTCGCACGCTCATGACATCTCCACCTCAAAAACATCTCCAGAATCCGCCCTTTCCATACCACAGACTAAAGACACTTATTGTTGCCCTGATTCACTCTCGCCTTGACTACTGTAACTCCTTACTAATTGGTCTTCCCCTTACTAAACTCTCCCCTCTACAATCTATTCTGAATGTGGCGGCCAGGCACATCTATCAGTCTAGACGCTACAGCGATGCCTCCGGTCTGTGTCAGTCACTACATTGGCTGCCTATTCAATACAGAATACAATATAAACTTATCAACCTCATCCACAAGGCTTTCCATAATGCTGCACCTCCCTACATTTCCTCCCTCATCTCTGTCTATCTCCCAACCCGTGCTTTCCATTCACTCAATGACCTAAGACTAACATCCTCTATTATCAGAACCTCCCACACTCGTATACAAGACTTCTCCCGAGTTGCACCACTTCTCTGGAATGCTCTATCTCGGACTATCAGATTAACCCCCAATTTCCACAGCTTCAAGAGCAAACTAAAGACGTATCTTTTCAGACAGGCCTATCACAACTCCTAATGTAAACCGTTCCGTAGTTAGATTCCCTAAAACGTACCCTCTGTTCACGCTCCCGCATTACCTCACAGGATATGATGCCGTATCAGACTAACTTTATATGTCCAGGCACCATCTGCACGTTAAAGGACATGACTGGTGACGGCTCATACAGCTTTATATATGTATAATGACAGTAACCTCTATTACAAAATTGTCTGACCATTGTATAAGCAATGCTACCTCCGATACCGCCCCTGCTTCCTCTTGTGTCACCCCCTCTACCTCATAGATTGTAAGCCCTTGCGAGCAGAGCCCTCAGTCCCAGTGTGTGAATTGACTATTTCTTCATAATGTATCTTTTTTGTCTGTACTTGAACCCTACAAATTGTACAGTGCTACGGAATATGTTGGCACTATATAAATAAAATGTATTATTAGTATTAAATGTAATATAATTAATGATATATAATTTATGTTGTAAATTATCTTACCACCTTGCCACCAATATGGTGTTTTAATCTACAAGACATTTCAAGCATGACACATGGTTGTCCCACAGGACTGGGAGTTGGGCTCAGTTACTATCATTCTGAGTGAGAATTCACATTCTTTTAAGATAACTTCACAGATGTGAGCTCAGACAGTAGATATTTGGAGCTGAGCTCGTTTCCATCCCCTGTTCTATCAGCGCTATGCAATAAAGATATTTTTGCCCAATCAAAGCAGAGCAGAGGTGGTGATGATAATACTTTTATTGCCAAGAACTCCTGCTACTATAGAGGGTTAATGTAAATGAGAAGTAATGGATATCAGTCACCACAGAATTAGAAGAAGTCATTTTCTCTGGGACCGCTACACCAAACCACAGTCTCTCTTGGGACAAAGTAATAATACAGTCATGAGCTTCAGAGTTATGATTTCATTATACTGCTATTTACAAAGGAACCGAGCATTCAAAATCTTCTTTGTATTTTTCATTACATGGAGAAACAGATTTTTATGACTTCTTTGCAAATTATTACATCACTCAAAGGATGACTTCACCTGTAAACAGCTTTGGGTAGGATTTTAGGGTCCCCCACTGTGGGGAAGAACAGACTGTCTTCTTACACATTTTTCTTCGAGTTGATACCACCAGCACATGTAGCAGATTTTATATTACAATAATAGTTTGATGTGGAGAGAGATCTGTGATGTGTGTTTTTAGAAACATAACATGTCACTTTTTGCTGAAGATTTTCATGGTGTATTTCATAATTTTAATTGAAGAGTGGTGAAATTTTCAGTACATTTCACTGCAAATCCTCAACCAAGTCCACATTAGACATATGGTAGTTGCCATTGATGCACATGGATTTGTGGCAATGACTCTCCACTAAGGGATTTGAGGTGGTCATCTCTGCCCCATGTGCTGCTACTGTAAAGGTTAGCTTTTTGATAAAACTGACCATACAACATCCCAGACCCCGCACTACAATTGCTCAAGGCCAACTACAATTTCCATTGGAGAGACCGCTCGCTTCGCTACCTGGGTGGTCCAGCTTTCCTTGGCATACTCCTCCCTATCCCCACTTATTCCACGATCTCCGCTCCCTTCTGGATAAATGACGCCCCCTCCATATTTCTCTAATGGGGCGGATCGCAGCAGTCAAGATGACTCTCCTTCTGAAACTCCTTTACTACTTTGAGACACTCCCAGTGGCGGTTCCCCGGGGTGAACTGCGATCCCTCCAGAAGGCAGTATTCCAGTTCATCTGGAATGTTAAACGTCACCGTTTCCCTCATTCTGTGATGTTGGCTGGCAAAACCGAGGGGGAAATGGCGGTCCCACACATCCTACATTATTACTGGGTGGCCCATCTACGAGTCATTCCGTTCTGGGCGTCCTCTCAGGCATACACTAAATGGGTGGAAATAGAGAAGCTCTGGTTGGCTCCTGTGCACCGGAATGCTTTTCTGTGGTCCCACTCCCTCCCCTCGGTTGCAATCCCTCTATTGGGCCCCATCCGAATCACACGAGCGATTTGGATCACTTGCTCTAAGCTATTTCCTCTAGCCTCTCCTGCCTCCTCTATGATTTCATTCATGTACAATCCGCTCCTCCCAGGGGGACTCACTTCGGCCATGGTGCGCCCTTGGAGCAGGCTTGGCCTTTTCCATATTGCAGACCTGGTCGATCCCTTGACCCTAGAGCTCAGGCCCTTTGACTATCTTACCTCTGTCCTACACTTGCCGACCACTGAATGGTTACATTACCAACAAATTTATCACTTTGCCCATGCTCAGCTTGGGACCACTCGAGTCTCGCTCCCCACGGCTTTCGAGAAACTGTGCCGTGCTGGTACCTCTACGAGGTGGCTCATAACCAGTATAACCCCTGCTCAGAGGGGGGGGATCTCCCCCTTCCCATAAATATATGGTTAAGAGGGCTGAGGCTCTGGATAGGCAGATCTTGCCCGGACAGTGGCAGATTATATGGTCTTGTGCAGCCAAATCCTCTTCCTGTATCACATTTTGAGAAACCCAATACAAGATTCTTATGCACTGGTATCACACGCCAGCTTTGCTCCACACCCTTAATCCCTCTATCCTCTCCTCATGCTGGCGATGTCAGGCCACACTGGGTACGGTATGCCATGTTTTCTGGGATTGCCCTGCCCTCCGCCTTTTCTGGACGGAAGTGAAACTCCTCACTGATGCCCTCTTTATTCAGGGGGTTCCGCTGGATCCCATAACCTATTTACTCAATTTGCCTCCCAAACATCTAGACAAGGAAACGTCTCGGCTGTTTCTTTATTTGTGTTCGGCAGCTAAGACCCTTATTGCCCTACATTGGAAGCAGACTCTCCCTCCCACGGGGCCTGAGTTAGTTGCCCGCATGAAGGACGTTCGTAGCCTAGAATTTTTAACTGCTAGCCTTAACCACACTGTTGATGCCTTTAATGCTGTCTGGTCGCACTGGGACTCCTATTGCATTGTACATGGTTTTTGACTCTGACCAACTCCCCCCCCTCTTCTCCTCCCCCCCCCCCCCCCCCCCGTCCCCCTCTGTTTGGTCTGGTGTCTGTTGTTGTCTGTCCTACCACAGTTTTTTTGTTTTCTTTGGTTGTGATATATTTGGCTAGACTGTTATGCCGCATGTTGCGGCTACTCCTTACCTCCTTACCTCTTCCTGTTGATGTATATTTTATTATGTAAAACCTTAATAAAAAAACAAACTGACCATACAGTTAGAGATGATACTGTGTTGCGCAACCAACAATAATTATTAGCAATTAATAATTAACAACAATAATCCTTGATATAATATTACCATAACAGGTTATATAAAATGTGTTTGGAAGGAGGCAGTGTAAGAGCTTACAAGTTATAGGGGTATATGAAGTAACACAAAATCAACTTTATGTCTTTGTAGTCAGTATAAAGATCCAAGGGAAATAATTTCAGAATACAGATAGGTGTTGCACAGTTCATGGAGATGCTGAGATGGTGTTTAGGGAATATGATATATCCAATTCAGTAGCACAGGTAGCAGAGGAGAGTTAGGAGGGAGCAGTATTGTATTTTGTTTTAATTGTTATGATGGACCCTGGAAAGTTAGAAGTGATCCATAAAGATTACATACATCCCTTGTCAATCCTCTCTGATAATATAAAGAAGTCAATAAGGAATTTTCTGTTTCAAAGTGACAGCATATTTTGGGTTGAATTGGTTGTTCAGTTTCTCGGCATCTGTGAGAAAAACTTATTCCCTAAGACGTGGCCCATGTGACCTGGTAGCAGGTTAACAGAGTTTGCAAGGGCGATCTTTAACAGGGAGGTCAATGAATATTAGCCTAGGACCTTCACGCCACTAGGGCACTGAGTCTTACTGAGCTCAATATTCCTATTGGAGTGGATATTCTAAATACGTAATGCTTTTGGCAATATGTATGACTGTAGTCTATTTGATTGTACGTTAAATTATTAATAGTGATTATTTATTCTTTTAGTAAAGCAATGTTAACCCTTTAATGGAAGTCTGTCACCAGGAAAATCAATATCAAACCAGTCACAGTGCATTGTAGGGGACACTATGCTAAGCATCATCAGACCTTTAGATAATTGTTCTTAAAATATGCAAATGAGGCTGATGTACAATGGGGAGTACCAGAGTCTCCAAAGGCTCTTTGCTCAGATCTGAATCACTGCCTTGTACTTTGGACTGACAGCTTCTTCCTATCCTACAGTTATGATGCTGTTTGCTGAATTCCCACACATGCACCTTGCCTTGGTGCCCTTGGAGACTCTGGCACATCTCCATTGCATTTGAGCCTCATTTGCTTATTTGTAAAACTAGCTTTATTAAGAAAATGGTGAAAATCTATTTACTGAATTATGTAAAGGTTTGATGACATTCAGTATAATGTCTCCTACAATACACTGTGGCTGATGATAAATTCAGATACAGTGGGGAAAAAAAGTATTTAGTCAGCCACCAATTGTGCAAGTTCTCCCACTTAAAAAGATGAGAGAGACCTGTAATAGACATCACAGATAGACCTCAACTATAAGAGACAAAATGAGAAAACAAATCCAGAAAATCACATTGGCTGGTTTTTTAAGAATTTTTTTGCAAATGATGGTGGAAAATAAGTATTTGGTCAATAACAAAAGTTCATCTCAATACTTTGTTATATATCCTTAGTTGGCAATGACAGAGGTCAAACGTTTTCTGTAAGTCTTCACAAGGTTGGCACACACTGTTGCTGGTATGTTGGCCCATTCCTCTATGCAGCTTTCCTCTAGAGCAGTGATGTTTTGGGGCTGTCGCTGGGCAACATGGACTTTCAACTCCCTCCAAAGGTTTTCTATGGGGTTGAGATCTGGAGACTGGCTAGGCCACTCCAGGACCTTGAAATGCTTCTTACAAAGCCACTCCTTCGTTGCCCTGGCAGTGTGCTTGGGATCATTGTCATGCTGAAAGACCCAGCCACGTTTCATCTTCAATGCCCTTGCTGATGGAAGGTGGTTTGCACTCAAAATCTCATGATACATGGTCCCATTCATTCTTTTATGTACACGGATCAGTCGTCCTGGTCCCTTTGCAGAGAAACAGACCCAAAGCATGATGTTACCACCCCCATGCTTCACAGTAGGTATGGTGTTCTTTGGATGCAACTCAGCATTCACTCTCCTCCAAACACGACGAGTTGTGTTTCTACCAAACAGTTCTACTTTGGTTTCATCTGACCATATGACATTCTCCCAATACTCTTCTGGAACATCCAAATGCTCTCTAGCAAACTTCAGACGGGCCTGGATATGTACTGGCTTAAGCAGGGGGACACGTCTGACAATGCAGGATCTGAGTCCCTGGCAGCGTAGTGTGTTACTGACGGTAGCCTTTGTTACGTTAGTCCCAGCTTTCTGCAGGTCATTCACTAGGTCCCCCCGTGTGGTTCTGGGATTTTTGCTCACCCACGGGGTGAGATCTTGCGTGGAGCCCCTGATCAAGGGATATTATCAGTGGTCTTCTATGTCTTCCATTTTCTAATTATTGCTCCCATAGTTGATTTCTTGACACCAAGCTGCTTGCCTATTGCAGATTCAGTCTTCCCAGCCTGGTGCAGGTCTACAATTTTGTTTCTGGTGTCCTTCCACAGCTCTTTGGTCTTCACCATAGTGGAGTTTGGAGTGTGACTGTTTGAGGTTGTGGACAGGTGTCTTTTATACTGATAACAATGTCAAACAGGTGCCATTACTACAGGTAATGAGTGGAGGACAGAGGAGCCTCTTAAAGAAGAAGTTATAGGTCTGTGAGAGCCAGAAATCTTGCTTGTTTGTAGGTGACCAAATACTTATTTTCCACCATAATTTGCAAATAAATTCTTAAAAAATCAGACAATGTGATTTTCTAGATATGTTTTCTCATTTTGTCTCTCATAGTTGAGGTCTACCTATGATGTCAATTACAGGCCTCTCTCATAGATTGTAAGCTCTTGCGAGCAGGGCCCTCAGTCCCAGTGTGTGAATTGAATATTTCTTTGTAATGTATCTTTTTTGTCAGTACTTGAACCCTACAAATTGTACAGTGCTGCGGAATATGTTGGCGCTATATAAATAAAATTTATTATTATTATTATTATTATTATTATTATTATTATTATTATTATCTTTTTAAGTGGGAGAACTTGTACAATTGGTGGCTGACTAAATACTTTTTTTTCCCCACTATAAATTCACTGCCACAGAATTGCTCTGGTTATTATCTCAACATGTATGGCAAGCTGGCATATTTTAAAACCAAATTAAGCTTTACAATTGGATAACATAAGTTTGCGTTCTGTGTCAGTATTTTACAATGCATTGCAATACACTGTATTAGTAATCAGACCTCCTGAATATAAAAAAAATATAAGAAATAAAAATTCAAATCACCCCCTTTTCCCTAGAACACATATAAAAGTACTTAAAAAGGACCTTTCATGTCCTTATCAATGTGTGGTTTTATATAGAAAGCCGACAGTGCGCTGAAATCAGTCGGCTTTCCCGGTATATGCCTCGGTGCTGGAGATATCAGTGACATTAATTTAGCTGAAAAGCTGAGATCCAGGAGAATGCCCCACATGTATCGCCCACAACTTGGGCTTCCTCAAGGGTCCAAACAAGGCAGAGTGACTCAACTACGCACAAAAATATAGGATCTCCAAGATGTTTGGAACAACCTCCCTGCCAAGTTTCTTCAAAAACTGTGCACAAGTGTCCCTAGAACTGATGCTGTTTTGAAGGGAAAGGAATGTCACACTAAATATTGATGTGATTTAGATTTCTCTTTTGTTTATTCACTTTGCATTTTGTTAATGGACAAAAATAAACTATTGACACTTGTGTTTTTAAAAATATTCTTACTTTGCAGAATGTTTTCCATACTTGCATAAAACTTTTACGCAGTACTATAGATTAAGCTACAATTTTTCCAATGTGGACATGGCTTCTCAGAAAAGAAGGTGTGACTTAAATGCGTCAAGATGTACCAATAATGGGGTCATAAAATTCATGCTCAAATTAAGACAACTAAAAGATGGTATAAACTTAGACAGTCTAAAGATACACCAGACTTATCATCCAGCATCAGCCACTGTGATTACGCTGGCACATTTTCAGATGGCCTGTATAACTATTAGTAAATTTAGGCCAATATGCAAATATCTGCTGCACCAAAGGCCACAAAGCCTGGCACTTCCAGATTTCTACTCAAATCTCTAAATGTATATCCAATTTACCATAACAAATGTATAGAGTAAACTTGTAGGGAATGTGTGCATTATACTAGGCTTACTAGACAAGACACAGTTTCAGTACTGTGCTGCTCTTTTGGCGGTTAGCACTCTACATTCTCCTAGGCAAAAGCATTCTCTCTATCTGAGCACCTTATATGTTAAACTTATGTCTCTCATCACAGGAATGAAGAATTATTTCTACCTAAATCATTTACTAGGCAACTTCCACATTATACTAAATCTCTGCCCCCGACCTAACCTTCACCATAATACTGACCCTGTAATCCCCCAGGACAAATCTAACCTTTCTAATTTATTTATTTCATTATTCTAATCTAACAAGTCATATATCTTCTACATAGGACTGGATGTGGCCTTGAGAATCTCTCCATAGCAATGGTAGGTCACACAATATGATGTGAATCTGACATCACACAATGCACAATAGACTGTTCCTGTGCAACAGTCTAAGAAATTTCCAGTAGGTATCCCTATTATCCAGAGACCTAAAAGAAACAGCACTGGTCTCAGACATGACTTCAGGTAACAATTTACATGGGGTTCCCAGGAGATTTCCTTTAACTTCCTGAAGTACTTAGTAAAGGATCTACTTGTAGGTGGCCAACATAGTTCATTATGATATCCTAATTTATCTTGCCAAAAAGAGGCACATCTACCCTATAAATCTAATATATTCATGTACATTGTAGATGTGTGATGCTTCACCTAACTCTTTAGCATAGAGTCAGACTGCAATAAATCTTAAAGAACTTATTTAGCCGCTCATCAATCTCACATGTGACTCAGTCAGCCCCTCCATAGACTCACAAATGACTCAAGCAGACCACATCATTCTTACACATTGCTCAGTCAGATTCCATCATAAATCTACTCATATGTCTCTTACAGCCATGTATATAGTGAAATAATGATCTCATCATGTGGCTGTATCTGGTGGAAATTGGATATGCTGGTGAGTGTGTGTGTGTGTGAAGATAGTCTCATCACAAGTAACAATGTTTATCTATTCGAGACAATGCAATGCTACATAATAGAGTATTCCCAAGACCACAATCATATGTTATCTGCAAGTACTATGTAAAGTATGAGCATTATATTGTTATGACAGATTTTACCTAGTTTGTTACATAATGTCCTGCTCCCTTTTCCTATTTTTATGTTCTTGTGCTAGTAGTTACATCCCCCAGCAGTCCACCCAACATTGCATTAGAGACAACAGAGTATTGTTTCTATCTACATACCTTACTAGACCGGCTGAATGTAAATGTGCATTGTATGAGCTGTCAGTATTAGGTATCTTAGTAACATGCATCCTGAATAAGATTTATGTTCACAAGAGGAGGTTAAGTAGTAAATATACTTGGCACATTGGCACAGCGGGCCACTGGTGACTGCAGAGAAACCCAATTGCTATTCCTGTACAAGGGCCCTCTCCTTATTATTTGTGCCGCTGTTACTGGCCAGCCCAGATGAGGCTCTAAACATGTCAGAGCTTTGTAACAATCTGTCACTGAGACTACTTTGGAAACATAAAGGAAATGTTAATCACTTTACTTATGGGATACAGATGTTCATTGTGTTTACAAAATGCATGGGGCCCATTAGTTTGATCTTTGCCCTGTGCACAGCATGTATTATGGTAGCTTTGGTCTTATCTATGCATCTCATGTTTTTGTGCTACTGTGTGGTACTGTACATTTTGCAGTATAGAATCTATGTTTTTCCTATGCTAAATGTTCTCTTTCAAAATATTATAACCGTGTTATTTTTGGCTCATCCTACACAGACAGTATGTTTTGTTCTGTAGTATACTCCCTGACTGTTAGGTAAACAGAGTCCCTTTTTAACGTTTGTATATTTAGTTTAGGCCTTAGTCACACATCCATTTTTTACATACATATTCCAGCCATATTTTTTACAGCTGGAATATGGACACATTGATTTTACAGACATTGGTGGTTATTTATCATCTGTCCCTTTTGTGGCCATACTTTTCGCAGGTGCTCCTTTTTTTAGACTAGTTTTACTGTGGTGCTTATGATGTCGGCGTATCACCTGTTAAATGTTGTGCACATGTTAGTGCAGATGTCTTTTTAGGCCATGTGTGCTTTTGCCTTTTTTGGTCAAAAAGGCGAAAAAAAGGCGCAATTGCCCCTTTTTAATGCTTTCTAACCTGACGGGCTCTTTCATGCTGCCCATGGACTGGAAAACATTTGCGCTTTTTTTGCCCCTTTTTAAAAAAGGCACAAGTCAGGGTGGGTTCACACCTGCGTTCCAGTACGTCCGTTGGCAATCCGAGTGAAAATCTCGGCGAACGGGATTGGCATCGGATACAGACCGGTCAGCGACGCATTGGTTAAAAACCCATTCATTTGAATGGGTTTTTAAAGCAATGCGAGGGTGTCCGATTGCACCCTCTGCGCTGCGAAGCCGTTTTTTTTTCCTTGGACACGAAGTCCTGCCTGTCCGACTTTGTTTCCGAAGAAAAAAAAGGATTCGCAGCGCAAAGGGTGCAATCGGACACCCTCGCATTGCTTTAAAAACCCATTCAAATGAATGGGTTTTTAACCAATGTGTCGCTGACCGGTCTGTATCCAATGCCAATCCTGTTCGCCGAGATTTTCACTCGGATTGGCAACAGACGGACTGGAACGCAGGTGTGAACCCACCCTCAGTGTGAAAAAGATCTCCATTTAGGCCACGCCCCCCTTTATCACCAAAAAGCAAAAGTGGCAAGGGCAGCATAAAATCTGGAAAAAAAAGCACATGAAGCATAGGGCAGAAAAAAAATCTTAAAAAAGCGCAATTTACAACAAAAAAAGGTGTAAGTAGCTTAATAAATGTGACATATAACACCACCAACTGAATAAAAAATGTTTACCCTAAAATCTTGATTTAAACTAAAGGTCATTTTCTGGTGATACATTACCTTTATACTGAGAATTCGTCTGCAGTATAATTATATGTGCGAGCTTTAGAATATGAAAGTAGGGGGGTGTGGTCTGGCTGCCGAGCTGTATGGCCGCAGACTGAGCTAGCTCTCTGTCACCCTAGTGACTCCACATCGACTGCACCTCGTGAACGCTCTGTGCTGATTCCGATCCTACACAGTACATACTCCGGCATGGTCCGGAAGCGGAAAAATACCGCTGGCCCGTCCAAATTGCTGGATTTCTTCTTCCAATCCCCTTCTGAGTCCAGCCAAGATGGCGCCAGCTCACAACACTCGGCCTTGGATCCGGGTGACGCATCTGAGGCCTTGTTGGGAAGACGCGCTAGCTCAGTGCCGCCTGTGTCTCGTTACTCCGGCTCCTCTGTCCGCAACACCTCTCCCCCTAGTCCTTCATCTGAGGGTGAGACCTCCGCAGCGCGATCACATAACTCTGGGAGGCCTTCGGGCAAGCCTGCGCAAACAGCGTCAACGTCTCTCCTCTGAGCCTTCTCGTGCAGGACAGGTAGGCCATGGCTCTCCTGACCCTACACATACTTCACCTTCTCCCCGATTTTTTAGAGGGCCTGCCAACTTCAGATGCCCCGCTCACAGAATCATCTATGAAAGACATGTTACAGACTCTTCATCGATCTCTGCAGCAAAGCTTTGCCTCCTTAGTGGCTCCTATTCATTCCTCCATACAAGATCTGTGAGGTAGGGTTCACCATATTGAATCTAAACTTGGTGACTTTGTTTCATCCCATAACCAACTCATTGATGCTCACTATGAACATGAGGATGCCATTACTAAACTTCAACTGAAAGTGGCTGATTTAGAAGATCGCTCTAGGCGGAATAACGTGAAACTCAGAGGAGTGCCTGAATCTTTCCCTAACGCGGACCTTGTGTCCTACCTGCAGGATTTTATCAGAGCTGTCTTGCCTAATTCTGCCCCAAGAGATCTCATTATAGATAGAGCGCATCGGATTCCCAAACCCCACCATCTGGCTGATGATATTCCTCGAGATGTCATTGCAAAAATACACTTTTTTCATATTAAAGATATGTTCATGCAAGCTACTAGGAAGAAAGATTCCCTCCCGAACACCTATAAGGACATTTCAGTCTATGCAGACTTTTCAGCAGCTGCTCTACAACAACGTCGACTTCTGGCCCCGATTACAGCCATATTGCGAGACAACCAGATCAAGTACAGATGGGGCTTTCCAGTCCGTCTCCTCGTCTCACACGAGGAGGATCTCTATGTGTTAAAATCCTTAGAAGATGGCTGTAAATTTCTCAAGAGATGGAATCTTTTACAACCAGATTTGGAAAATGTTCCTAAGGCTGCTCTTTCCCGTATCATACGGGTTGACAAGCATGGGAAGATTGCCCGCTGAAGTGCTGTGTTCCACCTCCTTCTGATGGGTGACCTGGTTTTGTCTTTTTTGTTCCTGTCCCGATTTTGGCTACAGATATCGGCTCCTGCTACTCAGTCTTGAGACTGACTGTTTCTTTCCCCATTTCTTTACAGGTGAATGATGCTCGTCTTAAGTAGACCGTGGAAAATTCATTTTCATCTCTGGTTTCTGTTTGTTGTCATATGTCTCCTCCCCTTCCCTCCGTGTTTCTACCCTTTCCTTTCTTTGCAGGTCGTGTATTTATTTTTGTTATTATAGCACTATGATAATGGCTGTTCCTTTGCTGCAGAGCGATGTGGGCTCGCCTCTCTCCGTTGGGGTGGTAAGTCGGCTTTGAGCTTGCTTGTCCGTGTGCATCATAGCTATTACTTTTGCTTCCCTTAATGTTAGGGACTTGAATTGCCCTAGCAAACGTTCTTTTTTATGGTCTGAGGCTAGGTCTCTCTCCTGTAACGTCCTTTGTGTCCAGGAGACTCACCTACTTAGCAAGGACGCCCATAGGATACGCAACCCCAGCTTTCCTACGATATTTCGGTCACTTTATTCCTCTAAATCTAGGGGTGTTTTAATTGCCTTTAAACATGCGGTCTGTTTCCAATTGTTAGAGAAGAGGATCGATCCTAAGGGTCGATATGTGAATTTAGTGGGCCATCTAAATAATGTTCTCTGCACTTTGGTTTCAATCTACGCACCTAACACTCACCAACTTCGATTTCTCATTAGAGTTTTGCGTTTAGTGTCCCAAGTTCGGCAGGGGGGGGTCTCCTCCTCTATCCTTATTGGATTCCCTCCATTTACCTTCACTTTTCCCCCAGGAGGCGCAGCATCTTGACAGGCCCATCTCCACGGAGGAGATAGCTGAAGTAATTGCTTCTCTCCCCGTTAGGAAATCTCCCCGGACCAGACGGTATGACGAATGATTAATATAAAACCTTCTCCTCTACCCTACTTCCCCACTTGACGAAATTCTTTAACACGGCGATGTTATCGGGTTCGTTTCCCAATGAAAACCAGGAGGCTCTGATTGTCACGATCCCTAAACCGGGGAATCTACAGATTCCCCCCAAAACTTCTGCCCCATCTCCTTATAGAATACTGATGTTAAGATATACGCGAAGCTCTTGGCTCAAAGACTTGCTCCACTAATCCCCCTTTTAGTTTTTCCTGATCAGGTGGGCTTTGTCACTGGTCGACAGGTCCCTGATAATACTAGGAGAGTGCTGAACCTTTTGCATCATATTGAGAGGGGTAGGCTTCCATCTGTGATGTTGGCGCTCGACGCTGAGTAGGCGTTCGACCGCATTCCTTGGTCGTTCGCCTTCTCGGCTTTACGATGGATGGGTCTGGGTGGTCCATTTTTATCGGCCATAGCTGCCCTTTATTCTGCACCCTCCTCTAGAGTTTTTGTTAACGGAGCCTTATCTACTTATTTTGCAATTACCAATGGTACCCGACACAGTTGCCCCTTGTCCCCACTTATATTTATCCTCTCTATTGAACCCCTAGCATGTGCCCTTAGATCACATCCTGGTGTTCGAGGGGTGACTGTGGCGGGCCATTCTCATATCATCTCACTTTATGCTGATGACATTATCCTCCTGTCTCTCACTGACCCGGGTTCGTCCCTGTCGTCCTCTCTTGACCTAATTGAATTATTTTGTTCCTTATCCTATTACAAATTGAATATAGTCAAGACTCAAATTCTTCCGTTATATCTCCCCGAATGGGAAATTTCCTTTCTTCAGCAAAGATATCCCTTTGACTGGAGATTTGATAATATCCTATACTTGGGGATCTTACTCACTCCTTCCTATTCCTTGCTATATCTAGCGAACTATCATGACTAATGATTAATATAAAACCTTCTCCTCTATCCTACTTCCCCACTTGACAAAATTCTTTAACTCGGCGATGTTATCGGGTTCGTTTCCCAATGAGAACCAGGAGGCTCTGATTGTCACGATCCCTAAACCGGGGAATCTACAGATTCCCCCCAAAACTTCCGCCCCATCTCCTTATAGAATACTGATGTTAAGATATACGCGAAGCTCTTGGCTCAAAGACTTGCTCCACTAATCCCCCTTTTAGTTTCTCCTGATCAGGTGGGCTTTGTCGCTGGTCGACAGGTCCCTGATAATACTAGGAGAGTACTGAACCTTTTGCATCATATTGAGAGGGGTAAGCTTCCATCTGTGATGTTGGCGCTCGACGCTGAGTAGGCGTTCGACCGCATTCCTTGGTGGTTCGCCTTCTCGGCTTTACGATGGATGGGTCTGGGTGGTCCATTTTTATCGGCCATAGCTGCCCTTTATTCCGCACCCTCCTCTAGAGTTTTTGTTAACGGAGCCTTATCTACTCATTTTGCAATTACCAATGGTACCCGACAGGGTTGCCCCTTGTCCCCACTTATATTTATCCTCTCTATTGAACCCCTAGCATGTGCCCTTAGATCACATCCTGGTGTTCGAAGGGTGACTGTGACGGGCCATTCTCATATCATCTCACTTTATGCTGATGACATTATCCTCCTGTCTCTCACTGAACCGGGTTCGTCCCTGTCTCCTCTCTTGACCTAATTGAATTATTTTGTTCCTTATCCTATTACAAATTGAATATAGCCAAGACTCAAATTCTTCCGTTATATCTCCCCGAATGGGAAATTTCCCTTCTTCAGCAAAGATATCCCTTTGACTGGAGATTTGATAATATCCAATACTTGGGGATCTTACTCACTCCTGCCCATTCCTTGCTATATCTAGCGAACTACCCTCCCCTCCTTCGGATCTTACAGACCGAGGCGGATCGAATGGGCCTGACTGAGATTTCCTGGCTGGGTAGAATAGCGGCCTTCAAGATACTTCTCCTTCCCGCCTTTTGTACCTCTATCGCACCTTACCTATCTCTTTACCCCCTTCCTTTTTTAAATTGGTCAACGGTTTACTTACAAGATTTATCTGGGTGGGCAAGAAACCCCGCCTCGCTTGCTCGATTCTAACCAGAGCCAGCAACCTTGAAAGTCTGTGAGTGCCTGATATACATGGGTACTATATTGCTACTTTGGTCTCCTTGGTAGTGGGTGGCTTGCCTAGGGAGGAAGAGCTCCACTGGATGCACATTGAAAAGGCTTATTTTTCTGCTAAGGAGTATTAAGAAATACTTTTTGCCTTTTTCTGGATTGGTGTTGATAGCTACTCTTGTTCGCCTTTTACCAAATACTCTGTGGCGGCCTGGAAATATGCCCACTCTCACGCAGGTAGTTCAGAATTGCTAGACAGATCCACTATTCCGTTCAGAGTGTTTTCTGTAGTGGTTCCTTCCTTGAGTCTGGAGAGCTGGGTCGCAAACGGTTTGCAATTTGTTTCTCAACTTTTTCAAGATGGTAACCTAAGAGATTTTGCATCGTTGTCTACAGAATTTGATTTGCCCAAACATGACTTTTAGAAGTTCCTTCAAGTGCGAGATTGCCTACAAAAACATGACTGCTTTCGAGTGAGATGCAACCCTGATATCTTTTTCTTACTTTGATCAACTCGAAAAGGTCTTAGACTGATTTATTATTCTATTGACCCTCGATCCTCCTTCCAAAAGACTTACCCTATCCGTCTTTGGGAGAGAGATCTTGAAAAGTTATGGACTCCTAAGGAGTGGCAGAAAGCCTTTGCTCTATTTCGCATTTCCCTAGCCTGTAGCTCCCATGTGAAGACAGCGTACAAGGTGGTTCTTAGGTGGTATTTTCTCCCAGCTCGGATTCATCGAATGTTTCCTAACTCATCTTCTCTCTGTTGGAGGCTATGTGGGGGAGTGGGTACGCTGTTGCACACCTTTTGGGCTTGTCCTCATCTTGCTAACTACTGGCAGGAGGTTTTCGATCTTCTGGACGGCCTTCTGCGGTGCTCTATTCTCCGGACTCCTCAGCTGGCTATGCTTAATTTAGAGATGGACGTGCTCCCTCCTCCACATCGCAAACTGGCGTGTAAGATTTTAGTGATGGCTAAATTGGTTATTGCTCGGAAATGGAAACAACCTTTGTTCCCATCATTGCAGGACCTTTTGACACTTTTTCATACCAACCACTCATACGAACGTGTCATTGCTTTTGGGAATTTTTCCTTTCCTAAATATAAAATTGTGTGGGAAAGGTTGTTGGTGAGCCCGCACTGCTCTCCCTTGGTTGGTTAGTTGGTTAGCTGGTTAGTTTGTTAATTAGTTAATTTGTTCAAGGGATGAGATAATTAGCTGACCAGTGAGACTCACTTTTCCAATCGGTTTGTGCTTTTGTGTTATTATTGCTGGACTTTTGAAATGTGGGTTTCAGCTCTTCTCTCCGATCCTCTACTATACTTAGAATTTATAGTACCTGGTTCAGTCCTTTTAACGGCAAGTCCTACTTTGCCAAATAGTACTGGCTGATTATAATTATGATATCTTCTGTTTGACCTGCTTCCCCCCCCCCTTTTTCTTGCCCTTTCCTTATGTGGTGTGTGGTGTCCGTGTGTGCCTTCTATATTATTTAGATAACTGTTTTACTTTAGCAGTTTCGATGTTCGCTCTGTTGACTCTTTCAGTATTTTCTAATGTCATATATTTGAAAAATTTTATAAAAACTATTGAAACAGAATATGTAAGTAATTCAGCTATACATCTCCACATAATGTGGTGCCAAAAGTCAAGCGAAGTGTGTTAGTTCTAGATATTAATAGTGTAAATACTTAGTATCACATTAGACTCAGATCATACTGTAATGTAAGGTTTGTGTCAGAGGTTGTGGTGTTTTTTTTATAATATTCTTGCCAACAAAAATACATGAAATGAATCCTGAAGGATTACATCATAAGTCAGTAGGGTCATATAGGATTTGTCAAGACTCATTTAAAACACACACACTATATGGGCAAAAGTATTATGACACAACTCTTAGGCTAAAGCGTCACGTTGCAGAAAGCAGCTTTTTTTGTTGCAGATTTTGCTGCGGTTTTTTGAGCCAAAGTCAGGAGTGGATTAAGCAGAAGGTAGAAGTATAAGAGCTTCCTATATATTTTCCACTCCTTTTGTAGCCATTCTTGGCTTTTGCTCAAAAAACCATAGCAAAATCTGCAACAAAAAAAGCTGTGAATCGGCAACGTGGGGCCTCAGCCTTAGGCTAAAGCCCCACGTGGCGTAAACGCCGCGAATCACCCGTGGCAGAAGCGGCGCGGAAAAAATCGTGCCATTTTACAGTCAGAGCAAAGTGGATAGGATTCTAGTGAATTCCATGCCCACTTTGCAGAAAAAAACGCGCTACGGACACACAGCGATTTCCAAAACCGGCACGGTTTTGGAAATCGCAGCATGTCAATAATACCTACGGAACGCCGGAGATTTCCCCATAGGTATAATTGAAATAGAAAGTCCGCAGTGGAAATCGTGATGTGATCCCGCCACAGTTTCTCCCGCAGCGCTTTTTTTTGCTGTGGGACGCCACGTGGGGCCTTAGCCTAAAGGTGTTTCATTCAGTGCCATTGCCACAGGTGTATAAAATCCAGCACATAACTATGCAGTCTGCCTTTACAAACTTTGTGAAAGAATGGCTCATGTTAAAGAACTCACTGAATTCTAGCATGGAACTGTAATAGGATGGCGCTGTTGCAGCAAATCAGATCATGAAATTTCTTCCCTCCGAGATATTCCATGATCAACTGTGAGTGGTATTATTGATGGATGTGGAAGCGTTTAGGAACCAGCTCTTCCCAAATAACTACAGAGTTACAAACTTCCTATGGCACTAACATCAGCACAAAAACTGTGACCGCCCTACTCCCAGGAGCTTCATGGTATGAGTTTCCATGGCCAAACAGCTGCATGCAATCCTTACACAACCAAGCACAATGCCAAGGGCCATATAGGGCCACCACTGGACTCATGAGCAGTGGAAATGTGTTCTTTGGAGAGATGGATCACACATCTCTATCTGGTAGTCTGATGGAAGAGTCTGTGTTTGTTGAATGCCAGTAGAACATTTCCTGTCTGACAGCATTGTAACAACTATAAAGCTTTCTGGAGGGGGGATACTGCGAAAAGTAACTGCCTCGCACAGAGCCCTAACCTCAACTCCATCAAAAAAAATCAACTGGATGAAGGACAGATGGGATGAACTGGAAAGGAGATTGTAAGCCAAGCTCTCTTGTACAACATCAGTGTCTAACCTCACAAATACTCTTGTGGAAGAATGAGCAAAAATTCCCATAGATACACTCCCAAATCTTGTAGAGCAGATCCTGTTTTAGGGCAGCAACTGTATATTAATGCCTATGAATTTGGAGACCCTGTGGGTGTTCCACTGCGCAGGCAGTCCATTAACCCCTCTCCGGTGGATTTCAGGTATTTAAATATGGTGGCCGCTCAGGGGCTGTTATACAGCTTTACAGTATGTGTATATATATATATATATATATATATATACAGTATATACAGTATTATACAGCAGAGACCCAGCACTAATGCCCACGGTCAGTGCCCGCACTGATTGCAGGCATTAACCTTCCCCCCCAGCAACTTGGTCAAAGCTGACCAAGGCGCCATTTTGCCTGCAGCGCCTGGCCGGAGCACACAGAGCAAGATCCGGTGTCCCATTGGCATGACAGTTGGGAGCCTATTGAAGGCTCCCAGGCTTGTCTGCAATTAATTTGTAAGGCAGACTGCTTTATGCTTTATAATAAAAAAATAAATAAAATAAAATAAAAAATATAAAAAATTAAAATCACCCCCCCTTTCCCTAGAACACATATAAAAGTACTTAATTACTGTGAAACACATACATATTAGGTATCCCTGTGTCCAAAAATGCCAGGTCTACAAACCTATAAAATTATTTTTCCTGTATGGTGAACGCCGTAGCGGGAAAAAAAAAATCAAAAGTGCTAAACCACTGTTTTTTTGGTGTTTTGTCTCTGTTAAAAATTTGAATAAAAAGTGATTAAAACAATAGACATTCCCCAAAAAGTACACCTGGCCCCGCAAAAATAGATTCCCTATGCATCACCGTACACAGAAATATAAAAAAGTTATGGGTGTCAGAATATGGCGACTTTAAGAAAATAATTTTTTTTTTTGCAAAGTTTTAGATCTTTGTTAAGGGGTTAAAATGTAAATAAAAGTATATAAATTTGGTGTCCCAAAAATTGTACCAAAACATAGAATACAGGTGACATGTCATTTTGGCTGCAGAGTGAATGCTGTAAAAGCAAAGCCCATAAGAAAATCGCGCAAATGCACTTTTTCTTCAATTCCACCCAATTCTCCTTTTTTCCCAGCTTCTCAGTACATTGTACAGAATAATAAATGGTACCATTATGAAGAACAATTTGTCCCACAAACATTAAGCTCTAATATGGCTCTGTGAACGGAAAAATAAAAAAGTAATGGGGTTTAGAAGGTGGGGAGTCAAAAACGAAAATTGAAAAATGTCACAGTCAGGAAGGGGTTAAAAGCTGTCCCTCAGATAAGTTTTCCATATAACATATAACTGTTGGCCAAATGATTGTTTAGCCAATAGCTATTCCTTCCATCCCCCATACACATGTATGCTCAGCTTATATACTGCTGGCAGACTCTTCTGGTAGTTGTCTACCTGCTCTGAGAACAAAAGGATTGGGTATGTAAAATTCAACAGCCAGTTCTTTCTTTGCACCAGGATCTGCTATTGGGGAAAGTCAGAACATTCAAATTACATGGTTGACTGGTCCTGCTGAAAATCTTGGGTTCAGAATACAATAATGTAATGTGTATGGTAAACTTTACTGATGCATTTTCTCTACCAAATAAAAAGGGTTCATCAGTGGATAAATAGTTTAGGTCATTGCTGCTGGTGTCACAGAGTGGGTCTAAGGTGCTGAAGATGTCTATGTTATGGTCCTTTTTCCTAAGAAAAATAGACCAAGAAGCCATTGTCAGTCTCCACTGAAGCACCAGAAGTCACCCAACTTTTCCCTGCTTACCCCTTTTCCTTGCATTTACTTGATATTTGGGGTGGTCCAACCAGTCAGCTACCAAATGTTACATAGTTGTTTAAGGTACTTTAGTAAAAGCATTGTCTGAATAGTCCACATGGCAGACTCACAGTATGCAATGAAAATAAAGAGAACTATAAAATGATAGAAATATGTTTATGGATTCTCTATGATAAAGGTTTATTCTTAGCAGCCACTTACATTACTCTTCCAGTACACATCTAAAGTTCTAAAAGCTCATATATGCCACATTAACTATATACATAAAGAAAAGATTTTATTACCAAACACTGGCACAAAAATGATGTTTTCTTGTTATCAGTTGAAGATTTAGAGTGAGTCGCACATCTTGTAGCCTGCATTACTCATCCCGAACTTAAAAGCATTACGCTGCATTAGTTTACTCGTCTGTGCAGTATATACAGCTTTCTAGGCTTATTCAGTGATATGTTATAATGTCTATTGGCTTGTGCTGCACCGCAGATCCTTATGAAGCCATTTTTCTCTGGCTATCTGCAAGCACGCAGATTGAGCAGACCCCGGGGATGTCTCCATCTCTGCTTGGGTGACATCCAGAACACTTAGATCTGGCAGAGAGTCAGACTGTAGGTTCTTCTCACAAGAGTGCAGCATATTGTGGTGCCACTAAAGTTCAACTAACCTAAACTAATTAAATATTAATTGCTATACTCCCCTGACTCACTGTAAATCACAAAATATAACAGAATATGCTGAAGACCGAGGTGAAAAGTTAGGGTCACTCCAAGGGCAGAGGGAACTAATCTTGTTTTACAGCACATTATTTCAGTTTGTCTTATATATAACTATTCTGTTCAAGAGATCCATAAAACATTTGGCTGGAAGTTGTGGAACTCACTGACTCTTATTTCATGGTGCAGTAATACTCCTTATAGTTACCCTATGAATCAAAACTTTTCCTGTAGGGTTAACCTCCTACTTGTACAAAAGTACCCATAGACCAATAAAAAAGTGAACATGTTATTATTTGGGCAGCGACCCTGAGTACTTTTCTTGTCAACGTGATGTAATATCATTTTTTCTAATCTTTATAAGTTGTCTTCAAGACTTTGATTTATGATCTGTCTGCAGTGTTACAAGGTGTCATAAAACACTTTAAGCCCATCCTTGGTTCTCTCCAGTCTATCGTTTTACTTTGACAAAATCCATGGCCAAAAAATCTTTTTCTGAGAGCCTTGTCTTCACTTTCTTCGTCTCTGCAGATTCCATGGCTCTCTGTGATGAACTCAGCGCTTTCCTTTGTTCTACAGCTCATTGATATTCTCCCTGGGATGGGAGTGTGGTGCGTTATTTAAACATTAGATAGATGTACAAGTGCAATGAAAAGAATGAGAGTGGAATCGATGGAAATTGAATATGAATGAGGGGATTGTATAAAGAGGAAAAGTCTATGTGTTAATTAATCTGCCAGGATGCAGCTACTGTTAACTCTTGTTACTGAATGCAGAATAGCCTCAAAGTTACATATCAATCTCCAAAACATTCTGAAAAAGTGTTAGGAAGGGGTTAACTTAAAGGGATTTTCCAGCAGTATGTTAGTAAAACCATAATCAATATATCGATGAAAAGTGAAACTTTGTAATAAACTTTGTATATCAACTTCTCTCCTTTTCTAGTTTTTCTGCAATTACACCCAGTCTAGACAATCCTCTGTGAAGTAATAACACCAGCACACACTCCTATTATGTAGATAAAATATATAAGACTATAATGGCCATAGAGTGCATAGACTGGATACAATGTAGCAAACTTTCAGCAGTGAGAAGTATTATATTTGTAAAGGTTTTAATAGAGATGGGCAATCCAGATTGTAACAAATTAAATTCTAGAATTTCTAAAGAAAGTGAAACATTTGGATACATATTTGGCTACCACCATTTAAAAACTTGAGGAAGAAGCAGAGAGGAGAAAGATCACATGACCTTTGACCCAGGTGGACTTTTGGTATCATAAATTGACAACCTCTCAGCCAATCATGACGGGTCGGTGAAGAGATCACAGTGATGATATCATAGACACTATATAAGATTATGCAGAGAGAAGATCCATTTTGTGGAGATGAAAACAGGGAAAGAGCAGGAAGAGATCTGAGACTTCTCATCCAGCACAGCAACAAAAAATGGTGCAGATAGGAGTGAGGGAGCATATCTGTGCTTCATTTCTGCTGTATAATTACAGACACAGACAAAGGACAGTTACTTTTCCATGGCCAATAACCTAATTTTGTCTAAGTCAATAAAGCAGTTTCATTGGTATACAGACTAAAGTTTAAACATACTTTTTACTGACAGTCAGTCCTGTTAGTGAAAAATCTTTTGATAAGGGTTTTTTTGGGCAAGAGTTTAATTTTTTTCATTCAATACATGCTGCTGTTCTAACAGCAAAGTGTTGTCTCTGCTTGTGCTAATTTGAAAAAAACTCTTCTTATTTAATGTTTTTTTTCTGCCATAAACAGTGTGATGGAGTGTTAAATCTGAAAAAATATTTGTTTCTTAAGTATTTTTTTGTTGCTGCTCATATATACAGTATTACAGTTTGTGCTACTCTCAAAAAATCTGTTAAGAATCTGAAAAAATATTCATTTCTTAAGCGTTTTTTTGTTGCTGTGTATATATATAATATTGCAGCCTGTGGTAATCTAAAAAAAATCTGTTATTTAAGAGTTTTTTCTGCTTTGCTCAACTGATTCACAGTGTGATGAAATATTATTGTGAAAAAAAGATTAATTTCTTAAGTGAGTTTTTGTTGCTGCACATATATACAATATTGCAGCCTGAAGTAATCTAAAAAAATCTGTTATTTAACATTTTTTTCTGCTCTGTATTAATATTTTTATTATTGTTGCTCATATAGCCTGTGCTACTGTTATTTAACCTGTGTTTTTTGTTTCCCAATACACATACAAACTGACACCATTTTAGCAGCAAAAAAAAATAAGCTGCCTGGTGCAGTTGTAGTCTAATAATACTCACTGACCTCGTGATGCTTTTAGTGTTTTGCTATTTTTCTTGAGATAACGTTTTCAAAAAAAATAAAAAAATACACACAGTGCCAGAATTGTTGCCAATCACTATTATAAGTAAGCAGGTTGCAGTAAAATGACTGGAAAAAAGCAGGGCGGGGACAGGCAAAAGGAGGGGAAGGAAGAAACACTGTGCAAGTACTAACTATAAGAATATGGATGCAACAGCAACACTGCTTTTGGCCTTGACAGCCCCACCAGTAGCCGCAATGTTGTCGCCCTTTCCTGAGAATAAAGACTTTTTGAAAGCAGTGAAACACAAATTTTGAGTCAGGGTTCTGTGTTCCTTCTCCTCCTCTCTTGTAGCATGAAATTTACCACGCTGTCTTTCCATACTGTCAACCATGTCTTCTTCTTTATCTTCACTGACATAGTTCCCATTCTTCAGTGGTCATGTGGCATCTGATGAGAGATATTCCTCATAGCACAAGACTTCCTCTTCTTCCTCTTATTGATGAGTTGGATGAAACCTGCTAGTGTTTTTTGGATATAGAGGAGGTAGAGATGAAACACATGAGTGTTGGTTGAAGTAATAGTGGCAAGAGCTACTAGTCATGCTGGTAGAGGCACTAGGGGAAAATCTGCTAGGAATTTTGAGAATTTAGAGTAATCCCAATGCCCAAACTTTTAGATGGTTGTGATCCCCTGAGGAAGCCCTTGCACTGGCGATACGCGTGGGTTACAGTTTATGGAATCATATATGGATAGGTTACACCATTATTTGTAATTTATTAGGTCTGTGTTAATAATTTGTCTTTAAACACTGCTGCTATTTAGTGCATGATATGTAGATATGGATGCATTTTGTTATTTAGTATTCTATCACATTTGTTTAGTTGCATCATAGCACATTTGGCACCCTTTTCTTAGTCACATTGGTTCATTGATGTGTATTTGGGTAACATCTGGGTAACAGAAATGCAAGAAGCATATATAGTATGGGAGGAATAGTACTAAGTGAGAGTACAGGGGAAAAGGATCTGGGCATAATAATAGATCGCAAATTCAACATGAGTCAACAGTGCGGTGCGGTGGCTAAAAAGGCTAATAAAATTCTAGGATGTATCAAGACGAGCATTGAAGCTAGATCAAGAGAGGTAATTATTCCGCTGTACTCTGCCCTGGTCAGACCCCACCTGGAATACTGTGTACAGTTCTGGGCTCCCCAGTTTAAGAAAGACATCGATTTATTGGAGCAGGTCCAGAGAAGAGCAACCAAAATGGTGGAAGGTCTACAAACCATGTCCTACGAGGAGAGGCTAAAAGAATTGGGACTGCTTAGTTTGCAGAAGAGAAGGCTAAGGGGAGACTTAATAGCAGTATTTAAATATCTGAAAGGTTGTCACAGTGCAGAGGGATCTACCCTTTTCTCATTAGCAGAAGGAAGCACGAGAAGTAATGGGATGAAACTAAGGGGAAGGAGATTCAGATTAGACATTAGGAAAAACTTTCTAACAGTAAGGGTAGTGAGAGAGTGGAATAGGCTGCCACGGGAGGTGGTGAGTTCTTCATCAATTGAAATCTTCAAGCGGAAACTGGATAGGTATATAGCTGGGATGTTTTAGGAATTCCTGCTTTTGCAGGGGGTTGGACTCGATGGCCCTTGAGGTCCCTTCCAACTCAAACTCAAACAAACAAACAAACAAACAAACAAACAATTTATTTCTGTGCTTTTCTCCTATTGTTTTTTATATTTTGCACATAGAATACTAATAATTATAACTATATCATAGGGACAGCACTTTAGGGATAGTTATATCCACACTTTGTTCAGCAAACAGTGCACATCCAGATATTGTCATGTTTATAGACCTTTATGAGATTTCCCTACCTTAATGAACTCCATGTCTGTTTTTTTTTTAATGTTTGTAATTTTTCTAAATGCTCAATAAAGATTTCTAATACTCTTTCACTACATGGGTTGAGCATTGTTTGGAGACCTGCATTCTGAACCTCCTTTTTTCCTGTGTGTATTCATTTATAGCATGGTCTAGATGCACCCCTTGATTATAGTATATAAGTTGTGCCCACTATACAACATAAAATAGCAAACTTCTAGAAGTGACACCTTGAATTTTAAAGGAAGTCTTGCTGCTCCCTAGACCTCCTTTAATAAAGAAGCCTCTTTAGAGAGTACTTAATAGAGCAAACATGCTCAGCCAAACACATTATATGAACCTCAGAGGCGTGACCCTTGATTCAGTTTCAAGGTCCGCACGTCCTATTCCATGATCTGTACTGACATTTCCTCTGGAAGTTTCATCATCACAAGAATTTTGGTCAGAAAATGGGATTCTATAGTCTTGGAGCTTCTCTGCCCAGTGGACATGTATCACTATATGGTGGTTAGTTGGCTAAATTTGGGTGTGACAGATGCCTGTAATGTATAATGCCCACTGTAAAATATGGTGGAGGATAGGTAATATTCTGGGTTGTTTCTCTGTGTGACTCTTATTTTCAGTGATAGTTATTGTTAATGCTACAGCGTTCACAGACATTTTAAACAAATATCAAACATTGTGGAAACAGTTTGGAGAAGGTCTTTCCAGTTCCACCCTGACTGTGCTCCAATGCACAAAGTGAGGCCCATACAGACATGGTGTTATTTATTTGGTGTGGAGGAACTCAAGTGACTGCACAGACAACTGACCTCAACCCCATGTATTATCATTGGAATGAATTGGAACACCAATGATGACCCAGACCTTTTCATCTAACATCAGTGCCTGACCCTACAAATGATCCTTTGGTTGCAAGGGCAAATAATCCTATTGTGTTACAGAAGACATTGGTACAATAGGAAATAACTCTGCCACTGCCACGAAGGTCTGAAAACTGCAAGGTTGTGGAGCAGTCACATAGCACACAACTATTAGACAACTGCAGGTCCATATTTAGAGCTTATACTTATACACTAGGCTCTAAGCCTAAATACACCTCTGTTACAAGCCCAGTTACACTTGCCAATTATTGTCATGATTATGAGCGATTGTAATGATAATTGGTTAATGTTAACAAAGTGGAAGATATACAATAAAGGTATTGTTAATCATTGATAAAATCATTTTTATCATTTCCACAGGGCATTATATTTACAAGTCTTGTACTTTATTGGAATATAAAGGGTATACTATGCTAAAACAGAATCTGTAATCTGTCAACATAGATTAGCCCTATCCCCTATTATTACAGGGACTAAAAATACTGAATGTAAGGGATTGTCTGGACTTTGCCACATTTTTGATACTAATGACCTATTCACAGGATAGGCCAAGGATACTCAGCTGGAGGACCGCGGCCGCCTGCTGTCCGGACCCCTGCCTCCCTAGTGCCCTTACCCACAGTATAATGCACCATAGTATCCCCACACACAGCATAATACCACATTAGTGCCCTGGCACAGCATAATGCCATGTTAGTGCCCCTGCACACAGTATAATGCTACTTTAATGCCCACACCAACAGCATAATGCTTAGTGCCCCCACACACAATATAATGTCACATTAGTGCCCCCTGCACAGTATAATGACACCTCTTGCCCCCTGCATACAGTATAATGCCACATTAGGAAATATTTTTCTAATTGTCTAAACCTGGGGTGTGTCTTATATTCAGACATCTTTTTGTCTGAAAAATACCATAAATACTGGAAGTGTTCAGCTACTGTTCACTTCGGACCTTTACTAAAAGTAGTTGAGTACCCCTGGGATAAGCAATCTGTATCAGATCAGTGGGGTTCTGACACCCAGACACTACTGATTGCAGTAAACCCCAGAACCCTATATGTTAATGGAAATACTCAGAGTGGTCTAGGAAAATGACACCTTTTTGTGGGGAAGATATTGATGCCTTACGAGTCTCTGTTCCTGTCTGAAACATGGAGAGAACACTTTTATCACTAGTGCCACGTTTGCCAATTCTGCAGACCTAACCTATTATTATTATTCACTGTTACATAACCTTTTTTTTATGTTAGGCTGGGGAAGGTGAAAACAATTTAAAAAAAGGACATATTCACCTGTCCCTGGTGCTTTGGTGTCTCCCAATGTGGTTGGGTCCTGATGCTCTGGTGTTTTCATATGGCGGAAGTTCACATCACATGCGACCACTGGAAAAAAACACAGCAGGACCTGACCATACTGAAAGACATTGGAGCATCAGGGACAGGTGAGTATGTTTTTCTTTTTTATTTCACCTTCCCGGGCCCAATAAAAAAAAAAAAAAAAAAAAAAAGCTATCCTGGACAACCCCTTTAAGCTCACAGGTCTTAAAGTTACCCAGGGAAGACCTAAATCCCTTTTTGAAAATAGACACCACTTTTGCATTATGTCATTAGCTTGGTACTGTACCAGTGACTAGAGAATGCCTAAAAATATGGATAGAGGATTTCAGATAAATTAAGAAGGAAATGTCAGCAAACTAATCTCCGCCATTCTATACCAGAGTTGAACCATTGCCAGATATGTCCACACTAATGCTATTTTACGTAGACTGTAGTATAGCAATGAAAAAAGACTTTCAGCAGTTATTGATGAACTATAGTTCATAGTTAGAATTACAGGCATAGCTTGGATGGCCTGGGCCAAATGCAAAAGCTATGGCTGAACCCACCAACAAACTACCAATGACTTGTTTTACATCTGTATCTAATGATGACATATCATACAGAATTGATACTTACTAATAATACAATAAAATATACCCCTTTATATGTACAATATGAAAATGGTAGTGCTCTACAAGATTTACAATCTTTCCTTTATTTGAGAGTGTCTACTATGATTCCTCTAGGTGTCAGGGACCTGTGGTGACTGCTACTTCTGCAATATCTATGTGTGATGATTCCACTTAAATATGGCTATAACTCAAAGATGTATTTTGATCTCTGGGTATCGTATCTCCCTCTTACTTCCATTTACTCATAATGTGCGCAGCCCTAATCCTAGATGTATGTTGTCAGTAGTGGCAACCATGGAACAATAGGGCTTTGTATCCATCCCAGAATGGCTCCATTGAATTCCTACATAGCTCTGGGTGATCAAATACACATGCATTGTTCAGCCTGGGCTGTTGATCATACATGGTTGATAACATATAGAAGGCATTGTATCATTCCACTTAATCCTATCTCCTTACAAAGAATCTGGACTTGAGTGCGTTAGTCAACCAGACTTGCCGTCGCCGGTGACCTCATTCTGGGTGGTGTAATCAAGGGTATAAAAGATGAGGTAAGAGGTCAGTGAGGAGGAGACTGTGCTGGGACTACTAGAGAATACTATGATGAGACTACTAAGAGACTACTGGGATATACTGTGATGAGCATGCAGGCTGGAATGCTGCTGCTAGGAGCCTCCACTGGTTATTCACACATACCAGAGCATGTGTGAGTGTTGGACTACAGAACCACATCAAGGATATGTGTGGTAAAGTAATTATTTCATTTTTATTCCCTTTTTATTTTAAGCGCTGTATATTGTAACTAGTAACTGTTAATGCTTGCATACATCTGCATATCTGTTCTGAACTGCATGTGTTAGATGTTAATACCGACCCATTTAGGGGTTAATAAATATATAAAATTTAGAAAGCTTGTCTTGTATTTATCTTGTGGACCCAGCACTCACTGGCGGTGAGTGTGGTTTTTAGGAAAGAAGTCTCAGGTGTGGGCCAACGCGGTGTTGGCGCACTGAGGATCTTTCACACTATGGATATTTGCCTGTTCTAAATTATGCAATATATTATCAGAAAACATTCGATAAAATCAACATATCACATGTGGATCAGTGATATAAGAAATGTCTGCAATAGGGTACCAATGTTGGGAAAATAAACACAGTTGTTTATAAGTCCGATGTAAAAGAAAATTGTGGCATGTACAGCAAGTCAGACAGAAAAAAAAGTCCTAATGAAGGAAAGAAACGTTGATGAATATGGGCAAATAAAACTGCTTTTTCTTTATTAAACTTAATCGAACTGCTACGGCATTTTCTTATTTAATAGATTATAATGGAATGTACAGAGGAATTCCAGCCTAGAATCATTGCTTCTAGGGGAGAATATCCCTACTCCATACACATACTGTAGATTCTGACAAAGTCTATAGTGGAAGAGTGAAGAAATCAGGCGATACCTTTTAGAGGCTGAGTATATTCAGAAATATACTTTCTATGGCTAACACGGTACAACATTATACTACTAAAGTCTATAGTGCACAGACACTCTGATTTAAGTTAAAGAGAGCTGAGCTGCAGTAGCGCAGTTCTGCCACTACACAGTGTATGGAGCCGTCCATATGCTGTGCAGATATCAACTGATCAGTGCCAGGCCCCCACCAATCTCATAACCTATCCTATGTAATCTTGGACAGCCCCTTTAAGAAGTAAAACATCATGTACATTATAAGCAACATCAGAAGCTGTGTTAAATTTATATAACTCAGTTCATTATTGATTTTAGGTGAGATTTTTGCTGTGTGCCTGAGGCTGGGTTCACATCTGCGTTGGTGTCTCCGCACCTATCAGTTTTTATTATCGTCTAAAGATCATAAAAACTGATTAGAACTGGTTATTTAAAAAAACTCATTGATTTCAATATGTTTTTAAAGCCATCCGTCGGTGTGCGTTTGGAGCATTTCCACTGTGTATCTGCTCTTTTGGACAGAGACAAAAGTCGGACATGCAGCACTTCTGCTCCTTCCAAAAAAATAAGTATAAACAATGGATGTGTTTTTTGTTTTTTTTTAAATTGAGGACTATGGAAGGCGGACACAAATGGATTACCAATGGATGGTAATCCATTTATGTCCATTTTGCAATCCGTCCTCCCCTCTTAATTTTTCTCTGCGCATGCTCTGAATGAAGATGAGAAAAAAAAAAAAACATGGATCTGCCAAAAACGGACACTAATGGACACAAATGGACACTTTTTTGACAGATGCCCATGAGGGATCCGTCAAAAGAGACAGATTATGGTATGCATTGTGCAACTGTGTCCATGTGAATATAGCATAAGTTATAGTTAAAATTCAAATTTTATTCTTGATGATATTTTATGGAGAACTTTATTGTGATTCAGTACTGGTTGTTATTTTAGACATGAATACATGCTGAGTTAATGGAATATCTGTAAAACTGATCCTAGCATGTACACATGGTTTCATATCTGACTTCAGAAAACCAGCTCATCTAGCAGAAGGAAGTGAAACCATTCTTTATGCAGAATATGTTGGCTACAGAAATATATATATATATATATATATATATATATATATATATATTGGTAAATAGCACCAGCAAACTATATTGTTTGTCCACTAGAGGGAGTACTGAATTAACGCACATGCAGTATATGCTTTGTCCAGGTTTACATTATATTAAATTTATGTGTACAGCTACTAGACATATATATATATATATATATATATATATATATATATATATACAGTATGTATCTATCAAAATGTATATAGACTAGTTATATTCAGGTGTAATAAACACAGATAAAGAAATTCACATAAAAAGTTAGACAAATCTAGCAATATTAGAGTAGCTAAAAAACAAAAAAACTAAAGCACTGCAATGGAATTTTTATTTAGGCCTTATGCATATGGTTGAGACATATGTACAAAGTAGGTAAGAAGGCAAATAAGATTCCATACAACAGAGCTGTAGGCAGCAAATTACATAAGTATACTTCTGGTAGATGGTAAAATGTTGCAATAAATTCTGAGACATACAAGGGGCCCATAGACTTCTACTGGCACCATATTTAAGGTGCTGTATTACAGATCCTTAGAATTGAAAGCATAGAAGTAATACACGTGCGCATTATAAAAAGGAAATTGCATTTCAAGTGATATTAAACATGATCTAATACAGTATACTCAGTTTTCTAGAATTAAGAAATTCAAATTTTAAATGTATTAGAAAAAAAGAACCAACTTATTTTATTCCAGGTTTATTTTTTAAAGCATTGTACAGTAAAAATGATAATCAGAAGACAATAAATTATTTAACAACCGGAGCTTAATAAATAGATCCAAATAAATAGATAGAATTAATAAATAACAATAAATAATATAAATAGATATCATTGAGTGTCAGTGTCAAGTAGCTCAATATTAATAGCTTAAACATACTGTCAATTTGGATGTAATAATTAAAAAAGTAAATAAATGTATATGCTTTAGTGAAGGCCCCATTTTGTGGAAAAGCTGCTTTTGCTTTTGTGTTTTTTTGAGCCAACACTAAGGTGGATTTCACAAAAAGGAAAAGTATAAGGCCTTAAGCACACGACAGTGTTAGTCTTTAATAGCTGTATTGCATCCATTCCGTTCAACCATTTTGCATCAGTTTTAACTGTCAGTGAATAGAATGGATGAATATCATTAGTCTTTCTTTTTTGACCTAGCCCACTAAACTGTTTTTAACAGACATAAAGCGGACGTCAATCCATTTTACAATAGTTATATCCGGATCTATTGATTTTTATTGGCATGTCAGTTTTTGATGGCCATTAAAAAACAGTCAGTCAAAAAAACTGGACATATGAATAGACACATTGAAATCAATGTGTTCTCAAAACGGCCATGTAATGGACGCTGCAAAAACGCCCGTCACCCTGCCATTTTTCACTGTTGTGTGAATAAGGCCTAAGGCTACATTCACATGAGGTGTGAAATGTCCATGAAAAATGTCCAAAGCAAAATCTGCAAAAATAAGCAGCTTTTTTGCAACGTAGGGCCTTGGCCTTATGTTTTATTTATATACGTGCAAATTTGTAATCTCACAAATTTCTCAGTTGTGTTCTTATGCAACAAGGCAATGGAGGTCTAGCTAGTTTTAGGCTAAGGCCCCACGTAGCGGGCCACGGCCAAAAAGCGCTCTGGAAAAGACTGCAGCGGAAATGCATCACATTTTTTTTTCGCAACGCTTTTCACAGAAAGTCCGCAGAGTTTTCTTATGCGGACTTTCTGTTCCTATTATACCTATCTGGAAAACGCCAGCGTTTCCGTTGGTATAATTGACATGCTGTGATTTACATAAATGTGGTGATTTTTGAAATCGCAGCATTTCCACTGCAGATATTTTCTTGCAATGTGTGGATGGGATTAGCCAGAATCCCATCCACTTTGCAGGTACTGTAAATACCACAGCCAAATTGCGGTATTTATGCTATGTGGGGCCCCGGCCTTATAATACTTTCAATGTCATCTAGGTCTTCCGATCAGTATTAACCCTTTGGTGTCTATTTTGAATACAAGTTATTGTTTCATTGTGTTCTGGTGTGCTGAAGTTTCACCAGTCAGCTGGCTGAACACTCTGGCTATAGTGATGGCACGTAATTGAAAATAGTGAATTACAGTGCACTGCTTAAACTGACGTTGAGATTTGCTACCGAATCGCTTCTTACTTTGTTCCTTATCTTCATCTTGTACTTTTAAAACCTGAAATAATAAATATTTATAACAATCTTTAAGGTTAACAATGCAAAAATTCATCAAAAAAATCATCAGAACAATTATTTACAATGAACTTTAACCTCTTTCTGACATCTGCTGAACAATTACTCCAGATGTCAGGTCTTTAAACATGGTGCACTCCCGTCCCCTTACATGCACTGAGTTATTATGTTATTAACAGTATTTTCTCTACCGCAGAGTCCCTCCTTTCTGATTTCATTGTAGAGATATGGATGATATGAACATCAATAGTGGTTGTGGTAAATGGAGAAGAGACTCACAGATTTATATCTTTATTTATCCCAATTAAACTATATATTTCTCTTGACTTTTTTTGAGCTTAAGCTGCATCTGTGGATGTTACTTTACTTTCGTTGTATGTTAAATAATAGTGTTAAAATGATTAATAAAAAGAGTTTACAAAAAAAAAAAAAGTTTCCCAAGATCCTGAATAAAAATAAATAACATTAGGTTTGCCTGTGCTCAGAAATGCTTGAACTACAACCAAATATTTTTCCTATAAGGTGAATGCCATAGCTGGGAAATAAATCAAAATGGCCACACAACCATTTTTTCACTGTTTCGCCTCCCCAAAAAATTGAATAACAAGCGATCGAAAGAACAAAACATTTCCCACAATGAAATAAATAAGAACTACAACTGGTCCCACAAAAAAGACACAATATATAGTTATAATATATATAGAAAATTTATGGGTGTTAGTATATGGTGACTCTAAGAATTTTTTTTTTTTCAAAGTTCTGAATTTTTATTAATAAAAAGTATATAACCATAATCATCACAACCTGCAGAATAGAGGTAACATAATTTTGCACAATGGATGTCGTTAAAAAATAAACCATAATAAAATGATGCAAATGTGTACATATGGCTCAACCATATGCAAGTCCCTCCATTCTGATTTTCCTTGCAGGTTCCCAGTACATTGTACATAATATTAAAGGGTTCCAGTATGAAGTACAATCTGTCTCACAATAAATAAGTCCTCACACACTTCTGTTAGTGGAAAAATAAAAACAAGTTTTGGCTATTGGAAGGAAAATTAAAAATGGCTGCTTCAAAATAGGGTTTAAAAAGGGACCTGACAACTTTCATGTCAGTGCTGTTCCTAGACATATATGTATAAATTGACAACTGATGATACCAGTTGGAAGTGCATCCATGCAAAGTCAGTCTGGTAACACCCAGCTGGCAATTTATTCATATATTTCTAGAAGAAATAATGGAGGAGCAGCAAATGTGGAGGTCTAAGAAAAGATGATCCAAAATTGTTATTTCATAGGGAATAAAATAATTTTCCAAAAGGGACATGTCAGTGTCACTGGCAGTCCTCTTTAAAGAGTAGCATCCTAGAAACAGGCTGCACACTGTCAGTTGACAGTTTGTAGTTTGTTGCTATGAAGGAAATTAAGACTGGAATGTATATGGCATTGATACAAATCTCACTTATGTATTTTTACTAAAAATATCAGGGCATTTCTCTGTCCCTTTAGGTTATGTAAAGACACAGAAACATCAAGTGCTAAATGCAAATGGAAGAACAGCCTATAATGTTTTGTTTCAGGACACTGCTGCATCAAAATAATTGCCATTGGAAATAAAAAAACAGATACTAAAAAATATTTTCTGATTTTTAGTTTGTTTTTATTTTCAGATTATTGATATTTTTATTTATTTATTTTTATACAAGATTATGGGGCTGCCATCTTGCCTGAGCCACTGTTCTCTATAGCAAAGGTATTTGAAAGATGTGCATTACAACTGCTATATGGGCTATAGGAAATTGTAGTCTGGAGATGGATCATAGGGACAGATTTATCAAAACTGTCTAAAGCCAAAACTGTCTTAGTTGCCCTTAGCAACAATCACAGTGTAGCTTTCATCATGCATTCTGCTTTTGAAAAATGCAAGTTGTGATTGGTTGCTAAGGGCAACTAAGACAGTTCCTCCTTTAGGCTAAGGACCCACGTTGTGGAAACATAGCTTTTTTTGTTGCAGATTTTGTTGTGTTTTTTTGAGCCAAAGCCAAGAATGGCTACAAATGGAAAGGGAAATATATAGAAAGCTCTTATATTTCTACCTTTTGCTCAATCCACTCCTGGCTTTGGCTCAAAAAATCGCAGCAAAATCTGCAACAAAAAAAGCAGCTTTTCCGCAACGTGGGGCCTTAGCCTTAAAGAGCTTAATAAATCTGCCCAATGACCTCTATGGAAGAATATTCCTTGCATGCTAAGTAATCTGTGCAGAAGTCATTATACAGAGAAGCAGAGGAAATAAAGTATTTTGCCGCCTATTGTCATGATGGATCCTGTGTTATCTAAGTATAGGTGATACCTTTCCTTGTTATATTGCCTACTGATTTTGATAGAACAGGAAATACCAGCCTATGATAAGGTTTAGTAAACATAGTAATAGCTGCAAGTTTTTTTTTAATATGTATAATGGTATAGAAAATTGAAAAACACCACTGTAAAATTGTATTGATATAGAAAATATGGAAAAAAAAAGCTACCAAAAATGTAAAAAATATTTCAAATAATAAGATAACATTGGTCTCTTCCCGTTGACACTTTTCTATAAGGCATCACAAAAATGGAAACGTATCCATGTGACAGGGTTTCTTTAAATGATGATGTTGACCGAGATATAGACCAGGGGTAGGCAACCTTCGGCACTCAAGCTGTTGTAAAACTACAACTCCCAGCATGCATACTTGCTTTTCTGTTCTTGAAACCCCCATGGAAGTGAATGGAGCATGTTGGGAGTTGTAGTTTCACAACAACTGGAGTGCGGAAGGTTGCTGACCCCTGGTCTAGGCTAATGCTAGGTAAAGTCAGCTTCTTCTTTTGCAATTTTAGTATGCTATGTATTAAGCAGGTAGGGAACAGATCACTCCCATACTTTCTATTAGCTTTTACATTGAAAGTGGTCTGCTCATCAATGGAGGAAGCCAAACTTGGCCATAATTTTTACTTCTAGTAGGCAGGAAAAATGTAGACATGTTGGTCATTCTAGCACACATTGAGACAACCCATTTAACTCTTTTATTTCTAAACTGTTCAGTTCTAGCCTCCGAAAAGTTGGCTACAATGAGTAGAATAACACTTACCCGTAACATGTTTGCAACTGTATTGTCCAGAGTTGGATTCAAGCCCTGTAGATATTTCATGTACAGTTTCAGGTCAGAAGAGATTGCTGTCAGGCACTTGCCCTGTGGACAGAAGACACGCCCATTTGTTATTTTTCTTATTGTGTACAGATTGTAGTAACAGTTGTTCATTGTTCCCCAGTTGTGTTGTAAACTCACCTCTTCAATGTCTGTTGTGTTCACCTCTGAGCAGATACATGTCTGGGATGAGAGAGAAATCATTATTATTATTGTCATGTCGGAATAAACATTGCAAAAAATGTGGCTTGGTTGTAAAAATATATAAGACGCTCATTCAGGGGTGTAGAGACAGCAGTCACACCTAGGCCGTGATGCCTGAGGTAGCTCAAAAGTTACTCTGCCACATAAGAAGACACCAATATTATAAATGGCCTAGGAGTGACAATGCATGAGAATGGGATATTGGGGTTTTATGTCTGGATATATGCTTCCCTCCTTCTCGGAGCATGTAGGGACTTTAAACATGGTGCCAATCTGTAGCTAACAGAGCACCAAAGCCGCAGGGTCTCCACTGTTTTACACCACGAAGATCTGCAGGCAATGTCCACGATCAGAGACTATTGGATTGCAGGCATTTAACTCTTTAGATTCTGTAGTTAGTTGGGACCAAGGCATCCAAAGAGCGTCGGTGCACAGGAGCTAGCTGTTTTGACTGGGATTGCCGCAACCAGAGAGTGATACAGGAGTGGCAGTCTATTACTATGACAGAAACCTACTATAGACTCTCAGACCTGTTATTAGCACTATTCTATTACATTTTGCCATAGGAAGTGTGTAATAGATGTTAAAGAATTTTACATTATACTGCAATATGTTATTTGGCGAGTCAAAATTTTTAGACTTAACTGTATTGTAAATGTAGGTCTACAAAATTGACAATTAGTTAATAGTGTCTGTCAGACACCGTCCTGCCTCTAGGGGAAAGGGGAGTCCTGAAACGGATATAGGGTTTTTTCCTTATATCTGATTCAAATGCTGTTATCTGAGGCTGCGTTCACATCTGCGCTGGAGTCTCCGTCACAGAGTGTGCCTAAAATCCTGCACAGAGGACTTTTTTTTTTCCACCACTTTCAGTTTTAAAACGACAGACACCCAGCAGATCCTATTGTAATCAATGGGGTCCGCCAGGCTGTGTGTGTAACCACTGTGTTAGCAGTCTACCTCTCCGTTGTTAGGGACTCCTGATAGACTCAAACGATGGAGAGCCAGCGCTAGTGTGAACCTAGCATAAGGCAATGAGCACATGTTAAGACATTCTGGCCTTAGGGCCCCCTCGTAGAGCACAGTGGAAAAATAAGTAAATGTGAAATACGGCATATGCACCAGAATGGTGGCTAAATCTGGGCCACAGTTTTCTTTATTTAATCTGATCACTATGTCTACCCTTTCACTTGAAGACCCAATAAGTCTATGTATTCAGTAGGTATAGTGTAATGCTTCATTTCCCCTGTAGAGGTGCTGTAGATGAACTGAACGGATAGAGGTTTTTCCCCAATATCTGATTCCAATGTTATTATCTAAGGCAATTAGCACCTCTTAGGACATTCTGGCCTAAGGGCCCCCTTGTTGAGCATAGTGGGACAGTTAGTAAATGTGAAATGTGTGCCAGAATTGTGGCTGAATTTAAGATTAGTAAATCTGACCACTAAGTCTGCCCTTTCACTTGAAGACCCAATAAATCTATGTATTCAGTAGGCATAGTGTAATGCTTAATTTGCCCTGTGGTGGTGCTGCAGATGAACTGTCAGGATGCCAAAATAATTACAGCAGCTTCCTATTTGGACAGCCTGTGATATCTTATATATATCAGGAGCACTTATAAATGTATTGTCCAAAACATACAATCCCTTTAGTATTCCTGTTTTGAGGGATTTTGTTTGTCAATTGCAATTTTAAAGAATGGATAAATGCTCATTTGCCAATTCCGATATCTGGTGAACAGACAATTCTGGTATGACATTGTCATAGCATATACATAATAGTTTACTTTAACAAAAAAAAATGGTGATTTTGACTATGCATAAAAAGCAAGAAAGTGCATAAACAATTCCACTAGCCAGTGCATATGTTAGCCATCAAGTCCAAAGACATTCAAGTCAAGGGGAAAACATGTATGAAAATAAATAAGGAGTGAAAAATAAAGGTGAAAGGTAACAAAGCAAAACTGTCCTGATATTTTAATAAAGCGCTCAAGCCTGTAGTACATGGGTGCTGCAGCATGGGTCAGTGATTATATTAGCAAAGATCAGACCAAAAATCAATCAAGATAATAGTAGAAAGAAACACTCAATGGGAAAGATGATTGAATTAAGAGGCTCTTACCTGGGAAGGCATGCTGGGGAGACATGCTTTTACTGTATTCATCGTGTTTGCTGTTACATCTTCTATATCAACTTCTTCATATGAACAGTTGAACACTCCATCTAGATCATCCTAATAGAAACCATAAGACATAGTGTAGCAGAAATTAAAATTGTACATGTATAGAAGTAAATGCAAAGTCATAGTACAGAAAACCCAGTCACACCACATTACAGTAATTTCACACAAACCATCAAGAACCACTAATGAAAGTTATATAAATGCTATTTACTAATGCCAGCAATACACATAAAATAGTCGTCAGCCAAACAATCTCACCCCATACATAAGCACACTCAAATGAAATGCATGTGATCTTTGTATGCTGGGAGATGTAATTCTTCAATAGTTGAAGAGCCATAGGTTGGAAACCACTGCCTTGCATAGATTTGTCAGAATGAGGACAAACAACTATGCAGATTGGGGAATATACATGTCTGGCTGTAACTGATACTAAGCTGTATGAGTGCTTTCCGGTAAAAGCACTTACAGCAAAAGAGGAAGAGTGCATACACTAAATACAATGTGTTCTATGAATAAGCCAAAAAATATTTTTATTGACAAATAAATAAGAGACAAAAATATTGATTTTTAAAGACCATATTCACATAAAAATCATTCATAAAATTATGAAAGCTGCATTCCTTTAGAAATACAATATTTGGTGGAGATTAAAAAAGATCTGAAAGCATAGACAGTCCAGGGTGCCACGACATTTTTTGTCTCTGGATCATCACTAAATGAATCAGAAATAGAACTTGGGTAATTTGACAATGCATGATTTGCAAAAGGAAGATTTAATACATATAAAAAGCCAGCAAATTTTTAAGCATTCCCTCTCAGGGGGCAAGGACAGTCATATGTGATTTTTTTTGCAGGATACAAGTTAACTCTCCTCCAGAAGGAAGAAAACTGTTTCTTTAGTACTTCTCAAATATGGATCTCCAGAACCTGAAGGCCGGGGGCCCCATGTGGCATATACGCTGCATTTTTGCCCACGGTGGAAATGCAGCAGAAAAAAAAAAAAAAACACAGCGTTTTACAGTCACAGCAAAGTGGCTGTAGCGAATCCCATCCAAACATTGCAGAAAAACACACATCGCGGACATGCTGCGATTTCCAAAACCGTCACAGTTTTGGAAATCACAGCAGGTCAATTATACCTATGGAAACGCCAGTGGTTTCCCTATAGGTATAATGGAAGCAGAAAGTCCGTGAAGAAAACCTCTGTGGACTTTTTGTGAAAAGCGCTGCGGGATAAACTGTGATGCGTTGCCTCCGCGGTTTTTCTTGCAGCGCTTTTTGCTGCGGGACGCTATGTGGGGCCTTAGCCTTAGAGATAACTCACCTAGTCAACCAGAACCCTACTCTGTTTTGATGAGCAGCAAAAAGTCCAACACAGAGTATCTACCTATAGTTAGCACTAGACAGATAGTTTTCATGTACTTGTAAGACTCACTACTCCTGTATGCAAGTTGTTTTGTAAAGTATTTCATGTCAGACAAGCTATCCAAAGTGTGACGTTTCGGTCCATAGACCTACATCAGACAAGATCGCTGCTATATACATGTAATTAATGGGGTTGGGACCTTACTGTGGCACTCTGGGTTTCCCTACACATCTGTTCACCTAGAGAGATAGGTTTCTTCCTCCTAGAAGAAAGCTAATTTTCATACTCTCTCTCATCGAGCACTGCATGTAAGACTCCCTATCAGCTTTCCAGGGAAATCTTAAGGTCCAATTGAGATAAGCAACATTTGAAAAAGTGCGATATGTGCTTCCCTGACCTTATCTTTAAAGAGATATTAGGCGTTTTTTTTTACAGACCTTATCAATGCAGTATATAAACAAGGATTTTACAATATATAGCCAGAAATAGCAAATACATCTGAAATTTGTTTCACTGCTTTACATTAAGAACACTTTCTTACCTGTAGTTTTGTAATAGCCTCTGCAACCACGTTCACTAAGTTCCTGGAGAGATTGTAACATCTTACAAGGTCAATGGGCTGACGAACTGGTTTGCTTTCTACAAGCAATGGCTGACCAAGCACCACAAGTGTCCAAATAATGCAGCAGCCTGCAAGTAACAGGGAACGGTTATCACTATGTATAGACACATAAACAATTATACAGAAATAAAGACTTGAATATAATAGGATCATGCAGAAACACCTACACTTTTTCCATGGACTGTGTTTAGTATTGCAGTTTAGCTATTTACTTCAATAGGGATGAACTGTGATATTGGACAAAACCCTTGGAACATGAATTATTTCTGGAAAAGAAACAAAATCTTTCTAACCCTGCAAAATCCATGCACGAGGGACAAATTCTACACTATATCCTACCAAGTACAAAATACAGAATCCATTAGTAATAAAGCAGCATAATAACATACGTTTATCCAGTTCTGTCTATTATCCTACACCGTTTATCCAAAGGAAAGCAAAAACCCCATGAGATAAAAGCCAATTTTCCTCATTTTAAGGGAAAATTCCTTCCCGACTCCAATCTGGCCATCTGAATAAATCCCTGAATAAATGTCCTAACACCAAAAAACTATTAATAACTATAACCTGTTAAATTAGTGATCTCAAGAAAGGCAATAGTGTTACTATAGCTGTCAAGAACTAATATGAATGAATGGAGTAAAAATGTTACAGTGTACAGTAATGAATCCATCAGTTTTTCTAGAAAGTCTTCTTTTACTTTTAAAGTTTTAATCTATTGTCTATAGTAAAAAAACAGCAGCGATCCAGCACTTTGGTAAAACTCCATAATTTTATTAGCAAGTCATTAAAATCCATGTATGCAAGCAGACTAGCACAAATATATAGAATCCATGTAGTGCACCAATGGGAGCACCCGTTTATGCATTTCAGACCTACTGGTCTTTAGTAATAGTAATATAATAAGTATGATAAGAAGGTAAAATGATCCAGTTAAAATAGTCATGAGTGAGCATACAAGTCAGGACACTAACAAACACATCAAAATTGGAAGGTTCGACCAACATTAATAATGTGTTTGTCCACCATAAGACTCATTGAAATATAACTGCATGGACCATTGTTATATTAGACGAATGTGTCATATTAGAAATGAATCTAAGATCCATTCTCATTATTTATTATCTATATCATATGTACATTTATTCACAGCATGTATAAGAACCACTATTTTTCTGGTGACTGGAGTTTTTCTTTATATATTGTTGTTATCTTTTGTGGAATGACTGAAACCTATGTCACGTGTATTCCTTGTAATAAATCATTCAGTTGGGACAGCACCTTCATCTCTATTAATTAACCCTATACAACTCACTTTCTAAAATATTCAAGGTTCATAATAGTTTTTAATAATCATTTTTTCTCTGACACATTATACAATTATTCTAAGTATATATGAAAAGTTAATAAATGATATACATAATATATATATATATATATACTGTATATGTAAGCAATATAAATACACTATTGCTATATTATGAGAATTTAACATACTGTAAAGTACAAGTAATTGTGTATCCAATAATAAAAAGGTATAAGCCCATAAAATGTATACTGCACTCAATGGACTGAAAGGCAGAGGGGACTTACTCCATAGTGTCGGCCAGCTGTTGAGTACTGGTGATCTCATGATGATGCTGATGGTTGCGTTGTGTAACTGCTAAGAGATCGCTGCTGAAGTTGAGGCTGGATAACTGAGTATCTCTGTGCTGGATTTATATAGTGAACTGAGGAGTCTACTTGCAGGACTTCCCCAACCTTTCCCTAGCAGATACTGACATCTGTGTCAATGTGAAACAGAGTTGAGGTGACTGCTTATTATCAGGCAAGCACCCTGTAAGATTTTACTCTTGATGGAGTTTACCTTGTATTCTACATAACACAAGTATCATGCATGAGTTTAGATTATAATCCCTAGTTTATCTAACATAAGGCATCTCTGACACCGTCCACTGCACATTCACGCCCTAAGGACACAAATAATTTTATTTTACTTTCCAGCATTCGGTTAGCTACTTTTCTTTTAGTGATGTTTTTGGAGCGGCACGAGGCCAAGCATACATATCCCTTTACTTTTATTCTATGGGTTTCTACAATTACAGTGATACAATGTATAGTTTTTATGTTTTACCATGTCTACACAAGATTAGCATATTCCAAGCCATAACCTTTTATTTTTCTATATATGTAACGTGTGTGGGCTTTTCTTGCATACAAATTATTACATATAAATTTTTGTTTCATTTTTATTTTTTGAGAAGATAACAACTTGCATTTTTTTTTTCAGTTGTTCACTATGTTTGCTTTTATACTTTGCAAAATAAAATCATAACATTTTTTATGGAAACATTTTTTTTTCTTTGATCGTTTTTAAAGTTATCAATAGATCTTTAGCATATTAATTTTTAGGTTGAATAGAGAAAGTAAACATATATACTTGACCAACAGGGCTACACAGTACAATAATGTCATATTATGCATACTGAGGAGTGACCTTATAATGTGAGATACTGATACATTTATTTGGTTAACAATAAAGTATTATAAATATAGTGTACTAAGAAAACAATAGTTCACATAAAGCTAATTTTAAAAACTTGCCATCCACCACTCAGACTACGTTCACACTAGTGTTGGGTGTCTGTTGGCCTGAACAACACAAAGGGAGTCTACCATCACCAAAATAAATTTTAGGCTAAAGCCCCATGTACGCAGCTAAAAGACACTGAAAATGCGTTGCATTGCAGTGTGGTTTTTTTTTCTGAATTTTTCCCTGCACTTTTATTCCCCCATTAAATATACAGAGAAAATGGTGGCAATCCCACAGCTAAAATTAACATTAATACAGCTTTTCTGTAGCTCTTTTTGTCCACAATGTGTGGATGAATTAACTAGAACTTCACTTACTTTGGTGGTAATTTAAAATTCAGTGTTTTTTTTTTAAGTGCTGTATTTCCACAGCAGACAAAACTATACATCTCCGCAGAGTGGAGCCTTTGCTTAAACCACTTATCTTGCTGCTAAAATTCAGCATTTATCTCATATAGAAAGTAGCTATTTAGTGCACTGCGGAAATGCAGCGTTTTATGTTGCAGATTTTGCTACTGTTTTTTGAGCCAAAGTCAGGAGTGGCTTGAAAATGAAGGAAATTATAAAGGAAGCTCTTAGACGTTTCCCATCTGTTAAATTAACTCCTGACTTTTCTCAAAACACGGCAGCAAAATCTGCAACAAAAAATGCTGTATTTCCGCAATGTGGGACCTCAGCCTCAAGGTTGCTGCCCAACACTGCTCCCTAAACAGAAAGACTGATATCTCCCATTGACATAGATGTGTGGGGACCACTGTATTGTAAAAGGTTAAAAATTACTTTTTAATGCTTCTCTCACTTCAATTAGCTCTCTGTTAGCTATCTTAGTTGTGTTATACGCTTGCTAAAATGCCTGATACTGTCTGATAGAAAAGGTGTGGGGTCAAATTCCAAACCAGTGACCATCAGGTTTCTGGAAAGTTCTATACATTAATAATGGGGCTGGGTGGAACACTATAAAACATTGGGCTATGCTATACCAGCCAACCCATTTATTCCAGACGTCTGCTTGGTTCCCATCATCTGTGATTTGGCTGTATACCTTGGGGTGCCAGCTAGCTGACATTGAGTTCACTCCAAGCTTGTAAGTGTTTATATTCTTGTTTATTGTCTTTTACTTGCTTGATTGTACTTGTATATTTATTTTCTATCATTTTATTAAATCATCTATATTAGTGATGTGTGGCATCCTTGATGCCACACATAAGGCAAGTGACAACAAAACACCTGGCACCCTATCTCTGCACACCCAGCGTGAAAAGTTGTAAGACCACTGCATTTTGTTTTGTGCGATACATACTATGTTATTTGTTTCTTAGCATGCCTAAAGACTGTGGAGTTTATCCATGCATTATATGCTCCTTTATACTCATCCTGCAAATTGGTTACTAAATATCTGCAGTGTTCTACTGAGTTAATGGTTCTGTTCACATTAAGGGGGCACCATGTTTACATGATGGAATGACACCCCCCGAACAGACCCTTTTCTGTTAGTGTTTGAGTTGTGTATAAAATTTATTTTGGCATGCACTATGAATTTTTAATGCTTATTTAATACAGTCATATGAAATAGTTTGGGCACCCCTATTAATCTTAATTATTTTTAGTTCTAAATATTTGGGTGTTTGCAACAGCCATTTCAATTTGATATATCTAATAACTGATGGACACAGTAATATTTCAGGATTGAAATGAGGTTTATTGTACTAACAGAAAATGTGCAATATGCATTAAACCAAAATTTGACCGGTGCAAAAGTATGGGCACCTCAACAGAAAAGTGACATTAATATTTAGTAGATCCTCCTTTTGCAAAAATAACAGCCTCTAGTCGCTTCCTGTAGCTTTTAATCAGTTCCTGGATCCTGGATGAAGGTATTTTTGACCATTCCTCTTTACAAAACAATTTCAGTTCAGTTAAGTTTGATGGTCGCCGAGCATGGACAGCCCGCTTCAAATTATCCCACAGATGTTCAATGATATTCAGGTCTGGGGACTGGGATGGCCATTCCAGAACATTGTAATTGTTCCTCTGCATGAATGCCTGAGTAGATTTGGAGCTGCGTTTTGGATCATTGTTTTGCTGAAATATCCATCCCCGGCGTAACTTCAAATTCGTCACTGATTCTTGTACATTATTCTCAAGAATCTGCTGATACTGAGTTGAATCCATGCGACCCTCAACTTTAACAAGATTCCCGGTGCCGGCATTGGCCACACAGCCCCAAAGCATGATGGAACCTCCACCAAATTTTACAGTGGGTAGCAAGTGTTTTTCTTGGAATGCTGTGTTTTTTTGACGCCATGCATAACGCCTTTTTGTATGACCAAACAACTCAATCTTTGTTTCATCAGTCCACAGGACCTTCTTCCAAAATGAAGCTGGCTTGTCCAAATGTGCTTTTGCATACCTCAGGCGACTCTGTTTGTGGCGTGCTTTCAGAAACGGCTTCTTTCGCATCACTCTCCCATACAGCTTCTCCTTGTGCAAAGTGTGCTGTATTGTTGACCGATGCACAGTGACACCATCTGCAGCAAGATGATGCTGCAGCTTTTTGGAGGTGGTCTGTGGATTGTCCTTGACTGTTCTCACCATTCTTCTTCTCTGCCTTTCTGATATTTTTCTTGGCCTGCCACTTCTGGGCTTAACAAGAACTGTCCCTGTGGTCTTCCATTTCCTTACTATGTTCCTCACAGTGGAAACTGACAGGTTAAATCTCTGAGACAACTTTTTGTATCCTTCCCCTGAACAACTATGTTGAACAATCTTTGTTTTCAGATCATTTGAGAGTTGTTTTGAGGAGCCCATGATGCCACTCTTCAGAGGAGATTCAAATAGGAAAACAACTTGCAATTGGTCACCTGAAATACCTTTTCTCATGATTGGATACACCTGGCTATGAAGTTCAAAGCTCAGTGAGGTTACAAAACCAATTTTGTGCTTCAGTAAGTCAGTAAAAAGTAGTTAGGAGTATTCAAATCAATAAAATGATAAGGGTACCCAAATTTTTGCACCGGTCAAATTTTGGTTTAATGCATATTGCACATTTTCTGTTAGTACAATAAACCTCATTTCAATCCTGAAATATTACTGTGTCCATCAGTTATTAGATATATCAAATTGAAATGGCTGTTGCAAACACCCAAATATTTAGAACTAAAAATGATTAAGATTAATAGGGGTTAATATATATATTAATATAAACTTTTTCATATGACTGTAAATGTTATATTTTAATTATCCTTGCTAATCACATATGCTATGCTGATAGGACACATTACGGATTTACTTGTAGGTCAAAGTAGCTTTCATATTTGTTCACAGTGTTCAGGAGAGCTTCCAATGAGCTCTATGTGTTTGCCAAGTATATCAACATATCATTAGCATACAAAAAGAGTTTCATCATTATGCAAGCTACAATCAGCTCCACTATTAGATGGTTCCCATTTATTCTAGCGGCCAAAGGTTCCAAAACTGGTGCAAAAATCAGGGGTGACAAAAGGGCACCCCTGCCTAGTGCCTCTACCAAGTGGGAATGACTGAAATGTGTAGCCATTGACCCTCAAATGCAATGGGTTGTAAATATAACAAAGAAAGCTACTTTATGAGATCTCTGCTGGGTCATAGGGGCCCCATATCAGCTTTGTAGTAGAGGAAATAACCAAAAAAAAGAGTAATTGCGGTGACCAGATGGAAGGAAACGCCGCAGTTGGGATTGCGGGGTGCAAACAGCGCAGACTTGTCACGGTCTCTGGGCACGAGGGCGCAGCGCTGGTGCTGTCCCACGTTACCACCACTGGTACCGGTGATGAGGGGGCTGCACAAATGTTGGTGGTGATTGTTCCCCCGGGGCGCTTCCCCTATACTGTGCCGACTGGTGGTGTTTGGGGCGCCCTGATGTTGTCGGTGCAGAGCCAGACACAGAAACGGTTGTAAAGTTGAACTTTTACTTCCATGGGTGTGGAGGCACAAATGCTTAAACAGTTTCTTCAATACAAAACAACGGGGTACGCCTGGTGACACAGCAAAGTCCTGGGGTGCAGGGTACACTTGATGAAAGGTGTTCCTAGCCCCTTATACTTCAGTGTTACAGCCCTAAGGTGCGTCTGGGCTCCTATTTGGCTCATAGGAGGATGCCCACCATGATACTAGTACATAATATTCCCCACTCACGTTATGTGGTCCTGATAGCTCAGAGTTTCGGGGTGCAATAGTCAGGGTGGCGGGATATTCCACAGGTCTGGCCTTGGCCCCTGGATCCTGTGATACTTGCTATGGAGCACGTGTTCCAGAATGTTCTCTCCACAGTCTCATGCTGACAAGATGATGACGAGTGACTTCCTTCAGGGCGATGGCTAGGCAGACAGGGGACAGGATCTTCTGAATAGCTGGAGTATGTCAGCTCTCCAACCTTCCTGGACCTGTCTAGGACTTGAGATTCCTGCACTAAACTCACTGCTTTCTTCACAGGACATCACACTTATCTCCTCACCTCCTCCTCCTAACACTCCACACTTCTAACTCCTCACACGCAGGACCTTCCTGCAGGGGTGTTACCATGGGGACCCAGTGATCAGCTGACTCCTCCACTTTTCCCAGGCGATGTCCTCCCATTGGACATTTGGTTACTATTCAATCCTATGGGAGGTGTAATGCATGTGTGAGGCTCACTAGGTGGCGCTGTGTTGTGTGAGACTCAGGACCCCCTGCTATGTCACACAGGCTATAATAATAATAATAATAATAATAATCCTTTAATAGTCCCACAATGGGGAAATTCAGTGTGTTACAGCAGCAAAGATAAGATAAGATAAGCAGATACAAATACAAATACAACATGTACAGGAATGTTCCAAGGTGAGAGGCATTACATTAATAGCAGACAGACAGATAGGACGTAGCAGAGGAGGGGGGGATTTAACAGGCAGAGAGATATTTCAGTTCTCTGTGTGTAATGATCTCCGCTTAGGTCGGTGTTGGTTGCACAGCCTAACCGCGGTGGGGAGGAAAGACTTCCGATAGCGCTCCTTCTCACACCTAGGGTGGAGCAGTCGGTCACTGACAGTACTGCTCAGCGCGATCACAGTCTCATGCATGGGATGGGACTTCTTCTTCTGCATGGAGCTCACCACGGACAGTATCCTTCTGTCACCCACCACCTGCACTGGGTCCAGTGGGCTCCCCAGGGCGGGGGGGGGGGGGGGAGGGGGAAAAAAAAAGCGACCGGGGCCCCCCCCCCCGCGCCCACGGACGGCGCGGGGGGGCCCCCCCCCCCCCCCCTTTCCCCGGGGCCGCCCCGGGGGGGGGGGGGGGTGAGGGGGGCCCCCCCCCCCCCCCCCCCCCCCCCCCCGAGGTGAGAAATGTAACATAACGTTAATAAATACGAATAAAGTGCAAATGTCACTAACAGTTTAGAAAAATATAATACTTAGAAACTTGAGGTAAGACCTCCCGGCATAGTCCTGGAATGTCCATGAGAAGTCTGAAGGGTAACGGAGAGATAATTAAACTCAGACTTATGGAACCTTTTGGCGGTACCATCAGACAGTCCATATAGAAACAACAGTAGTGCAAATGGGTCCAGAGGCTCTCTGGCACAAATTTCGTGAGTGTCCATTATCATGAGAGTCTCTCTGAGAAACAATAAACAGTCCTTTCTGTAAGGAAGAGTAGGCACTCTAGCACGAATGTCCATACCGCAATGGGGTAACAGAACTTCCTTGGCTCGGTGAGCCAGGCACTATGGCTTGGATTGTTGCATATAAATGTAAATACTATATTACATGGCAAGATATTATATATATACTGTATATACACACAGGAAAAACATTAATGTAATCAGAGCAGGAATAACATATATACAGAAGCAGAGACAGTTAACCTCTTTTACCCAAGGACAGCCATGGCATCACTATAGCGTGTTGGAGGTATGCCTTTTGTGGTACGCTCAGAACGCCTAAGTGGAACGAGATTTGAATCAGGAACAGAGTCACTGAAATCAATTAAATCATCTGTCGAAGGATTCTCTTGCACTAGAGCAATTGGTGGATAACAGCTAAATGGTAGTAGTTTAGGCGCCCACATAAGCTCAGTTAACGTTGGGGGTCTCTCTTTCGCTTCAGAAGGTGACAAGATCTCTGTACTCGTTGTCTCAGCTGGGGGCACCTCTGTGGGTAGTCCTTCTTTAAGGCACAGCTTCAGACGGTTTCGGTGTACTACTTGGGGCTGTCTCCCAGGTTTAGAGATCTCATACACGTCGGATTCAGGATATGGTATGGAGATGACACTGTATGGTTCTTTCTCCCAGAATGGATCCAATTTCCCATTCCGATGGTTATTCCTTAACCATACACGGTCGCCAACTTTCAGGGGCGCTGCATGGGCGCGATGGTTGTAATCCTCCTGTTGTCTCCTACGAACCTCATCCATGCGCGTTTCAACTATCTCTTTAGCTTCCTCCATACGTCGGCGGTGTTCAACAACCCAGTCTGTTATGGGTAGTGGATTGATGGTGTCAGGGACCTTCACACGAAGGGTTAAATCTGAAGGAAGTTGACCTTGTCTTCCAAACATTAGATAAAATGGTGCGTATCCCGTAGATGTTTGGGGTGTGTTGTTGTAAATATAGGCCAAGTCCTTGATACGCTCAGGCCACTCAACACCAGGTGTAACTGCGGCTGTTCTTAGCATGCCGATGATCACTTGATTTGCCTTCTCGCACATACCATTCCCTTGAGGGTGATACGCTGTTGTTCGCAACTTCTTGCAGTCTTGGAACTGACACAGCTCACGGAACAATTGGGATTCAAACGCCGATCCACGGTCGGTGAGGATATGCTCAGGACAACCGTAATGGCGGACAAACTCTGCGTAGAAGGTCTCAGCCGTAGTTCTTGCTGTAAGATCTCTGACAGGCACGATGACAAGGAACTTGGAGTAATGATCCACCATTGTCAGAGCGTAGCTGTAGCCGGAACGTGTGGGACCCAACTTCACATGGTCCAGAGCAACAATTTCACACGGCTTTTGAGTCTTAATTGGATGTAGAGGGGCCTTCTGATCTCTTCGACCTTCCTTGGTGATACTACAGGCGGGACACTCTCGGCACCAACTCTCAATGTCACTCCTCATCCCAACCCAATAGAAGCGACGACGGATGGTAGCTTCGGTCTTTTGTACCCCGAAGTGACCAGATCTGTCATGATACGCCTCAAGTATCATCTGTGCGTCTCTTCTTGGTACGAGGATCTGATGAAGCCTTTCACCTGTGACAGGATCAAGAGTGTTTCTATGTAGAAGGCCTCGTTGGACAAACAGGCGCTTCCTCTGTCGCCAAAGGCGTTTTAATTCCACGTCATGAAGACCTCTCTTTACACGGGTTGGTATTCTTCCTGTAAGCAGGAAATCTGACAATTCTCCTAAAACTCTGCTCTCTTCTTGGAACGTTTTCCACAGAGATGGCTCCTGGAGGGATTCGGCAGCTGTTTTCGCCAGAGATTCTCCTTCTACAGGGACACCAATAGCAACCTGTTGGGCAAACTTGTTGTAGAATGGTGGCATCTCCACCTCTTCCCAGATGTCTTCTCGGGGTGGTTCTTCTCCCACAGGCAACCTTGAGAGTGCATCAGAGTTAGCGTTGGACTTGCCACTGCGATACTTGACAGAGAACTTGTAATTCGCGAGTCTTGAGGCCCACCGTTGTTCAAGGGCTCCCAGTCGAGCAGTGTCCAGATGCGCCAACGGATTGTTATCTGTGTACACGGTAAAGGGTGTGGCAGCCAGGTAGTCTTTAAACTTCTCTGTCACGGCCCAGACAAGCGCCAGAAGTTCGAGTTTGAAAGAACTATAGTTCTGGTCGTTCTTCTCCGCGCCTCTCAGACTCCTGCTGGCGTAGGCGATGACTCGCTCTTTGTTGTCCTGAACCTGGGACAACACTGCACCCAAACCTTGGTGACTTGCAACTGTGTACAAGCGGAATGGCTGACTGTAGTCGGGATAGGCTAGAATTGGTGGTTGCATCAGAAGCGCTTTAAGCGCTTGAAAGGCTTCCTCTTGACACGCTGTCCAGTCTACCGGAAGCTTTCGGTTGTAGTTTTCTCTGGGACAACCGCGCAACAACTCGTTCAGAGGCTCGGCTACTTGGGCGAAGTGTGGTATGAAACGCCGGTAGTAACCTGCGAATCCAAGGAAGCTTCGGACTTCTTTGACGGTAGTTGGTCTTCGCCAGTTCTGGACTGCAGTGATCTTTTCAGGATCAGGTTGGACGCCTTGTGCGCTCACGACATGCCCAAGGTAGTGAACTTGGGGTTTCAACAGGTAGCACTTGGAGGGCTTCACCTTTAGGCCGTGCTGTATAAGTACCTTGAATACCTCGGACAGGTGACGAAGGTGTTCTTGGTATGTCCGGGAGAATACAATAACATCGTCCAGGTACAGTAGCACACTCTGGAAATTCTCATGGCCGAGGCACCTCTCCATAAGCCGTTGGAATGTGGCTGGGGCATTACATAGCCCAAATTGCATACTATTGAATTCAAAGAGTCCCATCGGGGTCGTAAACGCAGTCTTTTCACGATCTTCAGGCGCCATAGGGACTTGCCAGTATCCACTGGTTAAGTCCAGGGTCGAGAAACAGGTAGCTGATCCCAAAGCCGTTAGAGATTCCTCAATCCGCGGTAATGGGTATGCGTCTTTGTGCGTGACGTTGTTGAGTTTACGATAGTCCACACAAAATCGTAGGGTTCCGTCTTTCTTCTTGACAAGGACTAGCGGGGCTGCCCAGGGGCTGTTACTCTCCCGGATGACATCAGCATCTCGCATCTCTTGGATCAACTTTTTCACCGGTTGGTACATCGCTGGTGGTATTGGACGGTGACGCTCCTTGATTGGATGGTGGTCGCCAGTCAGAATGCGATGTTGTATGGTCGTGGTCTTACCAAAGTCCAATGGGTGTTTGCTGAATGCCTGTTGGTAACGCTTGGCCACATTGCGAACCCCATTGATGTGCTCTATAGGGGTATTGGCGTCTCCCACGTTCAATTCATCCCACCAGGACTTCGTGGCTCCATTCTGAATGTTCTCAGCAGCTTGGGTGGAACGCTGTGTGGCGGTAGAATCACCAGAGAGAATGTCTTCTGGTGCTAACCGGTGTAGCAGGGCCACAGAGTGGAACTTGTGGAGGTTCACGGGAGCATCGCCCAAGTTGACTAAGCGGACAGGAACACGTCCATTGGAAACTGTGACAAGGCTGCGGGCAGCCATGACAAGTGGTTGGCCATCTACCTGTATGGGTTGTAGCAAGGCCTCGTAGTCCTGATTTTCTATGCCCGGACGGGCACGGCACCACACCATAGTTTCTGTTCCAGGCTGTAGGGTTACTGGACGGGTATCTTGGATCCGGACTCGACCAATTTCACCTTGTTTGTTGGCGAACTTGTGCTGGGCATTGAGTACACGACTGGCCCGCTGAATGGTCTGCTGGTCACTGGGAGAAGCTGTAAGGAGAGAGGCATGCAAGGAATCCAACACTTCTGCAAAGCAATGGCGTAAAACATTCATGCCTAATATTACAACTGCAAACCTATCATCCTCTACATCAGTGACAATTACACCCTGTCTAGGCAGTTTCAAGTCCCCAATCTGGATAGTGGGTTCCCAATGACCCTGCTGTGGTATGGGCTGTCCATTGCTGGCACACAGATTTATCCATGTGTCAGGTGTTCTATTCAACACACCTAAGTCCCAATGTTCAAGGAACACCTGCTTGCGCAGGGTTGTTACCTGAGATCCAGTGTCCACCAATGCTGTCAGAGGGACGCCGTTCACCCGGATTGTGATGTGTGGGCAGGCTGAGACGAAGCGTGACAATGGCACTGAAGATTCACCTGGGCCCTTCTTTCCTCCCGAGGGGCGGCCCGCTGCCTCGGGGGTGGTCCGTTTAACTGGAAACACTGAGGCCTGCTGTGGCCATATCTATGGCAATAGGTACAGTATGGCCTCTCACTCTGTGGAGGTTTCACTGAAGACGGACGTCTGGGTGGCGACTCAGGTGAGATGTTGAGACTTCGCAAAGGATCACTGGACGATGAAGACGGCTGGGTCAGATGATCTAGACGGACGGTGATCTGTTCCATGGCACGGGTCAGATGATCCACTCGGGCCAGAAGGTCATCTCTGGAGTCTGCTGGTGTAGTTTGCGCAGCAGTTTGGGCAGCAGGTGAGGTATCCAGAGGTAGTGGCAGGACAACTGGAGCAATGCTTGTTGAGGGTCCAGGTGAGGGAGCACAGATGACTGGGCTCGGCTGGGGCTGCTCCTGTCCCAAGACCTGGATGGCAAGGGCCTTGAAGTCAGCAAACGTGATGCTGGGATGTTGTGCAGCAAGCATTCGCAACTGACTCTGGAGCAATGTGGTACCCGCCCCTTCTATGAAGCGGTCAAGCAAGATTTTATCAGAGTCCACATTTTCACGTGGATCCACTTGCACCACAGCTCTGAACGCCTCTTGGAGGGATAAAACATAGTCCCGCAGGGTCTCACCAGGTAGTTGTCGTCTGGAAAAGAAGCGCATCTTTACCTCGGAGACAGATCGCACGTCAAAGTTCACCTGGAGTTTGTCCAGAATTTGCCCAGGGGTTCTTTTGTCAGAGGCAGGCCAGGATTTGACCTCCCTAGCTGCAGCACCCTCAAGCTGGCCCAGCAGGATCTGTATCTGCTGTTCTGTATTCAGAAGTTAGAACTGGAAGAGAGACAGCATCTTCTCACGAAAGTCCCTGAGGGTATGCGCCTCCCCTTTGTAGCACGGCAGCCATGGTGCGCCAGGGTAAAATGGCATGGAGAATGGTAGGCTGCTCGCCATGGGCACTGCTGGATCACTAGAAACAGATGGCACAATGTCACTTTGCTCAGTCATGTTGTTTGCAGGTGTGACTGGAATTAGGTCGCCGTCTCTTTAAGAAACTCAACTGCTTGCTGGCAGGGAATGGAGACTACAACTTGGAATGCTGTAGCTATTAACAGAGTCACTGTGATGCAGGCTGACGGTGTGCTCCCCCTCTTTAATGGTGGCACTCCCCACGGACACTGTACACGGAAAACACTCGCTGGGGCCGTGGGAGGACTGAAGACAAGGACAGGGAGGCACAGTACTCACTGACAGCAACTGTAGCGTGGACCAGAGATCAGCGGTGCACAGCAGGGACGGTGATGTGGCACCGGAGAGTCAGAAATGGCGCCGGCACGTTTGCCTTTCACTTTCTTGTATGGGTGCGCTGGAGCATTGCGCTCAGCATTCTGGGCTCTCCTAAGATGGCGGCAGATGGGTCTCCTGGCCTCATGGGCAGTGCTAAAAATCTCCCGCACTTTTGCAAGGTACAGTTAACCCTTTGTGGGCGTTCTTACACAGCGATGTGGCGCAGCAAACAAGTCCTGGGCGTTTTAACTCTTCCAGGGCTGTAACACACTGAGAGGACAGTCTTTAGGGCTTACTTCAGGGGTATAGGGCTCCCCCTCTTTGTGGCAAGCACTCTCAGGGAATAAACTTGATCTTAGCAAAGTCCACAATAAAGACCGATGCTCTGGAGACAATTTGGCGCACTTTTTGTGGCGACTTTCTCAAAATGGCACACACCCGTATCCTGTTCGTGACGCCAGTTTTTCTTGCGGTGACCAGATGGAAGGAAACGCTGCAGTTGGGATTGCGGGGTGCAAACAGCGCAGACTTGTCACGGTCTCTGGGCACGAGGGCGCAGCGCTGGTGCTGTTCCACGTTACCACCACTGGTACCGGTGATGAGGGGGCTGCACAGATGTTGGTGGTGATTGTTCCCCCGGGGCGCTTCCCCTATACTGTGCCGACTGGTGGTGTTTGGGGCGCCCTTTTTTTGTCGGTGCAGAGTCAGACAAAGAAACGGTTGTAAAGTTGAACTTTTACTTCCATGGGTGTGGAGGCACAAATACTTAAACAGTTTCTTCAATACAAAACAACGGGGTACGCCTGGTGACACAGCAAAGTCCTGGGGTGCAGGGTAGACTTGATGAAAGGTGTTCCTAGCCCCTTATACTTCAGTGTTACAGCCCTAAGGTGCGTCTGGGCTCCTATTTGGCTCATAGGAGGATGCCCACCATGATACTAGTACATAATATTCCCCATTCACGTTATGTGGTCCTGATAGCTCAGAGTTTTGGGGTGCAATAGTCAGGGTGGCAGGATATTCCACAGGTCTGGCCTTGGCCCCTGGATCCTGTGATACTTGCTATGGAGCACGTGTTCCAGAATGTTCTCTCCACAGTCTCATGCTGACAAGATAATGATGCTTGACTTCCTTCAGGGCGATGGCTAGGCAGACAGGGAACAGGATCTTCTGAATAGCTGGAGTATGTCAGCTCTCCAACCTTCCTGGGCCTGTCTAGGACTTGAGATTCCTGCACTAAACTCACTGCTTTCTTCACAGGACATCACACTTATCTCCTCACCTCCTCCTCCTAACACTCCACACTTCTAACTCCTCACACAGGACCTTCCTGAAGGGGTGTTACCATGGGGACCCAGTGATCAGCTGACTCCTCCCCTTTTCCCAGGCGATGTCCTCCCACTGGACATTTGGTTACTATTCAATCCTATGGGAGGTGTAATGCATGTGTGAGGCTCACTAGGTGGCGCTGTGTTGTGTGAGACTCAGGACCCCCTGCTATGTCACACAGGCTATGAAGCAACAGGAAATAATACAATGCACAGAGATCACCCTCAGCCCAGCCATAGCCAGCTCTGGGATGCCACATAATCTTATGACTTGAAGTAAATAAAAATGAAGGCCAAAAAAAGTAAGTTGGGCTAAGCCCCACATAGCGAGCCACAGCCGAAAAACACTGTAGAAAAAGCTGCGTCGAAAAAGCATTGCGTTTTTTTCTTCAGCGTTTTCACAGAAAGTCTGCAGAGTTTTCCTCTGCAGACTTTCTGCTTCTATTATACCTATATGGAAAATTCCAGCGTTTCTGTTGTGAGTTGCAAAAATGCTTGCGTTTTTGAAATCGCAGCATTTCCACTGCAAAATTTTTCTGCAATGTGTGGATGGGATTAGCCAAAATCTCGTAAACTTTGCAGGTACTGTAAAAAATGGCATTTTTTCCTGCATTGTTTCCATTGCGGTCAAAACACAGTGGGGCCTCAGCCTATCACAAAAAATGTTACTACCACACCCACATAACAGGCCCCGCAACAGGAAGCACAAAACTAAGTGTTACCTACATGAAAATGACTGTATTTGATAGGGTAAACTTAAACAATACAGTGAAACTTCTTGGAGACGACTACCCAAAATTACATTATGAAGTGGTCTTCTACGGTCTTCAAAAAGAAGTTCGGTAACGTGGAAGTTACGGAACGTTGCGGAAATACAGCGTTATTGGCTTCTGCGGAAACGTTACTGAGCTTTTTCTGGACTATGTTATTGAGTTTTTTCAAAAATTCAGCATGTCAATTTTGCCTGCGGAAATGCTTGTATTTTCCATATAGATTCAATAAGGTAAGAAAAATGCAAAAAAACAATGAAAAATGCTGCAGGGCCTTAGCTGAAAACTGAAAAATCCATCGTTTGTTCAGCATAATGGGGTGGTCTTCTCAAAGAGGTGGTCTTTAGGAGAGGTTTCTCTGTAATTTAGTAGCACTGTGTGCTAGTAAAAAAAAAAAAAAACATGAATAATGTTTCTGTTATGTTTCTCCCTTTTTCTCCCCATTATATTAAAAAAGAAAAATCATTCAAAAATAAAAATGACATAAAAATAAAATCCTGTATAGCACTGAAAAAATATGTCTGGTCATAATTCAGGTGAAATGTCCCAGACGTGAAGTGGTTAAGGTTACATAGGACTGCAGGTAATATGACTATATGATTTGTCATTTGTAACTGACCATACTGTAAGAATGGTCTAGCAGCTCTGCTACACTGGAGTGTGCAGTATGTGGGTAAGTGGACTGTTGCGGTTTGTGTAATGTCCTGCTGTTGTTATTCTGGCAGTCATGATGTAATGTGTGGGTAAACGGAAGAGAAAGTATTCTACAGACTATCTAGGGTTAAAGTGGTTATGCTGCAGAGTAAGGTAAGTCCATTTTTTTTTATGCCATTTTTCCCACTTTTCACCACAAATTTCCCCTTCATTTCCTTTTCGTGTCAAACTCGTCACTGTATGTAGGTGAGAAGAAACCAAAGTTGGCAGTTTTACTAGTTTTCCTGCTCAATTTCCTTTACATTTACCAATATTTTTTTTTTTTTTTACATTTATTTAGTCCTGTGAACTGTCCCACTAATAACTGCATTGTAGTAAGAGCCATTCATTGTACATAAGTCATTACAAAACAAACCTGTCACCCTGAAAATGCAGTCCAGTCTGCAGGCAGTAAGTATGGCAAGTGTAGTTTTGTGTGGAAAGAAGGATAGCACACTAATGAAAAATACGATCGTGTGCATGAGGCCTATGACAGGATGCTCTCTGTAGAACACTATGGCCTCAGATAGCGGGTGCACAGTCTTCTCTAATGAGAGGAACAGTTCTTGAATACTGCATAAATTTAGAATAGAGGATCCTGTAGTCACAGCTCACAGACTGCAATGGCAGTGGGGGTTCTTCTTACAGCTGACTGTCAGTCTTTCGTATATAGGGGTATACTCTCATCAAAGCTTGCATGCCTTTGCATTGACCTGGAGCCCCACTCAGGAGGCATCCCTACACTTACATGTTTTCTCATGCTCTGGACCTATCTACTGGTTCACTGCAAACTAATCATGGGACCATGCTTCCCCTCTGCCATCCAGTCTGGGCATGGGGTGAACCACAGCCATATCAAGGAGAGCCAAGGTGAACCTGTACATTAAGGATATAAATAGATCAAAGAAACAACTGTAGCGTTCCTTCCAAGTCAAAGCTGAGGTGGACTAGAAAAAACAGACTAGATATAATTCCATATAAAAACTGCGTGGGTGTATTTTTTATTTGCACTTTTTTGCCACTTTTTAGCCGTGTACATCTTTTTTATGAGGTGTATTTCCAAGTGCCAAATCTACTAAAAAAAGCACAAGATACGTAAGTCTTCTGCAAATTCACATCAAAGAAATTTTGATTTTTACACTCTCCATGTATTGGAGTGCAGTTGCCTCTTTTGCTGTCTTTCCCTGGATACACTTTCCCCAACAAAAAAGTGTTCACAAAAAGCATCACCCTTGATTCTAGTAACTCATCACACTGTAGTTAGTAACCTGAATTTATCTGATAGACAAGACAATGGGCAGGATTAACCTATATTATGATAGGATGCCTGCATGAGTTGGCATAAGTTGTGCTGTCAGCTTGAGAGGCAGGTTAGACTCATTGGGGGGAATTTGTCAAAGCATCTACACCAGTTTTCTAATGTAAATGTATTGCAATGTGATGCGTCTTTTGCATAAGGCCCTTTCTTGTGGCAAAGATGTGCCACATCCCCTATTGTGCGCGTTGTATGCCACTTTTAGTGAATATGGGTGGGCGCGCGGAGCAGGATGGGGGCACCTCAGCCAAACATATATATTTATAACTCATTGCAGGATTAGATGCCTTTTTAAAGCAAAATAGCATCGATGATTATGGAAATGTATAGACTGTCATGCCCTTTCCCATCTTGTTGAACTTCATGGACATGTGTCTTTTTTCAACCATACTAACTGTGTAACTATGTACAATTCACTGTCTGGTTTGGTATCAAGTTTAATGTCCTTTCTGTTTGCATTGTTATGGTAGGGAAGATTAACTTAATATTTGACCAGGAGTCAGCCCAGGGAGCAAATAGGGATGGGAGCCTTCACACCTCCTCCAGGAGCTGTCCTACAGATAGTATAATATGAGATACCTAGAGGGTTTCTTGCTTATCCAAAGCACTGTACTTTGGGGCTCCTGTTTATGAGAGACTCTCCCGAGGGTCAGTGCATTAGGTTAATATACTGGAATAAGCCTTCATTACAAAGTATAGAAGTCCTTGCTGAACATCACTCAGGGGCTACAAAAGAACAACAGAACAGTGAACAGTGACTATATGCTTTGTGACTGCTGCTGACGCTGGTAAATCTAGGTAAAGAGATTGTCATTCCCTCGTCTAAGATGATTGTCACAATAAGGAGCTATCAGGTCTGCTAGATGCAGGTCAATGCAAGGATTACAATTGAATGAGTATAATATTTCTCGTGATCTCAGTGCCACATTGCAAACTGGTGTAAAAAATCATCCAACCAAAGTATTTCCTTTGTTATATGTCCCTAGAGTAAGAGGTGCAAATATAAAAAGTGATATCTTGCTGAATCATGTATTCTTTTGTTACAGCAACGTGTCATAAACCATTTCCACATGGTCCAATAACTACTAGGAAAGCTTTAAGTCAGCACAATCTATCTTTCCTTTGAAGCTCATATTATGTTCTTACACTAAGATTTTAGTTTGTGTGTGTTTATAACTAGCATCCATTAAAATGTTAGCATATGTAGAATAGATAGACCAGGATAGAACTAGTGATCAGGGGTCTCCACAGCAAAACATAGAACGGAGCCCCTAAATTCTGAACTGGTGCTAACACACGGGCCAGCTTTGCTTGTGCAATGTTACACTCTATCCATAAATAAGGAAGGAAGAGCCATATTATATTGTTGTAGAGAACTTCATGTATATAGAAACTGATCCAGATTACACTGCAAACACACAAATGTATGAATAGCTTTAGAGTTAGCAGGTCTGTTAATTCTGTGATTACCTGAGGGATGTACATTAATGGAAACCTGTCAATACAAATTGTAATGTTGGCGCTATATAAATAAAATGTATAACAATAATATAATTATTGTTGTTGTTATTATTATCTACTTTATATTTCCCTTTATGAGAGCAGCAGGCAGAAGTGGCTTAAGGATTTCAATAGTGTGTCTTTTCTGCATGATTATACTGTAGTTTAGGCAAGCTTACATTTCATTGGTTGCACACTGCTGCAATCTCTGTGAGTCAGCTGTTGGTATATTGATGAGTTCTGCTGATCACAAACCAGTGACTGACAGCTTTCTCCCTATTGCTGTGCATAGGGAGAAATCTGTCAATCAGAAGTAGGAAACAATGGGAACCCACAGCTCAAGAATTTGCTGACTCTGGGCTCACAGCGCTTGCAGCATGCTGCAATGAGTAAAACACAAGTATGGCCAAAATACAGTATATATATATATATATATATATATATATATATATATATACACACATATATTATATATAGTAAAATCAGTGTGCCTGTGACTGCTACAAGTTGCTTGAAGAGAAGATGCTAAGAGGTTCCCTTGCCATTCACATAAAGATCCTAATGAAACTACAGTTTTTATTAAAAAATAAATAAATGATAATAATTTGTTCTTTGAATCAATGCCTAATATTTTTTTTGTTGTTGTATTTTCTCCATAATAAGGCTACATGTACAATAGTATGTCTATGTGTCGGGTATGTGGTAAAACACCACGTATCCATGTGCTGCCCATGCCTCCACGGACCCATTCATTTCTTTCAATGAGCCTGGGCCGCTAAATGGACAGGAATAGGACCTAAGCACATTATTAGTTCACAACACTCTGAAATAATAATAGTAATAATAACAAATATCAGCTGGATACTTCTTCTTCCATACAGACGCTGAAGATTTTTAGATGACAGTCTATTGTAGTAATGGAAGTCCCTCATTGTTGGTACACTTCTCCACTTCTCCTTTTGTGGTTACACTCATGAAGTTACATTACTACTAAGCAGGGATAATTCATTTGGTTTAGCAGTGAAACTCCACTGGAGAACATGTGTATACTGTGTCTACTAGTCCTGACCACGAGATCTAAAGGTGACATGTATGGAAGGGATATGATACAGAAACTGCTATCTCGTAAGGAGATTCCATGACACCTTACACTCTTCTAGCTTTGTGTCACTCTCAGCCAAGACAGTGACGTAATGCTTGCAAAAAAAAAAAAAAGAAAGCACCTGGTAAACTCTGTGTGAATAATGTATTTTTGATGGTTTTGTTGATGTTGTCAAACAAGGATATAGAGATCAAGATATATCACATAGTGGCCCAGATGTACTATTGTGGTTATGACTAGATACTAGTGTACACATGGCGCATATTTGCGACAGTGTGGCACATCTTGCAGCATCATGTTTGGGCTAAAATGTTTGGACATGTTAGACATGTTAGTGTGGATTCTCAGAACAAGAGATATGGCTTATATATGCCATATTGTGACAAAAATGCACCAAAATAGGTTGAAAAATTCTGGCTCAAAATAAGCCAAATTAAAGGTTGTATAAACATAGATTAGACAGTGTAAAAATGGGGCGGCACAGTGGCTCAGTTGTTAGCACTGCATCCTTGAAGCACTGGAGTTCTGGGTTCGAATCCTGCCGAGGACAGCATCTGCAAGGAGTTTGTATGTTCACCAAGTGTTTGTGTGGGTTTCCTCCTACACTCCCAAGTCATACTGATAGGGAATGTAGATTGTGAGCCCTATATGGGACAGTGACTGACAATGTCTGTAACACGCTGCGGAATATGATGGTGCTATATAAGTAAGCATAATAAATAAATAAAAAATATATGTCATATTATCAGAACCTCCCACACTCATATACAAGGCTTCTCCTGAGTTGCACCACTTCTCTGGAATGCTTTATCCCGGACTATTAGATTAACCACCAATTTCCACAGCTTCACGTGTAAACTAAAGACATATCTTTTCAGACAGGCCTATCACAATTCCTAATGTAAACCCTTCTGTATTTAGAATCCCTAAAACTTACCCTCTGTTCACGCTCCTGCATTACCCCACAGGATATGATGCCATATCAGACTAACTTTATATGTCCAGACACCATCTGCACGTTAAAGACACGATTGGTGACGGCTCATACAGCTTTATATATGTGTAATGACAGTAACCCCTATAACAGAATTGTCTGGACCACTGTATAAGCAATGCTACCTCCGATGCCGCCCCTGCTACCTCTTGTGTCGCCCCCTCTACCTCATAGATTGTAAACTCTTGCGAGCAGGACCCTCAGTCCCAGTGTGTGAATTGAATATTTCTTTGTAATGTATCTTTTTTGTCAGTACTTGAACCCTACAAATTGTACAGTGCTGTGGAATATGTTGGCGCTATATAAATAAAATTTATTATTATTATTATTTATATTTATCATCCAGCTTCAGTCACTGTGAAAAAACTGATGCATTTTCAGACAGCCTGTCTAAGTATTAGTAAATCTGGGATGACTTTTCCTCTTATATTTGCCAGTGACCTCTTTGCCATGTGAACTTCTAGTTTAAAGTGTACCTCAACAAAATACCATATGTATTAAAGAAATTGCTATTATATACATGAGTAAAACGGTTCCACTTACAGGGTGATCCATAAACAGAACAGAACATATATACCTATATACAATTGCTATAGACTGTAGCTGGCATTATAATTGTAAACTATATTCTGTCACACACATAAGTCTTTATCTTGCTATTGGATACTCGGGACATCTAAAAAAACATTAGACATTTGCCAAGCAGTTTTTCTTCATTTTCAGTTCTGTGTTAGTTACATGAGGTAATCCATTAATAAAATATGTTACAGAATAACTACCAGAGTAATCCCCTAATTTATTCTCCGAGGTACTTCCCAAGGTGAAGAGACATTTGAGGTTAGCACATCATTGGGCATGAATGTAATGCCTCAATGGTCATGGGATTGAAAGAAGGTTGCTGACATGAGAGTAAAGAGCACCATCTAGGAGAGAGCACCATTTTGATATATTTCCATACCCTTTTGCTTGTGACTAAGTTTTTAAAGGGGATTTCCAAAACTGTTATTGACAGCTGTGTCTTCTTCACTGCCAAGAACTTTGCCATACATTGTATTGTAGCTGTACTTGATATTGCAGCTCAGACCCATTCATTTGAACAGGAGTGAGCTGTAGCATGGCCATGTGACCAATGGAGATGATGTCACTGCCTGAGAAGAGGGACTGGATTGGCGGGGTCCCCGGTGTCAGACTTTACAGATCTAATAATGATGGCATATCTCAAGGATAGGTCATCACTATCATAGTCTCAGCAAACTCCTTTAGCTTCATCTCTGTAGCAATAAAGTAAAGATGCATTGTACACATTGTACACTCCTAGTTGCTCAATTATTTGGGTTATTGAAATATATGAAGCCACTCTACAGTATGACCTGCTGTTTAATCCAAGGAATGAATCCATGGGAATCCACTATAAATAAACTAAACTTTCTTAAAAAATAAAAATGCTGTTCATATAATCCAATGATGATTCACAGATTGTAAACTCTTTTGAGCAGGGCCCTCACTCCTATTGTTTGATATGTTAATTTCTTCGTCACATTGTAATGTCAAATATTGTCATATACCCTCTGATTTGTAAAGTGCTGCGAAATATGTTGGCGCTATATAAATAAAGTTATTATTATTATTATTATTATTATTATTATTATGCGCTAACAATGGATATAATATAGAAATGCAGGCATATAAAAGGGAGTCTACCACCAAAAAAAAAATCACTTCTAAACCACTTATCTGGTGTTGTAGGGGCCATTAGTGACATAGTGAACAAACCTTTTTTGTGTGCCAAAATGCAGTTTTGGATTTGAGAAAATATCACTTATATAGTGTGGTACTGGCCATTAGTGACATAGTGAACAAGGCTTTTTTTAGCCAAAAAGTAGTTTGTAGGTGAGAAAAAACACCCAGTGTCACCACTGCCAAAAATATTAACAGGTCCTGATGTGATCCTCTACAGACATAAAAAGGTGCTGCAGCAGACATGACCAAGCCCTGGGTGAACTGAATAGCTCATTTGCCTAAGATTAAAACTTTATTTTCTCAGCAGCTAGAATGCACTTTGATGAAAAAAGGTATATTCACTATGTCACTGACAGCCACTACAACAGCATACAAGTGGCTCAGAGACGATTTTGATGCAGTGGCGTAACTAGGAATGGCTGTGCCCCAAGGTGAACATTTGACATGGCCCCCCCCCCCCACCGGCAACTGCACCCCCCTGCACAAACCACATTCCCCTCATTCCTGCACACACTATTATGCGCCATAGTGGCCCCTGCACACAGTATTATGTGCCATAGTAGCCCCTGCACACACTATAATGCGCCATAGTGGCCCCTGCACACAGCATTATGCCCCATAGTGGCCCCTGCACACAGTATTATGTCCCGTAGTGGCCCCTGCACACAGTATTATGCGCCATAGTAGCCCCTGCACACACTATTATGTGCCATAGTGGCCCCTGCACACAGTATTATGCCCCATAGTGGCCCCTGCACAGAGTATTGTTCCCCATAGCGGCCCCTGCACACAGTATTATGCCCCATAGTGGCCGTTGCACACAGCATTATGCCCCATAGTGGCCCCTGCACACAGTATTGTGTCCCGTAGTGGCCCCTGCACACAGTATTATGCGCCATAGTAGCCCCTGCACACACTATTATGCGCCATAGTGGCCCCTGCACACAGTATTATGCCCCATAGTGGCCCCTGCACACAGTATTGTTCCCCATACCGGCCCCTGCACACAGTATTATGCCCCATAGTGGCCGTTGCACACAGCATTATGTCCCATAGATGCCCCTTCACACAGTATTATGCCCCATAGTGACCCCTGCACACAGTATTATGCCCCATAGCGGCCCCTGCACACAGTATTATGCCCCATAGCGGCCCCTGCACACAATATTATGCCCCATAGCGGTTGTTGCACACAGTATTATGCCCCATAGTGGCCCCTGCACACAGTATTATGCCCCATAGCGTCCCCTGCACACAGTATTATGCCCCATAGTGGCCCATGCACAAGGTATTATGCCCCATTGTGGATCACCCATAAACAATTATTATACTCTGGAGTCTTTTCAGACCCCAGAGTATAATGAACAGAGACCCAGGGGAGGATACAAACATAAAATAAACTGTGTTACTTACCTGTCCCTGGCTCCCGGCGCACTCCCCGCTTCTTCAATGTTGGACCAGACATCACGAACAATGCATAATGACATCGGCCTGGACGTCACCGAGGAGGCCCGAAGCCTGCCGGAGCACAGGCGAGGTAAGTAACAATGTTTTTTTATGTTCCCTCACCTCCCCTGGGCCTCCGATCATTATACTCTGGGGTCTGAAAAGACGCTAGAGTATAATGATAGCAGTGTTTGCGGGGTTCGCGGCCCGTGACCTTACTTACCGATCCCCACTCCTGCTCACAACCACCGCCACTTCTACAGAATGGGCAGTGCAGGTGGCCGTGAGCAGAAGCGGGGATCGATAAGTAAATAGGGCCCGTTACCAGTTGGGGTTACACCAGCAGGTAATGGCCTATTAAAAAAAAAAAAACATCAGCGGCCCGCCAGGCCCCCTAATGTCCCGGGCCCTGTTGCAGCTGCTCCCGTTGCTACCCCGTCCCTGTTTTGGTGGTATTAGACTCTTTTTAAGTGGAGTGGACAGTTACCTTTAGTCATACTAAGGCTGGGCAATTTTGCCTATATCTTAGAATTTTGATTTTATCCTTAATTTTAATATTGATTTTTTTTTTTTTGCTTTTGCTTAAGAAAACTATAAAAAAAAGTTTAGTGAGCTGACACAGTGAGAAGAAGTCAGATGTATTTGATGCAGGCTTCTTCATCCTATTACCCATCTATAGACGACAGTGAAAAAAACTGCTGATTATAGCTTGTGGCGGGAGGAGAAAGCCTGCATGGAGTATATCAGACTTCAAGGTGGACCTAACATCGATTTCAAGATCCTGATAAAAATCGGAATTGTGCGTCTTTGAAATGGCAAATTAATGAAATTAATTAGGTTAATTGGCCAGCCCTACGTTGCACTGTCACTCCTAGTTTCTGTTATTTAAAACATAAAGGCTATATGCAGCATTTATTCGGGGCATGAGAAAAAAAACCCTAATGATTGAGCATCCCTTAAAATATTGTAATTAAAAGATTCTGTAAAGATGCGACAAAGATAAGGTAATATTGGAAATGGAAACAATCTATTCATTAACCCCTTCACTATGACCCAACATAAATATTGTATATGGCAGCTAGCAGTGTGCCTGTCTCCATAGCTGCCTTATATTTACAGTCCCCTTCACCGAGCAATCTCTGGGCACTTACTTATGTGCTATGTTTAAAAAAAATTGTTTTTGGTGCTATTTATATGTAATTATACATTGCATGTACACAAAATTATTAGCTTTTAGGGTAAAAACTATTGACAGGACAAACTACCTCAAAACAATATAGGAAAGAATGAGGAAAATATATTTTTTTTCATTTTCTGGCCATATTTTATATTTATTATATATCAGCTCTTTTGTTTAATAATAAGAAAGCGCTATGTTTCCCACAAAAATAAATCAATAATAATAATCATCTTTAGAATACAGCATTCCAAAAGATATCATTTTAGTCTGGGCTTTAAGGTCCCACAGACTCCTGGTCTTGATAAGGTTACTGTAATCTATTACATACATTTTAGATTAAGTTGTCATTTTGAATAATACCTTTACATTTTCCTTAATTGTCCATTTATCTTTAAAGGAGTTTTCAAGGTTAAATAATTATCCTTAGGATAAGTCATCCATTAAAGATTGGCAGGAGTCTGACATTTGGGCTCTTGGGGGATCAGCTGTTTCAACATCTGCAGTGTTTGGGTGAGACCTGTAGCCGCTCCACTACTTACCAAACACAGTACCATACATTTGTGCAGCGGCTGGGCTCGATATCGCAGCACAGCCCATTCACTTGAATAGGACTGGGCTGTGATCAGACCATGTGAACGATGAATATGACATCACATAGCCAGTTAAGGATAAGTCATCAATTAAAAAATCGTGGGAAACCCCTTTACCTTTCACCCCTGAAAAATCCAATGGAACATTTTCTGGACTATCATATTGAAGTTCAGAACAGAGATTACTCAAAACCTTCCTTAAAGCTTATTGATACATTGTCATTATTTCTTTTCATGACCTCTGATGGACAGGACTTCCCCTCCATCTCCCAGTCTGTCCTTTTCTTTCAATGTAAAATAATAGTCCAATTTCTAGTGGCAATATAATATTGAAAGCAAGAAATAGAAGTTTGAATGGGAATCTACAAGTGTGAGAGTTCATTTCTCAGCAGTCAATTGAAAAGTTACTGAGTCCTTTGTGTCTGTATTTATATTCAGATGATGTCAGAAGGGAAGTGAGTAGAGAATTGTGGTGCTCAGCATGTTATGTCATACTTTCATGGTAAGACCTGGAAACCATTGCTTAGTGTTCTAAATTCTTATGGAAGTAGGAACAAGATTAAGAGTTTAGCGGTTAGATGTATATCCTTTGTCTTAATATTTGCTCCAGTTCTAATTTACATTCATTTATAATCTGTTTCTCTTTAAGTGGATTTCTACTATTGGTGGACCCCTCTAATTACAAATTTATGTCAAGTTTAACCAATATGTGAGATAACTTTTCATTATTGTATAAGATTATAAGAAATTAATTTTCTAAGAAATATTAATATTATAGGATAATGTCTATAGCACCTTCTCCAGTTACAGCATTACCTTTGTCCATGGGTATAAGGCATTGCAACTCTTGAAAGTGGCTGAACTACAATACCAGATCTTATTCTATGATCTCATTCAACCACATTTTGTACATCCACACTTTATGAATCTACAGGTGCATCTCAATAAATTAGAATATCTTTGAAACGTTTATTTCTTTCAGTAATTGAATTAAAAAAGTGACCTATATTTTCTAGATTCTTTACACACAGAGTATTCTATTTCAAGGTGTTTTATTTCTGGAAATGTTGATTATGGATTACAGGTAATGAAAACCCAAAACTAACTCAGTTTCAGATATTCTAATTTATTGAGATGCACCTGTACATTTAGTAGTTAGAAAATTGATGAAGGCCGGCCTGCAATTGACATCACAGATAGACCTCAACTATGAGAGACAAAATGAGAAAATCAATCCAGAAAATCACATTGTCTGATTTTTAAGGACTTTATTTGCAAATTATGTTGGATCTCCTCTAGAGCAGTGATGTTTTGGGGCTGTCACTGGGCAACACGGACTTTCAACTCCCTCCAAAGGTTTTCTATGGGGTTGAGATCTGGAGACTGGCTAGGCCACTCCAGGACCTTGAAATGCTTCTTACGAAGCCACTCCTTCGTTGTCCTAGCAGTGTGCTTGGGATCATTGTCATGCTGAAAGACCCAGCAACGTTTCATCTTCAATGCCCTTGCTGATGGAAGGAGGTTTGCACTCAAAATCTCATGATACATGGCCCCATTCATTCTTTCATGTACACGGATCAGTCGTCCTGGTCCCTTTGCAGAGAAACAGCCCCAAAGCATAATGTTGCCACCCCCATGCTTCACAGTAGGTATGATGTTCGTTGGATGCAACTCAGCATTCACTCTCCTGCAAACACGACGAGTTGTGTTTCTACCAAACAGTTCTACTTTTGTTTAATCTGACCATAAGACTTTCCCCCAATACTCTTCTGGAACATCCAAATGCTCTCTAGCAAAATTCAGACGGGCCCGGATATGTACTGGCTTAAGCAGGGGGACACGTCTGGCACTGCAGGATCTGAGTCCCTGGCGGCATAGTGTGTTACTGACGGTAGCCTTTGTTACGTTAGTCCCAGCTTTCTGCAGGTCATTCACTAGGTCCTCCTGTGTAGTTCTGGGATGTTTGCTCACCGTTCTTGTGATCATTTTGACCCCACAGGGTGAGATTTTTCGTGGAGCCCCTGATCGAGGGAAATTATCAGTGGTCTTGTATGTCTTCCATTTTCTAATTATTGCTCCCACAGTTGATTTCTTCACACCAAGCTGCTTGCCTATTGCAGATTCAGTCTTCCCAGCCTGGTGCAGGTCTACAATTTTGTTTCTGGTGTCCTTCCACAGCTCTTTGGTCTTCACCATAGTGGAGTTTGGAGTGTGACTGTTTGAGGTTGTGGACAGGTGTCTTTTATACTGATAACAATGTCAAACAGGTGCCATTACTACAGGTAATGAGTGGAGGACAGAGGAGCCTCTTAAAGAAGAAGTTACAGGTCTGTGAGAGCCAGAAATCTTGCTTGTTTGTAGGTGACCAAATACTTATTTTCCACCATAATTTGCAAACAAATTCTTAAAAAATCAGACAATGTGATTGTCTAGATATGTTTTCTCATTTTGTCTCTCATAGTTGAGGTCTACCTATGATGACAATTACAGGCCTCTCTCATCTTTTTAAGTGGGAGAACTTGCACAATTGGTGGCTGACTAAATACTTTTACTCCCCACTGTATATACCAATTGTATTTACTTCATCTGCAAGCAGTAATGTTAAAATTGCCAGCAGCTTCTCTATCAGTCAGTGGGCAGATACTGGATGTTTTAGGACTGCTAATGTAGAGGTTCAGTTACAGTAGGAATTACATTTTCCATTCATCAAATTTTTGGCTGTCCAGCAGGACTTTCTGCTACCCACAGTGCAAGGGAGTACATCACAGTGGCAGGAATGGTTGGGACTTGTCAGAGGAGTAACATTGTGAAGGGTGGCTGTATCAGTGATTTGTAAATGTTCTTCATGGCTCCTCCATCACTAAATTTCTGAAACTGACAGTAACACTATTTGCCTGGACCCATAAACAAGTATCAAAACTGAGTATTCATTGACCATAGGAGCCAATCAAAGTCTAGTCTTCATTTTTTTCAAGGTATGTGGATAAAATATAATGTGGACTGGTTGCTTTGGTCAACAAGGTGTTGCAAGGGTTGAAAAAATTATATGTTACCTGAACCCAAGTACTCTATTTTGCCATATTAAAGAAATAAAACTTTATTGATACAGCCAACATATCTAGCCTTCCCCACATATTCAAGTGTTTTCATGCTTTCCAAAATAATTTGTAGATCTTTACAGAACACTAAGATGTATTACAGAATTAGAATACCTAGGTGCACTCTATCTTCATTGGTTAGACCTCTCGGATATATAGTGTCTTAGCTCACTATCCTCCAAGATTATATCTTGCTAACAAATTATAGGTCACATATTTACCATTGCTGAAAATGTTTAATAAAACATTTTGTCGAAAAAAAAGAATACCCAACTGTTCTATGTATTCTTTTTGGAATTTTTTTCTTTGTTGTCAGGCAATGTCATAATGAACTAGGGGGACCTCCAATTAAACAGTTCTTCATAGCTGAATACTACAGGAAAATATAAGAAACTGTAATATATCTTATCATACAAATATTCTGACTTCTTCACTTAGGCTGAGTTACTTCTTACAAAGAAGTCTTTGGAGAGAGGAGGGGAGAAGAAAGAGGCTGCTGGAAGACATACAGTGACAGTGTGAGCTCTTTTTACATCATTATACCTTCCAAGACAATGCTTTACCACTCTACAGAATGAAGCAATAAATGAATTAGTAGCCAGCAGCAGCCCCCTCCTCCCCTCTCCATAGACTTCTGTATGTGAGGCTAGATGCAAGATCTTAGTGATAAACGCCAGAGTGAAGTCAACAGGAGGAAAGCAGTGGATAATAAGTGGAAAAAGAAATATATTTTTATAATGAGACATATTACAGTTTTTTTTACATTCATCTGTACTATTCATTCCTGAAGAGATGTTTTATAATTGGAGGTACACTTTAAGGCTCCGTATTAGGTGTAGCTGACATTAAACGTTTTGTAACCATGGAGATGCATATTTCTGCATAAAGCAGGGGTCAGAAACCTTTTATGTATTGTGGGCCCATTTTAAAAAAAGAGTCAAAGATGAAGTAGTCAATGTGCCATGCAATAACTGTAAGGATGTTGACCCCTACATGAAAGTTATATAATGCACACCATTATGCACACAGTAACCAATTAACATGTTGATTAAACTTTCATTTCAATGTGATCCTTGTCCATTACTTTTTGTGCAAAGATGATTTTTCTGTGGTGGCTACAACTTTTGGCTGAACACAGTACAGAGAGTTATCTGCAGTAAGGCAGGGTTCACACCTGTGCCTGCTCTCCACTGGGGGATTCCGTTCCTCATTCCGCTTGAAAAATGAAAGCAGCACTTTTCTCTCTCCGCATTTTTCTCCCTTTTTGGGCGGAAACCCGGTGGACCCCATTATAATCTATGGAGTGCATGGGTAACCGCTTTTTAAGCGGACTAGGTTTCCGTTTCATTTGGGTCCCCAAGCGGATCCCCCGAACAGAAACCCAAACGTAGGGGTGAACCTAGTGTAAGCCTGCTTTATGGGGGCAGAGGATGTCCCTCACATAGCCCAATCTTTTTTGTTGCATACACCCATACAAATCTGTCCATCCTTGCTGAAATGAATGAACACCTACTTTAGCGTATTCAGCTGTCATATCATACTTTACTTTTGCACTTGCTTGAAGGTACAAAAATGAATTGCACAGGCAATTGTTGCCCTCAGACTAGACAAGCTCACAGCCCAGACACTAGAATGCCATGCCTCATTCTTTCCCACTTATTGCTTCCTTCCCTCTGACTGTGTTTACATGGTCCATGAGAGAGTGGGTTACCTGGAGCAGCAGCGTTTAACCCTTTCATGACAAGTTTCATTTTTACATTTCCGTTTTTTCCCATGATGGCTTATTGTTTGCGAAACAAATTGTACTTTGTAATGGCACCATTCAATATCCTGTGCAATGTACTGGGAAGCTTGAAAAAAATTCTAAATGAAGTGGAATTGATAAAAAACACATTTGCGACAATTTCTTACGGTTTTAATTTTTAAAGCATTCACTATGTGGTAAAAATGACATGTCACCTGTATTCTGTGAGTCAATATGATCACGGCGATACCAAAGTTATATAGTATTTATAATGTTTTGAAACTTTTTAAAGAATTTAAAACTATGAATATTGTGACACCTGTAACTTTTTTATATTTATGTGTATGGAGCTGGGTATGGTCTCTTTTTATGTGGGACAAGATAGCATTTTTATTGATATCATTTTGGGGAAATTCTGATGGTTTGATCTCTTTTTCCATTTTTTTTTATAGCAGGCAAAGTGTTGAAAAAACATCCACTTGGCCATTTTGATTTTTTTTTACCCACTACGCCGTTCACCTTATGGGATAAATATTTTTATACTTTAATAGTTTGGCCATTTTTGAGCGCAGGGAGACCTAAAGTGTATATGTTTATTATTGTTTATTTTTATATGTGATTTAGGAAAAGGGAGATGAACTTTTGTGTTCTGTGTTTTTTTTATATTTTTAAAAACTTTTTTTTTCTTTTACTTTTATTTTCAGACCGCCTAGGGACCTTGCCCTCCGGATCGGTCAAAGATGGCGGCACCTGCGGACTTTAGATGCCGCGGTCACATTTAACTGCGCCATTTAAAGTTTTAACAGCTGTGATCAGTGTTGGCACCGATCACCACTGTTAGCGGCGGCTGCTGGCCGTGTTATACAGCCGGCATCTGCCGTATACAGAGATGGCTCAACTCCTGAGCCCTCTCCATACACCCCATCACGCCGAATCACGTATAGTCATGTGATTTTGCATGAAGGGGTTAAACATTAGAGAGGACCCTGTGTCATGCAAATATGTCTTAAGTGCCGACCTCGGTACAGGTGCCGGAGGTTGCTGACCCTTGGCATATAGGCTAAATATAATTAATATTTAGACACAGGCAGAGGCCCAGATTTATTAATAGTTAAACATGTAAACAAACAGGCAGTTTTATCACAGTGGCTGATGCTGGATAAGAAATCTAGTGTAAGTTTATACCACCTTTTTAGTTGGCTTACTTTATTTAATCCACATCCCCATTATTGTGATCATATATTAGTCACCTATCATGCGGATGGGCTATTAATATTTTTATGGTAGAACTCCTTATAATTAAATGACATGACCAAAATCCCATTAACTTTTTGAGAAGCCTCCATGGTACTCATATGAGCTCATTATCCAAATACAAAGACATAGCAGAGACTGATGACTTCAGATATCAAATCATAGTGCCACTTAACCTTTTCAATTAAGTGTTTTAAATTAATCACTTTTATTACCTCCAGGAAACTTTTCAGAAGGAACTACGTTTTAAGAGAAAATTTCAATTTTTGTAAATGAACATTTTCTTGCCACTAGAATTTCCACTTAATAAATTTAGAGGAAGTGTTCAGTCCAAACAACAAGCCTACATCCTGACATCCTCTTTATCAGGATGTTTCTGAATTTATTTAGGAACTCCTAGTATTTGAGGTTAATACACTGTGTCAGTAACGGTGAACTTGACTGTGTAAGAGTTTGGACTGTGGGAAGCATACACCAGCAGAGCTGTATTTTTGATCATATGGGTTCTGACACATGAATGTATTGTAAGGTGCTGTAATATGGAATAATTGACCTCTGAGAGGATACTAAGCCCTTCTAGCTAATTTGCTATTAGCATCTTGTTACTAGGGAAGTTCCCTTCTTTGTTATCTTCAAAATCAAGATGGGTTTACATGTGAGTGTAGGGGAGGAGGGGCTGGTCTCTCCTCATAGCCTGTACATGTCAGCACTTAACTTTTGCTGTACACTGCACAGAAAAAAAAAAATTGTACAGCATACAATATATTAAAAGTCAATTATGTATTTGTATCTACGTCTGGCAACTTATGTTATTGCTAATTGGATGTTAGTCCTAGACAGCATGCATCTTTCCTGACTGTGCTCAAAGATTTCTCTTTTTTTGTGTCAGGGATCTTTTCAGCTGCATCATAACCTGGGGATCTGCAGTGCAGTGTTCCCTGGGTCTCCTATATTAGAGTCACTTGGGCTCTTCTCGGCTATTTGTTTCTTGTTTTACAGTTACTTCTGCCAGAAATACATGAAAAGAAACCAGTAGTAGTTATGGATGGGGGAGGGCAGACTGATCTTTATTGTACACGCTCCCTGACTCTAGGAGAAAAAATTAAATGTGTGGCAGCCATAATGGGGCTATTAGCAGCAGAAAATTTGCTAGGACACCACTGGGCAATCTGGCTTTTACAGCCAGACTGCCCAGCAAGCCCCTGTAGATATTTCAACTTTTCATAAAAATCTCAGGTACCCTTTAAGTTCTATGTATGATTGCTCTCACTTGTAAAAGGGACAATTCTGATAATCATCATATTTTGTTGTAAGATAGAGATTCATGCACTCTCTCAGATGCAGTGGAGCACATTTTACTAATACTGTCTAAGTTTTAAACAGTCTTAAACTGCACCAGACTTATCAGAGAGTCTAAAGCTGTTTCATAAATCTGTCACATTATTAGACTGTCTAGTTAGTATAACTTTACATCTCCTATTAGTTAGCTTAGTTTGCGCCAGAAAAATGTGCCAAAATTTGGTGCATTTTCTGGCACAGTGTCACAACTCAGGCTACGGTAGCCCAACCCTTTGTGGTGGAAGGCACGTTAGTTCAGAATTCTGCTTAGCAAATCTACCCCTGTAATCTCTGTACTTTACGTTAAGCAGTCTGTGTCTTCTCCTACATCTTACCTAGTGTCCCTCCTTCATTGTCTTCCTCCCCTTAGAATTTAATGTGCTCCTTGGTCCCTCATCCTCTAGTCTTCCCCTCAGGACAAAACAGAGGGCATGAGTGCTGTTGGGTGAGATGGCCAGTGGATGTGCAGAGTAGCTTAAAGACATTAGAGGAGGTGTAGCTGATACTGAGCACTAGGAGGGTTAGATAAGCGGGGACAGCGTGCTGGTCTGTCTACACAACAAAGTAGCTCCCTAATTTGCTGCAACAGGAACATCAGGGGTAAACAGCCTAAATGTTATGGTCTGCCATTCACACTCCTTGAGGCAGCTTTATGATCCAATAGGTTCTTACTGCAGTGGCTCTCCCAAGTGTGTAATGATCTCCCGACCTAAGTGGAGATCATTACACACAGATAACTGAAATATATTTCTGCATGTTAAATTCCCCCCTCCTCCTCTGCTGCTACTTATCTGTCTGTTTACTATCAATGTAATGCCTCTTACCTTGGAACATTCCTGTACATGTTGTATTTGTATTTGCTTGTCTTTGCTGCTGAAACACACTGAATTTCCCCATTGTGGGACTATTATTATTATTATTATTAAGAAACTGCTGTGGGATTAGGGCTATATCATTGTGAAGCTAATCACAATTACCATTACCAAACTTAGGGGCCATTCACATCACGTTTTCATCATCAGTTTAACTGATCAGAAAAAAAAACTGATTTGAAAACAGATGACCATCCGTTTACATAGAGTCAATGTTAAATAAAAACTGATCAGTTACTGTAGGATGGAAAAATAGGACAAACCACACCAGAACAAATAAAAACTGATCAATTTTTATTTAACATTGACTATGTAAACGGATGGTCACCAGTTCCCGCATCAGTTTTTTGTATCTGCAAAACTGATCAGCTAAATTGATGAGCAAAACGTGATGTGAACAGGCCCTAATGCACACATATGTGAACAAGGGGTTTATCAATACTTGCTGACCTGGAAAACTTTTTTCAACAGTTCCCTTCATTGCCATCAATGTACCAAACTAGGCACAGATTTTATTCAGATTTTCGGGGTTCTGCCATGGCTCTGAGTTTGAGAGGGCTTTGCAGTAGAACTCCTCCAGAAATGTTTATTATCAGGTGGGCAAGCTGCCTTTACAAATAAATGATCTGCTTTACAAATACATAAATCTATGGAGTCAAGGAGCATGAGAAAGGAAATATAATAAAAGTGATCAGAAAAAATTGGGTTCTGTCAGGAGTTCCCCTTTACGAATATACGTCACTTGTAATCTGATGCAGGAGTACAGTGCAGCAATCCAGAGACCATGCCAGGCAAAAGACAGTAACATACAAAACAAATGTTTAAAGTTTATTTTACATATTTATACATAAAACCTTTGACTGTGACCTTTCCTTTTAATCCAGTTGAATAATACAATAGCACATCTAAAAATGGAAGTCAGATAATCAACATTCACAAAATGTTGACAACTGACTGAATTATACAAGATACAGAAAGCTACAATTTTACGATGAGGCAGGCGTGTAGTTGTTGACTTGTTTAGCACCGTCAATAACATTTGTGTTTGAGAACTACAGTGAAGGAGAAGAAAAGGTAGTTATAGGTAAAATACTGATCAACCAAAAATATTTGCAAATGAAAAAAATAAATACAATTTGTAACTATTATCTGTCTCTTTATCCATAGTCTGTAATGGCATAAGTACTGTACATATATAGATTCTTAATAAAATGCCTGGTATTAAGTGGCACGAGTAAAAAGTTAAAATAAATTAGGAAGCAGAGGCCAAATCACTGGACAAAAAGCTTCAGACATCATCAAAGACTAACACTGATTTTTCTTGTGTATCATCTTGAGCATCAGCATTTTGACAACCACAAAAGCAAAATAAAAGTTTAGCTTGTTCCTAATGTTCAATGGCTTTTTGCTTTATTTTGTTGGCATTTTCTCTGCCATGTGCTTCTGCTGACTTTCAGCATGTCTGTGGAAAAGGAAAACAAAAACAGGGTTAGCTTCATGCACGCCACCTACTTTCTTCACACGTAAGTGTAACTAAACTTTCAAACAATTTTAGAGTTTTATGAATTTTTGGTCCTTCCTGTAAAATCCTGTGCTGAAATTCACTTTCTGTTCCTTATTTATTCTTTCCTCTTTCTCTATTGTCACCATGAAAACTGCTTTCATGAGGAGCAGGGGTGGGCAGGATCATGTATAATGGAGAAGGGGGGCACTTCAGATAGATATATATCTCAGGCACTTTAAAAACTAGAACATAGATTCTCAGCTTTTACATGACACCACGACTACAGCTCTACCTGTAATATTTCCAGAAATATTACCAGTTAAGCATATAAGCATGCCAATCCATGCTGTGTTTTTAACCGGTGAACTCCACAAATAATAAAGGTAGAACTTGTGATATTGGTGTCATAATAAAACTGATAAGGCTTTCAGATGACAAGATATATTAATTTAAAGTGAACCCATCTACCCTTAGGTTTTTCTGCATTAGACATGAGCTGCCATCACAAAACTCCAATGAAAAGCAGTACACAGATTTCAGCTGACAATAGAGAAACAGAGAAAAGAATGTTTATTTCAGTGCAGGATTTCCCAGATAGGAGTCAAAATTTATTAAATAAAATATTAATGTCACAAATGCTGAAAGAAAATGAAACGTTGCAGCTTGGTCTACTATGTGCCCCTATAAATGTACATCAGAGACATGCTTGGCATTATATATTTTCCTATGGTGTCATTCAGTTTTTCATGCAGAAAGCTATTTTGAAAATAGCTGTAGTTTTGAAGTTTTTTGAGTGAAAGCCAGAAGTAGATCCATCAGAAAAGGGAAGTATAAGTCCTTCCATTATATTCCTCCTTCCTTATGAATCCATATCTGGCTTTGGCTTAAATAACTACTTAATAAAACTGGAGCCGCAGTCTCAGCTATTTTCAGAACTACGCTGTTTTACTTACTATTCTTTAACCGTCAGAACAAGAGTGACCCAAATGTACAGCATACAGTAAATATATCAGAACCTGTGCTGCAGCGAGCAACAAAGTCCACTGCACTCCTATTTGTTCTGGCTATGATGTTTGCCTATGAGCTCATGGGGAATGGCAGTGCCGGTATTATGACTGTGCACTCAGCAAATAGCTGAACCACATACTTTGTAACAAATTATCTGTGTCCATTCACAGGATGAGAAGAGACTTCAATGACCATCAGTAACATAGGCTAACCAGCTTAACATTGCGTGAGCCAAAGTGTATCAATACATAGTCACACAAAGTGTCATACATGTACATAAGGACGCCTCTATGCCCAGAAAAAAGTGTACCAGGATATTACATCTACCCTCTGCATGAGTAAAGGAAGCATGACACATGAAGCCAGTGCTGAAAGACAAGTGCTCTGTGTCATGTCTATATAACTGCACTTCACTAAAAAAGTGGAATTCTAAGTAGTTGAGGAGAACTTCTCTGTACTCAAGAAAAGTAGAAGATATTATAGGAGAAATTAATGTGTTCACCGATTCTGATGAAGCGATGTCAAAAATAGCAATTTCTCTAATACAAGGCTTGGTGTTTCTTCTGTTGCTCCTCTCAGAGATGTTCATTCAGTTTTTCTGTTCCGTAATAGAAACAGAAAAATGTAATGGACAGTAAAGATGGATCTGTCCAATGACTAGCACAAGTGGAGCCCAACAGATCCCATTGACTATAATGGGGACCCATCAAGTATCTGTTACGGTGACATTTGGTGTCATTTTTCTGTACAAAAAAAAAAAAAATCCCTCATGTGGGATTTTTTTTCTCCGGGACTTTTGACAGAATCTAAAAGATACATTTCATAAAGGTTAGGACCTGTTTGCATGGCCATCATCATTTAGACTTCCAAGGAATGGATATATGACAAAAGAGTTAGATATCAGTCAGTCATATACCAATAACAGCCTGCTGGCCTTTAACTGAAATGCATTGGAAATCAATACAACAGCATCCCACCAAAAATGAATACTTTTAGGAGTCAGTGTTAGATGTGCACAACTGTTTGAGATTTTCCTGGCACACATGTTGAACATTGTGTGAACAGAGGCTTATTGTGTGTGCTCACTGACTCTGGGATAAGTGCTTATTTATGAAAAGCCTATGAAACCTACAATAAAACCTAGTGCTCAATGGTAACCATACTATTATACTATAATTCAGATGAATTATACTATTCATCTGAACCTGAAAGGCACCATAATACACTTAATAAACACATAACTGAAACAAAATCATTTATTCTAATAAGTGAAGAGTACAATCCACTTACAGTTGTGATAAAAAGTTTACATACCCCGGCAGATCTGTTGGTTTTTTGGCCTTTTTTTCAGAGAATATGAATGATATCACAAAAACTTTTTCTCCACTCATGCTTAGTGGTTGGTTGAAGCCATTTATTGTCAAACTTCTGAGTTTTCTCTTTGTAAATCATAATGACAACCAAAAACATCAAAATGACCCTGTTCAAAAGTTCACATACCCCAGTTCTTAATACCGTGTATTGTCCCCTCTAACATCAATTACAGCTTGAAGTCTTTTGTGGTAGTTGTGGATGAGGCTCTTTATTTTCTCAGATGGTAAAACTGACCATTCTTCTTGGCAAAAAGTCTCCAGTTCCTGTAAATTCCTGGGCTATCTTGCATGTACTGCGCGCTTGAGATCTCTCCAGAGTGGCTCAATGATATTGAGGTCAGGAGACTGAGATGGCCACTCCAGAACCTTCACTTTCTTCTGCTGTAGCCAATGACAGGTCGACTTGACCTTGTGCTTTGGATTGTTGTCATGTTGGAACATCCAAGTACGTCCCATGCGCAGCTTCCTGGCTGATGAGTGCAAATTTGCCTCCAGTATTTGCTGATAACGTGCTGCATTCATCTTTCCGTCAACTTTGACCAAGTTTCCTGTGCCTTTGAAGCTCACACATCCCCACATCATCAGTGATCCACCTCCGTGCTTTACAGTAGGAATGGTGTTCCTTTCATCATAAGCCTTGTTGACACCTCTCCAAATGTATTGTTTATGGTTGTGGCCAAAAAGTAAGATTTTTGTCTCATCACACCAAATTACCTTGTTCCAGAAGTTTTGAGGCTTGTCTCTGTGTTGTTTGGCGTATTGAAGGTGAGATTCTTTGTGGCATTTGCGCAGTAATGGCTTTCTTCTGGCAACTCGACCATGCAGCCCATTTTAATTCAAGTGCCTCCTTATTGTGCATCTTGAAACAGCCACACCGATAGTTTTCAGAGAGTCTTGTATTTCATCTGTCAGTTATTTCAGTTATCAGGCCAAAATCACCAGGGTATGTGAACTTTTGAACAGGGTCATTTTGATGTTTTTGGTTGTCATTGTGATTTAAAAAGAGAAAACACAGAAGTTTGACAATAAATGGCTTCAACCAACCACTAACCATGAGTGGAGAAAAAGTTTTTGCGTTATCATTCATATTCTCTGAAAAAAGACCAAAAAAAACTAAAAATCTGCCGGGGTATGTAAACTTTTTACACAACTGTACATATAATATGTTAGTATGAGATACTATAAAGATGTGAACAAACATACATTTCACACTGACAGGCACTACACAAAAGAAACCAGTAGATGTCAGTATCTTACAGGCTTTTAAATTAAAAGATTTGTCTTATCTATAAGAGAACTTCTACTTCTTGTACTTCCTTAAAAAAAAAAAAAAATTCAGCTGTGATTGGATCTCTCCTTGTTCTACTATTGTGTCCTGTTCTTCACTATATCATCCAGTTATGTCCCATTCTTCCTCTTGTATTTGGGTTCCAGAGCTGTAGAAAGTGAAAGCTACAAAAGCCAAGGCTTCATAGAAATGCTCTACCTTGCCTATGGCTCCTACTGCTGGGTTTTTCATGAATTTCATTGCAGTGCCTAACATAGGACTGCCCGAAGGTGAAGAGCTGGAGAAAAAAGATAGAGCTATCTACTTTCATTCGCAAACAAAATTAGTAGTAGTTTATTTGAGGAAAATCTTATGAATTTTTACAGTATGCCAACAGACAAGAAAGAACAACACAACAAAGCAGTCTAGAGCACCATATTGTCCATGTGTTGTCCTCTCCACCAGCCAAATTTCCTTAAACCAAGTAAAGACACATAATGACCAACAGTCGATTATTTTAATCTGTCATTAGGAGGTTATGTACAAAATAGTAATCTTACCTTGTCAAGTCTTCAATATCTACAAGCATTGCATCTTGTTCCATGTGCAATTCATCACGGATAAGGAGAAGCTGGACTAGCTCTTCATTCAAGCCTGGGAAGAAAACACTCATATCACATATTGTACAGAAAGAGATCAGTACAATCTGGGGGGCTAAACTATGGAAAGTGCCAAAGAGTACTCTGTACACAAATCTCCGGACTATACAGTCTTGTAATTGTTTCTGCTCCCTAAATCTATAACCCCTCTGTGTCCAGGCCATTCTTCACCTTAGGAACCATAAAAGAGTCATCTTGCCATTCCATACCTAATATCATTGCAGGACAAGATGTAGTTACAAGCATTTTGAGGCTATATTATGGTCTCATTTTTTATTAATTCAATTTTGGACATGCAAAACAAAAAACACCATTCCAGGTTTTTTTTTACATTGCTCATTGCTAACAATAAGTTAGGGCTGAGCGATTAATCGAATAATAGCTGAAACGGAAAGTCAGCTTGGAAATAGATGTGAACTTGCTTACATTGATGCATGCCATCCTGTTTAACACTGCCATTGGCTAAAGGATATGTCAGGCAATGCATGATTTATTTCTCTTACTTGTATATCACCAACGTATTTTGCAGCGAAAAACTGTCGGTCACTGTCCCATATAGGGCTCGCAATCTCACTTCGCTATCAGTATATCTTTGAAGTATGGGAGGAATCCCATGCAAACACATGAATACAAACTCCATGCAGATGTTGTCTAGAACTCCAGCGCTGACCAGTAAGCAAGGTGTGGCATATGCTGTAGATAGGATTTGTGGCATGTAAAAATGGGAGTGTGCTAAAATAATCGTAATCAAGGTAACATGTTAATTTTCATTTGGGTCATAATTGCCCAGCCCTACCATAAGTGCATACAGTATTTTTACAGCATAGGTCATGAGCTGGCGTCAATTTTAGGGTAGGTATGTGGCTCACCAGAGGATGTGCCTGATTTATTAGGAGGTGTACACCTAGTTTTAAATCAGGCGAATTCTCTGTTAGTGCATGCTACAGTGCCACATCTGTTAACACATGATGGGCCTCATCAGCAGTCTATGCCAAAATAAAAAAAATTGCTCAGTTTATATTTCTTCTGAACTTAATATAACATTAAAATAAGCCAAAAAAAAGGATATTAATCTCCTGTCAGAACTGCCTCTACTAATGCACTTCACCTCTAACTGGGGAAGGGAGATGGGGCTTCACTTGGAGAAACTATTTTAAAACAAGAACAATTACTTACTTTCAATCTGAGAGTGAAGATCATTGACAATAACCTGTAACTGGCCAATAGTCATATCCCTCAGGTCTGTAGGCTTCAAGCTTCTCTTCATCAAGCATTCACTAATGTGCGGCATGTGCGGTAACTACAAAGGATCAAGAGGGAACGTAAAGTCGGAGTAGTAAAATATTCATCCAGCAGATGGCAGCAGATGTCCATACTGTGTAACAAGGTAGCATTTAGAATTACACTATAAACATATGAAAATACCAAGTATGATGCTAAAAGGTAAATATACGTTGGTCAATTTACAGACAGAGCTCATTCATACATGTCTCCTCGTGAACCTCAATACCAATTGATAGGCTGCTGTATGAACCTTGTTACCCAGTGGGTATGCCAAAATGTATAATATGATGTGAATACCTCTTTACATAATAAATATTTCAGAATAATACATCATAATTATCACGTGAACACCAGATGGCACCGTTTTGCCTAAAACTGGCCCAGGTTTTACACCATGCACATGACTGTAGTTCTGGTCAGTGGGCTATTTGTTTTTTTCTCTTTAACAGATAGTATACTTACCCATTCTTTTCTATGGCCCAATACACACAGCTGTCTGTGTTGGGGTCTGTGAGCCAGGACACAAAACTCAGGACAGGTCCTATTCATCTGTTTTTTGTGGGGTTGTCTCATGAAAAGCAAAGATGACACGTGGAAACCTTCTGTGTGCTGGGTGTTTCGTGTTCTCATGGATCTGTATGGTTGTGTGCATTTAGCCTAAGATGGTTTTTCTAGAGGCCTTAACCAATATTTTGATATAATTTTCACAAAACACCGCTGCCACCAGTCCACCCAGTATCTTTGTCAATTCCGAGGTGATCTCATGATGGCTGCAAGAAAGCTGTACTATATACTGATAATTTGAAGGTTTTTACACTTTTAGGGTAGGTTCACTACTGTTATTTAATGTCTTGTTTCTCTTGTGTCATAGGATAGGAACAGTGGACATGAAGCGACTGATGCAGACATAGCCCCTCTGTTTGGTGTCATATGCATTCTCTGTCATGAACAAACAGGCCAGAGGTTTGTGCTACTGATGTGACTGGCTCAGATTTTGTCTAGGCTTCGTATCCACATCTCCAAGTGTACTCACAGTATAGGATATACATGCATGCTTTAAGTCTACATGGGTGCATACTTTGTGACTGAGTAAGAGATGGAAATATTTTATGAAGTGCACCCTTCAGTACTTCTCTCAGTGACCTCTTATCCTCTGGTATTTGTGCCAGATACTTCAGTGCTGACAGCAGAAAAACATGTAATAAATTTCACTTTACACAGTCTTTGACTTACAAGATCTGCAACAGGAGATTTTTTCCGATTCTGCTTTTCCACCTCCACCTGCATCTTGGCCATGGGTTTCACCATAGCCAATGCCATCTTGGCTTCAGCCTGCAGTTTCTTCTGCCGGGAGATAAAATCCATGTCTTCGAAGGATTCGGACTCCTCCTCAGTGGTGTCTCTGTCTGAGTATGAAGAACTCTGCTTGCTCTACATAACAAAACAAATTAGAGAGATAGAAAAGTCTATCATTAATTCTGCATATGTAGAAAAAATAACCATCTAGTATAAATTACTAGATGAATGTGGTTCCTGCATGGAAAATACTGAAAGGTGCTAAGTTCCTGTCTGCATAAGAGCTCTGGCCTAACTACTATTAGTATTATGACCCACAAAAGAAAGAGTATGAAGGAGAGTGGGGACACAAGTAGTTCATTGTAAATACATTATGCTATATTTAAAGGGTTTGTCCACAAATGCAACTTATCCCTTATTCACAGGATAGGGGATAAGTTGCAGATCTGTGGGGGTGTCATGGACACTTTATGCATATTATAGACTTCTGTTAATAAGGGTGATTTTCCACTTACAATTGTTTTGGTCACTTGTGTCCTGTTCTCATTATTTTTGAAGCTGCCTAATCCCATTTTGTCTCATCAGAACGGCGCTCCCATCCAAATATAGTGGCAGGTAGAGGGACATGTGACATATATGTCACAGCTTCCTGCATTGTGGAGGAACTTGTTCCATACCGCCCGGACCATACACTGCACTTGGAGGCCAAGTGATGTGTATGGTCCGGGCGGCCATACATGTAAAGTACTTACATAGTTCTCAAATGAAAGTGTCTACTTAGGCAATACACTGACCTAAGGATAAGGCTCCACATTGCTGCAGAAACGCAGCTGAAAAAAAAATGCTGCATTTTACAGCATCAGCAAAGTGAATGACATTTTGTTTAATGTCATACTCACATTGCAGGAATATAAAAGCTGTGGATAAGTTGCGTTTTTGCAGAACACAGCATGTCAATTATAGATTCAGAATAGTGAACGTTTAAATATTTAATAGGGTAAAAAAAAAAAAAAAAAAAAAAACACATAAAAAAACCCAGCAAGAATTCAATGAACAACGCTCTAAGAAAACCCAGTATATTTTTGCCAATTTTTTTTTCCACAGAATTATTTTTAGATGTGTGGGTTTGTTCTTTCTAAATCTTAGGGGCTACAGAAAATTACTATGGTGCAGGAATCAGTAAAGCAGAACCTATGGCAGGACATAAAGAGCTGGACAAGGTGGTGGCGGTAAAAGGTCCTCTTTAAAATCACTGATGCAAATCAATGACAAAGTGTGACATGTGAATAAGACCTTAAAACGATGTTCCTTCCTTAGAGATTTAACACATAATCACAAGATATTGTACGAAAGCCCATTCACCGGGTGGGCCAGGGAATGATAGACCCTGTTTTATAGACATGTGCTGGTGCCAGAGATGGAACCCACATCTATCTGTGACGTATAATGTATTTTGTTAATGAATATGAGAGAACGCCACTTTACACCACAGCTCATCACAGACCTCAATGTAAAGCATTGCCCAAGATATCTCACAGTTCCCTGCTAAAAGATGTACCCCATGGTTAATCTCACCATTGGGGATAATGGGGTATCCAGGCTTGTTTCAGTCTTGCTGTCATCAGCATCGCTGTCCTTGTCACTCCCACTGTCATTTACAAAACAGATCTGTAAATTCATCCCACTTTGCAGCCTGGAGAATAAAGATAGGAGATATTCATTTTAATGACATCACTCTTCATGATACCTATAATCGGCTGAGGGGCAGGAAATCATATTGAAAATAATAAAACCCAGATGTATTTTTATAGCACCAACATAATCCACAGTGTTGTATGCAGAGTATCTGTTTTACATCAGTTACCACATATTATACTTGTGTGTTTAATCTATCCATCCATCTCGCTATCTATATTTATATACACAAACTATATATGTATACACGCACAGACACGTGATTCATATGTAATAATTTTCAGTGGTCTCAACAACTACAGAGTTTTTTTTTTCTTTTATTGAGTAATACAATATTTCTCTTGCATTGATCCCTGGATAAGGTGATGTTTACGTTTTTGGACAATTTCTAAAAACTTACAGATAGCTACAGGAAAACTACAAACCAGTCTGTGCAGTATACAGTAGAGATAAGAGACTGCACAGCGGTAAGGAGTAAATGTAAACTATCGAAATGTTCTAGTTGAAGACTGACTGACCACTTGGTGGTGCTGTTTACTTGCCAGTCATAGATACGTCCCATGTTCATACAAAAGCACAAGCACCCATACATAGAAGAACTAATTATAAGGATCATAAAACGTCCTTCTAAACCCCGACTGACATCATTCTAGAGTCCCTCTGTGTCCAAATGGTTATAGACCAGGGCAAGCAAGCACTCCAGCGGATAAATGGAGTGTACAAGCCTATAAAACTCAATATGGTGTTATAAGTGAGTTTATAATGCAACAAAACTAATTTTCTTTGGTGGTAACATAATAACAGTTTGTAAATCTAAAAAAAAAAACACAAAAATATATAAAATCCCCCCTTCGTGAAGTAGAAGTCAAAAATCCCAGGACCAATGATCAATCTCCAGTAATCTGGTTATTACCGCCATCTGGGCCTTTTTAGCTCTTTTAATGAGCTCACCGTGACGACTTCTAACTTCTAGAGCCGGACAATTAATGCAAAATAGCCAAAAACAAAAGTCCACTCAGTTAACATGGAGTATATCAATAATTTTACCCATCCAAATACAGTGTCAGGTAGAGGGACATGTGACATACATGTCACAGCTTCCTGCATTGTTACACACCACACTAGCACAGGAGCAATGGAGGAGCCTGAGTGATGTGTATGGTCCGGACAGCCATGCATGTGAAGCACTTATGTACTTGTCAAATAAAAGCGTCTGCTTACACAATACAAGTACTTGATGCCCCCAGTTCTAGTTACATTGCTGGGTATGATGAGATCCTGGTAGAGACCTCGGATATATTTATATATACAGTCATATGAAAAAGTTTGGGCACCCCTATTAATCTTAATCATTTTTAGTTCTAAATATTTGGATGTTTGCAACAGCCATTTCAATTTGATATATCTAATAACTGATGGACACAGTAATATTTCAGGATTGAAATGAGGTTTATTGTACTAACAGAAAATGTGCAATATGCATTAAACCAAAATTTGACCAGTGCAAAAGTATGGGCACCTCAACAGAAAAGTGACATTAATATTTAGTAGATCCTCCTTTTGCAAAAATAACAGCCTCTAGTCGCTTCCTGTAGCTTTTAATCAGTTCCTGGATCCTGGATGAAGGTATTTTTGACCATTCCTCTTTACAAAACAATTCCAATTCAGTTAAGTTTGTTGGTCGCCGAGCATGGACAGCCCGCTTCAAATTATCCCACAGATGTTCAATGATATTCAGGTCTGGGGACTGGGATGGCCATTCCAGAACATTGTAATTGTTCCTCTGCATGAATGCCTGAGTAGATTTGGAGCTGTGTTTTGGATCATTGTCTTGCTGAAATATCCATCCCCGGCGTAACTTCAAATTCGTCACTGATTCTTGTACATTATTCTCAAGAATCTGCTGATACTGAGTTGAATCCATGCGACCCTCAACTTTAACAAGATTCCCGGTGCCAGCATTGGCCACACAGCCCCAAAGCATGATGGAACCTCCACCAAATTTTACAGTGGGTAGCAAGTGTTTTTCTTGGAATGCTGTGTTTTTTGGACGCCATGCATAACGCCTTTTTGTATGACCAAACAACTCAATCTTTGTTTCATCAGTCCACAGGACCTTCTTCCAAAATGAAGCTGGCTTGTCCAAATGTGCTTTTGCATACCTCAGGCGACTCTGTTTGTGGCGTGCTTTCAGAAACGGCTTCTTTCGCATCACTCTCCCATACAGCTTCTCCTTGTGCAAAGTGTGCTGTATTGTTGACCGATGCACAGTGACACCATCTGCAGCAAGATGATGCTGCAGCTCTTTGGAGGTGGTCTGTGGATTGTCCTTGACTGTTCTCACCATTCTTCTTCTCTGCCTTTCTGATATTTTTCTTGGCCTGCCACTTCTGGGCTTAACAAGAACTGTCCCTGTGGTCTTCCATTTCCTTACTATGCTCCTCACAGTGGAAACTGACAGGTTAAATCTCTGAGACAACTTTTTGTATCCTTCCCCTGAACAACTATGTTGAACAATCTTTGTTTTCAGATCATTTGAGAGTTGTTTTGAGGAGCCCATGATGCCACTCTTCAGAGGAGATTCAAATAGGAGAACAACTTGCAATTGGCCACCTTAAATACCTTTTCTCATGATTGGATACACCTGGCTATGAAGTTCAAAGCTCAGTGAGGTTACAAAACCAATTTTGTGCTTCAGTAAGTCAGTAAAAAGTAGTTAGCAGTATTCTAATCAATAAAATGATAAGGGTACCCAAATTTTTGCACCGGTCAAATTTTGGTTTAATGCATATTGCACATTTTCTGTTAGTACAATAAACCTCATTTCAATCCTGAAATATTACTGTGTCCATCAGTTATTAGATATGTCAAATTGAAATGGCTGTTGCAAACACCCAAATATTTAGAACTAAAAATGATTAAGATTAATAGGGGTGCCCAAACTTTTTCATATGACTGTATTTATTAGGTTGTCCCTCATCTGTCTTTCTTCTAAACTAAACAACCCTAATGTTATATGATAATCTTTCTGGGCACTGTAGTCCACCCATTCCCATTTATATCATGCTTTGGTTGCACATCTTTGAACCCATTCAAGCTCTATTTCATCTTCCTTAGACATGGTTGCCCAAAATTCTACACAATATTCTATGTGCCATCTGACTAGTGATTTGTAACCCAATAAAGGTACATTAGTACCATGTACATCTGTGATGCACCCCATATTCTTATTTGCCTTGGCAGCAGCTGCCTGGCACTGGCTCCTACAATTTTGCTACTGTTATTTAAAATTCCTAAATCCTTTTCCAGGCCAGTTTTACCTAATGTTTGTCCATCTAGTATGTCATCTTGGCATGCATTTTATTTCCTATGTGTATAACCTCATGCTGGTGACACGTATGGGTTTACACAGATGACAGGGTGTCAGTGGATGACAGTACCTTTTGCTTTCAATTAAAGTCCCATCCAAATCCATGAATGTCGATTACACATCCGTCAAATCTTTTTGCAACCTGCCTACTCTATAAGATCAGTAAATACTCATGTGGCTAGCACTGTCTCCTTGCAGTACGATAGTCCTGGAGTACAATATGAACAAGGGCAGTATCTACATGAGGTTTGTAAGTTTTCTTGTGTTCTCCCAGATACTTCTCCCACACTCCCAAAACATATTTATAGGTCACAACTGGCTTCCTGTGAAATTGGCCTCACGTGAATGAGGGTTTGATACAGGGAATTCAGATTGTAATAGGATAATAATGTACAACATACAAAATGGAGGAGCAGATAGACATTCAGGTTTATATAGGAAATTAGCAGCAATTACCATTGTGTATCCTTTGTTGCATCCCTCTCATTACACTGGCAATCACATGTAAAGATGCTTTGTTCCCAATGGAGAAAATTGCACATTATATCAGAGTACGTATGTAATCCCAGATTTCCATTTTAATCCAATTTGCAAGCAGTGATATTACTATTTTCTCAGAAGGTGAATGGCTGGCTGCAAACACAATGGAAGTTAATGAACTGGGTCTTCATGGTGTTGGCTACGCTGTTAGAAGATTACCCATGCTCACTGGGCACCGTATAGTATGAGAATGGGAAGATTTCCTCTATATGAGTAAACGAACATCCCATTTTACATGTAGTATATATGGTGATATCTCAGGGGTATATCAAGTCTGTTCCACAAGTTAATTCAGGGTTTGCCAAGATCTTTAATGAAAGGGAACAGGTCATATTAAAAAGCTGATCTGCGTCTGGTAAGCTGGCACCATGTTATAGAGCTGGAGCAGCAGGGCAGATTTATGTAAAGCTTTTTGTTAAAAAAGTAAATAAAATATATCAGTACACCTAAAATCCTGCACTTTCTGGCCATAGGAGTCCAGTGGGCAGTCCTAATCAGTAATCTATAGGTATCTTTGTATGCATGCTTGCTCATAGGATGTCTGTCACTGTGTGACTCCACCCACTGGACTCCTAAGCCCCAGAACAAGCAGGATTTCAGTAAGTTACAAGGTGTGCTGAATTTTTTTTTTTTTTTGTTCAGCTCATAGTGACAGATTCCCTTTAATATCAATGAATTTGGTGTTATAGGTTTGTCAATACCTCACAAGAACCCAAAAAATAAGATAAAGAAGGCGTAACATGCCCCAAAACACAAATGCTAAATAACTAGATAATGTGATTAATGAATAGGATTTCTGGCTCAAATGGACTTTTCATAATGATGCTCTATCCATAGGATAGGTCATTAGTATATAAGATCTCTGAGGGTCTGACACCTGGACCCTGTACAGCAGCCTGCAGGCACAAGAAGACACAGCAGTGGATGGGGAACGCTTGCAGTCTGTTCCTATTCACGTAATAGGAGAGACACTGCAATTCATCAGAACCATCTCTATACAGCGAATGGGGCTCCTGTTCTGCTCCTATTACTCATCAGTATTAAATATCCACTTGGTGGCAGAAAACCCTTGTAAAGGGAACCTTTGTACCCTGCATGGGTAGCATCAAGTACCCTTCACCAAGTTTTCTTTTGCTGCAAAGTTGTTCTAAGCTTTGAACCTCTTCCACCTGCAGCCATTTTTTGTTTTTAGCTTTTTACTCCTTCCAAAAGCCATAGCTTTTTTATTTTTCAGTTCATAGAGCCGTATGAGGGCCTACTTTCTGCAGAACAAATTGTACTTTTAATATTCCAACCAATGTACTGGGAAGTGGAAAAAAATGGCATTCACTGTACAGCCAAAATTACATGTTACTTATATTCTGCGGCTTGTTACAATTATGGCAATACTAAACTTATACAGTTTTACTTATGTTTTAATACCTTATAAAAAAACAAACAAAACTTTGAAAAAAAAAACAAACCATATTCTGACACCCATTACTGACACCTAATGTGGGTATGTGTTTCACTTTATTTATTTTTATTTATGATTTTTATTCATGATCTAGGGAAAGGGCGCTTTTAACGTTTATATTTTTATACTATATTTTTTTTTTTAAACTTTTTACATTTCTTATTTACTTTTATGAGCAGCCACCATGTTTAAAGAGCCAACATCCGCCGTAATAGTACGGTGGATGTCATGAAAGGGTTAAAACCTTAGCTTGGCATCTTATTGCGCTAAATCACATCCTGTGTAGCGTGATTGACATGTCCCTCGCTGTCACACATCAGCCTGAATGAAGGCTGAAGCTGATGAAGCTGCTCCCCTCCCCATTTGACTAGTTAAGGTAAATTTGCAAACATTAATCTAAGGTTTTAAAAGCTTATAACTTGAATTTTCAGAAACAGAAATCTTACTGAGGGGCACCATAGGAAAGGTCATTACTTGATACTGCACGTGTTGGGGTCAGTTTAGGGTGGAAAAATCACCTGACAGGTTTCCTTTAAATTATGTGCCAGTCCTTTTGCTGCACATTAAAATGTATCCAGTATGCCTGTGCTTGAAGTTACTGGCCCAACGCCTGCAGCTCCTCTTCTAAATGCCTTCTGTCATGTGTTCTGGCACTTCAGCAGAGTCTAAAATTGTGTGGATCTAAATCACCACCCATATCGTAACTACAGTTCTACAAGGTAACATGTAGGCAGATGATATTTACATGGTGTGAGGTGACGGGGATCATTCCCACACAACATCCAATGGCAAGACTGTGCATAAGTACAGAACAGGGAGGCCTAGCATATGTATGATGTTGGATTCTCACACGGTGTCACTGGGCATAAAGTTTTTGGTATTATCATTTCCATAGCAGTATATATACTATACACACATGTGCACAGAAATAAAATGATGCTATGCCACCAACATTATACCTGGAAGACAGACTTGGTTTCCCACTTTTGCTGCAGCTGGTATAGAGGCCAGGGCCATCATCGAAAAAACTTCCCAATGCCAACTTTTGCCTGATTGATTCTCTTTCATTCTTCTGAGCCTAAGAAAAGTCACAAAATAGACAAGTAAGGAAAAGTACAGAAGATTAAATAATGCATAGTAAAATTGTGTATATTAAATAGAGTCTACTATCTGCCTTAAGCATATTCAGCTGTTAACACTGTGCTACAGTGCACATTACAGTGATAAGCAACATATTTTTGCTATTTATGTCACTTTTGTAGATTTGGAGACAAACATCTTTGAACTGTTATGCAAATTAGGCAGTTGGTGCACTGGGGGCGGGCCTTCAGCTCCCTGGAGTACTGCCTTTTCTAATCAGCACCCTACCATATCCTGCCTGCACTACCCTTTGCAGTGAGAGTTAGTTCTCCCACTGCTATGACATAACCCATCTGTCTTGAGCAGCAAGAGCAGTACTCCCAGGGCTGAAGGCCCTTCCCCAGTGCACCAACTGACTCATACACATGACATTTCAAGTTTGTTCTTCCCCAAATCTACAAGAGTGACAAACAACATACCTCTGTTGAGTATCAGTGTCATGTGCTCCATCATGTGGTGGTGACAGATTAATAAAAATCCTGATACATCTAAATGTATACAGTGAATGAACTGCATGTACCACATTTTTTAGTTTACAATGTTTTGCATATTTTGTTTTAAGTAATATAAATTTCATTTTATGTCCATCAACCTTCTTCTAGCCATTTCATTTTATGTGTATTGCTAGAAATATAATAGTATAACATTTATAGTCCAGCTACTCTCTAAACTTGGTCTTCGTAACAAAACATGTACAAGTTTACTGAATACAATTCATCGTCTATTGAACTTCTATTATAAATTTTCTTATATCTGTGGCGAAAGCACGGGTTTATAAATAAGCATTGTTCTACAATGTATGAAAACGAAAAAATACCAATAAATGAATAATACATAATACACACAAGATAAAAACAAAATGCTATTTCATTGAATATAAAGAAAGGGTTATAGGAAGCAGCATCGGTCATTAAAAGGGACTTATTCTATATTCTATGTCCTCTGCATACATGGCGATATGTCCTCTATACAAGACAAACATACATAGTAAAGAATACACGAAATTGGGTATCCTGAACTGAACATGTGACATGATAGTGGATTACCTGTCCCAGTTACTTTACCCAAAAAAACCACAGTAAAAAAACCTAAATCACTTCTGTGTACACAAAAAGTAGCTATAGACAACATTTCTACAATCTAACATACACAGTAAGATCTAAGATAGACATCATTAGGGTCACATATACAATGCTACATGAGGTATGAGTTGTGCTTTTGAATGAGAATATATGAGGATATTTTATAGTGTCCACATAGAACACTGGATCTCTTAGAATATGTATGAAGGCATTATCTACACTTCTTTATAGTATCTCAGTGAATAACGCTTTTAAGGTAGCAGCATGTCGTAATAAGGCATATGAAGAACCAATTTTTCTCATGTGAATTCTAATGAAACTCAGGACATGAGAACCTGTGTCTCTATAAATATAAGTGGAAGAGTGAAGAAATCAGGCGATACCTTTTAGAGGCTGAGTATATTTGAAAAGGTATCGCCTGATTTCTTCACTCTTCCACTACTTTCAATGGCTAACACGGTACAACATTATACTTCTATAAATATGAATCAGGGCTTTGAAGTTGGGACCAATTTTGGGTGGTTGGGAAAAAAAAAGTTACTGACTGTGGCTTCAAAATAATGAATATTTTTAATTATATTGTACAATATTGTATAATTACTTAGCTAAATAATATTTACATTTATAGGAATTCAATACCTAGCTTTTCAGTGACTTATAGGATATTAACTCCTTCTGTAAGCCACTTATGAAGGAGTCAAATTCAGAGTCAGTGGTTTGGCCTACTGACTCCGCAGCCCTGACATAAATGAAGGCCATGAGATACTTTAGGGACTTACATTGGCCTGCGGGTGTCATATAATAGATCCACACTAGATAGATCGAGAACTTGACCATGTATACAAGCTTTTAAATGGGAAAAGCAAAACCCCACAGATTCACTATGAACAATGTATTTTGCTCCACTTCCGGTTTCTCTGCCACCCTCTACCTCATTGTGAGAAACAGACCTTACTGTCCCACTTACCCTGAGACAGAGAAAAGAATAGACAGCAGTGATCCGCATTATTTTGCCCAGCACTACTAGGATCTTTGCACAATTGATGATCACTTGCACTACAATGCTCATACAGAAAGCTATATATACAATGAGGGGTCTATTGTCTTCTTATAACAGTGTATTTTGTTTTTACATTGTGACATACATAAGCACATAGGATAAATCGCTTCATACAATTAAAGGGATGTGGATGGTAATCTGGTGTAAGAAGATTAACAACAACCCATGGCCCATATCTCTGACAACTCCTCTCCCGTGTTTTATGACATGAACAAATCTCCAGAATAAAACACCTTGAATGAGATCACAATGTGAAACATTCCCAATAAAAGAAATTAAGCCCTGATTAAATAAAACATCCATGTGTATCAGTGAACGCACAGACATGCCGCAGAAATAAGCTTCTTAGCCATTTTCCACTGACAACATGTCATCCATTTTCCAGCAATAATGTAATCCTTCTGCAGTGAAACCTCTTGTGCCGAGGCTTTACAACCGCTTGCACTTCCTTTCAACAGCACTGCAATCCACTTTACTAGATCAGCCATTTTCCCAAAGCCATTTTAAAAGACCCCGCAGATCGAACATTACCTTCTCAAACATTATTTTAGCGGCCGAAATCTCAGCTCTGAGTGCAAACAGATTCAGCCATACAGGAATCCTATTGGTCTCATTGTTATTACTGTGTCATAAAAGAGATTCTAAAAATCCAGAAAAAAATAAAAATACAAAGAAATGCTTTTGTTTTTACTTTGTAGGTATGGTTGCGAGCCCTATGAATTCCACGATTTGTGTTCTTTTTTTTTTTTTTTAAACAACAATGCATTCATAATTGTGATATTTTTCGGCCACCTATAGAAATTCACAGCTAAAAAACAATGCAAAAAAAAATTATTATTTCGCTTACTTATATATAGTGCCATCATATTCCGCAGCGCTTTACAGACTTTGTCAGTCCCATATAGGGATCACATTCTAAATTCCATGTCAGTAAGTCTTTGGAGCATAGGAGGAAACTGGAGTACCTGGAGGAAATCCACACAAACACAAGGAGAACATACAAACTCCTTGGCTGGAATCGAAGCCAGGACTCCAGCGCTGCAAGGCACATGCCGAATTCACTGTTTATTGCTGCGTTTTCCATGTTTGCCTCCCCTTTTTTGAAAACACAGTGTTTTCTGCAGCATTTTTTTCTGCAATGTGGGGATGTGATTAAATAAAATCGCATTCACTTTGCTAAGACTGAAAAATGCAATATTTCTTTTCACCGTGTTTCTGTCAAAACTTCGGGCCTTAACCTTAAAAGGGTATTTCAACCTTTTAAAGAGAGGATGGCTAGGATTGGATGGGGTCACCCATTGATCCTTAGAATAAAGAGGACATTGCACCAGTTTATTGCTATGTCCCTTTTCAGTTTTCTTTCCTGGAAGTGAATGGCATTGACTGCAATTGCCTGCACTACTAGGAGGCTGAGGGGCTGGGGAAAAATCTAAAGGGGGCACATCACTACCGCACTTTCTTTTCTAGGATCAGTGGGGGTCCCAGAGCTCATTCCCCCTCCTATAGTGGAGACATATCTATAACAGATTATACTGCTACACAAGTATAATCGCAGATGAGTTACAACCATTACCTTAGTAGAACTTTCCAAGTTAAGGCAAGAGATTTTCTGCAGGATTGTATCCTTCCTTGTGTTGTTCATTTTTTAGCTGAAAAGAACCTTCCAGAATATCAGAGCTTGTCCATACTCCACTTTCTCTCCCATTTACCTTGCTTCTAAAGGCTTTTCATTATATTTCCCACGTAAGCTCTGCAACAACTCAAACTGTGAGAGACTATGTGAGGTTCTCCTTACTAGGCCACTGACTGTTTGTTCTTCTCACATACAAGTGAAGACATCTGTTACTTTTTGCCTATCTGAAGTATGTCTTGCACACAGTACCAGGGCTGTCATACTCCCACTATCACCTGCCATACTTGAAGAGGGAATGTGGCTACGATGTACTGATATGCTCACTGGCGTTTCCTAATAAAGGCAAAATGCATCTTCTCCAGATCTGACCCCAATACCAATGCCCAGTGATATAGTGACAAAGAAAACAATACATTGCAGAAATCTATACAAGTGCTTCCATTACTGAAATAAATTCTAGTTTTTAAAGTTCCATATGAAGAAACAGGAGACATAAGGATAATAAGTCATGTTACTTCACTATTAGGAAATAATTATTTTAAAGCAGCACCAAGTAATATATATATATATATATATATATATATATATATATATAACACATATACATATACAGGGGTCCCATGGATGTCAGCCATATAAACCCATGTACATCTCTATGGAGCAGCCCCCACCTTTTCGATCAATTCAACAGTACAGACAACTTCTGCCAGAAGTAAAATAAACAGATTACTAAAGCCACAGCGTACAACATGTGTTTCTACACAAACTCTAACCCCAGCATCACAGGTTGTTGTGGATTCCTCCCTGGGGAGTACTTACATTGGCTGATAACAAGCACACCATACTGTTTGTCAGACTGCCATAGAATGGTATATAGCGAATGCCTCAGGTTATACGATGTCACATATTTTGAGTAAAGAATATGCAAATAAGAAGTTTTGGAAAGTAGCTCCCTCTAGTTTATGCATGTTTTTTTTTTTTTTTTTTATAAAACCTAATGGCATAATCTGAGAATAATAGCCGAATAACCAGGGCTGTGGAGTCGGAGTCGTGGAGTCGGAGTCGGTGCCTATTTTGGTGGAGTCGGAGTCGGTATAAAATGGACCGACTCCGACTCCCAAAATATATAATAAATTGGTACAGTTAGTAGTACAATGTAGTATGTGCTGAATATATTTTCATAAGAATTTGGGAAAATGATGAAATGTTGAAAATGATGAAATGTCCTGTAAAGGTCTGTTCTATTCCTCATATAATGATGGGACTGAGTTCTGAGTGAACCTATAAGGTTTAGCAGTCCAGGGCTGTGGAGTCGGAGTCGTGGAGTCGGTGCCTATTTTGGTGGAGTCGGAGTCGGAGTCAGGGGAAATTGAGGAGTCGGAGTCGGGGCTTTGGCGTACCGACTCCACAGCCCTGCGAATAACGCCTTCAAAAGGAAGAAAAACCATTGCAAGTTCCTCTTTTCCAAGGAGGTCTTATTTGCATATTCCTTACCCAGAGTTCTAAGTGAGGCAGGCATGTATATTGGCGTCTCCCTAATGAGACATAGTACCCTTTCTGATCCACATACAGTACAGACCAAAAGTTTGGACACACCTTCTCATTCCAAGTTTTCTGTATTTTCATGACTATAAAAATTGTAGATTCACACTGAAGGCATCAAAACTATGAATTAACACATGTGGAAGTATATACTTAACAAAAAAGTGTGAAACAACTGAAAATATGTCTTATTCTAGGTTCTCCAAAGTAGCCACCTTTTGCTTTGATTACTGCTTTGCACACTCGTGGTATTCTCTCTCTTGATCAGCTTCAAGAGGTAGTCACCTGAAATGGTTTTCACTTCACAGGTGTGACCTGTCAGGTTTAATAAGTGGGATTTCTTGCCTTATAAATGGGGTTGGGACCATCAGTTGTGTTGTTCAGAAGTCAGATGGATACACAGCTGATAGTCCTACTGAATGGAGTCTTAGAATTTGTATTATGGCAAGAAAAAAAGCAGCTAAGTAAAGAAAAATGAGTGGCCATCATTACTTTAAGAAATGAAGGTCAGTCAGTCCGAAAAATTGGGAAAACTTTGAAAGTGTCCCCAAGTGCAGTGGCCAAAACCATCAAGCGCTACAAAGAAACTGGCTCACATGAGGACCGCCCCAGGAAAGGAAGACCAAGAGTCACCTCTGCTGCGGAGGATAAGTTCATCCGAGTCACCAGCCTCAGAAATCGCAGGTTAACAGCAGCTCAGATTAGAGACCAGGTCAATGCCACACAGAGTTCTAGCAGCAGACACATCTCTACAACAACTGTTAAGAGGAGACTGTGTGCAGCAGGCCTTCATGGTAAAATAGCTGCTAGGAAACCACTGCTAAGGACAGGCAACAAGCAGAAGAGACTTGTTTGGGCTAAAGAACACAAAAGAATGGACATTAGACCTGTGGAAATCTGTGCTTTGGTCTGATGAGTCCAAATTTGAGATCTTTGGTTCCAACCACCGTGTCTTTGTGCGACGCAGAAAAGGTGAACGAATGGACTCTACATGCCTGGTTCCCACCGTGAAGCATGGAGGAGGAGGTGAGGGTGCTTTGCTGGTGACACTGTTGGGGATTTATTCAAAATTGAAGGAATACTGAACCAGCATGGTTACCACAGCATCTTGCAGCGGCATGCTATTCCATCCGGTTTGCGTTTAGTTGGACCATCATTTATTTTTCAACAGGACAATGACCCCAAACACACCTCCAGACTGTGTAAGGGCTATTTAACCAAGAAGGAGAGTGATGGGGTGCTACGCCAGATGGCCTGGCCTCCACAGTCACCAGACCTGAACCCAATCGAGATGGTTTGGGATGAGCTGGACCGCAGAGTGAAGGCAAAAGGGCCAACAAGTGCTAAGCATCTCTGGGAACTCCTTCAAGACTGTTGGAAGACCATTTCAGGTGACTACCTCTTGAAGCTCATTAAGAGAATGCCAAGAGTGTGCAAAGCAGTAATCAAAGCAAAAGGTGGCTACTTTGAAGAACCTAGAATATAAGACATATTTTCAGTTGTTTCACACTTTTTTGTTAAGTATATAATTCCACATGTGTTAATTCATAGTTTTGATGCCTTCAGTGTGAATCTACAATTTTTATAGTCATGAAAATACAGAAAACTCTTGGAATGAGAAGATGTGTCCAAACTTTTGGTCTGTACTGTATATTGAAGATAAAAGGTAGCCATGGATAGTAGATTTCTGTCCATTGATCCCGCTGCTTTCTGTTGGATCTGGCTGCCATACAGTCACCTAATGTCAGTTATGGTTAACAATGATCATATGGGTTGGAACAATAAAGGTGACCTCAGCTGTTGACTATAATAGGGAATTTCAACATACCAACCCATCTTTTCCAAGAGATCTGCAGATAGGACAGCAATATACATATTTGATCTTTAGCCAATGCGACTGAAATCTGAGATATCACCTTTCACTGATGGGGAATTTAGATTACTCACTGTCCTAATCTCTGTAAAGCACTGTGGTATATGTTGGCGCAAGCAAAATAGAGAAATTCACTTTGTCGATGCAAATGAGTTCTTTGGAGATTCCTTGTAACAGTAATATGTAAAGAGTCCAGAAATAAGAACGTTTGATATTATTTACAGATCAGATTCTCCTGCTATATCATATTCCCTGGCAATTACACTTTATCACTCTTCAGGCTGCAAAAATGGTATAGCCCAAAGGCACTGATTGACAAAGATAGGAGGGACCCCTGTGAAAAGGTACATAGAACATACCACACATAGCACACCATTGCTATTAACCCTGTGGTTATCTTAACCCGGGCTGACACCTATGATTAATGACACATCTCCCTACACAGTGTAAGATTACTTTTTTATAGCTCCGTTGAGTATCCTGAAAATGATCATATTTCCCTAGTACTCTAAAACATTTGTATCACCTCCTAGTAGACATAATATGACAGATTTCACATTAACAAGCCAAGACATTTACAGCACCACAGACTATGCACACAGCCATTTCTCAGTATTGGTGTTTCAGGTGGTTACATCACTTCTGATATTACTCATACACAGTGTGTCATGCTATTTGATCATTTCAATATACCAGCTCTTTAAGTGGCTTGCATACAGTCTTACATCACCCTAAGTGCTCTTCCAAGAAAGAAATACTGAAAAATCACAACTTATACGGTGAAATAAATGACCAGCTCTGGCCTCAGTGGCAGTACACACTACTCACTGTCTCATGGGATGTCAGAACATTATACAAAATTTATTCTGTATTATTGTTCTTTAGGTTTAATTATTGCAGACGTCTTCCCAGGGTCCTTCACTTGTGTGTATGTCTGTGCCCATGAACCAGGAAGATCAGGATGAACCTGGACCAACACTCTAGGGTTTTTTTAGGTTGGACTTAAAGGCTCTGTATCTTTATCCACCCTCATCTACTATGTAACTATGGATAAGAAACGGGTGCCCCATCCCTCATCTATAGTACAAATTCAGGATAGATGAATGAAATAACCCAGTAAAAATGGCCTGCATTGTTCCATCCTTTTCACACACATTGATAAAGCAGGCAGACTAAAGTACTGTGGCTGTAAAATCCTGAATAAGTTGTGGAGATGGTCGGGATACTGGATGGCTGTTTTTAATCTGGGCGGTTTTAGTGGCCGCAGATATCAAGCTTGTTCAGCTGTTCTATTTGTGCTCCATGTAAGTCTATGTAAACAAGGCAGTCCAGTTTCCTGCCAGCCCAACAATACTTGTGTCATCTCATTACATGACATGCGGATAGCGGATAGCGTGCCACTGACATCATGCACAAAAATGGCAGGAAAAGACAAAGCAGTAGTCGGCCTATGTTATCAGATTAGAAGGAAGCAGAGCGATATGCAGAGACAGACTCCAGACTGTGTAGTTGCTAAGGGATAGTAATAGGTTTCTGCATGAGCTCTGAGGTGGGGCCTCTGGTAGGTGAAAGGTTAGAAGACCACCATAAAACAACTGATAGCACTGGCAGCTGTGTACACCCATAAATGTCACCTACATGTTATCTTAAACCAAGCCTGCAAATATTTACACAGAGTGGGGAGCCAACTCTTCTCAATGTGCAGCATTGGAAAGTCATTCTACCCCTGACATCAAATAGGAGAACGACAAAAATAGAAACGTATATTGCAGAGTTATTTCCAGAAACAAATTAGAGATTCAATAACAATTTGCTAAAGGCAGTAATCCACTGTCTGGGGAAAAAAAAGCAGGAAAAAGCAAAAGTTACTTGAGCAATACATCAAAAGCAAAGCTACTATAAATGCACTCTCCATTCAGAGTTACGAATAAATTGACAACCGGGTGTTATCAGTTGGGGTGTGTCCCTACACTGTTCAAACAGTGCTGCCAGTGCCAGTGTCAGACCATGTAGGGACACCCCCAACTGGTAATGCCTGGCTGTCAATTTATTCACACAGAGGAACAAGCCAATGCACAGTTATGTAACAAGGTGTCCCTGAAATGGAGAACATAAATATATAGTAAAACAGATCTGTCATCAGGGGCCTGTGTCTCCAACCTGAAAATCTGCTGCAATTTACAGTATAATACATGATGGTGCAAAACCATATCCACACACTCTCACCACAGACTGCACCCTATGTAGACGCATAAAGCAAAACCTGTGGAAAACCTGGAGAAAAATTTACATGCAACGCATGCAGACTCTGCTACGGATCTGTAAAATATACAGAAGAAAAGTATGCTGTTTGTGGACTTAGCCTTAAAGGGGATGTCTAATATATTCCATATTAGAAAGGTGCTGAATAATAATTTAGTGCCCCGTATGGCAGTAGTTACATAAAGGTTGTCATTTTTAGAGACTGCTTTCTTATGAATTGAAACAGAAGCCTTTAAGATAATTGGGTCTGTGTTGGTAGCAAAGGAAGCCCGTCAGGTGCAAATTGTTTCCCAAACCTTAAATACTGCCATGCAGGGGCCTTTACATTAACACATATACAGAAGCAGCAATGCAGATATAATCATCTTTTTATGGTATGCAAATCAGCCGGCAAGTGCGTCGTGGGCAGGGCCTGATTTGCCAGATTCGCCTACAGACAAGGACTAAAAGGGAGACCTTGGGCACTGATTTCATACAAAAGCTGGAGCATTTACAACTGTCTGAGGTAAATCTGGTTAATCAGGCCCTGCCCATGATGGGGTTCATTTGCATATCCATTAAAATATAATTATCTCAGCATCGCTTCATCAGTTTGTGACCACAATAAAAGGCACTTAAATGGCACCATTATTGGTTTGGGAGGCATTTTGAACTTACCAGACTCCCTTTCATGAATATGTATGAAGAGATATTGTGTAACAAAATGTACGAACAAACCCTGTAATCTCATCTACTTAAGTATCATAACATGAGCATAAAGAACCATAAACACTCCCTGCATCTCTACCTACTGAGAAACCTTACATAGAAAGAACAGGAATGCTGACAAGAATGTATTTCTTCAGTGTACAGAGATGAAGGCTGACACTTTACTCCTAGAAACCAGTCACATTTCCTCAGGTCAGTCTGACCTACTTCTAAACTCACAGCGCAAAATTTCCCACTTCAAGTTGGGAATTTGTTAACACTTCAAGAGCCCTTCAGCCATTTCACAAATATTGTATTAATAATGAAGACAGCTATTGTGACTACTGTGTAATGTTATAATGGCTTCTGAAACCGTGCACGTCTACTTTATAGCCATCGCCAGAAGGGCAGCAATATTCTGCTCACCAGATGTATATTTTACAGTAAGAGCTGTATGCTTTACATTACGTCTGGAGTATAGCGCACAACAGGTCCTATTCAGATTACAGCAACCATACTATGCTCTGTGACAGACCAGTTAGAGGGGGAACAGGTAGGTGCACCTGCCATCCATCCCTAGAAATTAGGACTTTTCCTTTTCCATAGGCAGGGCTTGATAAATAATGTGCCCCACCAGTGCTCTGCTGACTGGCTAAGAGGTCTTATAAAAGGCAGAGGTACACATTAAACACATTTTCCAGGTTGTTTAATAAGCACACTTGTGTCCTCTAGGTTGGCACTTTTAGGTCACCACTAAGACTATGCTCACACAGAGTATTTTGCAGGCTGATTTGGAGGCGGAATCTGCAATGGGAGTCTGTAGCAGTTTTTTTTCCTCTAGCTGATATGACCTATCTTCAGGCGGATTCCGCCTTGAAAAACCCATTGAAGTCAGTGGGAGGTGGAAAAACTGCATTTTTTAAAGGGAAGTTTCCAGGTCCATACAGTTTGCTGGAGCAAAAAACTGTGGCAAAAACTGCATCATGTAAAAAAAAACGCATCAAAAAAGGTTTCCTAATTCCTGAAGTAGATTTTTTCAGCTTGCAAACAGCTCCATGTGAACATACCTTAAGACGTCTTGAATAAATTTTCAGACAGAGAACTTGTATGGCACATGACTTAGTGACTGGTAAGCATCTGACTGCTGAGACTCCCATGGATCCAGACAGTATAGAAGAGGTTGCACATGTGTAGTCGACTTCCATGAAAGAGGTTGTGTTTAAAGGACCTATTAAGGCATATTGATGATACACTTGGCTCATATGGCCACTGTATGGCAAGCTGAAGATGGAGCTGCAGTGATCACTGAGTCATCTTCAATATATCCATAATACAGAGGTCTGACCTCTGTAATGACTAGCTGTGACCAAATGTAAATGTTACATTGAGTCTATGATTGGTGCCCTTGGCACGGACTCAGTCAGGCATGCCCCTGAACAGGGAGGGAGGAGTTGGCTCAGCTGTGTTTTTGGCTGGGTGTCAAAGTTATTACACCCTGGAAAGCGAATATGGGCGTAGCTTTATTTCATACCTAAGGGTACAGCTCAGCTATAACCTGAAATACTACACACAGTTACTACAGACAAGGCATGACAAGAACAGTCAAGTTTTTGGCTGTACATATATATTATGAAAGGCAACAACTTCCAATGAAAATTACTATTAGTGAATGCTTTGTACATAAGATGTAGGATGGGTGTTCCTGTTAACCAAAGCAGCCTGGTTAGAGCGGCTATTGAGTCAACCCCATGACAAAAAGTCAATCACATTATTAATGACGTAGAAACCCTTGTGTCAAGTGTCTAGCCCAGCACTGCTGCTGAGTACAGCCACCCGCTTCTGGTCACTATACATAGCTCTTCACACTGGCGCACAACACCCACCAAACAACCCCTTGCAATATTGAAAGGCAGGCAAGCCTACCACGTACCTACACGGACAGCTTTAATTTGGCCCAGACAATGAATGTGTTTTGCTAAAAATCAATTCATTGACTACACTTTCTCTCACCGCACTGGAAGCTACAGACAAAAAGCTACAACACTAACTCCATTTGTTTTCAGCAGCAGGGAATGGTAGAAAAATAGAAACCCTAAAATTAAGCATGTTTGTTTGTTAAGAAGCCAATTAAATATATAGTCAGTGCCAATAAATCTGTGTAATAAGCAATTGTGCCAGTCTGCCAAGAAGCTATAATTTACCTGTGATTATAAGTTCCGATTATTTCGGGTGACAGGTACATCTGGCTGTAACTTGCACTTATTTAGTTGCCCACAAATTACCGTGTCAATAAAAAGTGCATGACTACCACAGTGAAATAACAATTCACAGCAGCCGACGTGCTGACTGGCATTTACATGGTACATCACAAAAGCTACTCAGTGCCATCTGACACAAAAACTGTGCTGTTATGGCATATCTGTTCGTGTGAACAAAGTGACAGGAATATATTTGCAATGTTCTAAAAAAGATTGGGGACGGCAACTTCATCTTCACAAAAAAAACTGTTACATAACAGCAAATCACTCAGAAAACAAATGACACAAAATGTACCTGTGCCTACTGTTACCTTTAAAGTACCCGGACAAGCTGAACGCCCACTGTGAATGCGACATGGAGCATCTATAAAAACTGACAGTTTTATTTTCCTAGAATTTCAATATACATATATACCTAAATTGTCCACACAATGACTGTTGGTGCTGTTTTTAACGCAATTAAAAAAAAAAACAAAAACCACAGGAGTACATAGTAAGCAAGGTCTTGCACTCCTCATAAAACTGCATCAAAATGGCAATTTGTGAACAAGACCTAAAAAAGTATTTTTCTGCTTACATATGTAAGTAGGACATATTAAGGAAAAGGGCAAAATTTTGGCTGTGTGTTATGCCTAATGCAAGTTGTGTGCATGACACAGGGACTCGAAGAAAACAAAGAGAATGCCTGAACCAAGGACCACTCCTAGATCCTGCACTTGAGAGCCACATTTGCATATTCATAAAAACACCTTTTTTTTTCTTTTTTTTTTTTAAGAAAATGTACATTTATTGGGCTAAGGTTTGATGGTGCTCAGTATAATGGCCCCCTTCAATGCACATTTCCTGATGACAGACTCTCTTTAAAGTGAACCAGTCAGGTGATTTCTGCTGCCCTATCTGACTAAAGGATACAATGGAGGGGGAGATGCTGAGCACTCTGATATATAGGTTTACATGATTTTAAGTAAAGACAGAACAAATCCTGACTAGACTCGTAGGAGAGACAGAGAGAGTCCTGCTCACCCTGCCCACACATAGTGATAGACAGTATTCCCTGTATCAGTGTGTGTACACAGACACTTGTCAATAACAGTGTGTGGGTGTAGTAAGCAGGACTTTCAATGTCTCAGGAGTCCTGTCAGGATCTGCTCTGCTATATATCACAGAGCTCAGCTGCAGCATAAATCACCTGACATGGCTGTTTTAATAGTGTTATCCAGTGAACATAACCATATTTAAAACTGTAGAAAATCCAAAGTGAAAGTTTTTTTTGCAACTATAAAAAAATAATTCTGCAAAGTTTTAAAGATTTTCTCTAACCATTTTAGCGGTGACAGTCTTTTGCCTTTATCTGTTCCCAATGGATATGACCATGAATACAGGAACTTTCTATGGTCTGGGACTTATCAGAAACCAAGCCATGATTTCCTTATTGTGGACAGGTTATCAGGCACAGACAGTAAAAGCATCAGAGGATAACTTGAGCACAGTAAGGGCATCATGGCTTGGTGTCTGACCTTAGATAGTTCCTGTATTCATGGTTATATCCATTGGCAACCGATCAAGATGGTCACCACTACTATAGTTAAAGAAAATCTTTACAACTCTGCAAAATGGTTCTTTATATTTGCAACAATGTTTAACTTTGGTCTACAAATTAATATATGGTTATTTTCATGGGAAAATCCTTTAAACGATATTATTACACATTAGACATGTTAAACATATATATCAACTGTCCCATTTATCAGAATAGGGTCTATACAAACCAATGTAGTGTATATTCTGCTAAAACAACCCCACTTAAATGAATACAACTAAGTTTTAGTCACAGAATTGAAAGACAAATCTGCTCTACGACATGTGAAGACTGCAGTGATTTTCTGAGCATAAAAATTTTATATTTCTGCTCTGGAGGGAGTCAACATTTTATCCCAAATTTCATTCTTGTGTTCTTGCAAAGTGAAGGTCTCCAGGAATCTCACTGACCTGAGGAGCTGCACACCATCAAGCAAGAACATCCTATCCATCTGTATAACAAAGTAAACCAGATAGCATTAGCAGGGACTATTTTTTTTCAATGTTGAATGCCTGGTGCAAAGGTCATCCATAAGACAGAATGAGCAGACTTTTTAGTATCACAGGATCCCATGTATTTAGTATTATTATTATTTGGACAAAAACTTCCATGATGCTTCTATATGTGACCAAATATAGATGTACAATGCACCCTAAAAACTCTCAAATCAATATGGTATTATTGCGTCATGTTAAGCTTATTTCTTTCTACAATTTAATTAAATTTTTTTACATAAATCAACAAAAGGCAATAGGTTTATGGCAATTGAGTTACAGTCCATGGTGGGGCTGAAGGTTTCCCAGACAATGTAATGAATGATATGTTCTATACATAAAAATGTAAATAATAAAACCATAAAAGCTACACTAAGCTCAACTTTGAAGAGTACTATATATACACACACAAATATACACATCAGTATTATATACACACACATACTACATATATATATTATATATATATATATATATACTATACACACACATATATATATACACACACACACATATATATATATATATATACACACACATACACACACACATATATATATATATATAAATACACCTTATATATTATGTATACGCACACACTCCCGTATCCTAAAGATGGTCATTATGACTCGTAATTGTTTCATTATTGTTGTTTGTATCAAGCAAAGAATAATAATGAAATTCCAGTGCGATACAATAAAAAATGTGGAAAGCGTAATATTATATCAGCAAACATTGCATTGCAAGAGAAGCAGTACAACATGCATCTGATGCTTATACAGTCCTGCACATGGCTGGCTTACGATACAAGCACCAGTGACCAGAAACATTTTCGGAAGAGCTAAATGGAAAGGCTGGGTGTTGTATAAAGCAGATAGCAGCAGCGATCATGCAATAGCATCGGTGTTATGTCAGAGGCAACATAACAGCACACGCTGCAGTCTCCATGTACAGGCCTTGCCTTTGCAATGTATAAGCAGCAGAGCATACATGCTGTATTCTTACCTGATATGCACAATTTTCCTGGTGTACCATCTCAGAGCATCATACAGCAAGAAGAGATCACAGAGGATGCAAATACCAGACAGGGATTACTGCATCTGAAGACAGGAGACCGAAAGAACGCCCAACTGGGCGAGAGGTTTTCTGCAGATTAAAATGGATGCTGCTTCTGCTGTTTCAACCTGCGCAATAGCACTGCTCTCTCCACAGAAACCAAGCAGAGCTGGTCTCCTCAGGGAGAGGGCGATGAGGCTTAGTAGTAGTTGGGACGGAGATGGGGGGAGGGAGGGCTAGCTCATCACTTACACAATTGGCCAATTATTCCAGGAATACAAAGGAAAGGCTGAGGCTGGTGTGACCTTCTGGGGCTCATGAAGGCAGTGAACTGGTGTGGAAAATTTTTCCTCATTAAAAGAGGAGAAAGAAAAATAAAATATTAGGGAGGTTAAAGTAAACATACAAGTAACCCTGTCAACATCCATGAGAAATGCAGACAGCTCAATGATTATAGCCATTTACAGACATGGTGGAAATCTTTAGAATAGGATGTACTCTGTAGAAGATTGGGGAAGAAATGTGCATATCTTGGAAAGTTACGGGCTATGACAAAGTACGCTTATTAGGTATTTATGTGCAAACATAAGGATATTATTCTAACAAAAAAACCTAAATCCATCCCATTTTGTAATTTAAAAGCTAAGTTCACATCAGCGTTGTAGTATCAGTTATTGATGGAAGTAGTGCTTTCCGTTGTGGTTGCGTTTACTAGAACGGACAAAAAACTCCTTCAGACACAATCCATTTATCAGCTTGGCTGTATTCACATGAACAGGGCCTGTTCTTGTCCTTGTTTTTCACGTCCAAGAGGCCATCCACTTTTTCATAGATCCACGGCCTTTAATGTGTGGACTGGATTCACCAAACCGGACCCAAGTCTCTGATCTGTGAACAGTACATACACTACTTTTTCACGGATCATGGACACCACATAGTAAAGAAACTCAGGTCACGTGAATAAAAGTCTTTTTCTGCTCTTTGAATGGAACATAAAAAAAAAATGATGGATCAATATGATGTGAATTCAAATGTTATACTAAATAATGAAAGACGACACAAACCACGGATGAATACATCTGTATATGCATAATAACCATCATGAAAGGAAAATGTTCCAACTATTATATATTCCACATCTATAGATTCTGTATAATATATTAAAGACATGGGAGACAGCTGTTGTCTCAAGGAATAACTAAGTGCTCATACGCGCTAGTCTAAAGTTGATGGACAATTTTAACCATAATAATTGTTTGCTGGGTGAAATTTAAGAATGAATGATCAGACGACACTATATTCCTCTTAAAAGAAGTCAGCCATGTTTTTGACCTGAAAGGCAGATGAAAGATCTTTCATCAATACACAATATTTCGTTGAAACATTTAAAGAAAGATCGTTCCTCCCTAGTCCTCACTCGGTCAGCATATATGGCCAGTTTGAATGACTGCATTGGGCCAATACGGACTAAAATGCGCATGGCTGTGGCTACAAAATAATCGTTCAGATGATCGTAGGCGGATTACTTAAACAGGATCTTTCATCATCTCAGCCAACGCTTTGCATCCTACAGTAGGTGCCACTTCAGTGATTCCAGCACAGTTGGTATTTTTTCTCTAGCCCACACAGTTCCTGATTAATCAGTGCTTTCTGTTTCTGCATCCAATATACTAATTAGGCTTTCTACAGTCAGGTGGGCAGTCCCAGACTATCTGCTCCAGCCCAGAACTGCCCACCTGACAGTAGGGACCCTAATTAGCATATTGGCTGCTGGCAGTAACAGAACTGACTGCTCAGGAACGTTGGGGTCTAGAAAAAAATTGCAACTGTGCTGTAATCAGTGGAGCGGCATCTATTGAAAGACGCAAAGAGTTGGAGTTTGTGTAGGTGGTGAAAGGTCCTCTTTAATCCTAAACTTCTATCTAATGTGTATGGTGAAGAACCACACTTGTCCAATCTACAGCATTACTGTTCCTATCAATTATTACTAAAGTGACACTAAGAACATTTTCTTTATGTTTGTATTGAGATTTGACTTTTACACTAAAAGTCTGCAGGAAAATTTTTATGAAGCACAAAATTCCATGTAACAAGAGAAGCCACCAGCTATGTTACATAACCAGGCTGGCATCCTCTGTCTTTTCCACTCCGCTGTGCCACCGTTTATATGTCCTTATTCTAATTATTAGTGAAAGTCGCTATTCGCTTCGCCTTTGGCAGCAACAGTATCACATCTCGCTTCATCTCCTCACAAAATTTAAGAAATGAAAAAACAAAAGACAATTTAGAATTTGTACCTTTAAAGGAATGTCATTGAGATTCAGACGTAATGCTAAAGCTCTGCCAACATATTGTGGGCCGCCAATTACAATCAGCTGTCGCCCTTCACAACATACACAGAAAGATTTCATTAGAAATTCACTCCAGCCTTTCACAGGCAGCGCTGGTCCGGGAACTGCACACATTCCAATACAGTCTGAACTGCACTGACTAAACAATCCTTTCAATAGCCATGCCCTGGGATTGTGGCCTTTACAAATAGTCCTTCTCCTATTGGCCCTGACAGGGCTATTGTCTGCATGCTGAACACACAAAGCAACCAGAATGTGTAGCTTCTGGTACAGAGTGATGGAATGTGTATAACCAGGGCACCTAATGGCAGGGCCTGCATTGCCCAGGAATGGCTGAAGCATCCCATATATTTGGAAAAATAACTGAAAAGAGCCTATTAGCAGGAACGTTTAGTATTTGGAATTCTGATCCTGAATGTAATGTTAATGCATTTTAATGAGGCCATGTATTCCACTGTATAACAACAGTATATGCTGATACATTACATATAAAATAATGGCAGCATGTCTCATCGGATGACATATATCAGACAGAGTTCTTCCCTAGAAGTCCTTATTCAGTAAATGGACTACAACATGGAATAAACATCCTGCAATTCAATATGCAATTCTCTGTGTGTGTGTGTGTGTGTGTGTGTGTACTTGAGGCCTATGTATTCACATAACCATTTCTATAAAGAAGAGATTCTCAACAAGGGCACCTTGGAAATCCGCCAGGTGGCTGCGACACAAAGATGATGATCGCATGCCTTCATGCAACATTGTCTGCGACCTTAGGGTGTGTTCACACTACTATTGTTAGCGTCCTTTGTTAGCATCCATCAGAAAATGGGCACAAAATGGGTCCGTCAAAAATCCATTAAGAATCCCATTAATTTCAATCGGATTTGATCTGTTGTGAGTTAGTGTCCGTTTTCACCAAATCGTTTACATGTCAGTTATTTTGGTGGACGCAGAGTGCAGGACTTTTGGCTCCGTTCAAAATAATGGATGTGAACTGTCCGTTTTTTTTTTTTTTTAAACATTAAAGGTCTATGGCTAACGCCCATATGACGGATGCTATAATAACGGACGCTAACTGATGTTAATATGTCTGTTTTAACTGATCCATTAAATGGAGCAGTTAAAAAAATGGACACATTGACATCACTTAGCATCCGTTAAGGTCCATTATTATAGGTGTCTGTTTTTTTTTTGTTTTCTTTTTTAAAAAGACCCCATCATAATGGACTTCCAACAGTAGTGTGAATGCTCCCTTATGTCTTTTGATAAAAATGATTTGTTAGGGGCGCCCGGAGGAAATATTTTTTTTTCCTGACGTGCCATGAGTCATAAAAAGTTGGGAAACCCTGATACAGGGATGAACTTGAAATAACAAGAATACCACTTTAATGCCAAAATTGAGATCAGATCATTGTAGAGAAATCAGGGGAAGCTTTAAAATAGATAACTGCAAGTTTTTTTTTCTGCATTTTAATGAACAAAAATCTAGCAAGATCATTCTTTTTTAACGTTCTGCCAACTTGTCAACGGGTGGGAATGTAAGTACTGATCCCGATAATATATTAGGGCATTGCTATTTCAGTAATACCATAATAAATCAGTGTCGGCTTGCTAATGTCTTATGTACACATCAATTCCTCAGGCAGTAGGGTTTCTCTGGGATTATGGGTATATATACACATATACTACCATTCAAATGTTTAGGGTCACTTAGAAATTTCCTCATTTTTGAAAGAGAAGCACAGTTTTTTTCAATGAAGATAACATTAAATGAATCAGAAATACACTCTATACATTGTTAATTTGGTAAATTACTATTCTAGCTGCAAACGTCTGGTTCTTAATGCAATATCTACATAGGTGTATAGAGACCCATTTCCAGAAACCATCACTCCAGTCTTCTAATGGTACATTGTGTTTGCTAACTGTGTAAGAAGGCTAATGGATGTTTAGAAAACCCTTGTGCAAGTATGTTAGCACAGCCGAAAACAGTTTTGCTGGTTAGAGAAGCTATAAAACGGACCTTCCTTTGAGCTAGTTGAGAATCTGGAGCATTACATTTGTTGGTTCAATTAAACTCTCAAAATGGCCAGAAAAAGAGAACTTTCATGTGAAACTCGACAGTCTATTCTTGTTCTTAGAAATGAAGGCTATTCCAATGCGAGAAATTGCCAAGAAACTGAAGATTTCCTACAACGGTGTGTGCTACTCCCTTCAGAGGACAGCATAAACAGGCTCTAACCAGAGTAGAAAGAGAAGTGGGAGACCCCGCTGCACACCTGAGCAACAAGACAAGTACATTAGTCTCTAGTTTGAGAAATTGACGACTCACAGGTCCTTAACTGGCAGCTTCATTAAATAGTACCCGCAAAATGCCATTGTCAACGGCCTTCAGGGCAGAGTGGCCAAGAAAAAGCCATATCTAAGACTGGCTAATAAAAGGAAAAGATTAATATGAACAAAAGAACACAGACGATGGACAGAGGAAGATTGGAAAAAAGTGTTATGGACAGACGAATTGAAGTTTGAGGTGTTTGGATCACACAGAAGAACATTTGTGAGACACAGAACAACTGAAAAGATGCTGGAAGAGTGCCTGACGCCATCTGTCAAGCATGGTGGAGGTAATGTGATGGTCTGGGGTTGCTTTGGTGCGGGTAAAGTGGGAGATTTGTACAAGGTAAAAGGGATTTTGAATAAGGAAGGCTATCACTCCATTTTGCAATGCCATGCCATACCATGTGGACAGCGCTTGATTGGAGCCAATTTCATCCTACAACAGGACAATGACCCAAAGCACACCTCCAAATTATGCAAGAACTATTTAGGGAAGAAGCAGGCAGCTGGTATTCTATCTGTAATGGAGTGACCATTGCAGTCACCAGATCTCAACCCCATTGAGCTGTTGTGGGAGCAGCTTGACCGTATGGAACGCAAAAAGTGCCCATCAAGCCAATCCAACTTGTGGGAGGGGCTTCTGGAAGCATGGGGTGAAATTTCTCCAGATTACCTCAGCAAATTAACAGCTAGAATGCCAAAGGTCTGCAATGCTGCAATTGCTGCAAATGGAGCATTCTTTGACGAAAGCAAAGTTTGAAGGAGAAAATTATTATTTCAAATAAAAATCATTATTTCTAACCTTGTCAATGTCTTGACTATATTTTCTATTCATTTTGCAACTCATTTGATAATTAAAGTGTGAGTTTTCATGGAAAACACAAAATTGTCTGGGTGACCCCAAACTTTTGAACGGTAGTTTATGTCACTATAGTCGTTTATGTCACTTTTTGACAGAATTTTTGTAATTGTGGTAAAATCCAAACATTTTTCAGAAAAAGCTTATGGCAAAATGCATACAAATGCTTTGCTCTTCTGTATATAACCCTGACCTAGGAATGTCTTCCCTAAACATGTAGCTGGTGGCCGATATACATGCCGCCATCTCCTCATCACCATGGTATGCAGCGTGTTATCAGTTGACTGCACAAGACAGATGTGAAACGTATGTAAATTACACATGCCACAGGGTAAAATGATGTATATGTGGGTATAGATCATTTCATCTATTCTAGAATTCAGAGTTCAATTATCATTTCCACAGTTTGACATTTCCTGGTTAAAAATATTTTTACTTGGTGGTAGATATTTTATACTAAAAGTCTATGTTCTCTTATTTATAGCCCCTGAAATGCATCAAATAGCCATAACATTAAAAACACCCGACTATTATTGTGTAGTTACCCCTCAGGCCATCAAAACAAATCTCTAACAGCATGGATTTTATAAGACCCCCACAGTATCTGGCAACAAGATGTTATCAGCAGATCCATTATGTCCTGTAAGTTGTGAGGTGGGGTCTCCATGGATCAGATGTGTTTTTCCAGCGCATCCTATACACGCTTGACTGGATGGAGATCTAAGAATTTGGAGCCTAAGCCAACACTTCGGACACGTTGCCATTTCCTCTAGCCATTCCTGAACCATTTCCACAGCATGGCTGGGCGAGTTATACTGCGGTAAGAGGCCATTGTCTGGACCCCTTGGAGGTTGTGGTCGAGGACCCGGCTGTCATATAATGTACAGGAAAACATGATTTGTCAGACCAGGCCACATGATTGCGTTCTGATATTCACATACCCACTGAATGGGCTTTTGCATGTGGACAGGGTTTAACATGAGCACTATGACCTATTTTCAGCTTCTTCTGTTGGTTTAGAAGCTAACCACCTCTTCCCACAAGCATCAGTGAGCCGTTGGTGTCCTTGACTGTCAGTGTTTACTACTAAATTTTCTTTGGGCCATTTTATTTCATAGAGACTTTGGAGATGCTCTGATGTCATTCAACCATCACAATTTGGCCTTCTAACCTTGCTGCATAAAATATCCCATTTCTTGATCGGTGCTATTTACTTCACGTTACTTCAACCAGCTGTTGAGACTATGCTGGGGCTAGTTCACACACTGCTTTTTAATTAAGAACTTCATACCTTTTCAGCTGCAGTAACGTATCTTTTCCATGGACGTCACCTAAAAACTAATAGGTACTAAGTTGTTTATTATTTACTGGCATAATAATAAAAATGTACTACTCTGAAATGTATAGATAACGTACTACTCATCTCTGAAATTAAAAAATGTATGACTTTATGGATTTTTAAAAAAGCACCGTGTGAACTCTGCCTCAAGCTGCTAGTAATGATGTGGCTGGGAGGAAAGATCTCATTTCTGGCTCATATTTTATGCATACTGCATGCTTACTCCAGCATAGGACCTAGAGTTTGCACAGTTCATTATAAAATATACACACAGTGGGTACGGAAAGTATTCAGACCCCTTTATTTTTCACTCTTTGTTTCATTGCAGTCATTTGCTAAAAGCAAAAGTTCATTTTATTTCTCATCAATGTACACTCAGCACCCCATCTTGACAGAAAAAAACCCAAAACAAATGTAGATATTTTTGTAAATGTATTAAAAAAGAAAAACTGAAATATCACATAGTCATAAGTATTCAGACCCTTTGCTGTGACACTCATATTTAACTCACATACTGTCCATTTCCTTCTGATCCTCCTTGAGATGGTTCTACTCCTTCATTGGAGTCCAGCTGTGTTTAATTAAACTGATTGGACTTGATTAGGAAAGGCACACACCTGTCTATATAAGACCTCATAGTGCATGTCAGAGCAAATGAGAATCATGAGGTCAAAGGAACTGCCCAAGGAGCTCAGAGACAGAATTGTGGCAAGGCACAGATCTGGCCAAGGTTACAAAAGAATTTCTGCAGCACTCAAAGTTCCTAAGAGCACAGTGGCCTCCATAATCCTTAAAAGGAAGAAATTTGGGATGACCAAAACTCTTCCTAGACCTGACCGCCCAGCCAAACTGAAGAAAAACCCAAAGATCACTGTGGCTGAGCTCCAGAGATGCAGTAGGGAGATGGGAGAAAGTTCCACAGAGTCAACTATCACTGCAGCCCTCCACCAGTCGGGGCTTTATGGCAGAGTGGCCCGAAGGAGGCCTCTCCTCAGTGCAAGACATATGAAAGCCCGCATAGAGTTTGCCAAAAATACACATGAAGGACTCCCAGACTATGAGAAATAAGATTCTCTGGTTTGATGAGACAACGAATTAACTTTTTGGCGTTAATTCTAAGCTGTATGTGTGGAGAAAACCAGGCACTGCTCATCACCTGCCCAATACAATCCCAACAGTGAAACATGGTGGTGGCAGCATCATCCAATGGGGGTGTTTTTCAGCTGCAGGGACACGACGACTGGTTGCAATTGAAGGAAAGATGAATGCGGCCAAGTACAGAAATATCCTGGAAGAAAACCTCTTCCAGAGTGCTCTGGACCTCATTCTGGGCCGAAGGTTCACCTTCCAACAAGACAATGACCCTAAGCACACAGCTAAAATAATAAAGGAGTGACTTCGGAACAACTCTGTGACCATTCTTGACTGGCCCAGCCAGAGCCCTGACCTCAACCCAATTGAGCATCTCTGAAGAGACCTGAAAATGGCTGTCCACCAACTTTCACCATCCAACCTGACGGAACTGGAGAGGATCTGCAAGGAAGAATGGCAGAGGATCCCCAAATCCAGATGTGAAAAACTTGTTGCATCATTCCTAAGAAGACTCGTGGCTGTACTAGCTCAAAAGGGGCTTCTACTCACTACTGAGCAAAGAGTCTGAATACTTATGACCATGTGATATTTCAGTTTTTTCTTTTTTAATAAATTTGCAAAAATATCTAAATTTCTGTTTTTTTCTGTCAAGATGGGGTGCTGAGTGTACATTGATGAGAATAAAATGAACTTTTTTTTTGCTTTTAGCAAATGGCTGCAATAAAACAAACAGTGAAAAATTTAAAGGGGTCTGAATACTTTCCGTACCCACTATATATATATATATATATATATATATATATATATATATATACACACACACACACACATATATATATATATATATATATATATATACACACACACACACACACACATACAAACACACTCTGCAATGCAACACTTAGAAATCACTCCAGGCCAGCACTTGAAGGAAATTTTAGGCACAGCAATTATTATACTATGTGACTGATAAACCACAGTGCATTATCATGCAATACTCCGCTCTGCGGGGCCTAGCACCTATGGGGGGCACATTAAATTGCTTGTGTAAGAGCTGTTATAAGCTCTCATGGTTGTAAATCAGACACTAGATTATTAATACATTACAAAATAAGGCATTTAACCCATGAAGACCTGTTGTCACTTTTACTAAAACATCTGAAAGGAATAAAGGGATGAGGCTTCAAAGTTGGTTTTCTAGCATTTCTCAATCAAATCAGGGTTGCCACCTTTTCAGCATTTTTTGTATCTTGCCTAGTTCCTTCATTTAAATTTTTCCCCAATGAAACACAGACAGCCAATACAAAATGTACAAGAAAAATACAACTGCTATATCTAGCATGAACTCCTGAAACACTGTGCTAAGCTACATGACAGTACAGTTTCTACCTTTTTTAGTATAAACATCTGTCACAGCCCTGTGGATACACCCAGAAATATATCCTTAGGACAGAATTACTCAGACTGACATCAGCTTCAGGAACAGGCAATGAGTCAGGGTTTCCTCCTGAAGTGGTGACATCAACAATACAGCAATGCAAACCTGACCGGAAATGCTCATTACGGGTTCTCCAGCCAAATATTTTTTTTTTTTTTTTATATATAGATATTAGATAAATATTCTGCCAAGGTTCCTCACCTCTTCTATGCCCTCCAGGCACTGAGGTGGCAATTTGAGTAAGATCACATAACTTGTTACCGCCCGAAATCCCTATTTACTGTACATAGGCTGTAGCAGTTAGGTAATGTGTCTTTAGCAACTAGTCACACTCAAACATCTTCGTTCTTTAGCTCAATGACCTTCAGGAGACCCCGAAGGGATAAAAAAGCTTACTAGTGGTCAAGCCATGCCTTATAAATGGCCTAAAAAAAAAAAAAAAAATGTTAGACCTCAGTCACACATCCATTGATCACTGTTTTTTACTGACAGCACATTTACTTTACTGGGGGAATTTATTAAGACTGGTGTTTTCTATGCCAGTCTTAATGAAGACCCCAACTGGTATTGAGGCATGTCTGAATTATTAAGCTCGAGCAATTAAGAGGCATGAGTTATAATAAATATTTTGGGGTAAGACATCTCCGCATCCACCCATACTGTCCCGCCCACATTCGTACAAGGTGATGAGTGAGGTGAAGAACAGGCCTGTTGCATATCTTTAGGGTAATAAAGGGTCATGCGCCAAAGACACACCACACTATCACCTATCTATGCCAGAAAACCGATAAATTCCCCCCATTGTTTTTATGAATGTCTTTTGTCCATGGTTGATCTGTTTTTCACATCAGTGAACAGAACAGAATTATTCAATTCTTTGGATCTGTTAAAAAATGGACATCATATAGATTGGCATCTGTGTGCCAACACTGATTTTTACAGACCCAAAGACTATAATGGGTGTAAATGGTCCCCAAAACAGATCAAAATGCAGCATCTCCATTTTTTTCAAATGGACTCAAGGGAGCAGATTCCTTATGCCTTGTACACCATTTTTTTCTGTTTTGTGCCGCCCAATCGCCCTTCATAGACAGAGGCATGGTGTGGGTGGTGCGCTAAATTTATTATCGTATATGCCAGTTTACTGGCTATGAGCTGGCATAGATTTCAGTGCAGTAGCATAGCCCTGCAGAGGATGAGCCTACCTTGTCATAAATGAGGTGCACCCTCAGCCGTCCAAGAGATATGAAGACTGGGATTGAGATTGCCAGTCTTTATAAATCTCCCTCATAGTGTGTAAAAAGAAAAGAAAAAAAAGATCCATGTTGTGCTGTCCAAGTTAAACATAAATATCACTTATAAACAGTTAAGCCCAAAGTGTGAATTCACGGAAAATAAGATTTCTTACCACAGCTTCTGTATAAAATGGTGATATCATGCAAATGGCTTCCTCGCGGCCTTTACTATAACTCCATATGCCTCCGATTTCACACAAAGGATTTTTTTTTTTTTTATCAGAGTTTGCACAAATCTGAACAGAACTGGCCAAAAACAACCCTCCATTATGTACAGACCTACACCACCTCTTTAAATCTATACATGTGCGGGCGCTATGCACTTTTAATATATACAGTATACTACTTCATTTGGATGTAGTTTTGCTAACAAAGCAATGCAAAACTGCCTGAAGAAACTTGGTCTGACAGCCATGCTGAGTTATACATGTCCTAAAATAGTAGCAGCCATGCAGTCTTGCTAGATGACTGAAGTACCTGAAATATATTAAGCTAACTTTCTTACATGGGTTCCCTTAGGAACAAATTTGTAAAGCACCCTTTGGTACACATGCAATATCTGAAAATTTACTGTAATTTTTAACATATTACTCCTTAACTGACACGTGATCACTTTGTAGGTAAGCTGCTAGGTCTACAGTGATCAGTCGATCGCCATGATCTTCATTTAGAAAAGGAGTTGTAGTGCCATTAGTCCACAGCATGAGGCTGCTTTCACACTGCACTGGTAGTGTCTGCTTACTGAATGCCCTGGGAGAGGTCCTGGCACATCCAGTAAACCTATACCTAGCCCCCCATTCATTGAACAGAGGCCAGAGGCCAATTTGACTTTCTATCAGCAGTATATAGCGGGGTTTCTGTCTTTTTTGCTGTATAGAATAGCACAGAAAGTGCAGACAGGCTAAATCCACTATTGGTGTGAATGGTGAGTTCAATCCACAGAAAATCTTTATGACAACACTGCACCTGACCAGAAGGGGGCATGTCATTAGACTCCCTATGTAATGCAGCTAAAGGACCTGTAAATTCAAGCAACCATATCTTACCATAGAAGAAAGTAAAGGTTGTTTATCACATTTTGACTCTTTTAAACAGAGAGGTTATCCAAACCAGATAACCCCGCTTGTAAAGAAAAGAACATTCAATAACATTAGTTATGGCTATCACCTATAAATAAGGTAAACAGATAATAAAGTCTAATATACATACTAATGATAAAGACAGCATTGCTAAATAAAAAAAGATGTTTAAAAAATGATTAAAATATACCATTTTTACTAATTAAACAGACCATGGCGAGTAAATAGGAAGAAGCTGAACTATAGAAACTTTATTATCCCAGCTGTGCAAAGATGAAAATAATGTTGAAGAACTAGGTCAATGCTGACGTCCTAAAGAATGGTTTCTAAAATAAGTCTACTTTGCATGAAATATAAATACATTTGTACTCAAAGGACAAACGGGCTTGGAAGGCAAGAACAAACTAAAGCCCGGGCAATGTGAAATCATTTGCTACCAAAAAATACCTAGAAAGCAGGCTGTGTGATTGAGATTTTTTTTGTAAACTATGTTTATTAAAGATTTTACAAAAAGTTGGGGGAATTTACTATTTCCTTCACGCCAGAACATTGGTGTATGGAAACCGTGGTGGAGCAGCTTTGGTGCATAGTGCTTTTTTGCAGCATTGCTTTTTTTGGGCAGTGGGCAGAGCAGAGCTGAGACCATGATGCATTGGCCTAAGACATGAGCATGACTAATATAGAAAATCTACACTGGTTCTTGACTGGCATAAATTTATACTCTGGTACACAGGCGCAGACCAGAATTATTAAGAGGCTGGAACTCCTTAATAATTAAAGCACCTCTCCCGGCAGCCGAGGAATTGATTAAGACTGGAGTATGAAATGCCAGGCTTAATAAATTCCCCCCAGTGTACAATAAAGAAGTAGAGAGAGAACAAGAAACATATGTTGCAATAAAATCAAAATACACAGAGATCACAGAGACCAAAGATACAATTATGAAACCTCAACTAAAAGTGGCCTGGGCAAAACCCTGGTATGTCTGACATTACAAATGTCACACTGGCAATGGAAGCAAAAAAAAAAAAAAAAAAAGGAAGAGAGTAGAAACAAGAGACAAAGAAGGAAGAGGGAGAGAGAAAAAGGACTGTCAAAATGAAGCATAAGTAACTCAGGAAAACTAGTAAACAGTCAGAGGCACAACTCATCAAACTTCAATTTTGGTCAGCCAACAAACAGTCAGTAACACTATATACATATATACTATATCTATGTATCTGTATCTATATATATCTCTGATAAGAAACTTCCAAGGTCTAGGAGTATGTATACTTCCTAGCCAGGCAGACCAGTACCTATAATCCCTAAGCACTTAATGTTCTATCATAATATGTACAATGTCAGAGTGCTATAGGCAGTCCTTGAGGTACTTTTAGCTTAGTATGTAAAGAGCAGAATCATTTCTAAGATCAATACATTTTAGAGATCAATTATTAAAACTGTCATTATCTGGATAATAACAACAACAAAGTAGCAAAAACTGATACATACATACAGTGGGGAAAAAAAGTATTTAGTCAGCCACCAATTGTGCAACTTCTCCCACTTAAAAAGATGAGAGAGGCCTGTAATTGACATCATAGGTAGACCTCAACTATGAGATACAAAATGAGAAAACAATCCAGAAAATCACATTGTCTGATTTTTAAAGAATTTATTTGCAAATTATGGTGGAAAATAAGTATTTGGTCACCTACAAACAAGCAAGATTTCTGTCTCTCACAGACCTGTAACTTCTTCTTTAAGAGGCTCCTCTGTCCTCCACTCATTATCTGTAGTAATGGCTCCTGTTTGACATTGTTATCAGTATAAAAGACACCTGTCCACAACCTCAAACAGTCACACTCCAAACTCCACTATGGTGAAGACCAAAGAGCTGTGGAAGGACACCAGAAACAAAATTGTAGACCTGCACCAGGCTGGGAAGACTGAATCTGCAATAGGCAAGCAGCTGGGTGTGAAGAAATCAACTGTGGGAGCAAAAATTAGAAAATGGAAGACATACAAGACCACTGATAATCTCCCTCGATCAGTGGCTCCACGCAAGATCTCACCCTGTGGAGTCAAAATGATCACAAGAACGGTGAGCAAAAATCCCAGAACCACACAGGGGGACCTAGTGAATGACCTACAGAAAGCTGGGACTAACGTAACAAAGGCTACCGTCAGTAACACACTACGCTGCCAGGGACTCAGATCCTGCAGTGTCAGACATGTCCCCCTGCTTAAGTCAGTACATATCCGTGCCCGTCTGAAGTTTGCTAGAGAGCATTTGGATGTTCCAGAAGAGTATTGGGAGAATGTCATATGGTCAGATGAAACCAAAGTAGAACTGTTTGGTAGAAACACAACTCGTCGTGTTTGGAGGAGAGTGAATGCTGAGTTGCATCCAAAGAACACCATACCTACTGTGAAGCATGGGGGTGGCAACATCATGCTTTTGGGCTGTTTCTCTGCAAAGGGACCAGGACGACTGATCCGTGTACATGAAAGAATGAATGGGGCCATGTATCGTGAGATTTTGCGTGCAAACCTCCTTCTATCAGCAAGGGCATTGAAGATGAAACGTGGCTGGGTCTTTCAGCATGACAATGATCCCAAGCACACTGCCAGGACAACGAAGGAGTGGCTTCGTAAGAAGCATTTCAAGGTCCTTGAGTGGCCTAGCCAGTCTTCAGATCTCAACCCCATAGAAAACCTTTGGAGGGAGTTGAAAGTCCGTGTTGCCCAGCGACAGCCCCAAAACATCATTGCTCTAGAGGAGATCTGCATGGAGGAATGGGCCAACATACCAGCAAAAGTGTGTGCCAACCTTGTGAAGACTTATAGAAAACGTTTGACCTCTGTCATTGCCAACAAAGGATATATAACAAAGTATTGAGATGAACTTTTGTTATTGACCAAATACTTATTTTCCACCATAATTTGCAAATAAATTCTTTAAAAATCAGACAATGTGATGTTCTGGATGTTTTCTCATATTGTCTCTTATAGTTGAGGTCTACCTATGATGACAATTACAGGCCTCTCTCATTTTTTTAAGTGGGAGAACTTGCACAATTGGTGGCTGACTAAATACTTTTTTCCCCACTGTATATACAAATACTTCTAGGTTAAACAACAGATCTGAAAAAATAAAAAAAACTTGGACAAGTATACCTGCCATAAAACAAAACAAATGCACTAATAGAACCACAGACATCACAGGGTGGAAGGTCTTTATTCCAGGGTACAATGGTGAGCGACACAGACATAATGAAAATGCTTTGTGATGGATTTAACTGGCAAAGAAACAATGAGAGCAGAAGGATGTAGACATTTCCCATCTCACTATTTTATAGAGGCACAATCTACTTTTACCTACCAAGGAATATCACACTATAAGAAAGCACAATAAGCATGAATCAGAGAGGACACAACGTTATTTCTTGCCACGGCAGTTCCAGTTCGGCAGTAGGCACTTCACAGACTGATATAGTTTGTTTGTGGTTATCCAAAGCCTTTTTCACCCCTTTCTGGTGAAAATGATCCTAGAGACCACACGTTCTAATTATGCAAATTATAGCAATGAGATTTGTTCCATTACATTATCATTTTAGGGACTGGTTAAGGGTTGTATTTAGACACAGAAGCTGGGAATTATTTACGACTGATGTACTGCTTGGGCAGGTAAGGCCGCTCAACCATAAATCCTTGCTCTATTATGTTTTTGTGTTTAATTAAGACATTAAATGATGCAATGAGGAGAACTATCAAGATCACACACGCCAGGTCTAGATGATAAATCCAGGACTTGCTTTTTACTACTTCTCAATAAAGAAAAAGATGAAGTTATAATCTCTAGCCATCCTTAGCAAATTGCCTTTATCACACAAAATGAAGCCACTTTTAATGGCGACATCATTAGAAAATGAGAAGTAACACTTGCTTAAGAATCAGTTTTGTTGCATTTTCTACTGAACTTTGTTGTTCTCTTTTGTCTGCTTACATGATCTGACTTTCTAGAAAGAAAAGAATTAAAGAGATTTTCTCAGATTTGGATGCTGATGACCTGGGCTTGAGAAGATCAGATTGGTGGGGGCTAGACCACGGTTGCAGGAATTTGAGATTAGGTCATTGAAGTTAGTCAACAGGTGGAGTAAGGAAGAGAAACCATACAACATATTTAGCAAGATGCTCCAAACTTATCATACAGCGCCTACCGCTGTGATAAATTTGCCGCAGTTTCTGCCTGTCTTGCGCAACTTACGCTGCGTGCCTTATCTAAATTTAGGAGTTCATAAATTTGCCCTTATGCACACTCAACACTGTGCAGCTAGCAAGGTAGATTCCTCAGCAAGGTACATGGTTGCGCATGTCCATTTTCTAGTAAATACTTTACTTATGATGCTCGCATACTATAAGATCCACAAAGAAGAAAACCTCAAAACTCAATAATAAATATATGAAATACACTTCTTAATAGTCCTTAGTGCTACTAAAGTGCAATATACAGTCATATGAAAAAGTTTGGGCACCCCTATTAATCTTAATCATTTTTAGTTCTAAATATTTGGGTGTTTGCAACAGCCATTTCAATTTGATATATCTAATAACTGATGGACACAGTAATATTTCAGGATTGAAATGAGGTTTATTGTACTAACAGAAAATGTGCAATATGCATTAAACCAAAATTTGACCGGTGCAAAAATTTGGGTACCCTTATCATTTTATTGATTTGAATACTCCTAACTACTTTTTACTGACTTACTGAAGCACAAAATTGGTTTTGTAACCTCACTGAGCTTTGAACTTCATAGCCAGGTGTATCCAATCATGAGAAAAGGTATTTAAGGTGGCCAATTGCAAGTTGTTCTCCTATTTGAATCTCCTCTGAAGAGTGGCATCATGGGCTCCTCAAAACAACTCTCAAATGATCTGAAAACAAAGATTGTTCAACATAGTTGTTCAGGGGAAGGATACAAAAAGTTGTCTCAGAGATTTAACCTGTCAGTTTCTACTGTGAGGAACATAGTAAGGAACATAGTAAGGAAATGGAAGACCACAGGGACAGTTCTTGTTAAGCCCAGAAGTGGCAGGCCAAGAAAAACATCAGAAAGGCAGAGAAGAAGAATGGTGAGAACAGTCAAGGACAATCCACAGACCACCTCCAAAGAGCTGCAGCATCATCTTGCTGCAGATGGTGTCACTGTGCATCGGTCAACAATACAGCACACTTTGCACAAGGAGAAGCTGTATGGGAGAGTGATGCGAAAGAAGCTGTTTCTGAAAGCACGCCACAAACAGAGTCGCCTGAGGTATGCAAAAGCACATTTGGACAAGCCAGCTTCATTTTGGAAGAAGGTCCTGTGGACTGATGAAACAAAGATTGAGTTGTTTGGTCATACAAAAAGGCGTTATGCATGGCGTCAAAAAAACACAGCATTCCAAGAAAAACACTTGCTACCCACTGTAAAATTTGGTGGAGGTTCCATCATGCTTTGGGGCTGTGTGGCCAATGCCGGCACCGGGAATCTTGTTAAAGTTGAGGGTCGCATGGATTCAACTCAGTATCAGCAGATTCTTGAGAATAATGTACAAGAATCAGTGACGAATATGAAGTTACGCTGGGGATGGATATTTCAGCAAGACAATGATCCAAAACACAGCTCCAAATCTACTCAGGCATTCATGCAGAGGAACAATTACAATGTTCTGGAATGGCCATCCCAGTCCCCAGACCTGAATATCATTGAACATCTGTGGGATAATTTGAAGCGGGCTGTCCATGCTCGGCGACCAACAAACTTAACTGAACTGGAATTGTTTTGTAAAGAGGAATGGTCAAAAATACCTTCATCCAGGATCCAGGAACTGATTAAAAGCTACAGGAAGCGACTAGAGGCTGTTATTTTTGCAAAAGGAGGATCTACTAAATATTAATGTCTCTTTTCTGTTGAGGTGCCCATACTTTTGCACCGGTCAAATTTTGGTTTAATGCATATTGCACATTTTCTGTTAGTACAATAAACCTCATTTCAATCCTGAAATATTACTGTGTCCATCAGTTATTAGATATATCAAATTGAAATGGCTGTTGCAAACACCCAAATATTTAGAACTAAAGATGATTAAAATAGGGGTGCCCAAACTTTTTCATATGACTGTAACAATGTATCCAGTAACAAATGTATTAGCACTGATAGTATACACGCAATATTATAGTTATTAGGATCATCTGTTAGACACAAGTTATAATGACGATGTTCTATTATCTTTCGATATCAGTGCCGATGCATTTCACCTTTATTTAGCAGACTGTTATTCTGTCTGTCATAAGCAACAAGAATGTCACAGAATGAAACCCAAATCATGGAAGTGGTGGTGCCAAGTGCTTGTATGTTGATTGATTGGGTTTTATCTCAGTCACACAATAAAAATGATACAATGTTAGAGTAAAATCAATGAATTTATAAAGGATAAACAAATTTGTTGTTATTAATCACATAGAGAGACCCAAAAATAAAATGTATCTTTGTGTCTGGTATTGTCTACTACTACTAGAAGATCTAATCAGAAATGTTCTAGGGCTCTGGATGTGCTACAGGAAAATGTAGGAATACATGCAGCCATTCAAGTCAACGGACATCCACAAAAACACAACCTTTTCCACAGCTCTTTTTTCCGCAATATGTGGATGAGATTAAGGATCTCTCATTCATGCTGGTACTGTAAAATGCAGAATTTTTTCGCAGCAGCCAAAAAAATGTGTTTCTGCAATGTGAGGCCCAGTCCTGAAAACTTAATGAAGTTATCAAAGATTTGAAACATGGCTGCTTTTTTCTTCTAAGGATGAGACTCTCTGCTGGATCCCTGGCCAAATGTACAGGTAAGTGTAATTTTAAGCCTCCATATGCTGTAAAAATAAGAAGTGAAACACGCCTTTAAGTGTAATGGCTTGCTTGAGTTACTGCTGATGGAATATTAGTCACAGACAGTAAGCAGCTTTTCTTATTGTGCTCAGATTTCTTTTTTTGTGTCAGTGAACTGCATCTTTTCCTGTATTTGCAGTCCAGTTTCCCTGGATCTCAAATATTATGCTCATTTGGGCTGTCCTTAGCTATTTGTTTACTGTTTTACAGTTACTCTTAGCAGAATTACATGTAAATAAACCAATATTAGTAGTAATGGATAGGGGAGAGGGCAAACTGCTCCTCATTTTACACGTACCCTGCTTCAGTATGAAATGCAAAATGTTCTGCAGCCATAATGGGGCTATTAGCAGCAGAAAAACTGATAGGAAACCATGTATGAAGTCTTATACAGCCAGAGAACAGCAAGACACACATTTCAACTTTTCATTAAAACTCAGGTACCCTTTATCTCTGTGTGTTATGCCCATATGGTTACAGATTATGTGTATTAGATTGGTGGTGTTCTCAGGCAGGAGGGCTGCTTTAGCTTCCCTCAATGTGTGCACAAAGGCTGTAGTGTGAGAGGAGCCAGGTGTGAGCCACCTGATCCAGGAAACACTACAGCCTTTGTCCAGACAACGAAATCCCACTGAAGGAGGTCACATGACTGAAACATGTAGGATCTACTGGATAGCATGATTGATCATACATTATCTATATGTGCCGTTATATATATGTTGTTATGTCGCCTGGCTCTGACTGTTTTCTTAAATAAAAATCCTTTCTGCTTAATTATCGTATTGGAGTGTGCTTGATATATTATAGGACACAAAAAGTAATGTCACAGCTTCCAGAACCCCTGAAGTGTGGTGCAGAAGGTATGGAATATTAGGCTTACTGGGAACCGGCAGACTAGACTGCAATTTCATGGTGACAGGTTCCTTCTAAATTCTAACTTGAATTTTCTAACCTGTACTTTTCAAAACATGAATCCTGAAAGACGAGCTTCACTTTAACTATGCTGTAAAAGGAAAAAAAAAAAAGACGTCAAGAGATGTTACAGCAGTACCATCTGCTGGCCAATGTGCTATCTAGAAGTGCTGAAATAGACAGTGATGAATATGTGGTACAAGGAGGAAACTTTTCTAGGAACCTAAAATATGAGTCAGCCTTTTCCCATGTAGCTAGGATTCATAGATTAGACAAACATGAATGCCCCTTCTGAGCAGTTTACACCGCACAACAAACACACAGTCAAGCAACTTTCCTGGTAATATCACAAGCATGATTTATTAATAGAAGGCCATAAACCGCCTATGGACCACAGTTTCCTGTTGTATTTAGGGCACAGAATGATTTATGAGTCCTCCTGAACGGATGTATACATGTGGATGGGTATAGTTCCTCTGTACGTGTAGCAACAGTCACTACATACAGTAGCTAGGAGCCGTCATATTAGCTTAGTGGACTTGAAAGAAAGCCTAAAAAGATTTGTAAAATAGAATATATCAATATCAGCTGAATGAACTATACTTCCATTTACAGTGGGAGGCACTCTTACAATGCAAACACCATGGGGAGATTTATCCAGTTACCTAAAAGGTATGACAGAAGTCACATTTTTGGCACGGGCTGAATTTGTGCCAAAAATTGTAACCTTATACTCTTTCTGCAGGCTCACATCACGTTGAAAAATGGAAAAAAAAAAGGTCTTGGTATGTGAAGGGGTGTGTGGGTTTGCGTCCAGACTGAAATAACATTATTGACAAAAAAACTTGAGCAAATAATGGCTAAAGTCAACAATGTCCCCTAACTAGCACAGATTTCAGCTTTGTGCGCCTCTTAATTTTGAAGCATCTGATGCCAGTGGAGAACAGATTAAGACCAGCGTAACAAACGCTAGTCTTACAGAGGTTAAGCTGTAAAAAGAATTTACGCTCTGTCAATAGGATAGAGGATACATACTAGATTGGTGGAAGTCTGACTACTCAGACCCCCACCAATCCTGAGAACGGGAGGGGTTTTCCTCCCCAGCTTGACCACAGCCAGAAAGAATATAGGTATGTCACTTGCAGGACAGTGCTCCCATTCACTTCAATAAGAGCACCAGAGATAGCCAAAGTACAGCACTCACTATCTCCAATGCTCCCATTGAAGTGGACGGGAGTGCAGGTTCATCGTTCACAAAGGGGCCTGCCTACATTCAGCCTGGCTGTGGTCAGGCTGAATGTGCAATGTAAGGAACCCCCCCATACCAAGGATCGGTGGGGGTCTCCACAGTCGTACCACCCTATGGATAGAGGATAAATACTTTTCCGATTCCTTTATTAAATACCCCCATGTCTTTAAGACTTGTGATTCATAACAACTGGCCTATAGAACTGAACAGTAAATAGTCTGGCCTGGCTTTGGTTCTTCAGAATACAGTCTTACTTATTCTGTATTCTGACGTATAGTCATTTATTTTATTGACAGACAGAATGAGTGATATCTCCTCTATGCAGGAACAGCTGGCTACTACTCTCAGCACACTCTGGTATGGATTTAATCCAACACATCTTTTACATGAGGATTCAAGGAAGAAATCCAAGGGTTAGCCTTGTTGCAGATCCACATAAGGACTAGGACCACCCTCATTCAATAGTTCCAAACATTTATGTAGACTGTTTCTATAACATGTGACTAGAGTATAAATCGCACTTACACTGAAGAGGAAAAATTAGCAGATTTGACAAGGATTTAGGCACAGAATTGACACCTAAATAACACATACTTGACAACACTGTGGCACAGAGTGTTAAAGCACTCCACTGGTTTCTAAATTTGTGGCTCAGTGGTGCGCTATGTGCAAAAATTTACAGTTCAATTTCTCCTGCATATATTGGGGTCTGATGCCGCCCCCTGTGACCTCCGTCCTTATGTGTCAATTCTGGCAGTGCTTTTTCAGTGAACTGGAACTCAGACTCTCCATGTATTCCTATAGACGTCATAGACATTGAAATGAGAGTCTGACTTTTGGTTCACTGAAAGGCAAAGTGGGGATTGTCAAGTCAGAAAAAAGGTCACATATGACGACGACTGATCGCATATCTGAAGAAGAAATTGAACTATGATTCTGAACAGAGTACATCACTGAACCTCCAATAAACAGCCAGTGGTGCCAAAAAAAGCAGAGTGCCTCTTTAACTTAACTCTTTTAATGGCTTTTGTTATGTTCTGTGTGGTATGCTAGAAGTCAGTATGAGTCAGTTAAACTTTGTTACACCTGTATGTTCACACTCACACTTGGATTTCTGCCGCAGATTTGCCCTTTAATATGGTGTAGATCCATACAGAAATCACAATCGTCAAAAGGGAATAATATGTGTGTGGTAACCTACTGTGTCTTTTGTGCATGAGTGGCCTGAGGTTTCCATTTGAATCAATGGGGGAAGATTTCATGTAGATTTTGGAACGGAATATGATGTGTGAACATACCCTTATAGTGAAATGTGTGCAAAAACGCCAAAATGAATAAACTATTTCTCAGAACAATCACAAAATGATAATAAATAATGGTAATACCTGTTTTTTACATTTCACAATTTTCCATTAAAAAAATACATACAATAGTGATAGTCTGCATAACCAGCTATAATGATGTAGAAATATTTAATAGAATTATGAAGAAATATAACTTATGGGGATGAAATACGTTGCTGGTACATAACCAGTGGAACATAATACTTACTACATAATTGCAATTGTTCTTTAGAAATTGTGACTTACCCAGCGATGCTTCCCAAGAGCGTTCATGTTAGGAGAGCTATTAATTTCTTTGTTACATTAAATTGCCTTCAAAATAGTAAATCTGTCATTGAGTAATGGAACAAAATCTAAATCCTGAACTCAACAACAATATATCCAAGATTCAAGTGTAGTCATTCACAGTCCTGTAAACAGTCTTCACCTTCGTGGCAACCTTTGCTCCTTCTACACCCTGAACAAAGTGCGATACAATCAGCCACATGGCCTGGTGATAGGAACCTCATCTACATTGGTCATTTCATATGGCGCATCATCCTGCAGGAGATCTAGACTATTCACATTGATGCCTTAGTTACTTTACAATCTAATACAAATCAGCAGTCTGTACACTTTGTGCAACATTTTAATGTTCTACATCCAAGCATTTACTCAACCAACGTACTTAGAAGAATTCTTTGCAACAGGAGTCGGAGTCAGTTTCGGGTGGAGTCAGGAGAAAAAGTTACCAGCTCCAACTTCAAAATGAAATAATTATTTTTAATGATATTATCCAATTATTGATATGGTAAAATTAATTAGATACTTTAGTTTGCGGCATATTTCTTTTCATAGCAACTCTAGATACTTTATGAATTAGCGGAGCTTTATTCCTACTGTCAGCCATTTATGAAAGAATTGGAGTTGGAGTCATTGTTGGAGCAGGAGTCAGTGATGTGGCCTACCGGATCCACAGTCCTGCTTTGTAGCATTTCATCATCATCCTAAAGAAAAGGAGATGTGAGAAAGTGACTGGTAAGATTCTGGAAGGTCGCTATATCTGTCCCAGATTCCTTACTTATGTGTGGTAGATCAGGTAAAACCTTTGCTGTGAGAAGGCTGTCTTTTGTTAACCAGTTCCTCTCCTACTAGGGAAGAGCCTTCAACCACAGGTGGAAGCTGGGCCTCATTAAAGGCCTATAAAAGGTTGGCCAGTTCTCACTACTAAGCAGTTCCTGGGGAGAGGAGGAGGTTCTGTCCTAAGACCCTGACAACTGGTGGGAGACCAGAGTGAACTTTGCTTCTTTTTTTTTGCCCTGCTTGTTAACAGTGTGGCTGAAGCAAGCCACACGTATAGTTAGGGCATTTTCTGTGTTAAGTTAGTAGCTCAGACGAGCAGGTTTTTGTTACTTTTTTGCCTGAAAGTTAAGGCTTATTTTTGTTTTGCCGTTTTTTGTAAAAATAAAATGCACAGGGTAAAACCTGTTTATACCTGAATTTTTGTGTCTGTCTCTGACTATCTGGGTCCACTGCTGCTACCACTGAGCCTATCCCCCACACAGGCCATACACTTTGGCAGGTTTATCTATAGGCCAACAGCTATGAAAACAACTCAATGAGAAAAGGGTAATGAGCCGATACCAGACACCTCTGGCAATGGCTTATCCCCTTGTGAACAAAGGATAGGCATGCTGAAACTCAACGTAGCCCATTTTATCTTCGCCCAACACATGCTGATCAAACGTCATCTGAGTATTTCATACACATTAGAAGGTTTTCCGGGCTTGCTAAAATCAGCAGGTTTGACTCACCTTTAATATATATCATCATCTTAAGTGTTCTTTTATTCAGGGAAGAAGAACTTTCCTTATGTAAAGATCACAAGTTTCTAGAATGTAGGAACCATTAATCTGTCTGAACAGATGTCAACCACTGGCAAGGTAACCGCAAAAATAGGGTTGGAACTGTAAAACTTGGCAGACCCTATTGCAGATATGTGGTAGGGTGGGCAGATGTGTGAAGGTAGTGGAGGAAAACTAGGTGAAGTTATTATGATAGGAATCAGAGGGGAAAAGAGAAGAGGCTGAAGGGGTTGTCAAGCTATCTAAATGTTTTTAGAATGCTATAAAGGAATAAAAGTAGCAATGGCCACCTTGACGATACCCCACCATGACCAATGCAGCCAATCATTGGCTGTGGCAGTGACCGACACCACTGATGTCACCACTGATGTCACCACTGCGTCAAGTCTGTCAGGACGTTATCACTGGGGCAGGAAGAACAGAGATCAGAGGGTTTGCTGGCAAGCGCTGGAATGAGAGCAGCGCAGGATTGATAAGGTATTATTTCTTTTATTAGATGCCTGGATAACCAATTTAAAAGAATGGCTAACAACTATCATGCTGAACTTCAGGTGGCAGGACACATTGTCAAAGCACCGCCTTGGGCTTGTTTGTCTCATTGCTTTATGAACTCTCATGGTGAGTGACTGAAATATCACATGTTTCATCATCAAAGCAATGTATCTCTAAGGTGTGTAATACAAACTAGAACTAAGAAATGTGGACTCAAGACAGGACAGAAAACCCCTGCACTACATAACTTATTCCATAGAATCCCTTGCATTGATCTATTACCCCATAAGTAAAAGCACAGCATTACATCCATGATGCGTTACTACAGCACAACCATGGGAACTATCCATTTTCATTTTCAGCACTTCTTGCTGGCTACATTTTCTTAAGGTGACTATCACGTACAAATAATTTGTAGTTCAATATTTGCAATGACTATATCCATAAATAGAGTATTCACTCCAATATGACAAGAGAGCGATGCTTTCCCAGCTGCTGGAAGTAAATTACAAAGTATCTCCAGCCTTCAAGATCTAAATTTATACTTTCTTTTTGCTTTAAATAGAAGGAAAGTAAGCAGAAGGATGCCACGCAAACAGTCTTCCAGGAGGCTCCAAATGTACAGTAGGGCTGTGACAAACTGCAATCTCCTTACCACAGGATTACTGGCCTGATCTGCATAGGGTAAGCTGCTATGGTGATTACAGGGAAGGTATAACCACCTGGGACCTCCTCCAAGACGCCTGTAATTTTTACTTGGAGTAGCCCCGATCTTGGTTAACAATATAAAAAGAAAAATTCTGCCACATGTGTCTGATCCTATATTGTTCAGTATATTCAAGTAATGGAACAAAACGCTTAGTAACAGCAACCAGATACCTCTAGGGCTTCCATGTCCTCTGATCACCACGCTCTCCCGAGGCATGTATATTTATTCCACAATATGAACATATGCGCCACTGCTATTATTTTATGCGAATAGTTATGCTGTTTTCTCTGTTCTCAGTAAATATCATAAATCTCCTAATAATGGCAAGAAACGTAGTGTTCTGTTAGAAAAATGGAAAGGATGGGTGGCTGGGATGTAGGGAAATGTTCAGTTGGTTTAGGCTGTAGTTGTCAGCCTATCAACATACAGTTTCTGTTGTTTTTGTTACCATATTGTGTGTTCTAAGATGTCTGCTCTTCATCCTGTTTTTTTTTTTTTTTTTTTTTGTCAAAAGTATGAACTATTTTTTGCTGATTTTGTAATTTTATAGAAATACAGATAATAAAATATGGTACTAATATACACATGTGAAATATGAAAACATGGAACTTTTTTTTTTATTCAACCCATTAACTTCTATGGGCTAAAAACATTAAAAAAATGATCATGCACATAAAAAAATGGAAATGTGAAAAAACAACATGTTTAATTTTATTGGCAATGAAAAATGAAAGAAAAATTATATCCATCCAAGCGTGAATTGGCCCTTAAAAGGATTGTCTGGGATTCATTTTTTACACCATTTTCTGCTGCATTGGCATAAAAAAAAAAAAAAAAAAAAAAAAAGAGAGCCTATACTTACTACTATACTATTACGTGATGCAGAAGAAAGCGAAAAGGACATGAGTGCGTATAGGCACTTTTATTTTTTTACACCCTCCCCTGTCAATAAAAACATAAGTGGGTGTTCACACATTGGAATTTGACACTGAATCCGTCTTAAAATTTGCCTCAAATTCTGCCTCCCATTCATTTAAATTTTTCTGCTAGCTGATTTTTGTTAGCTAACAGATAAAAAAATAAATGTCCTGCTTGTTCTTCAGGCAGATTCCACCTGTGAACTCCCACAAAAGTGAATGGGAGATGGAAAATACACCTTTTTGCCCAATAAAGGCAAAATACAGTGACAATTGTCTCCAAATTATGCTTCAAATTCAGCGTCAGTTTTTGTCAAGCAGTAAAAATCTGCTTCAAAATCCAGAAACAGAAATTTTCTGCTTGACAAATTCAGCGTCAAATTTTTATGTGTGAACACCGCCTAAGGGTAAAGATACACAATGTGGCTCAGCTTCATCACAGGCCGCCAGTGTGTTCACTTAAACTAGTGAAACATCTTTTGATTATTGTCTGGTACCTGCCAGTGGGCTTGTGGTAACCTACAAAACCATGTGGCTATACCAAGTGATAATAAATGTTTCACCATGTAAAAGGGGTTGTCCAGGAGCTACACAAACTATGGAGGGGCAGGTGTAAAAAAACAAAAAACATTCCTGTCCTCAACGCTCCATTGTCTGCCGCAGTCCGTTTGGGCTGTACTGGCATACAATGAAGTACCAGGGACAGGTATGCATGTTTTTTTATTTTTATTTTAAGCCTGCCCAGGGCCCCTTTGTAGTTTGTCCAATTCTTTTGTGAGTCTTTTCCCTAAGGTAAGAAGAGGGTCTGGCGAAGACCACACAAAATTCATACCTATCTATACCACTTGTAACTATCACATTTTTACTTCATTACAACAGAGAAACTAAATAAACAAATAAGGTTGCATTCACACGGTGCAGTTAGGCACAGTTAAAACTTCATTGGAAATACTGCATGCAGCTTTAATTCAGTGTTTGGTGCAGTTTCTTCATTTTACAGAAGAAACATTTACCATTTTTTACCTGTAAAAAAAAAAAAAAAAAAAAACATATCCAAACTGCATGTAGCTTATTCTGCAGTTTTTATGCAGCTTTAACTGTGCCCAACTGCACTGTGTGAAAGCACCCCTAGAAGGTACAGCCACAGTGATCATAGCACAAAGGGACTCTATAGAATAACTTGTGTTTTCTACAATCCCCTGTTTTGTGCAGGTGCCAGGAGTCCATTTGTGATGTTTACAATCTGGGATTTCAGGTGGTTTTTAGTGATGTGACCCAGGTTAATGGAGTCTTTGATGTAAACCCCCACACTCACAACCACATTCCTTTGCCCAATGTTTATCTTTCTGTCTTCCATGAAGAAACTGATCTGAAGACTAATGACCCTTCTTTGTCCTGGGAATTTTTCACTTATATGATGTGAACATTCAAAGCGGAGGTACAAATAACCACTTTTATATTTAGGAGATGAAAAAGTACTCTCTTAGATTCCTATAAGGCTACCTCCTAATGACAGACACAATGATGTACATATATGAACCTAGACCAATGTCTTGGATGGAATTATTAGATCTACTCCCCTAACTTTTAGGGCGTATTCAGCATCAAAAGCCATTCCTTTTTGATGTGATTGAGGTTCTTGCTTAAGAAACACATTTAGGCAACAGGTTTCACTTGGAAAATAAAAAACAAACACCATAAAAAATGGACGTAATTATAACCCAAATCAAAATCACATTTATTTGAACATTTTACCTCGATTCCGATTAATAAAAAATTATTTTAGAGCACTCCCATTTTCACATGCCACGCCCCCTATTTATAAGCCACTGACTCAGTTATCCACATATCGGCAATCCTGATTGGACAGTGCACAGTTAGTGACATATCCTTTAGCCAATCGCAGGGTGAGTCAGCATGGCATGGATGCAAAGTTGATCTGAGCAAGTTTACAACGATTAATTGAACCGACTTTCCATTTCGGTTATTTTCTGATTAATTCCCCAGCCCTTACTTCAAACATAATGAACATTCGTCGGGAAGTATTTATCAAAGGATTATTTTAACCGGCCGATGAGACTGTCGCTGTCTGGAAAGGAGTCAGCTGTGTCTGAAAGTTTTGTCTGATGGACAAAAAAAAAAAGAAGAAGAAGAAGATCTAATGATCTTTCATTCCTGAATGATCTTCACATTAAAGAGAGTCCCCAGAATTAGTTTATCTATGGCCAATCTGAATGTCAGTCAATATTGGTTATTACAAAGATGTGTATGTTTGTGTCTGTAAAACAATCATTCACTAGATGATCATTCAGTAGCTGTTCAACCATCCACCTATGTCTATCTAATGTGTATGGCCACCTTTTCAAGAAAGATAAAGTACGTATAGGAACAATGCCATACAGGAAAAGTCTAATACTTTTATCCTACATCATAGATGGACTGTTCTGATCACAGGCCTCCCACCAAGCCTGACTCAATAGACCATTATAGCCACGCTGTGAATACAGCACCTGCCGTCAATCTTCCTGCAATTTTAATTAACACCTGTATTCACATATTCCCAAATGATCTCCATCTTGCCTACACAAGCTATTATACAACAAACAGAAAAGCCGCTTCACATTGCCTGCTAGCTATAATCACTTCTAAACTTCTTACAGCACCAGCTGTAATACAAAGGTGCCTCGATCACACAGTCTGCATCTTAGTGTGTTATAGAGGTCCTCAATCTGCTGCTATTGGTAATTAGGTACTTACAGTAAAAGGAAAATATCACGCTAGTTCAGAATAATCCCATTTTATTCACTCTGAATAGGACAATTACTGACTATTTTCCTCTGATCACTATTTTATTTCTATACAAAGGCAACCACTTCCTGAAGGATCGGCCTTCAATATCAGATTGGTGTGGCTCCGACTCCTGCGTTCCAGTGAGCACAGCATACCCTTCATTATTTTACTAGGCACAGCTCTGTGTACATTTTCTAGTGGCTGTGATAGGTACTGCAGTTCAAGTGACTGGGACTGAGCTGTAAACTCCCAGAAAACTATAGGCCACTAACAAAGGGATGACTTATAGACATCAGTAGTCTTAAATCAGTAGTGAATGGTCAAGTGTGTTGCTTCAACATTCCACCCTTGATCTTATCCATTTGCCTTGGCGGACTGTGCCATCCATTTTAGCTGAAGGCACAAGGGCATTATACAATGGAGAAATTTACAGTTTTCTGGTGTAGATAGGACTGTGTGCCAAAGATGCGTCACATTTACATCTATCAAGTGCCAACAACATGCCATATTGTTGCTTCTGCAGTCAACACGCCACTTTTTATGAAAGTGGGCAGAGCAGGGATGCCTTTGCATAACAAATGTACTATAATTTACTGGTGTGAGTTATACCCAAAATCTATGCCAGTTCCAGACTGGATAGATTTCAATACTGACACATGGAAGTGCATCTAAATTTCTAAGGCCTAATGCAGACGACTGAGTGTGCAGACTGTGGCATTTCGAGGGAGTGTCCGAGGCTCTGTTCCGTTCCGATGACTATAGAGCAGATCCTATCCTGCTCTGTGCCATCAGAACAGAATGGATCGGAAGCCCCCATAGAGGTGAGTACATCACGGAAGGAACTCAAATGACACTTGGACGTCACTCCTGTTGTCATCAGAGTACGTTCCACTGCAAAATCAGCTCTACCCTGGACAGCACACGCAGTTGTGTGCATGGGGTTTAAGAGGCTGGAGCCTCCTAATAATTCAGGCGCATCTTGTGCCAGTCATTAATAAATTCTCCCATTTTATGGTGCTGTGCCTTGTAATGTACAGGCTGCAAGGCTAAATCCACTCAAATTCATGTTGTACAAGCTGTAAGGAAATGTGTTCGCTTCTGTCTTGATATTTGAATTTCCTTCCTGTTGTACTGATAGGAAATAAACTGTCCATAAAGAAGCTAGATTCAGGCTCCTAAAGGGGATCTCTGAGATTAAAATATTGATGACCTATCTTTCAGTATTCAGCTGAGCATTGCAGCAACTTCACTGAATACCAAGCACAGCGCCGAGCATTGCGCAGGGGTTGTGCTTGGCATTACATTACGCAGAATAGGATTAGTTTATCAAGAATGGGATTTTCTACACCAGTATGATAATCCCTGCTTGGCTGGAGTTTGGACCACACTTTATGCACGCCTCATCATAAATTAGCTTCATTCTCTGGAGACTAAAGAGAAATCTAAGGAAGCATGCGGGGCACAAAACTCAAAAAGTTGCAAATTATTCACAAAAGAAATGCACAAGATATTTGTGACATGACAAGCCATGATGAATCAGTCCCGAGTCTTTGAAAAACTGAACTGCTTATGTTTTCACCATCTCTTAACCGATCTTAACCTGAGGTGTTCATTTCAGTGGGTGGTATTACTATAACGTCTAGGCATCATGCCTACTGTCTTGGAGTCATGTTTGAGTCAGGTCATCCCTTTACTCCTAATACTGAATCACTTGCATGTTCCTGCCAATTGCACCTTAAAAGTCTGTTCTGACACATTCTTGTCTTGACTACTGTAACTCATTACTAATGGGTCTTCCTCTGTACAATCTATGCAGAATATTTAGGCCAGCCCCATCTTTCTGTCCAACTACTACATCAAATCCTTTAACCTTTGCTAGTCACTGCACTGATTTTTTTTTTTTAGAATTTATTGAGACTGCAATGAATCCTTTAAAGCAAATAAATAGAATGACTCCCCTTATAATAGTCTTGCCACTCCACTGGCGCAGGTCTGGTCCCAGAGGCTTTCGGTCCCTGTTGGACCAGAAGTTATGACATCACGGTAACCATTTATGCGCATGAGACCAGTGAAACTAAAGACTGGCTGAGCAGCCACATGAACTCTAACAGACCGAAGGGACTGGATCCAAACCATAGGAACATGGGTACATTTAGAAGGAGAGTCATTTCTTTTTTAAATGTATGTACGGGGTTTTTTGCTGTCTGGAAGAGCTTTAGACATACAGTACATACACCCGTGTATCTTCTCACTTTAGGTACACAATGAAGGTTCATAAGACCTGACTGCTATCAGAGATCCTGAACAGTATGGACTAGACGTAGAGAGTGTAATAGGACAACTGTCTATATTGTAAATCAAGGTTTCCGGCAGGTAGATCCCATTTTATAAATTCTCATTTTTTATTGTAGTTGAAGAACTGACAACATACACAAAATATTGTCTTGATTATAGAAACTTAGAATGCGCAACAGTCCCAAAATCCACATAAACATTTGGCATGACAATAAACACAGATGGTAGATAAATAGAAGCATCACATAAAGTCATTCTGCATAATAGCAAGTGGTTCAGATCAAGACTTATTGTAATGGCTTCTACACCTGCTCTGGCTCCTAGGTCTGCTTAGGGCTATGTGCTTGTTTAAAGCTCTACCTGCATAGGGACAGAGGTCTAAAGCACAAGTGTGATAATGTCTAACATATTAGGTTGTTTCCCATTGATGGCTATGAAGAGATTTCCCAGCTAATACACAAAGGCCACTATGGCATCAGGATTGGTCCAAATGCCTTAGAAATGTTACCTTATTTTATTCATCCCTGTTGTACATCAGAATTCAAAGTGGCTGTTAAGGGGAGCAAATTGCCATATGGCAGGTAAAAATAGCAGATGTGTTAAACATAACAGACTAGTGTAGGACGCACAAGAACGCAATGCAGGATGTCTATAGATAGCTGCTAACACATTTATCATTATTAGCACATGTTCATCCTGTGACATATGGTATTAAGGAACATTTACCCTGAAAATAGAGAAAACCACCAGTAAGTCATTGACTTGTCCTTTTCTGTCAATTATGCCATGCAAATGCACAGAGGAAAAAAAAATATTTATGGCATGCTCCATTGGATTCCATATGTATGAAGGTATTCTTTCCAGAAAGGCAGAATATCTTCATGCGCACATCACCCAATGGAATCTGTATAGAAGAACATGGAGGTGATGTGGCTCTGTACTAGGGAGATGTATGGTCTCTGTGCACTACAGTACAGACTCCATGTATAGCCATGCAAATAAGCCTAAAAACCCACTGCCACAGCTTCTGAATTTCTGTGAATCAGATTTTAAAGGGGTTGTCCCACAACATATACACACACATATTTATCTATGTTATACACACACATATAACAAGTATAATTATATTATAATATAATATATACTTATCCCTTACCTACTGGACCTCCAGAAATCATTAGGAGGCCCTACAAGTGGTGTTGTGCTTGTATGGCCACCAATTCATTCATTCATTCTTTGAGACAACAGTCTCCTGCAGCCCCATAGAAGTGAACAGAGTAGTGGCCACACATGCACACCACTGCTTCATTCACATAGAGCACTTAGGGAAAGTTGTGGGTCATTGTTCTTCTCATTGCTGGGTGTCTGACCACTGAACCCCATTAGACATTTTCCCCATTCCACACAATAGAGAATGTGTGTATATTATGGGTTAAACCCTTTTGGCTGAGGGCACACATTGTGGAAAGGCTGCGTTTTTGTTGCAGATTTTGTGAGCCAAAGCCAAGAGTGGCTTCAAAGCGAATAGGAAATAAATAAGAAGCACTTATACTTCTCTCTTCTGCTATGTCCACTTCTGTCTTTGGCTCAAAAAAACACAGCAAAATGTGCAAAAAAACCCTAGCTTTTCTGCAAGGTGTAGCTTTAGCCTTAAAGGGGTTTTCTGGAACTTATTAAATTATGAACAGTTGATGACCTATCATAAGGATCAGATGTTTGCTGCTTCCACTCCACTGGTCATGTAATGTCACACTCATTGGTCACATAGTCTGTTCAAAGCTCAGTCCCATTCAAGTGAATTGGTTGAGCTGCAATACTGAATACTGTCACTATACAAAGGTACAGGGTTGAGCTTGATAAGTACTGAAGAGGACACAGTGCTCACTCAAAAGCTGTGCCGTATTCAAAGAGCTGATGAAATGGTGTTAGGCACCCATCGATCTTCAGTTGTTGACCTATCCTAAGGGTAGGTCATTTATTGAGCCTGGAAAAACCCTTTAAGTTAAGTAGAATTTTAAGGGGTAACTTACATAGTGGATTCACACATAGTGTAATCTTACACCACAGACAAATCTGCAGAAAAACGCACATGCTTTACATTCGCATTATGGCACAAATTTCGATGTGGATTTGAAACAGACTTCATGTAGTAAGTCAGCTGCAAATCTGCATTTAAATCCACATGTAAGACAGGCAGATCTAGCAGTAGATATATCTGTGAAAGTTACAGTACATATGAATCTACCCTTACACAGGACACAGAGCTTTTATAAGGCATGGGATCACCTTGCAATTTTGTATTACATAAAGCTCTCGATACCAGTACAATTTAATAGGATTAATAAAATAATATATATAAGGGTTAGGCCACATGCGGCCAAATGTGCAGATTGGTCACCACCGCGAAGTCTGCCCTTACCCTAAATGTGGACATAAAAACTGTTGATATAACAGTCATTGGGAGTAGAAAATTTCTCCGGAGTCAGACATTAAAGTAAAGCCGAGTGGTCACCCAATTCTGACCATAAGACCAAGCACTTGCCTTGTGGGTCAAAAAGCCATTTAAATGACAAATGCAAATTCAAGTAACTGCACCTGTTATGTTCTTTAAATAACAGCAAATACTGTGAAATCTACCATTCTGTTCACATGACGGAAGGAAACCACATTGCAAAATACAATATAACATCTAGGGAGGAATATCTCTGTATAATAGCCCAAAGCCATACAAAAGCACATGGAGAGCCCATGGCTTTGCAGCATGGAGTCACAGCAACTATGTGTATCATCTGTATTCATTCTGTGTGCTTACAGACATTGGGAAGATTTATCATGAGGGGAGTATTACAAGTCAGTATTGCTGGTGTTTGCATTGCTGTATTTTAATCCAAAATTTACCAAATGTTCCGCCAAACGACTTTCTACGCCAATCCCTCTGTGAAGGAGAATGCGGCAATTTTGTACATTTCTTAAAAAGTCACATTTGATAAATATAGCATAAGTCAGTTCAACAGGCTAAGGGTGAGTTCACACCAGCATTGTAAGTGTCAATACAAACATGACGGAAGACAGCGTCCGCCATGTTGTTTACATTAGTGTCAATGGGAACAGACACAGACGGATGAACAGCAACCCTAACAATGCAAACTTTCCCAACCACTTTTCAAAAGTCCCTAAATCTTACTGAAAATAAGCGCAGAAAGACACAAATGCCTATTTTGTGACTTTTTGACACCAAAGTTCTGGATCACATGGCTTGATTTATTCCTTGCTATGAATATCTAGTAAAATCAGCATATATTAACGCAGGGGTTTTACTTTGGATATGCTGTTGATTTAATTTCTTACAGCGTAGGTGAAGACTGCTAACAACTCAGGAACAAATCTGTGGAATCCTCAGAATCCTGAAGTTTTTTTTTTTTTGCTGTGTGTTAGATTTTCATTCACATGCACATTCACATCTGCACTACATAGTATCTTTGCTTTGATCTGTTATAAGAACATAGGAGCAATGAACATAATGGAAGCGTTATGTCCATCCATTTCCAGGACAGACATGAACAGAAACTGACACACCCCACTGACTGTAATGGGGCCTTATCAAGTAACAATCAGGAAGAGAATGCTGCCCTATTATGTCAAACTTTCTTAAGGCTAAGGCCCCACGTTGTGGAAAAGCAGCTTTTTTTTTTTTTTTTTTTGCAGATTTTGTTGTGGTTTTTTTGAGCCAAATGAAAGAATGGCTACAAAAGGAATGGAAAATATATAGGAAGCTCTTATACTTCTACCTTCTGCTCAATCCACTCCTGGCTTTAGCTAAAAAAAACGCACCAAAATCTGCAACAAAAAAAGCTGCGTTTCCGAAATGTGGGGCCTTAGCCTAAAGGAGCCTATAATGCAGATGTGAGAGTACCTTAACCCTCCCTTAGCTGAAAAAAAACTAAATACTCATTTACAAGTCAGGAAATGTTATTTTTTTCTAGATAGATCCTCTTAGGATCTGCCACAGCAGTGGAAACATTTACCTTTATATATACTTCAAATGCAAATAAATCAGCAAATTAAAACACAGATCTAAATATTATAATAAAGTAAAAGACTTACTGATGTGTAATTGGATCTTGCTTGTTTCTGGTTCCTGGACTCTTGTTCCTGGAACTGTAGTCCTGCAAGGTGCTTCTCTAGGGCTTCCCAATCCATTGTGGGAAGTTGGGGTTCCTCCCTCAAGAGGCCCCCTGAACCAATAAATGAGTTCATTGGAGGCCCACGTACAGTGTTAATCTGAGGTTTGGGGGGGCTGTGCTTTCCTCTATTCGGGGGTTTCCCAGTTACTAAGTTCCCATTTAATTTGTGCCGATGGGAGGGGTTTCCATTGGTAGCCGAAAGATGACCACCTTTAATGTCCTCAAACTCTTCTGCTAAACTCCTGGTCGTGACAGTCCTTGAAAAACAATTGTCCTTAGGAAAGCCATCATCACCACCAACGTCTTCCTCATCTTCATCCTCCCACTCATCGCTCACCTTGTCCACCATAAAGTCCTCCTCCTCCTCATAATCCTCCAGGGCAGCCAGATCCAGGCTGGGGGAAGACTTACAGTCTGAGCAAGGGGTCACTTTGTTGGAGCTGGATTCGGAACTTGAGCGGCTACAAGCATCACTTCCTAAATCCATGCCATCCTCTCTGTAATCCTGCAGGTCAACATAGCCAGCATGCCAAAGAGAAAAAAGGAAAAGAGAAAGGCAGATAAGTTTGTGTTTCTTTTCATCAAAGTCAAGCAGCCTGTCTATACTTGCACTCTAGGGAAAAAAAAAAAAAACATGAAGCAACTGGAAACTGCCAGCAAGAATATCCATCCCCTGAGGCTGTAAAGATTCCTCTCCTTCCACGCCTCCTCTCCCTGACTCGTACACCAGTCACAATGAGCAAACACATTTCCATACACAGCGCTGACAGTGTGATAATAAGCAGTGTGCACAATATTAATATTCCTCATGATAATTACCACCATGCTCAATTGCAGCTGTAAATTTCACCTATCAGCGCTCGTACTGGCACATCGCTGCAGCTCTTTCTTACAGTAATACAGGCCAGAGTCAAATAGCACTAAACGTCAATGCATATATCTCTAGATGTATAAAACTGTACCACAGTGCATAGTCATTGTTCCAGCAGTACTAGAGGTGAACATCAAAATCAGCAATTTCCTGCGGCGTACCTACAATCAGAATCACCCCAGAGGAAGCTATCCTATAATAGATCAGGCTGTAGCAGGTCATTTGTACCCCACAACTGCTGTGTCAGAAAACAATGGCTAGTTATACATGGTAAATGCCTGTGTCAGCAGAGCCATAGACAGAATATAGACCTCCATAAACAGCAGCCTGCTTTCTGCATATGGAAAGGAATGTAATTGCTATATTCTTTTCCCATTTATATAACAGTGTAGGGTAAAAACAAATCTAAAAGGATTGTACTAAATACTTCACATGAAATCATTTTGGAGAAATTCTAGAGCTCTATATTGTGATGTTCCTCTGTTATTCCTCCTGGAAACAGCTGAATAAATTGACAACTGAGTAGTACCAGCTGGACGTATGTTCCTACACACAAAGTCCACATTTACTTAGGCCGCAGAGCCTAGAAAGTGGTCAAAAAGTCCCTCAACTTGGCACATTGTTGGTGCACAATGGCGAATCTCAGCTGCTGCACCTTGCTCACCACTTTTTTAGACAGTGAGTGGATTGGGAATCTAGGTGTGCCAGGGAATCCCCAGTGCACCAGATTTACTGGTATGAGTTATACCACAAATCTACACCAGTTTCTAACTGGTATAGATTTCAGGCCAGATGCACCTACATGTGCAAGTACTACTAAGAGGAAGGTGTGTAAGAATCGCCAGTCTTAATAAATTCCCACCTAAATGTCCTATCATTGCTTACAGTATTAGACACACCCCTTTCTATGTCTAAGAAGAACAAGAGAGGAACAGCACAGGGCAGAATTAAAGGAAAAGATGTTCCAGGATTGTTAGATTATGCTGAATACATAAGTATAATACAGACATATCAGGACAGGTGTCAGGTCCTCTATGTGATATCAAAAATTAGTAAATTGTGGGAAACCGCATAAAATCTGCAAACAGATATGATGCTGGAACAATAGACCAAAGCAATATCAGTATGTATAGCACCTTCCCGGTAATGTCTGATAATTTCAGCGATCAGGTATATGCTGTCTGTTATACAGTGACTGGCCTCTCAATCCTCCTCAGACATGAGTTGGCACTTCTGTAACCCAGGTATCCACCAGATCTGCAGCTTTATTCTATTAGATCCCAGTATGACAGGTGATGTGTATGGTACATACTGGGTACATGGAGGAGCCAGCACTTAGATCATGTCTGCTGAGTCTTTCCAATTGCAGGCCATCATAAGATCCAGGGGGATACAAGCCTGCAGGCTAGGAGATCCTCAAGGAAAGATCCTAAAGATAAGATCTGGTACCACATACAGCATCTATCCTCATACTACAGAGCTGACCCCATGGTGCACTCACATAGTACACATCCATGTCTACAGGTGGACAGGGTGTCTATGTCAATCCCATTCTCTGCCATTCAGCCCACAGTGATCCCCCATACCTGATGCCTGGAGTCTGTACCTTGTAACCCCTCATCCCTGAGCCGCTGTGTGACGCAGCAGTGAGTGTCCCCTCCTCCTCCTCCCCGTCGTCACCCGCAGCAGTGGAGAGAGAGGCTCCTCAGCTGTGTACACCGGCGCCGCCCGGCACACATCCACAGCTCCGGAAACTCCTCACTCCCTGCACGTCACTGCGTAAAGTGCCGGGAATAGGAATTCCGGAGTCTACGTAAGTGCTTGCTGTGATTGGGATGGCAAATACTGGTGGACAGCGCCATCTAGTGGACAAAGGGGCAGCTAAAGCAGGGCGCGCCCTCTATACCTATGGTACAAAAGCCCTATTCATAGAGACATGATGGTGACTGTGAGGGGAAAGCCCTGAGCGGATGTAACATCATGTACAGTGTAACCTGTATCACACATTATACCTGTGCATACACCTACACTAGGGGTGTTATAAATAATATATATACCGTCAGCTTTCTGCATCATGCAGTGTAATGTTACAGGAAATTCACCTGTGTCTATGTATTTTATCCACACAGGTAAGCCCAGATTTACTAACACTTAGTTTGGAAATATGGCAGATTTCTCACAGTGGCTGAAGCTGGATAATAAATCTGGTGTATGACTGTCTAGTCTAAGTTTATACCACCTATTTGTTGACTTACTTTGAGTCAGAATTTCTAGCACAATTTTGGCGCATTATTGGCATGTTATGACACCTTTAAGCCACAACCCCGCATTGCACCAAAGATGCACCACATTTACGCCAGTGTCTAGTCATAACCACAATGGTAAATCTATCTGAGCCACTATCTAGTGAAGCTGACCTGACATCGCCTGGCAATGCTGCAGAAAATGGGGAGGGGGCTTTGCACATATGTATCAGAGGTCTGTTACTTTTCACTGGGATCCTAAGGCTGACAACATGGCTTGTCAGTAGGGAAAGAAAGGGACACCGAACCTGATGTGTCTCACTCTTAAGACACATACAAACACATCACATATAAATATGGCTGTAAAGCCTAATGCCAAGTAAATAATCATTGGCTTCTATATTAGTCCTACAGACTGCTCTCCCCTCCACACAGGCCATATTAACACATCCATATGATACAAAATGAACTGATTTCATCCATGACAATGTTTGCTGCCTTTCATCAGTTTTATGGCTGTGTGTGGATAATTTTACGGATGTCATCCATGTTTCATTTGCTTGTAAAAGAACGGAAGAAGGTGTAACCCACTCGAAAAGGTCACATGACTGCCCAAATACAATTTTCAGAGCATCTTCTAGCAATGGTCTAAGAAAAACTGGCGGTACGGAGTTGGTGGATCCATGTGCTGTGGTTTTCACTGACCCATTGACTTGCATGGGCATATTTTTTCCAAAATATGGACAGGAATAGGACATTTTTTCCTATGGAATCACGGTCCTTCAAAAAACAGAAGTCTGAATAGACATATAGAAATCAATGGATCTGGAAGACACTGATGGCACATGGACAAAACCACTGACATGTGAATAAGCCATAAGGCACATGAGCCAATCACTCAGTCAGTATCCAGATGAAGGTGTGAGGGATATTGCTGCGTAAGGCTAGGTTCACACCTGTGCCTGAACTCCGTTGGGGGATTCCGTTCCCCATTCCGCTTGAAAAATGCGGAGAGGAAAGAGCTGTAAGTAGCACTTTTTTCTCTGCATTTTTCACCCTTTTCAGGCAGAAACTGAGTGGAAACCCTGTGGACTCCATTATAGTCTATGGGGTCCGCAGGTAGCTGCTTTATTAAGCGGATTAGGTTTCCGTTCGAGGGGTCCCCAGGTGACCCCCCCGAACGGAAACCCGAACGCAGGTGTGAACCTAGCGTAAATTGTTCAAACATGAGGAAAAATATATAAAAGCTGGTTACTATTAAAGCAGTAAAAAGGGTAGTAAATTCAAGGGGTAATCCTGGAGAATGCAGTGGAAATTTGTATTGTAACAGATGTTATTCCTAGGGTGTTGGCAGAACAGAAACCACAGGCGGAGGCGACAGTCAGAGATAGATGGTAACTGCAAAATACTCTTCAGCGTCTAGTTTCATGTCATTTCAGATACACATCTTGTGGTATACAGAAGATCAGCACAAATATAAATGATAAGTGACTATTCTTCCTAACCATTCCCCAAAACCACTTCTCTAATTCTGCAATAAATAAGCATATTGATAATGTTTAATGGAATACATATATATCTTATAATACAACATGTTTTTTCATTCACTTTTTATGAAGGGACCAACACTGGCATCTAACTCAGGGGTGTTCATACTGTAGAGGCAGCCAGTGTAGCTACTATGAGGCACCTGAACAGAGAGATCCAAGGGCCCCATAGCAGATAGCAGGCACGGATAGACCCATAGGTGAATCCCTCATTGGGCCCCTGAGCCAGGTGGGCCACCAGCTCACCCTGGTATGGCACAGTAAACTCATTGTACTTTGTGCAGTATCTCAACCTGGATATGTGTTGGTATAATATACTACGTAGATTATTTAAGAAACTACCCAGTTTACTGTATATGTATAAACTGTAGAAGCAGTGGGTGGTTGATTTGACCTCTTGGTGTAGAGTCAGGTCAGACAGTATTCTTCTTCTCTGGGCCTAATCTTCACAAAGCAGGGCCCCCAATCACATTTCATCAGGCCTCTATCTGCAGATCCATAGAAAGAATATAGGCCTCCATAAACAGCAGCCTGCTTTATGCATACTGATGCCAAGGACTTCTGATATTGAAAGGAATGGAATTGGTGTACTCTTTTCCCATTTATATTACAGTGTAGGTAAAAATAAATCTAAAAGGTCTTCTGCTGTGTGGGCACAGATCCCTGGCTCACAGATCTAAGAGGGTCCTAGTTCAACACAAGAGCCAGGCAGCAGGCTACTGACAGGACGCAGGACAGAAACCGTGAGAAGCAAAGCCAAGGCAGCAAGTTAGTACTGAAAGATACAGTATGTTGGTGACAGTACTGTATCCAGTATTTACAGTATGTTGGTGACATCAGTAATGGCAGGACTTCCCTCTCCTGATAAAAGGCAGCAGTTGGGCTGCTGGGTCATGAAAGGGATGTGAAATGGAAGCAGATACCAGGGGCTTCTGCATTAGGTGGCAAGACGCAGCATTTATATGAGTGGCCTGTTGTGATCTTCACTTATGAACATTACTGATCTAACTGAATTATTAATGAGGAAACACTTTCCACAGCAAGATGTTTTCATTACATATTTAGAAAGTAATTTCTTAATCCTCAGTGGGTTTTTCTCCTAATATTTCAGTTTTATAGGATAAACATTTCACTATGCAGAGAACTATGCAAGGAGTATGTATGTTCTCCCCGTGTTTTGTGTGGGTTTCCTCCGGGTACTCCGGTTTCCTCCAACACTCCAAAGACATACTGATTGGGAATGAAGAGTGTGAGCTCTATATGTGACAGTGACTGACAATGTCTGTAAAGCCCTGCGGAATATGATGGCGCTATACAAGTAAGCTAATTGAATAAATAAATATGAATGTTTTAGATACATACATTTACAGTAAGGCTGGCCATACACTTTAGATAGCTGTCCGAAAGCTTTTTCTCCTGATCCTTCTCATCCACATGCATGCTCAGCTCAGTGTGAATGTGCTGTAAAAGGGGGCAGCACAGCATGATCGCAGTAGGCTAGCCCTGCAAAATCGCCGGCAGCTAACCCACTGTGATCTACAGGAGCAGCATAGTGGATAGGATTTAAATAACTCTCATCCACATGCCATGAAAAAACCTGCCATACAATGTTACTACTGCAGGTCTTACCTGCAGCTTACAACCTTTTCACTGCAAATGGAATCTGAAGAAGAAACCTGGAGGTGAATCATAGCGTGGACAGGACACAAATGCAGAAGAAAAGATGTGTTGAGCTTTCACAAAATGTGGCCCAAATATTGTTAGGGTAATAAATGTAATGAGTGATGAGGTTACATTACAAACAGGATTTTTATAGTAACTGGGAGTACTATTTGGTAAATTACACCTCAGTTGCCAGAAGAGTCTTTTTCTACAGCTCACATGATCCCATAGGGTAGAAGTGTCACACACCACTGTGTTCTTTTAATGCAGTCTGACAGGTGAGAGAGGACTTAACACTATCAACCATGTCAGCATGATTCTGACTGCAAAAATAATTACTTTTTTACCATTCAGCTTGCACATCCATCCGTTTTATTTATATAGAATTAGCCTCCGTTGTTGACAGCAGTAAGGTACATATAGGTTTCATATAGAAAACAACTACATAAAATTAAAATATACGTACAGTATACACAATGAAAGCAATACTTTACTATACTTTCCAATAAAAATATGTGTAGCTGGAGTTGCAATAAGACTGTGTTCACATCTGTGTCAGGTATCTGATTTCAGTTAAAAAAAAAAAACACCCAACAGACCCTAATATAGTCCGTTTTTGTCCAACTTTTCACTAATTTGTTTTTGTTTCGTGTTTTCATTCTTCTGGTCCTCTAATAGATGTGAACGTTATATAACTGTGTACTGTGACTTAGTTTAAAGGGGTTGTTTCCTCTAAAAACAAGTCATAAAACTCAGGTTGCCTTTGAACAACCCCTTTGTAGAAATATTTTCATACTTGCATAAGCCATCCACAGTCTAATGTAACGAGGTACTGCAGAGGCCCCTACATTGCTAGCATACCACACTGGTAAACATTGATAAGGCGCAAGTGAACACGTACAAATATACTTTACAGTGTAGTCTGTCTTTTGACAATGGAAAAAAAAAGTTCACTGTGTGTGGGAAAGTGAATCAGAGAAATAATATTAACTAACAACCTTATGTTAGAGTTATAACAAACTGAATTCAGTTAAGGACTATATATTTAGAATTAGGTGCAATAAAATCTCATTATATTACCCCATGTGATTTTCACAGCTTTCTTAAAAACTGAGATTTGAGGAGTTGCTTAATGGATTCTTGCACAGAAAGACTGGTTTGGTCAGAGGCATCCTGCGATTTAAGCTTCTGGGCAAAACAGCAAGATCGGTTAGAGGCCCCCACCATATAACATGCACCGCTATAATGCAACCAAATTTAGCTAACCTCCATCTAAAGAACAGCAGGAAAACATTGGTATAACTAGGGAATTTATTTCTAGAACTAACAATATAATGGCTCTGAGTCAGATATATCAATATGATATAATAATAATAATAATAAGTCCTTTAATAGTCCCACAGTGGGGAAATTCAGTGTGTTACAGCAGCAAAGATAAGATAAGCAGATACAAATACAAATACAACATGTACAGGAATGTTCCAAGGTGAGAGGCATTACATTAATAGCAGACAGACAGATAGGAAGTAGCAGGGGGGGGGGATTTAACAGGCAGAGAGATATTTCAGTTCTCTGTATGTAATGATCTCCGCTTAGGTCGGTGTTGGTTGTACAGCCTAACCGCGGTGGGGAGGAAAGACTTCCGATAGCGCTCCTTCTCACACCTAGGGTGGAGCAGTCGGTCACTGACAGTACTGCCCAGCGCAATCACAGTCTCATGCATAGGATGGGAGTTATTCTCCCGCATGGAGCTCACCACGGACAGTATCCTTCTGTCACCCACCACCTGCACTGGGTCCAGTGGGCTCCCCAGGACAGAGCTGGCCCTTCTAATCAGCTTGTCAAGTTTATTTCTGTCCCTGGTTGATATACTGCTCCCCCAGCAGGCCACTCCAAAGAAGATGGCTGATGCCACTACCGAGTTGAAGAAAGTCCTAAGAAGTGCCCCCCGGATTCCAAAGGCTCTCAGCTTCCTAAGCAGGTATATCCTGCTGTGGCCCTTCCTGTACAGGGCCTCCATATGATCTGCCCAGTCCAGCTTATTATTAAGGAGCAAACCCAGGTACTTATAGGTGTTCACAATCTCGATGCCCGTCCCCAGGATGTCCACTGGTTTAGGAGGGCATCTGCCTTTACGGAAGTCTACCACCATCTCCTTGGTCTTCCCCGCGTTAATCTTCAGGTGGTTCCGGTGGCACCAGTCCACAAAAAACCGGTTCAGTTCTCTGTACTCCTTGTCATCATCGTCTGTGATGAGGCCTACTATTGCAGAGTCGTCAGAATACTTCTGTAGGTAGCAGCTGGATGAGTTGCACCTAAAATCAGCAGTGTACAGTGTGAAGAGGAAAGGGGCGAGAACCGTACCCTGAGGTGCCCCCGTATTACAGATCACGGTACCTGACACACAGTCTTGGGCTCTCACGTATTGAGGTCGATTTGTGAGGTAGTCTAGGATCCAGTTGGAGAGGTGGTGGTCCACTCCAGCAAGGCCCAGCTTGTCTCTCAGTAACCTGGGCTGTATGGTGTTAAAAGCACTGGAGAAATCAAAGAACATTATTCTCACCGTGTTCCCTGGTTTTTCCTGGTGAGACAGAGCCCTGTGCAGAAGGTGCATATACTGTACATTGTGTCATGTAGAAAACTTCTTTTTAAATGAAAGCTAATCCAGAAGTCAATTGTTATTGTAGGAAGAAACTGCGGTATTCAAGATGACATGTAGTGTTACATGCCAGTCATTAAAGGAGATAACTCCAAAATCCAGTGGTGCCCTGGAGTGGTGTAAAATAAAATAAGAAGTGATACTCACCTGCCTCCAATTCTCTGTTCCAGTGGTTGGCCCAGAAGTGCTGAGGTTCACATGACTGCTGCCGCCAAGCACTGACCTCAGCAGTCAAGTGTGGGGTATTGGTGAGATTACTGATGCCGGTGATTGGCCACAGTGGTCATGTGAGCCTTAAGACTTCTGGCAGTCCTGGCCCCAGAGAAACGGGTCATGTGTTGCTCAAACAGAGGACCAGTATCACTTCTTATTTTATTTTACACTACTCCTGGGTTTTACAGTTATCCTGGAAAACTCCTTTAAAGCTGACCATATAATACAAAGGCTCTTTTTGATCAGCTCTCCACTCAGAGGTCTTGTGAAATCATCACCATTATGATGTCCATATACCCTAATAGGACATATGAAAAGGGGTTATCTATACGAAACAACCCCTTTAAGTTTCATGTATAGGGTCTTTAAATCAGGATTTTCATGCCAAGAAGTTAAAGACTCTGTTCTACAGCCAACAAAAAGTTTGTACTCAGGTAAGGAAATTCTGATCCACTTGATATATTTCTACTGTAGGATCTGAGGATCATCTGCATTCTAACTGCTAGGTACAAAGGTTTACGTATATCCTAGTGTGTACAGGCTCTTCTATTCTGCTAAAATCAACTTATGTTGCTAGAGCTAACATATATCTGCTGTACAAGTACAATACTTTTAATAAAATAAAAACTCTTTTTATTCACATTTGCATCAGCTCCTTACCATTAGGGGTTATGATGCTGCACCCTTCATCAAAAATACAGAAACCTGACAATGTCCCCTGGAGGATGGCTGTAGTGTACAACTACATTTCTCAGATATCACAAAAAAATTGCATATGCATATTTGGTATTTTTATGCAAAATAAAAGAACTAATTCAGTTAAATTAGCATAAAAATATAACAAACATGATGGTCAAAATACAGCAAAAACAATAAAGAATTCTCCAAGGGTTCATCTACCATATCCAGTTATGCAAGGGTTGTACTTTACTAGCAATCTGGGAATCACATTGGTAAAACGTACATTATCAGTAAGTACTTCTGCAATATGGTATATCTTTTATTGATGAAGAAAGGGAGAACCACTTTAAAGGGAATTTATCACTTGGATTGTTAATTTTTTCTTTAATTAAAACCAGATAGTAAAACATATTAATTTTTTTCTAATATGCTTTTTTTTATTCTAGTTTATTTTAATTTGACTCTCTGTACATGTTTGGGGGGGGGGGGGGGTTGGCATTCATTTTGATTGAGCTGCTGTTAACAGCATTAAGTGGTATCTTTTACAGCAGCCACATGAACCAGTAACACAATAGTCTGGGGATGTTCATTGAGGTCTATGGAAGGATTTTCTAAATAAATTGTGGCCCCTATGGGGCTGTTCATGTAACATTTTGATCTTCCGTTTAACTCATCCATTTTACAGATTCAAAATAATGATGCCAAAACAGATCAAAACGAATGATAATCCATTTACATAGAGTCAATGATAAAAACAGATCGGTTTAAGTTTTTTTTTTTCTTTTGTGGGACATAAAAGTGTGGTATACATTGGTCATCAATTTCCATCCATTTGTATCTGCTTTTGGCACCAGTTTTTTGTAACTGTAAAACTGATCTGTTAAACTGGTGATCAAACTTGATTTTAACGGCCCCTGTGTTACCATTATAGCTGTGTTGATAATGAACTGACTGATATACAGAAACCTGATGTAGAACAGAAGTGTTATCCTATTATTAGGTTTTGTGGTCATAGTGAAAACTGGAGAACGTTAGGATGTTTTAAAATATAGATATGGACATGGAAAATGAAAAATGTTTAAGAATGTTTAAAGTAAAAACTTGATTTTATATAAAAAAAAAAAGGTCATTTTCTGATGGCACATACCCTTTAAGGAAGTCCCGCACCATCTCTACCTCCAGTTACAATGTACAGTAATACTTATGAAGTCATAGCGAGATCCCATCTAACACAGTGCACAGAATATTAAAAAGGGATTGACATTATACATTGTTTCAGCATCTTGCAGGTTTACAATACCCACACATGCTATATTAACAGCTGATATTGAACTGTTGGCGCAGAATTGTAGTTTCTATAATATTAAAACCACCAGCAGCCATGTGATGATATAATACAAACTAGTGGAAGAGTGAAGAAATCAGGCGATACCTTTTAGAGGCTAACTGAGTATATTTATAAGTAAGCTTTCAGAAGCGCATGCTTCCTTCATCAGACATGGTGTTATACAAGAACTGAAAATTCACAGATTTTTATACTCTATACACATGGTCTTCAAAGGATTTTAGAGTCCTTAAAAAAACCCAAAACAAAATGCAATCTAAGTAGAGAAGTTATTTACAACAGGTCAAAAAAAACAATCTGGAAAGTTGTGGTGCGTGACAGAGGGATATGTTATCTGTTTGCTATCAGGAGGTGATTTGTGACCCTCACAGTTCATACATAGTGTGACATGAAGCTGGCATGAATATTAAGTCCAAATTGCAGAGTTTTAAATTTTTGCATAAATTTGTACTCCCATTGTTTCCTTTCCTCCTGCGTCTTAAACTGTCCCATTAAAACCACAACCCGCAAATCTTCAATAGAGTGGTTTTCTCCGGAGAAATGTGCAGCCACTGGGAGATCGGTTCTGCTGTTAATATTGGACCTGTGTGAGTTCATTCGCTGACTAAGTCTCTGCCCTGTTTCCCCCACATAGAGGCCTGTGGTGGGACATTGCGCACACATTATGAGGTACACCACATTGGAAGACCTGCAGGAGAATGTCCCCCTAATTCTGTGCACCTGTTATGACTGTGGGACAGGTACACTGTCAGCGGTGTGGATGTGCTTGCAGGTCATGCACCTTTTATGTAGGCAAGGTGAGGTGCCATTTTCAGTTGGGGCCTTCAGGGCACTCCGGACAATAATACGCCTCAGGTTTGGTGGTTGTCGAAAGGAAAGGAGAGGGGGGACTAGAAATATGTCCTTGAGTCTGTTGAACCTATGTAGCACAGGTTGGAGATCCTTGGCAATCCTTCGTAGGATCTCCAGCTGTGGGTTGTAGGTGACAACTAGGGGCACTTGGGCTTCTTTCTGGGTCTTTTTATATGTGAACAGACTGTCTCTGTTAATGGCTGCCGCTTTGTTTAATTGGTTTTTTAATTGGTCACTTTTGGTTTGTATCCCAATCGGAGAAATTCCATCTTCAGATCCAGGAGGTGCTTGTCCAGGTCTGCTTTGTCGGAGCAAATACGATTGTATCGTATAGCCTGGCTGTAGATAATAGATTGTCTTCTGTGCTTGGGGTGGAAGCTGTCGTTTCTCAGGTAGGCCATTCTGTCTGTGGGTTTGTGGTATATCGATGTGAGTAGCTGGTGGTCTTTGATGTATATTGTGGTATCCAGAAAGTGAATTTCACTCCCTGAATAGCTAAGTGTAAGGTTGATGGTCAGGTGAAAGTCATTGAAGTCATTATGAAATTGAAGTAGAGCCTCCTCACCTGCAGTCCAGATGACAAGGATATCATCGATATAACGAAGGTAAATCATAGGTTTGGTGGTGCATGTTGATAAATATGCTCCTTCCAGTTCTGCCATAAAGAGATTTGCATATTGGGGTGCACATCTGGTCCCCATTGAAGTTCCCATTCGCTGTAGATATAGATCCTCTCCAAAGGTAAAATGGTTGTGGCTAAGGATGAATTGTACGAACTGTGTTACTGGTTCTGTTGGGAGGTTTTGTTTTGCCAGGTGTACCCGACATGCTGCAACTCCATCCTTGTGGGGAATGTTGGTATACAGGGATTCCACATCCATGGTGGCCAAAATGGTACCCTCAGGTAGTGGGCCCAAGGCATTCAGTTTGTTAAGAAGGTCAGTGGTGTCCTGGATATAGCTTGGAGTATCCCTGACAAGGGGTTTTAGGAGATTTTCCACCCAACCTGAGATGTTTTCTGTCAGTGTCCCAATGCCAGAAATGATAGGCCTCCCAGGGTTGCCATCTTTGTGTATCTTTGGGAGCATATAGAAGCAGCCCGGCCTGGGATCTTGTGGGATAAGTCCTTTTATCTGATTCTGGATCTGGATTGGAAACTTCTTGATCATATCCTTTAGTTCTTTCATATAGGCCTCTGTGGGATCACTTCCAAGTTTGGAGTAATGGATGGGATTTGACAGTTGCCTGTTTGCTTCCTGGATATAGTCTGAGATGTTCATTATGACTAGTGCGCCCCCTTTGTCAGCTGATAATGTGTGCGCAATGTCCCACCACAGGCCCCTATGTGGGGGAAACAGGGCAGAGACTTAGTCAGCGAATGAACACACACAGGTCCAATATTAATAACAGCAGAACCGATCTCCCAGTGGCCACACATTTCTCCGGAGAAAACCACTCTATTGAAGATTTGCGGGTTGTGGTTTTAATGGGACAGTTTAAGACGCAGGAGGAAAGGAAACAATGGGAGTACAAATTTATGCAAAAATTTAAAACTCTGCAATTTGGACTTAATATTCATGCCAGCTTCATGTCACACTATGTATGAACAGTGAGGGTCACAAATCACCTCCTGATAGCAAACAGATAACACATCCCTCTGTCACGCACCACAACTTTCCAGATTGTTTTTTTTTACCTGTTGTAAATAACTTCTCTACTTAGATTGCATTTTGTTTTGGGTTTTTTTAAGGACTCTAAAATCCTTTGAAGACCATGTGTATAGAGTATAAAAATCTGTGAATTTTCAGTTCTTGTATAACACCATGTCTGATGAAGGAAGCATGCACTTCTGAAAGCTTACTTATAAATATACTCAGTTAGCCTCTAAAAGGTATCGCCTGATTTCTTCACTCTTCCACTACTTTCAATGGCTAACACGGTACAACATTATAATACAAACTAAGCACTTTCAGTGATGGAAAAACTGCTAGAAATGCCTCATGTTATCTGGTTTTATAATTCTACTTCTTCTACTGTTTGCCTGAGGGTAAGCAGGATGGTACCTTTGGCACAGCTGCTTTAGCTAATATTTAGATGTGGCAGCCTGGCAGATGTTGGCTAGGGAAGCAGATAGGAGGAGTGTGTATACAATACAGCACTACGGGCTGTGTATGTATACAGATATATAGAGATTTATGAGTCTCACATGTATGATACTGCACAGTTGCTATGACAACGCCTTCATCATACAATGTGGTGATCTTTTCCTGAAGTGAGGGGGCAATTTTTATGTGCCAACCCTCATTTGTAAAATCAAGAATGGCCTGGGGTGTAAAAAAAAACCTCTGATAGTCCTCCTTCGCTGTACTGGCTCTATAAACCAACTGTAAAGAGTCAGCAGCTTCAGTAAATCAAGGCTATGGAAGTGTCATCTGTTTTAACTCTTCATGAACATCTCATAGCTGCCATTTTATTTTTCGCGAGATAGTGGTGCTATAAATAGCGTCAACAACAATGTTTTCATCATCTACAGCAGGGTTACTCTACAACTTTTAGTAAAGATCCACTGACCTGGGTCTGCCATCAGGTGAAGGTACGAACAGTGCCCCACACAGTATAATGCCCCATTAGTGGCCTCCACATTTTATAATGATCTTTAATGCCCCAAATACTCTATATAATGCCCCATAGTACCACAACAGAGTACCCATTAATGCCCTTACACATTATAATGCTACTTTATTGTCTCCACACAGAATAAATTCCCCCAATTGCTTTGTAAGAAAGACTAATCTCCTAACTGCAATGATACATTAAAGTAGCAGCAGCATGTCATTCCTACCGATCCCTGCTGCCACCACTGTAATGTATCAGTAATAAATGGGCTGTGGTCGGGAGATCAGTCTTTCTTCCAACTGCTGTCATTATGCACAAACAAGGAGGCAGAAGTTCAGACTGTGGATCTCCAGTTGAATAACCCTGATCTACAGGAAATATGCAGTTGGCACCACTAGAGATGAGTGAACCAGTTCAACATGAACCAAGGTCAGCCCAAACTTTCCAAAAATTTTGGCTTCAAACAAACTCAAATTTTTTGTGGTTAGATTTGCACAAACCTGGTAAAGTAATGACTATATGTGAAAGCATGGAGAAAGCAAAGAAGAATCACATGACATGAGACATCAGGCGGGCTTCCCTATAATGCCTTGCAAGCAGTCCTTATGACAGGGGGCAGCCAATCATGAGGAATTATAGGTCAGAGGCCACTAATGACTCATAGGTAGAATAAAAAGAGAAAGTGCCCATTTTGTGACGAGAGATTAGGGAGATATGGTCTTATTCAGACTGAGATACATAGGATAATACACAAATAATACAGGGTGGTGGTTCTGGGGAAGTGTAGTACTAGGACTGGAGAAGAAGTCTTTGGTTTAATTGATACAGAAGTATAGCAGTCACTCTGTCTGTCTGTCTGTCAGTATGTGTCATTGAAGTAATCTGCTATAGTTACTGTGCTGCAGCAAATGCATCAATCTCAATCACAATTCTCAGAGTAAAAACATTGATATTCTTACAATCTGAGTCGTGTCCAAGACCAAGAACAGACAATTCAGTCGTTTATCGTGCACTCTTATTGTACATATCTGGCGTGATTTGGCTATTTTTTTTCTCTACCAAACACCAAAACCCAGTCAAGTTATATAGACAACTTCTTTAATAGTTTTTTTCCTAAAAGTGGTACTGTAAATTATGTCTGTTTTTTTCACTGCCAAACACAAAAAAACCCCAAACAGTTAGATTTTTAAAAAGCATAAAAAATCATTCAGTGCAATGTGTTACTAAGTCGGCTATTTGTTACCAGCAGCCATCTGTTATTAGCTATAGCCATATCTGTTGTGGTAAATTTGACATTAGCCTGTATGCATTATAGAACTAAAAAGAGGTTAAGTAGGGTCCTAGCAGTCCTCAGAGTGTCATACACAACTTTAAAAAAAAAATGTATTTGCACTTCTGGTTAGGAAAAGAACACTGTCAACGGTGTGGATGTGCTTGCAGGTCTTGCACCTGTTTTGCAGACAAGGTGAGGTGCCATTTTCAGTTGGGGCCTTCAGTGCACTCCGGACAATAATACATGGATGTATTATTACCTGCAAGCACATCCACACCACTGACAGTGTACCTATCCCACAGTCACAACAGGTGCACAGAATTAGGGGGACATTTTCCTGCAGGTCTTCCAATGTGGTGTATCTCATAATGTGTGTGCAATGTCCCACCACAGGCCTCTATGTGGGGGAAACAGGACAGAGACTTAGCGCATGAACTCACACAGATCCACCATTAATAACAGCAGAACAGATCTCCCAGTGGCTGCACATTTCTCCGGAGAAAACCACTCTATTGAAGATTTGTGAGTTGTGGTTTTAATGGGACATTTTAAGACGCAGAGAGAGAGAAAGGAATGGGAATACAAGTTAATACAAAACTTTCAAACTCTGCAATTTGGACTTAATATTCATGCCAGCTTCATGTCACACTATGTCACAAATCACCACCTGATTACAAACAGATAACAGATCTCTCTGTCAGGCAACACAAATTTTCCAGACTGTTTATCTCCTGACCTGTTGTAAATAACTTCTCTACGTATATTGAATTTTGTTATTCCAAGATCCTTTTGAAGATCCATGTCTTATGTATGTACACACATGGACAAAATTGTTGGTACCCCTCGTTTAATGAAAGAAAAACCCACAATGGTCACAGAAATAATTTGAATCTGACAAAACTGAAATTTGCCAAACTACATGTTGACAAGCCACAAAGCTTCTGGGAGAATTTTCTATGGACAATCGAAATTTTTGGCAAGGTATATCAGCTCTATGTTCACAGACGGGAAAATGAAGTATATCTTGAAAAGAACACTGTCCCTACTGTGAAACATGGAGGAGGCTCTGTTATGTTCCGGGGGCTGCTTTGCTGCATCTGGCACAGGGTGTCTTGAATCTGTGCAGGGTACAATGAAATCTCAAGATTATCAAGGGATTCTAGAGAGAAATGTGCTGCCCAGTGTCAGAAAGCTTGGCCTCAGTCGCAGGTCATGGGTCTTGCAACAGGATAATGACCCAAAACACACAGCTAAAAACACTCAAGAATGGCTAAGAGGAAAACTTTGGACTATTCTGAAGTGGCCTTCTATGAGTCCTGACCTAAATCCTATTGAACATCTTTGGAAGGAGCTGAAACATGCCGTCTGGAAAAGGCACCCTTCAAATCCGAGACAACTGGAGCAGTTTGCTCATGAGGAGTGGGCCAAAATACCTGTTGAGAGGTGCAGAAGTCTCATTGACAGTTACAGGAATCGTTTGATTGCAGTGATTGCCTCAAAAGGTTGTGCAACAAAATATTAAGTTAAGGGTACCATCATTTCTGTCCAGGCCTGTTTCATGAGTTTTCTTTTTTTAAAAATTCAGTTGAAGCATGGTTGAAAAGCAATGTCTGTGTAACGTCTCTGCCTGTTCGGGTCTCTGCGCTACCCTCCGCTCGCACGCTGTGGCGAAGGAGGCGTGTTCAGTTTGATTCCTTGCGTAGGTTTCTTGCTGCTCAGTCTGAACATGGTCCTAGTCAGTGTAATGGATTTCCGGCCACACCCATGTTCTGAGCATTTCTCTCTGGACAGTATAGAGTTAATCTCTTCCTGGCCTGCTATTGCATTTTGCTTACTGGCTATACTCCTTGTTCCTTGTTACCTGCTCTTCTGATTTTCTGACCACTGGCTTTCCTTTGACTATTCTCTTGGATTTTGATTCTGTACCTCATTGCTCGTTTGTTACCGACCCCTTGGCTTGCTCACTCTGCTTCTGTGTTGTTTTTGTCTTGTCCTGTTCTGTGTGTCACTTACTCAGTATAGGGCTTGTCTTCAGGTTGTCCTTTTACCGTTTAGGGTAACTGAGGCAATAGGAAGGGACAGTGGCTGGGGTGAGATTAGGGCTCACTTGTCTCTGTCCTTCCTCCCAGACCGCTGCAGTAGTGTCAGGGCATTGCTACGGTTGGCAAGACCCTTACAGTCTGACTTTCATTTGTTCATTTTCATAGAATTTTTATATATTATTACTTTTGTCAGATTCAAGTTATTTCTGTGACCATTGTGGGTTTTTCTTTCATTAAATGAGGGGTACCAACATTTTTGTCCACGTGTGTATAAATAGTGTGAATTTTCAGTTTCTAGTATTACACCATGTCTAAAGAAGAGAGCTAGCACTCTCGAAAGCTTACTATCAAATATACTCAGTTAGCCTCTAAAAGATATTGCCTGATTTCTTCACTCTTCCACTACTTTCTATGGCTAACATGGTACAATATTATACTACTAAAAAACCCTCTCACAGAATCAATAAACATCTCCAGACTATTGTTTCTATAGTTCATGAGGCTGCTTTGAAGCATATCTCTTAATTCTGTTAATAGCTGCTTATGCAAGATGGTAGAAACAATAATAACATACAGAAAATAGAATAAAAATAATCTACAATAAAAAGTCTGGTATTATTAAAGTTACTGTCTGGTATTTATTTGTAAAACAAAAACAGAGGTGATATATTCTCCTCAAAACCCCTTGCTTAGGTCTAACCGTGTTTACCAGAGAAGAGGTCAAGTTAGCTGATAATGATCATGGATGTCTAGATAAGACCAGCTACATTATTGATCTTCTTTTATTGTTCCGGACCTGTTTTCCTTTGTGTTACTTCTGCCCAATAATCAGATTAGGAAAGATTATCTGAGAATGCCAATTAATTACAAAGACGTAATGTGACTTGTCTCATGAGTTCTTGTTATTTCTGCTCACTACTTTCGCCTGATTATAAAAAAAGGACTTACACTCCCTGGATTTCAACAGCTTGAATCTTTTATTCTGGTGGAGATAAGCCGTTGCCAGATGTGTCTGACAGGGGCTCTCTGCTCTCTCCATATTTACAACACATACAGACTTGGCCGAGCTGAGAATGTACGTATATGGAGTAGTTGGGAGAGATAGCTGTCGGCCAAATGAGAATTCAGCATACAGCTGCCCTATGTGTATGGCCAGCTTTAGAATACTGCTCTCCCTTATATGGAGTCTCTTGGCCTCTCAGACAACAGGGGCTAGGTGTGACTGCAATCTTTACACCTACAGTATGTTGCTGGTTTGTTGATGTCAACTTTGATTGCTTTTGGAAACAAAAGAAAATGCATGCTGCATTAACCTGTGATGCCCGAAGGGGTACTGTCTCTCATTAGGGAGAGACAGTGGTACAGGGGCTTATTAGACCATGCATGCCCTGCTAAGAATTCTGGGTAAAGAATATGCAAATAAGACCTCTGTAATGTCTCTGCCTGTTCAGGTCTCTGTGCCACCCTCCGCTCGCACGCTGCGGTGCAGGAGGCGTGTTCAGTTTGATTCCTTGCTTAGGGTTCTTCTTGCTCTGTCTGAACATGGCTCTATTGTGACTCTGTCCTGTGACCTTGTCCTTGCTAAGCTGTTCCTTTGCTATTGTATTGTATTACTCACCTCTGACCTTTGGCTTCCTTGTGACTACTCTTTTAGATTACGATTTGGTACTGCTTTGTCCCTCTAGTTTTGACCCTTGGCTTGCTGACTCCTCTTCTGTGTTGTTAGTCTTGTCTTATTCTGTGTTACACTTATTCAGAGTAGGGCTCGCCGCCAAGTTGTCAGCTGTTGCCTAGGACAGTCAGGCAATTAGGTAGGGACAGGGCCTGGGTTGAGTTTAGGGCTACTGTCTGTCATTCCCTTCTTCCCTTGTTTCTGCAGCAGCACTGGGGAATTGCTCAACTAGCAATTCCCTTACAACCTCACATTGAGACCTCTCACACAGCCAGCCAGTACCTTACTCTGCATTGATGAGAGGCAAAAACCTCAAAACAGCTGTCTGTTGATGGGAACCCTTTCCTTTTGGAGGAGTTATACTGGATTGGCTGTTATTCCCAGATTATGCCCTTAGGTTTCTTTGAAAACCAGGTATTAATCTATAGGGAACCACCTTACAATAGGTGGTACTAGGGGCAAATTCCTCTTTTTCTCCAATGAGGTCTTATTTGCATATTCCTTAACCTGTGATGGTGATAAATTATGTATAATTTCAATCAATTTTGTAAACAATCTCCAACCCCAAGAAACAAAACAGATTTCACTATTATTTCATATGAAGGCAGCTACTAGTGTCAAAGTGCAACTTATAGTGGTAGACATGCCATTGTTAAGGTGTTGGACAAATGGTCAGTGCTACCCCAATCCCTAGGCAAAAGCATGTATGTCTCAGAAGGGAGAGGGGAAGAAGCTGCTGCCACATCAACTTATCTCCTTTGAGAATAAAATGATAGAGCATGTTCATTACCAACTTGCACCACCCTTCTTTCCTGAAACACTTGCTGCAGTAGAAGAGTTGGGAAATCCCATATATGTTACATAGTTGGCTGGTTCCACCAAATTCATCTAGTGTTTATGATAACATTTCAAACACTACCGTGTTTCTCCGAAAATAAGACAAGGTCTTATATTATTTTTTGCTCTGAAAAAAGGGCTAGGGCTTATTTTCGGGGTAGGTCTTAATTTTTTCCATGTACAACAATCACACATTTGATCGCTTTTTATTTCAACTTTTATCAGAGGTGAAACAGCACTTTTTGATTTTTTTTTTTCTGCTACGGCATTCACCATAGAGGTAAAATATAACGTTTTTGGACACAGGGATACCTAATGTGTATGTGTTTCACAGTAATATTTTATTTTTATATGTATTCTAGTGAAAGCGGGAGGGGGCTTGAACTTTTATTATTTTTTTATTTTTTTTTTTTTACTATTAACCCATCCTAGGAGGCTTGAACCTGCAATCATCCCATAGACTGCAATACAACGTATTGCAGTCTATGGGAGATTATCTACATTACTAATGAGGCTGTTCATAGACCAGCTTCAATAGTAATATTCCTATGACAGGCCTGGGAACCTTCATAAGGCTCCCAGCTGTCAAAGGAACAGGTCGGCTCCCGCGATCTCGCCGTGCGGGAGCCGACCTGCAATGTGAAAGGTACGGGGCTGGGGATAGTTGCTCTGCTGTGGGGGGAGTGGATTTGGGGGGGGGGAGTGGATTTGGGGAGGGGGGAGAGGGACTGGCACACTCAACAATGTCCGCAATCAGTGGACTCTGATCGCGCGCATTAACTGCGGGCCTCCGCTGTACAAGGAGACCCGGTATAGTAGTAAAAGGTGGTTGAGACCGGCCCTATGGACTGCAGGGGGGGGGAAGCCCGGAGGTCACACTTAGCAATGCCCGTGGTCAGAGTCCATTCTGATCGCGGGCATTACCTCCGGCGGTTGTGCAACTTTGGTAGGAAGGGGGGGGGGGGTCAAGCTGAACAATGCCCGCGATCAGGGTAGACACTGATTGCAGGCATTAACTCCAACAGAGACCCGGTACGGCAGCTATGATAACCGCTCTGCAGCAGAGCGGCCGCCATCTTTAAGGACCCGGAATCCGCTGTAATCACACGGCAGATGTCGGGAAGGGGTAAAATTAGCTATGGCTTATTTTTGGAGTAGGGCTTATATTTCAAGCCTACTCCAAAAAAACCTGGTAAATCTAGCTAGGGCTTATTTTCGGGGTAGGTCTTATTTTTGGAGAAACACGGTACTTTATATGTGTTTTAGGTTACATTTCTACAATATTTAATTTTATTTAACAATAAAAAACTATTCAATATGACTATAACAGGACATCTGGGAAAGTAAAAGTACTTTTTCCAGCTGTATATCTATATCTAAGTCTTTATCTAGTTTATTAATTTGGTGGCTTATGGCATTTTAGATATATGTTGCAATTTGCATCTGGCAGGGAACAGAAGAGTCTCCATTGTATTATTACCATATTATTTCTCTATCGTAGGCACACAAACCGATGCTTCAGGACCAGTTTTATCGGAATCCAATTAAACTAACAATATGCTTTGGGAGGAAGCTAAAGTGCTTGGAAGAACAAATTCCATGCAGATGGTCCCATGGTCAGAATCAAACCCGTTATCTCAGAGCTGTAAGAAAGCTTAACAATGCTCATATGTAATGTGCAATATGAAATACAAGGATATATTAGCTGGCGAAGGGTTCATTGTGGTTACAGCACGTAAACACTGCAAGCTGATGAAATGTAGAAGCACTGTGTGCATTTGTAGCTAGAGCTGTAACATTGAGTATCTGAACACATCTTGTGTTCATCATGAAGCTTGATTGTGTCTTTTGTTGACCAAGCCAACGTGCCTGCTGTTCGATTAATCATTGGTGACATTTTAGTTCTTCCCCTCCTCTATAATGAAGCCCATTCAATGAAGTCAAAATTACAACTTAATGAAGCGTTAACTTGTTTATCCTAGACTGACTTGGCTCTAGAGTATTTCCCTGTAAAGGTGTCTGTTAAACAGAGAACGGAGAGGTTTTTCATAGCCAGGAAACCTATGTATTAAATTCAGCAATTGTAGTATCATCATTCCTAAATGTGCTTAAAATATAAGTTATGTCAGTGTCCCTAGAATATGTAACTATGTAGCTAGAGAATATTGAAAATATCAGTATGTGCACCATCAACAATCAGTATTGCCATAGTTTAAAACAACTATCCAGTCATGGCCATAAAAAATTATATGTAAGGTAGCAGCTATATGGGAGGCTTTTCTTACAAATCTTGCTGCTTGGCTGCTTTTCATCACAACTCCATTAGGGCAGAACTGTGACTAGTGAGGGTGGGTTCACACTTGCCCTGGAGTCCGTCCGCCATGAATCCGACTAAAATCTCGGGAATCCATTTTTTTTTCACTGGAAACAAAGTCCTTTCGCTATCCAGTCCCTATACAGTTTCCCGAGATTTTAGTTGGATTCGCGGCGGACAAACTCCGGCGCAAGCGTGAACCCACCCTGACTATATCTACCCTACAGTATCAACACTGAGTCTTATGTAGTCTGAGACACATCTCCTGTCTCATAATTGGTGCAGGCTGCTGCTCATCCCCACTTCCTGTAATTCTGCCTTCTCTGATTGGCTGCTGTGTATAAACACAAATCTATCAGAGGCTCAACAGGAAATCAGGGTATAGAGAGCTGATATGTATCACAACATAGGCAAAAGTATTATAAACAACAAATTACTAAGGTGATAGTGATAAAAAGATGGTTATTAGTTCAAGGATGTCTGTCACCAGAACCCAGCATATCATAGCATAGCAGATAGATAGGTTAGAGTCATCTGAATCAAATGGTGTTTGTCCATTGTGAATCGATGCCTCAGTTGCGGAGAAATATGTCAATATGAAAATGAGCTCTTCGGAGAAATTAAGGCTTAGCTGCTTACCTCTTTGTAGCAATGGGAACAGCCTTATTGCTCCAAAGAGCTCATTTGTACAGGTGCATCTCAATAAATTAGAATATCTTTGAAACGTTAATTTCTTTCAGTAATTAAACTAAAAAAGTGACCTCCTATATTTTCTAGATTCTTTACACATACAGTGTTCTATTTCAAGTGTTTTATTTATGTAAATGTTGATCATGGATTACAGCTAATGAAAACCCAAATCTAAGAAAATTAGAATATTGTAAAAAAGTTCAGTATTGTAAATTCAGTGTGTCCCCTGCCAAGGTTTCCTAAGCCTTTAAATGGTCCCTCAGTCTGGTGCAGTAGGACACACAATCATGGAAGACTGCTGATTATGGATTGAATTACTGAATCACTGAAATGAATGAACATTTCGAAAATATTCTAATTTATTGAGCTGTACCTGTATATTGACAAAAATGGTCATAGCTTGGCACCAATTCACAAGGGGACCCTAACCTATCTGTGAGGCTGGGTTGATATGCAGATGCAGCATCCCAGTGGACACTGCTAAACAATAGTGCACTGAGTATGGAGATTGTAGAAAGACTGGCACATATATCATACCGCACAGGATCCTGGAAATATTATCATCAAGCTCATTTCACATACAAATTGGACTCTCATGTAAGATGTGCACCTCCATTTTATGTATAAGTTGTTGGCTGCTGTTTGCACTATTACTGTTACTGTTACCAGTAAAATTGTGAACTGTTTCACCTTCAACCTATTGTCTTTTGAATCCTTTACCTGCAAATACCATCATGGGCACTATAATTTACATCCAGCTCAGGAGTGCTGAAGACCGTTAGGATGTGCCCAGGGAAAGACTACCACCACCATCCAGTACCCTGCAGGCCCCCCTCAGCTCTGCTCCAGTTCATGACTTGAGCAGAATGAATTGGTTGAGTTTACTAGTCACCATGACAGCTCCAATTCTAAACATTACTACTTCCAGTCTCTGGGTTCCCTCCAATGGGTTGCTGCACTGGGTTCTGGTGACGGACTCCCTTTATGAATGCCGTAATAAGGAGGAGGTAAGAGGGTGCTTTAATGTTGGACATGAGGGATGACAATAGAATACTTACAGTGTCCACAGACCTTAAATTGTTATTGGCCAAATGCTCAACAGCTGTTTTTCCCAACCCCATTTAAAAGAAGTCAGCAACTACAACTTCCAGCATACACATTTTCTTTTCTTTTTTCAAAACTCCCATAGAAGTGAATGGAGCATCCTGAAAGCTGTAGTTTCACAACAGCTGGAGTGCCCAAGGTTGCTGACCCTTGTCATATAGGCTTGAATAATTGGATTGGCCAGGTGTGCATATGTTTTTACTGGCAAGAAGAGAGTGAGTTGCTGCTAGATACTTCTGGTTATAGCTTATCTCATGGGGAACAAAGGAGTAGGGAGGCCCCCATACACATAGGATACACCATACCTCACAACCGTCCCAGATTCAGTGGGACAGTCCTAGGTTCCAGGTCCTGTCCCGCTGTCCCAGTCCAAATAATAAAATCAAAAATTAGCCTTTACCTAGGCATGGGGCAGGTATCAATTGGAAAGAAACTGCTCCACTGATGAATAGAAAATATTACCAAGGCACTCCAATAGTATGTAAACGTGTAAACATATTTTGTTAGTTATCCAAAAAACATCTTGTGGAAAATTCAGCAGTGTTATTTCTAGGTTAGTAAAGACATAACATAAAAACAGCAGGACCTTCATCAGCAGGGATTCTGCAAACCTAGACCACGAGATGTTTTTAAGAAAACCAATAAAATATGTTTACATACTACTGGAGTGCCTTGGTAATATTTTTTTATTCCGCTGTCCCATTCGGCTGGAGGTACTGTATGTTCTGCCCTCAACTCATCTTCATCCAGATCTTCTTCTGCTTCCTGCTTCACCTTCTCACCCCTGTATGCTCCAGGAGCTGTAGGCGCGGTGTGATGACGTCACTCACATCGCACCTGCAGCTCCCTGAAACCTCCAGGAGCAGAGACAGAGCAGCAGGGGAGCGAGGAGAGGTGAGTACCAGGGTTTTTTTAAGTTTAGTTGGTACCAGGATAGGGACATAATACTGTGGGGGCAGCTCGAAGGGGGCTGTAAACTGGGGGGGCAGCTGGAGGGGGACATAATATTGGGGGGGCAGCTGCGGACCATACACTATGGGGACAACTGGAGGGGGACATGAAACTGTGGGAGCAGATGGAAGGGAACATTAAACTGGGGCAGATAGAGGGGGACATTAAACTGGTGGCAGATGGAGGGGGATATTAAACTTTGGGGTTAGCTGGAGGGGGACATGAAACTGTGAGGGTAGATGGAGGGGGAAATTAAATTGGGGTTAGATGGAGGAGGACATGAAACTGTGGGGGTAGCTGGAGGGGGACATTAAACTGTGAGGGCAGCTGGAGGGGGACATTAAACTGTGAGGACAACTGGAGGGGGACATTAAACTGAGGTTAACTGGATGGGGATATTAAACTGAGGGCAACTGGAGGGGAACATTAAACTGTGAGGGTAGCTGGGGGGCATTAAACTGTGAGAGCTGAGGGAAGCTGGAGGGGTCATTTATACTATGGGGCAATTGGAGGCAAATATAATATGGGGCATATCATGTTAGGGTGTAGGGGCATTATACTGTGTAGAGGCACAAAGAGAAATGGATGGGAATGGGCAGAGTAAAAGTAGAAGTGGGTGAGGCTAAATTTGCAGCAGTGTGCTGATAATGCTGCACATTTTGTCCCTTTTTTTGTCCTTTGAAAGTTTTTCTTTTGTTTATGGAGGTCTTTATTTCCAGGTGATATAATTAAACTGTTGCTGTTGACATGGGTGATCCAAAAAACTTGTGGTAGTGGAAGAAATATCATCTTTACCTCTTCAGAAGGGGCCCAGCTATAGATGTAATCCCTGCATGCATATTTCTGCTATTGTATTGTGAGGGTGATGCCATTCGCATGAGGTCAGCACAGACATGAATCAGTATCTCTAAATTAAGGCAATTACATGTTTATCTATTTCACATATTCTCAATTCATGCATGGCTGAGATTAGCCAGTGTAATATGCATAATGCAGACATGATCGGCAATCCACAGGTTATCAGAAATAGCACATAACTGATTATGTTCAGCAAATTAATTTAATGACGCTTGACTATACATATCTAATGCAAGCATGTCAGCTCTGACCTGACCATATCATCTCCTGCTGTACGGTGAGACTGGATAATGTGCTAGAGAAATGGATGGCTAAAAATATGATTCCTATCAGATGGGTGTTTGAACATATCTTAATAGAGTTGGATTTTATCTTTCACGTCCCTGAGCTTTAAGTCTAATCTAAACTTTACTCCATATTCATGCAATCACAAGAGATAGGTAATCTATAAAAAAACTATATTTTTGTATGCATAATAAATGCATTGTTAGTGTTATATTTTCCAATACTAAATTGTTTGTTTCCTGCATTTTCATTAATGCCCTCTATATTCAGACCATGTGCAACGGATTTATTTAAATCGTATTCCATTACATGTACTGAGATTATTCTTGGTTTTAGCAGATTTCTGATGACCTCATTGTCCCTTGAATACTGTAGGAAGTATACAATATTATATATTTGCTTAATAATTGACTTCCAGTAAAGGCGGCTACAGAATGCTGACTTTCCCGCAAGTTAAAGGGTAAGGAAGAGGGGTATGAATGGAATGTTAGCTAAGCAATGCATTTCACTCTCCTACAGAGCAGCTGGCTAATCCTCTGTGATTTATTCCAGAGGAATTAAACTGAGAACCAAGGGAAGCTGGCAAAGGATAATGTATTTGTTTTGATCCACTAAGTTCCTGAGGCCTGCCTTCCTATACATGTTTTCATCTTTCCTCTATATCCATCGGAGCTGTATCATCAGTCCTCATCACATGTGAATTATCACTGAGTGAAATATCTGTAAAATGAAGGGCTTGCATTTGCAAATGATTTTTTTCATTTATAACATTTAAGGTGAGGAATTAGAGGGTACGCTCAGATCTGAAAAAAGTTTTACAGTTTACATGCTGTATACGTATAGAACATCCGAGACATACTTGCCAACATTCGCTGGTAGCCAACAGCGTGAAAAGTGTACTCCAAAAAATTTTCAGGCCAAGCCGTGCCCCCTTTTTGCATGCCAGGCCCATTTTTATGATGTAAACACAAAAATATGCCCCCCAACCACATTGTGCACAGTGACTGACATATACGTGCCCACGCCATGCATAGATTAAAAGCCCAAGATGCTGGGTCCAGGAGATTGGCTAGGTTTTCCAAAGCTCTGAGAAGTCTCCCCTTATTTTGGAGCCTCCCAGAATTTCCTGTAGAGATGGCAAATCACAGTCAATGCAAACAGTTCCTAAAGCTGTGTCTCATACAGTCCTAAAGGTTAGCTGAAAAAGTGTTTAGCCAAGAGCTACAGTGAAGGAAATAAGTATTTGATCCCTTGCTGATTTTGTAAGTTTGCCCACTGACAAAGACTTGAACGTTCTATAATTTTAAGGGTAGGTTAATTTTAACAGTGAGACATAGAATATCAAAAATAAAATCCAGAAAATCACATTGTATAAATTTTATAAATTTATTTGCATTTTGCAGAGAGAAATAAGTATTTGATCCCCTACCAACCATTAAGAGTTTTGGCTCCTACAGACCAGTTAGACGCTCCTATTCAATTCGTTACCTGCATTAAAGACAGCTCTCTTATATTGTCACCTGTATAAAAGACTCCTGTCCACAGACTCAATTAATCAGTCAGACTCTAACCTCTACAACATGAGCAAGACCAAAGAGCTTTCTAAGGATGTCAGGGACAAGATCATAGACCTGCACAAGGCTGGAATGGGCTACAAAACCATAAGTAAGATGCTGGGTGAGAAGGAGACAACTTTGGTGCAATAGTAAGAAAATGGAAGAAATACAAAATGACTGTCAATCAACATCGATCTGGGGCTCCATGCAAAGATCACCTCGTGGGGTATCCTTGATCATTAGGAAGGTGAGTGATCAGCCTAAAACTACACAGGGGGAACTTGTTAATGATCTCATGGCAGCTGGGACCACAGTCACCAAGAAAACCATTGGTAACACATTACGCCGTAATGAATTAAAATCCTGCAGTGCCTGCAAGGTCCCCCTGCTCAAGAAGGTCCATGTGCAGACCCGTCTGAAGTTTGCCAATGAACACCTGGATGTTATGCGAGTGAATTGGAGAAGGTGGTGTGGTCAGATGAGACAAAAATTGAGCTCTTTGGCATTAACTCAACCCGCCGTGTTTAGAAGAAGAGAAATGCTGCCTATGACCCAAAGAACATAGTCCCCACTGTCATGCATGGAGGTGGAAACATTATGTTTTGGGGGTGTTTCTCTGCTAAGGGCACAGGACTACTTCACCACATCAATGGGAGAATGGATGGAGCCATGTACGGTAAAATCCTGAGTGACAACCTCCTTCCCTCCACCAGGACATTAAAAATGGGTCGTGGCTGGGTCTTCCAGCAGGACAATGAGCCAAAACATACAGCCAAGGCAACAAAGGAGTGACTCAAATAGAAGCACGTTAAGGTCATGGAGTGGCCTAGCCGGTCTCCAGACCTTAATCCCATAGAAAACTTATGGAGGGAGCTGAAGCTCCAAGTTGTCAAGCAACAGCCTCAAAATCTTAATGATTTAGGGATGATCTGCAAAGAGGAGTGGACCAAAATTCCTCCTGACATGTGCGCAAACCTCATCATCAACTACAAAAAAAGTCTGACTGCTGTGCTTGCCATCAAGGGTTTTTCCACCAAGTATTAAGTCTTGTTTGCCAGAGGGATCAAATACTTATTTCTCTCTGCAAAATGCAAATACATTTATAAAATTTATACAATGTGATTTTCTGGATTTTATTTTTGATATTCTATCTCTCACAGTTAAAATTAACCTACCCTTAAAATTATAGACTGTTCATGTCTTTGTCATTGGGAAAACTTACAAAATCAGCAAGGGATCAAATACTTATTTCCTTCACTGCATCTCACCCGATCTCCCCATAAACATGCATGTTTAGTACAGTAGAGTATTGCACTGAATGAGAAGACAAGAGTGAGCTATTGGCAGTGAGCTCTGGCAGTGAATTATCTCCCCAAGAACAGAAGGATCTCCAACGGCTTGTTCCTTATTTCTTCTGACATCTGCTGTCGTGATGAGAGTTGGGAGGCCCCATACACATTAGATGCTTGACCAATGGGTTTAGCGGGCAATCATCATGTGTACAGCCAGCTTAACAGTTTAGTCGAGTTACTATAATGCAGAAGAACATTTCATTCTTCTTACATCAATTTTATTGTCAGTGCGTGGTGTAAAGACTACACTTCCCACAATGTAGTCCAAATTACTTAGCAAACAGGAATGATGGAAAATTTTAGTTCTGAAGCCTGAGGAATTGTTGATGCAGCTTTGGAGTATAATACTGGTATTATCTCAGGATCAATACAAGATAAATAATGTAATGTATTTATAAAGTGGCTCATTTTTTATTGACATTACTTATATATGCAACAGTGGGTATGCTTGTATTGCTTCTGGATGTCTTGAAAGCCAGGCTGAGAGTGATGGAAACAGCTGAGCCTTTGCTATGCTGTTTGTGTAACTCCCATAGAAGTAAATGTGAGAAAAACAAACTGCATAGCACAGTAAGTTATCCTTTTTCCATTACTTGGGAGCTCCGAAAACAGCAAAACTCACAGCGTTACACTTTTTTATGTAACCACCATTCACTTTTAGGTAGGAGTTAAAAAAAAACAGCATAGGGTAATCTGCTTGGCTGTTTTTAGAACTCCCAGCCAACACATCCAGGTGGGACAATGCTGCTAGGGTTGGGGGCAGGGGCATAATTTCAGGGGGTGCAAAGGATGCTTTAGGGGTCCCTCAAGGTGTCTCTTCTCAACATGAGGAGACCATTACTATAAGTGATTTTAGTTGGGGGCCTTGTTACAGGTTTTACATTGGTGCCCATTGGTGCTGGGCATTAGTAAGAGTGGTACAACATAACGTAAAACTCTATGGGATTAGATTTTAATGCAGGGCATTGCATATTGTGAAACTGTGACAGAGAAGTGGGCTGGTTTATGCTAGGTTCACATTAGCGTTTGGGTGTCTGTCCTTTGGGTCCACATGGGGACCCGAAAGACGGAGACCCTATCCGCTTAAAAAGCGGTTACACATCTTTTCTCTCTGCCGATTTTACGTAGATTCTGTGGTGGAGAATCCAATGCAAGTGTGAATCCAGCCTTAGTTAATTAGCTAGACAGCCATCCCCTTGAAGCATGCTGCTGGAGGGGAAGGAAGCTCCCAGTCACCAGAGCCTGTGTTCCCGGGTCACATGACTGGAAATAAAACTATAAAATATTAATAGAATATTAATAAGTTAATGATTTTACATTTTAAACCACTGAACTTTTTTCTAACAACCTCTTTAATACTATCTACATACAATATCTACATCAGCCAGCGTCCCCTGGTGCCCCAGGCATCTTCAGAATCTACTAATACCCATGTATTGCACTGTGTAAATATGAGGTGTCCTTATAGAGAAGAAGGTTTCGCAATAGAAGCAGAGATATCCCCATGGCATGCATGTTTCTTGCTCTGAACAGTGGTTAAGGAGTATGTATGACAATGGTAGTAAACATGGTGTTACACTTGTATTCTATACTAGGTTCTAGCAAGAAGCTGCACACAAAATCTAATAATGGAACGGTGGCCATGATCTCTACGGAGTCTTCTGTATCTTTTAGGCATCTTAAAATTCAATCTCTACAAATGACTAACAACAGAACATGTCAGTTTCTGCCATTCTCATTTCTTATAAGGTCATGACATCCTTACAAGCGGGGCTTGTGCGTATTTGTTTGCTATTTATCTTGAGACACAAAATTGCTCTTTAGATTTTCTGCCGTTTCCTCCAAACCTTTCATGTCATAGTAATTTCTACCAATTTTACATGTTCCTTTAATAGCAGTGTCAAGGATTTGCAAATGAAAATAAAATTTCATAGCAATGAACATCATATTCAGCATTTACATGCGAGTGAGGGTGAGAAATAACAGGTTTAGAGTATGAAAATAAACAGTTTTTTATTTTTAGTCACTGCACGATATATAGCACTAAAAGATCTATCCATCAATGTCACATCAGCCAAGAAAATTATCACGTTTAATGAAACAGACCTTGTTCTTTCAGAGGGAATAATACAGTGCTGTGGCCAACTATAGGTAAATAGACCAAAATTTTAGAAAAAAAATAAAAAAAGACATGGAATGCACATCCCAATATTATACATTGATCAATGCTTCTCAGTAAAATCTAGAAAAATTAACATGAAGTTCTTAGTATACATTTTGATCAAGGTGTATAAGACCACTGCCCACTTCACGGCAACCTCTGTATCTGTATGGTCCTTTTTCCTGTAGTTGTGGTTCAACATGGTGACCTCCACCATTGCAGTACAGCGCCCACAGGGGGGTTTAGAGAGAATAATACAGTGCTGTGTGGGGGCATTGTGGAGGCCCATTATATTACTTGTGGGTGGCTGTGGAGGGCCATTATCTTTCAAGTGGGGGCACTGTGAGGGGTCATTATCTTTTGTGTGGGAGCACTATGGAGGGACATTATATTATTTGTATCGGCTCTGTGGAGGGCTATTATCTTGCAAGTGGGGGCACTGTAAGGGGCCACTATCTTACATGTGGGGTGTCATTATCTTACATCTGGGGGAACTGTGAAGGGACGTGTTGTGGCACTGACAGAGACCATTATACTTCCTATGGTTGTACTGATGTGGACATTCTACTGATTGTGGGGGCCATTATGTTACATGTGGGGGCACTGAGAGGACTGTTGTACTACACATGGGGTCAGTGAGGGAGCCATTATTATAACTTCATGGAGGCTCCAAACTAAACTTTATATTGTTAACATTTATAAGTGATAGCTACTTTGAGTGTACTAAGTTGGGACTTTTTCTCACTATGGGGTGCTTCACTTGAAAAAGTTGTGAAACACTGGTTTAGAAAGCATTTTTAATTTTTCCATGGAAATTGGCTACAATTGCTTGAGACATGATAGACATGTTTATTTTTAATAAGAAACTATATAACATGCCTTATTTTAGTCTTTTAATATCTATAGTTGATCATTTATAAATTTTTCTGTGCCAGTGTTGTCAACGCAAGTCAAGTCAAGTTAAACTTTGCTACATCTGTATACTGTACATAGTATAAAATAGATTTGAAAAAAAATAAGATCCCCAGAGGATGTCTTAGTATCAGTTAAAGTCTGTTAGAAACGAGTTTGCTCTACAAAGCAGACTTAGCTAGTTTTGTTGCTTATATTTAGACATTTCTGGAGGCAGTATGAGGCTTCCGCTATACAATCTGCTACTCCTAAAATAACATGGACAGCTGGACTTTAAATTACTCTATGTATTCTGTGCTGCTGAACATGAGTTCAACTGCTGAGTCAACAGAAGCAGGTTGCAAACATTATGAGTAATGCCTTGAGAAAAGTAAAATTAAGGATCTTGATGACTTTATCATAAAGGTATATGAAGCAAAATTATAACTTTATAAACTGACCATAAAGTAAGCAGAAAAAAAATCACATTAGCAATGACTGGAATAACTGAGAGCAATGTATTGCAACTACTGCATCCAGGGTAAGAGACATGTTCTGTATCTAAGGTAATGACTGTTCATATTTACACATTCTAGAGATATTGAGAAATGAGAGTGCCCCTGTAGAAAAGAAATGTATCTCTTATACGAGACTTATCTAAGGTATTAGGCTGATTGACAGCTTTCCCTTTTCCTTATGTATGTATAGAGAAGGCTGTCAATCAGCCTTGTAGACAGGGTAGCAGCACTCTGGTTGTTTCTTTTAGGAGTCCTGCCAGGATTTATGCTTCTTTTTACTCATAAATCCTGCTCCAGAATCATTTAAGCTGTATATCATAGAGCTCTACCTATCTACCTTGTCTCAGTGCAACTAAAATCACCTGATTGTGGTATTCTAGAAATAGAGATATTCATATAGGAATAGGCCCCTGTAGAAAACATGTGTCTTTATTTTTTAAGGGACATTATCTAAAGGGTAATCTTTTTTTCATTGTTAAGATTTCTGTTTGTAGTTATTGGGGGGAATTTATTGAAGTTACCACACCAGTTTTCTCCAGCACAAGTCTCTCATTCTCAGGCTCAGAAATATGCCACATTGTCTACTTGCTGACCTTCTCACCACTTTACTATATTTTACTCACGTTATAAACTGGTGTGACATGACAGGTATAGATTTCAATTCTAGTTCATGGAACCTCAGGCAATGCACCAGAATTATTAAGAAGCCAGAACCTATTAATAATTTTGGTGCATCTGCACCCAGCCCTCACAATATTAAGACTAGCACACAATGATCTTAAGGAATTCCCTCCAGTAGATGTAAACCTTCCTTATTTGGTACTAGGAGATAAAAATCTGTCCTGGTTATATGATGATCACTCTGGCGCACGACTGACTACAGTACAGTTTCCAGACCAGTACAGTTTTCACATGACCAGGACAATTTTTCTCTTATTATCTAAGACCAAGCAATGGAGGACCATTCAATGACTGCAAGCAGTTCTTAAAAACATGAGGAATTGTTGCAAAAAGTAATTTGGAAATTATATTGCTTTTCCGATCTGTACTGGGGCGCTAACAACCTTATGCCATTTAGAATAGTTTAATATTTTATGTGGCAGAGGAACCTTTGGGGTCCCCTTGGGTTCATGGCTCAGTAGTGACTGCTACTTCTGCATCCCCTATAACAACACCTTTATTCAGTTTGACATATAGGTGTTTCAGAAACATTACTCAACTAGGAACATAACTATCTTCTACTATGGTTGATAAGTACTGGAAACATAATCTTTTTCTCATGTTTACTAGATGAGGGAAAAGAATATGCAAATAAGTCCTCCTCGGTGGAGAAGTGGAACTTGCTCTAGCGCCTCCCTATAGATCAATGTCTGTTTTTTCCTGAAGTCTAGTAGCATAATCTAGGAATAATAGTCAATGTCTCCTCCAAAAAGAAAAGGCCAAAGACGACATCTGCAAGGAGTTTCTATGTACTCCCCTTGTTTGCATGGGTTTCCTCCCAAAATCCAAAGACATGCTGATAGGGAATTAAGATTGTGAGCCCTACTTGGGACTGTGTTTACAATATCTGTAAAGCGCTGCAGAATATGTTAGCGCTAAATAAATCAAGAAACTGATCCACAGCCACTAGGTTTCAGGAAAGTTTGTATCCTTTCTCCATAAGATAGAGGAGCGTCTGACCGCTGATAATTGGGGGTCTTTTCCCCTGTTGAAAATTCAGGCATTCCACAGCCTGGTTGAGTATAGGCCTGTCACTTGGTGCTCCAAAGTACAGCACTTGACTATCTTCGGCACTCCCATTGAACGAACTCTCAAGTTAAACACCTACATTCATTGGTCAGGTCGAATTGGCAATGGGGGGGGGAACACCCAGTCAGCCCCCACCAAACAGGTATTTATCCTGTATCCTATGAATAGAGGATATATACTAAATGAAAAATAAATTCCTAGGGGCAGGGTATATCTGAAAGCCGTTATCAATATGTTATTGTCTAGGAATAAATTATTCAAAGTAAATCCTATTCTGTGGAGATCAAATGCATATAAAGGCTCTGTAATACCCATTTTACCACATTACTCCCACAAGTGAACTGATGCATGGGCATTTCTCTGATGCCTTAGTGTTTTTTGCTGCTTTTATTATGACTCATGAATATGGCAATTGTGTGAATCCTTAACACACAGACATATATTCAACAGGACTATAATATGTACAGTATTTATATACAAATGGAGGTCCTCAAAAGATATCGCAGGGATTTTCTGGGACCAATATAGATCAAAGAATGTTTGACATGTGCTGATCTATCATGTTTAGGTTGTGGAATCCCCAGGGCTATACCAAGACTTTTTGTACTGAAACTTTTTTCAATTAAAGTCATTAAAATCTTAGTAAGAGATTTTCAAAGGATTTCCAATCAATATTCCTTATAGTCTATGCTGTGGAAAAAGTATCTTTTACTTTCTAAAATCTCTCAGAATTCCATGTATGTAGCAATTAAAAGTAAAATCTGCTAGCGACGTGCTTGACTGATGCGATTATGAAGAGATTTTCAAGCTACTCAGTGCATTGTAATGGACAGCAACATCACAGTGATCATTTTATAGAGAGAGCTAAAAAGTCTGGTTGTAGACATAAAGGGAACCTGTCACCAGGTTTAGGGCCCCAAGCCAACACATTGAAGTGTAAAATAAACGCAGAAGAGATTACACCTCATCCACTCTGAACATTGCCATGCTTGTGAGCCCATGTAATGGTATAGTCTCATGAAAGAATTTTGCATTGATTTTCATTGTATTTTTTTTCCGCAGCGTTTTCACAGGAAGTCTGCAGAGTTTTCCTCTGTGGACTTTCTGCCTATATTATACGGAAAATGCTAGCATTTACATAGAAATAATTGACATGCTGTGATTTACAAAAACGGAAGCATTTTTGAAATCGCTGCATTTCTGCTACAAATTTTTTTCTGCAATGTGTGGATGGGAATAGCCAGAATCCAATCCACTTTGCAGGTAAGCCAAAACACTGCATTTTCGCAGCGTGGAGCCCCCCAAACTCAGGTGGATTCAGACTCAAAATCAGCACCAAATTCTGCTCTCAATATGCCTACCATTGATGTAGGACATCCACCTCAAATTCCTCTTCCATTCCCACCATGTGAAGGAACCCTAAAAGGGCCCTTACAATTGTGTAGCTGTTACTCTCAGTATGGACTGTGATATCCATGTATGGACATAGTGGTGGTGATGTGGTTGTCAGTTGATGTATCACCAGGGCCGTTTTAACACATTAGTGGGTCCCATTAAAAGGTTGCATAAGTCCCCCCCCCACATAATTTAATGTCTCCTCAAGTGGCCCACACAAAAAAGGTCCTCTTATGTAGACCTCACATAATGCCCATGAGACCATTTAATCAATATATCATATACAGATACAGTAGGTTCCAGCTGTAGTAATGTCTCCGGCTCAACACTTATAACACCTCCTTGCCACAGGCACCATCAGATGAAGCCTGAATGGTGGACCACAGAGCTTATAGCTCTGTGCGCCACCATTGTAATCAACTTTATCTATATCCTAAGGATGCAGATAGATTTGAAATAGCTACATGTGGACTGTCCCGCTTGATCTCGAATGTACAGCACATACATACATACATAAATAAATAAATGATAATAATGATCTGGGTTGACTGAGGAGGCCCCCACTACCATAGGGCCCAGTACAGATGTACCATTTGCCTTAAGTGGCCCTATGTATCACTGTGATGTTTCCTCTGTGCAGAACCTCATTGAGTAAGTTACATTATGAATTCTGCACTGTAACATGTTGCATGTATAAAAGTAAAAAAAAAAAAAAAAAAAAAAATCTAATTACTTGACTGAAACTTCCCATTCTCTGCCTTTTAATTTAATTAGCTTTTGTGTAACCAGATAATAAACTAATATAGGCTACCTAGAAGGATATATATTTATAGATTATAGTAAACTTCCACTAATAGAAGTAAGAGAGTTGATAAAGTTGTAAGATACAGATGTTTTTTTACAAAACTTTTGTCAGCAAATGAAATTGCCTAGTAAATAATATATCTGAGTAGCCTTTATCTGTCTATAGTATATACTCTGCTGCCTATATCTTTTCAGGTAATGTAGGTTCAATCAATAGACATAAACCATTAAGCTTTGCTGTATCAATTGATTTTCCACAGAGCGCCTGATCGCGTAGATGCTCTGATAGCTAAAATAGCTAAATGAGAAATCCAAAATAATGCTTAATTAGGATTTCTACATTGCACAGACCCAATCAATTGCTAATTGTAATGGTAGTTACACTAAACCTTTTGGAAGTGTGCTAAACTTCCATGCCATCAGTTTATCATAGTATCGATTGAAAGCTAGTCTTTCTTAGGACATAAATTTGGCTAGTTACCTATATTAATCTTCAGTTTCTGAATGGTGTTAATTGTGTTTTTTTTATTGCTTTAATATGTATACATTCTATAGATTACCTAATTCACTATTTCAATTCTAATAAATTCTGTTTTTAACTAATGGATGTTATTCTATTGGGGAGATTTCCTAAGCAAAATAAATAATATATTGGTAATTGCGTCATCTATTTTTTATGCAATTTTGCCATCTCTTATGTCTACGTTAATGGTTTTGGAAAGGGTCAAGAGAAAGGGGTGTGGCTAAAAAAAGTTATAAAAGAGAGCAAATTTATTTAAACCACAACTTTTTGCAACCAATTATTTGTCTACATGTGCATCAGTCATTTTTGACAAATCAATACATTAATAATCCCTATGGCATTGCTAATAAATGTCTCCCATACTGATCAGTGAATATTTTATGAACATATAGTATAAATAGGTACGGCTCCCTCTATGTAATGTACTATGTTCTGGAGAAATATTTTGTTGCCTTTCTTGTAGGTGTGCATTTTTTCAACCAAGAGTTTTTATGTACAGTCAGGGAAAAATATCAGGACAAGACAAGAACATGAGTTTAGACTCTGCCCATATCTGCAGTATCTTCAAGATACTGATCTGGATATTGCACTTTTGTCCTGTGCATTTAGGACATGAGCAGGCTTTGGCCTCATTACAGCATTTCATGTCTGTGTTAAGACTATTTCACCGATTCTGTCAAAAATGGTAGACGAAATAGTGCAGCATCCAGTAGTATGCCAAATACTTCTCTTATTTTCATCCTAGGATGGAGCATTACAACATAAATAACTAATACAGATGTGAACAGAGCCTTACTAAAAGCAAGAGACCTACATATTTTCTTTTATTATATACCTATTCCCCCAACATATATAATTTAACTAGTTTTATTTATTATTTATTTATTATGCTTACTTATATAGCGCCATCATATTCCGCAGCGCTTTACAGACATTGACAGTCACTGTCCCATATAGGGCTCACAATCTACATTCCTTATCAGTATGTCTTTGCTTTATTTAGTTATTGTTTTGTATTCATAGTATCTGTCTCTTCAGTTGTATCATGTGATCTCATTTTAACCTGCTGGGAATTACATTGCTTTCTGTTCTGTCAAACAGTTTTACTTCCCGTATGAAGAAATTGCATGAACTGTTCCACACAGGTTCTACACAGGGACACATACTCCTAACACAGTTGCTGCTGACAATTAGATGGTTTTTGTCATACAGTTATAAATTATAATGAAGAGAATGACAGTACAGCATCACTAACTATATACTTACATTCTCTTAGATTATTAGGGAACTAAATACAATACAGAGAACGTTATATTTACATATATGTCTCCCAGCAGCAGAGATGGTCATGTCTCTAGTTGCCCATGTGATGGAAGAGAAATCTAAAAATCAAGATTATCAGACCAAACAGAAGGCTGCAGTTCAGGGAAATTAATGCAATATACAGTACTGTGCAAAAGTTTTAGCCATAAAATGCTTCAAAGTAAGAATGCTTTGAAAAATAGAAGTGTTAATAGTTTATTTCTGTCAATTAACAAAATGAAGTGAATAAACAAAAGAGAAATATAATTCACATCAACATCTGGTATGACCACCCTTTGGAGTAGGAGTATTGGAAGCCATAATATGGCCCCTGCAGAGACTTTGAGACAGGATTTGAGCAAGCAAATGGAGAACTAAACACAGAAGATCTGTGTTTAGTTCATCAAGATATTTGGAGCAACCTCCCTGGTGAGTTCCTTAAAAAACGGTGCCCAAGTGTCCCCAGAAGAATTGATGCTGTTTTGAAATCAAAGGATGGTGATACCAAATATTTATGTCATTTAGATTTCTCTTTTTGTTCATTAACTTAATTTTGTTAACTGACAAAAATAAGCTATTAATACTTTTATTTTTGAAAGCATTCTTACTTTGCAGCATTTCCCCATGTCTGCCTAAAACTTTTGCACAATACAGTACATAAAGCGCAGAGTATGATAGACAATCAGATAAGGGATGCAGTGATTGAAAAAGGTGTTTTTTTTGGACTGCTTTTTTAATACCTATTTGTATATCTCAGTGGTGTACTAAATCTACTCTCAACACCTCTGCTGAAATATAGATACTTAGACATTTTACACCACATATCTTTTAGTGTCTGGAACAGATGGAAAAGAATGACTGTCAAAAGCTTGCTTCACATTATTGCAATCACAATGTATCACATAGATGGTATTATTGCATATTAGCCAAACTGTCACATTCATGAGCCCTTCTGCTGTCTTTCTTCCACAATTTAGCAAGAAGAATACAATATGGCATTCTACTTGGTGTTTTATGAAACTTTTTGGAAGCTAGCCATTATTCCTGTGATTGCCTTGTGAAGTGTATGTAATGGAAATAAGACTTTATTTACTGCAGTACTAGCATTATCAATCATTGTGTAATATGTAATGGACTGGACCGCTGTATATTGTTATTATAGAATGTATAATAATCATCTACACGATGAGAAAAAAGTAAGCTATTACTATGTCTAGTATCTTGATGTTTCTAATTATGTAGCAAGCTGAAATCTGGATCTTATCGCTGGGTTTCTCTACCAGAAATCTGTATCATTACAGCACACATTGAGTGAATGGAAAAACTGAGGAAGTATTTGCTAAAACATTATTGGTGGTTGACAATGTATTAGACTTGGATTTAGACGAATAGAATACAAGCAACTAAGAGTTTCTATGAATTAAAACCCAACCTGCTATTAACATTGTAATTGCCAGCTCTTTTCTTAGCTCTCTATACTGTCTGCATATTTAATTCATTTGGATAACAGTCAGTAACCACTACAACCACTACAACCTCCTCAAATAAAAAAAGCATAATCTGTCACCTAACAGTCGACACTATAAGATGGTGATTTATCAATTCATTAAATAATGTGAAGAGACTCTAAAGCAAGGAAGAAGACTGGGGGACTGGATAGTTGTTAAAATTCTTTTATGCGGCTGTATCATTGTAAATGATGCTGCTGTATTATGTTGGATTTCATGGAGAAAATATTCAAGTGTTCTCCTAGAGCAGCAATGGAGCAGAGATTTGCTATTTCCAATTATCTGCTGCTTCTAGACTAATTCCGAGTTGTTTTTCACTTGCTCATGTTCTGACCTTTGAGGTGTGCACATCTATTGAGGAATCCTGGGTTATATTTAGCATCTTCCCATCTCATCCCACAGTCAGACTGTGCCTTGCAAACAAATTAGTATTGGTATCAAACCACAGTCATCTTGGATGGAGGAGAAAAATAACGACTTTTGTGTAAAATAATTATGTATACAAAACCTATTTTAAGATGTTTATATCTTACTATAGAAGATACTTGACTAAACTGTATTTACTTTCAAGATACATTTGAACTTGGAATAAACTGGATAAAAGGAGGATATAGCAAGAATTTCCTAAATTTCATTATATATATATATACAGTACATTGATATAGCACATTCACTATGTCTCTATATGACTATATGATTTATGTAGTCAGTAGAAGTACTAGTGCAGGAATTGCAACATTGGAGATCATGGTGACCTTTACTGAGTTATGACTTGTCTCCTGCTGTACATAAAATGAATATGATATGTCTACAAGATATCACACCTAGACATACCTGCCTGCTTTTATATTATCAAGATGGAAGCTGAATTGTAGCATGGAAAGGTGAATTTGTGAAAAACAAAAGACAGATGACATTTCAAGGATCTCAAGAGAATATTTATCATTGCTTTTCTAGCTACACTGTGCAAGTACAAAGTAAAGGTTAAATATTCTAACTCACCATAGGAAGCAATACTAGAAAGCTAGGCTATAGATGGCAAAGTACGTGTCTAATAGCTTCACCTAATCAGAACATACAGTAGGAGATTCATGAGGAACCTACTGCTGCAATATCTTATGGAAAGAGAAATAATAAAGGAATCCATTTGTACTTACATTCATCTTCTATGTGTCTCCCTTTCAAGTCATTTTACAGGAAAATTCCAATCATTTGCAGATAGCAGTGTTTGAGAGGCATGTTCTGCACCAACTGTCTGTCATATTGTTCATTGCTTCCCTTTCCCTTCAGAGACCATTCCTCCTGGACTTGAATGCTCAGTTCAAAAATAGACTTTAATTCACTTCAAACATTCACGCCTTAACTCTTTGCAGCAGCTGCCAGCGTCTAAGCTAGCAAAATGTAGCTGCAACCAATTTCAATATAATTCTCCCCTCCCCAGAAAACGACTAGACTGTGCCTGGGGTCTCCTGAACTTGTCTTAACCCTCCAATTTCATGACGATTTCTGAGCAAGGCTGCAAGAGCGAGAGCTGATCGTTCCAAAAGCCTTCCCTATTTCATTCATCAACCTTGCAGGGGGAAATGTGTTTCTGGTATGAATTATTCATGAGTTCAGTTCTGCTAGACCCAGGACATGGTGTTAATCATTAATAGGTTGTGACTTGCTTTTTTTTTAATCTGCTTTCTTTGTTCAGATATTAAGGTTTCTTCAGTTTGCCGTGCTACATACAGAAATAACTCTTTACCTTGGTTGTCATTTTTGTAAACATTTTGCATCTTTACATCTATCTATCTATCTATCTCTCTATTTATCTTACATCTGTCTCAATCTATCTAGTTATCGCATACCTGTCTCATATCTATTTATCTATCTGTTTCATATCTTATTCCTGCAGGTAACTTCAGTATGATATAAAAGAGGGTTAAATAGTAAACTCTATCTGAAAACAAATATTACTTATGTACCATGAACCAGTTCTTCTCTATAGGTTAAATGGCTTAAGTATTTCCTCTTTGATGTCAGAAAATTTGATTGATGACATCATCGACAGACTTGTAATGTCCACTCTATAACTGAAATAGAATCAAACCATTGCCATAGCAACATAATGAAATTCTAGTAACCCTGTTCTATACTTTTTTCCTCCCTCAAAATACAGTACAAGAGCCAATCATTTCTCTGGATGGATAGTGAATGGAAAGCTAAGGCTATTTTGTTCCCTGCTGCTTCATTTAATACAAGCTTGACTTGTCCGATACTTGGCTACATCAGCCTCAAAATACCCTCCAATAAAATTAAAGGCTAGGACATTTAGTAGGAACTTAATGAGGCCATTGTCTTCTGGAGTTAGAATGTTTCTTCAGACGAACACTGGACATTTTAATACTGTGTTATACTTCATAGTGGAGACTGCAGACTGCTTCAAGAAAGCTGCTAAGGATCCAGGCAGTTGAATTTGTATAGAAATAACAACTGCATGCCTTTCTAGGAGATTTCTATGTAAATAGCTATTTGTAATCCAAAGCTAATAGAATATCCTTCCAATGATCTTTTTATTCCCATTATGCAAACAAAACCAGAGGCATCCCTTATAAAAACAGAAACGGTTACATCATCAACATAGAAAATCCACATTTAGTTAAACAGCATTTTCTCTTGTGGCCTATATTCACTGCTGCATGCTTGAAAGGAAGCAATCAAAAGCCAGGGGTGTAGGGAGTGCAGAGATAGCAGTCACTACCGGACCCTGAGGGCCCTCAAAAGTTGCTCTGCCACATAAAATATACTATTCTAAATGGCACAGGTAGGTAGAGGCCCAAACACAGACTTTGAATTGGGGCCCAGGAATTTCAAGTTACATCTCTGGCTATAGCTATAGTAGTCACTATTTTAGACCGTTCACTTGCATAGACTGAGCTGCAGAGAGCTGCAATACCAGGTACAGCCACTACAGTATGTATGGCGCTGTGTCTTGGTAAAAGATGAAAGGGATCTATCTCTTACCAGAGCACCACCGTTCGTTCTAGCAGATGATCAATGAGACCTACCTATGGGTAGGCCATCAATATTATAATCCTGAAAAAATTCTTTAAAATATACAGGACTCATTTTGATCATAAGGATATAACTTCCATCTGTCATTGTGCACAGTGACAAAACATAAATTATATGATGGACTAAGTCTGCAAGTGCATCAGGGATGGGCCTGACTTGTCTAAAGGCAGATGAGGCAGGCACATGTTGAAAATATCACCCATAGCTAAAAGAGTGAGGTTGGGTATCAATTCCATAGGAGAATTGGAGCATTTTCAGCTGTCCGTAGGCATATCTGGCATATTGGATCCACCCCTGGTGCACTTGCAGATTGATCTGCATATATCTAAAATGATGATTATGTCTGCATTACTTTAACAGTTAAGGTATGTTTCTGCTCAACAAAAAGGCCTCTACCTAGCACTATTATTGGTTTGGCAGACATTTTGGACCTGATAGACTGCTATTAAGGGTGTTCATATCCGCTTTTAAGATTCCATTAGGAGTCTCTTCACAGACTACATAAAAAAATGATTCACTATTTTGTCTGTTGAAATTCTGGATTACCACATATAATGACCACGTTATAGTCAAAGAGATCTGTTTGAGACAGTTGGTATCCATCATGTCTGGGTTGTGGCACTTCATTCTTTATATTGCTCTGCTCCTATGACAGATTAGAAGAACAGAAATAACCAGTGGAGATCTGACAATGGCATGTAAGCATGTGGGGATTGATGTTTACCTATCAATGACTCTGGCGCACTATATAAGCAGTGCACCAGTCTTTTTCCCAGGGCAGTTTGGGCCAAGAAGTACCATCTATTCACTAACAGAGTAGTGGTACTGACAGAATGGACTTGCCACTCAAACCCATTAAAATTCTACTGCTTCCACGCCCTATCGAAGTGTAAAGCATAATGCTTTATGGCAACACCTTAAAAACATAAAAGCACTATACGTATTGGTTGGCAAAGTGATTTGTATGCATTAAAATACTAACATATTGGGGCACATTGATCAATAGAAGTCTGACACTTTTCTATCTACATTTGCGCCAAAATTTGTGGTACCCAGCATTTACAACATATTTTATGAACAATGTACACCAGAAAGAACAGGAAAATACGACTGGCTCAGCATTTTTGAAAAATGTGCACCAGAATGGGCCTGGTTTAATTTATGAAACAGAAAAGAACGAATAAGGCGCAGATTTTCTTGTGAAAAGTAGACCAAGTTTAAAAATGGTGTAAATTTACGCCAGTTTACTACGTGTGCCATAAATTCTGTCATGCGCCACATATTTGTCTTCTCATGATGTGTGTCTGCTTATTTTGTGCCTAAAAATTGTTGGCTTTTTGATGTATGTACCAACTATTTCTTCCTTACAGCGTGTGAGTTAAGTTTTTTTTTTTTGTCTACATGTTTTGCACAAATATGTCTCATGGTGAAGCTTAACACTTTTAGTTGGATGATATTTGAGTCAGAATTTTGGCGCTTCTAGAAACTCTCCATATTTATGAAGGTCTATACAACAGATTTATAAATATTTCTAAAACTACAAACGAAACAATATTGATAAATGTGCCCCATTGTGTTTCAAGAGCCCTCACTTATTTTAGTTATTAAATTTTTATATGGTACTTGCTTCTCATCACCTTTCCATGCCTCTTTAACATGTACTGTATGTTTTTCTTGTATTTTATGCCTCATGCTAATGGTTACATTAGGTCTTAGCTGCATGCAGAGCTGTAATAGAACAACCACAGAGGTGCATAGGGCCAGCACAGTATCTCTGTATGTTGTCTCCATACACAAATGATCAGATTTTTTTAAACAGAAAAAATTTATATACTCTATATTATGCTGTAGGCAAAAATGGAGCTGACAAAATGCTTGGTCAAATAAGTGGGCACTAAGCATTGTATAATGGCACAGACAGTCCATATGGCTCAGTAACAGAGAGCACTATTTGACCATATGTCACTCACACAACCTTCATGCTGTGTTTGAGGCCTTAAAAATGTTTTTTAGTTATTATTAATGAGAACTATCATATCTCCTTGTGTCCTTCTACATATGTCTTTAAGGTTATAGTCTGATTATGGTTTCTTGACTACTTTGCTTTAGTTTTCCACTAATGCACATATAGACAAAAGTACTGAAGTCAAAGATATTAGCATTCTACAAGTCTATTTCTGTTCTCTATGTATTTACACTAAAGTTTAGCACCCCTACAATGTATGATGTCAGTAGAATTTAAGGGGTTATTCCCATCCTGGCAAATGAATCCTAAAATGTAGAGACTTAGTCCTGGGGCAAGATTTATGGGAACAGCAAAGGATAACTGCTCTACTCTGTTTGCGGCTCTATTCTGTTCCTGTACCTCTCCTAGAGAAGAATGGGAGCTACTGATACAGCATAACACATTTAGCTACATTGTTTCCATAGCTATGAAGCTCATCTGTGCTACTCTGTTTATGAAGCTCCCATTCCCCTCTAAGGGAGTTAAAGGAACAGCATAGAGCAGTCCTACTTGGCTGTTCCGGAAGCCCCTCCCTAGGAGTTGGGATGGGGAGCAGTTATTCCCATCTCAACAGTGATTTGCCAAGATGTGACTGTTCAGCTGTGAGCTTAAAATTTAAGATGTAAGACAGTATTTACATGGGCAATGCTTAGCGACTACTTATTGTTTTTTGCGCTTTCTGAAAGGCTGCTTTTTAGCTCAGCTTTTTTAATGTAGAGCTGTGATTTATGGCTACAGCTGAGCTACATTGTCTGTAGGGAGTCTGAGGTAGTCTAAAACACACCTCTTGTCTCATCAGGGGTGTAAGCTTCTGTTTTCTCCCACCCCTGCAGGCCTACCTAACTAGATTGTATTCTGTGGATAAACAGAAGTCTATCATTATTTAGTGTAATAAAGTTTAGGAAAAACAACTCAAAAGTAAAGTAAACAACTCTAAACTCCCGATTCCTCATTATTATATGTATTTGACCATTGATACATATTATGTATTGAATTTTATTTGGCCGTATATATTTTTAAGCCTTCACCTGAAATATAATTCATATTTTGTACAATAGCGCTATCATTGAAAATCAAACTTATGTGTTTCAGTGGATGAATGATAGATTTTGGTCACTTCTTCTATTACATTCGTTAAAGTTTCAGATGGATGGGCAATCACTGTGGCAGAAAAAATGTATACTATCAAAAGTAGACCAGACTGTGTTCTCCTAAATGATTCTTTAGCCTTTTTTAGTGGTGTCTTGGGCAATCAGATAGTACTGTTTAGAAAATGGTAGTAGAAATCTGTCTGGCCGCTATGAGCACACCTCTACATTGTTATTTGCACTCTTTTCCATAAATGACTTATGTTTTTATGGACACATTTAATAATTCTTGTTCTAAAGGATTAGGTTTCAAAGGGACACAAAGGCTAAGGCCCCACGTAGCGGGCTGCAGTGAAAAAGCTCTGTGGGAAAAACCGGAGCGAAATTGCATCACGGTTTTTCCCACAGCGCTTTTCTGCTTCAATTACACCTATAGGGAAACCGCTGGCATTTCCGTAGGTATAATTGACATGCTGTGATTTCCAAAACCATAATGGTTTTGGAAATTGCAGTGTTTAACATAGATAAGATAAGTTAACATCGTACATCGTAACATCGTAGGGTCCATGGAAAACAAATGGCATGGACAGCACATGGATGATATCCGTATGCCGTCCATGCCCTAAATGGACCCATTCATTTCCTGCGGTGAGCCACGCTGCAAAATATACAGGAATAGGATCTGTCCTACATGGACTCCTGATAATACATGGATGTGTGAATGAGATAATAGAAAATGATGGGTCAGTGTCCTAGCTGTGAAAATCACTGCACTCAGATATAGAATTGTGGGAGGAAGGAGGGGAAGATAGCTGACCTAGAAGAATATAACATATAAAACAATTATTTCTATAATAGTAAAAGATTTGAGGAGCAGAGCTGCAGTTCTTCAGTGGCACAACTACAGTATATGGCTCCCTACACTGTATACAGCTTCCGCCTCTGTACACTGTAGAGGTGGCAACAGGGAACTGCAGAACTGGTGCTCTGCTCCCATTCACTTGAATAGTAGCAGAGCTGCTTCTGGTATACGGGTATATGGTATACAGCTTCCAGCAGCTCAATCAGCTGATTAATGCGGGGTCCCAACCAATCAGATACCGATGACCTATTAACAGTGTCCATTAGGCCTGGGTATGGACAACCCCTGTAAGACTGGTAGTTTGTGTGCCATGTGTAGTTGTGGGCTGCTCTTGAGATGCACTAGAATTATTAAAAGGCTTAATAATCATGATGCATCTTGGAATAATTTATGTGGCAAAAATGAAATTTCACCTTTAATTCACATTATTGTCAGTTATAGAAAATCTGTTGGGCTGAGGTGTCTCTGCCTTGTCTGCCTTGATCTCACATCTTCTTTAACTTTTACCAACATGGTGACTGGGGCAGAAAAGGGAAGAAGTCACAATGTGATGTGTGTATGCCATAAATTGGGACTTTTTTCTTTTTTTTGTACGCTAGAAAACTGCAATAGAAGGCATGATAAATCAAACTCTAAGGAAAACAAGTTACAACTTTAATATTTAAAGAAAAAGACTGAGTATTAAAAAAAATCTGTAGAATGCTAAAATGACTGATGAAATAAAAAAGCCAAGGAACAGAATGAAAATGTCCTGTGTTTGAGATAACAGGACAATTCTGTAAAGTCTCTTTTTATTCTAGAAAGGTATAGATTACTTATCAAAGCAATCTGGGGCAGCCTAATCCCCAGAGGCACAAGCTGAAAAATCCAAGAGTGCGAGCAGATTGTGTCAGTGCTGACCTAGACGGGGAAGGGAGGGGATATTTTTTGTCTATTTGTCAGTCTATCTCATCAAGTCACCTTTCAAAAATGCTGATTCGGCTTTGTTTACACTGTAACTCATTGGCTTGCTTTTTTAAAAAAGAACATTCCCTTTTCTTGGCATCTACCTGATCATTTTGGATGACAGTGTTGACTATACCTCAGAAGAAAATCTGCTGACAGATGTGAACCAGGGCTTAGTGAAAAATGATGTCTAGAAGTTACTTCTCTGTATGCAGCTGTTCATTTCAGCACTTTTAATTAGTGAAAGATAAACATGCATGCTATATTAATATTAAAAGAGAAGGGAGAAGCTATACCAGTCATTCCAAATGTGTAACTCATAACTGATGCAAGAAACAAGTACCATAATCACTTGTATCAAGGACTGAGGCTCACAGTGATGATACAGATACACATCACGTCTAAATAAAGATAAAATAAACTACTACATAAAGTAAAACATAAACTACTTTACATAAGTAGTGCAGAAATTTTTTATATAAAGTTTAGGGAAATTCAATAACACAATCATGTCATCCATCACACAGGACATATTCATTGTCTAACAAGATTTTTAAAAATTTCTTCTTTGTTGCAAATACCCAGACACTAGCGACATCAAGAAAATAGTTTCTTCAATAAGTTAAATTGTTTTCCCGCTTTTTATATATTTTTTCCTACAAACCTTCTTAAAGGGGTTTTCCAGGCAAAAATGTTATATTTTAAATAGGCCGGGAGAGGTGAAAAAAAAAAATAAAAATCACACTTACCTTTCCGTGGTGCTCTGGTGCCTCCCAGCGCTACCCAGTCCTGCCAGTCCATTGCTGTCTTCTGGCGGAAGTCACCGCCGCATATGACCATTGAGGCCTCAGCAAAGAGCACGTGATATCACTACCTATGATATCCCGGAGTCTCTTCCTGAGGGTCTTTCAGGGTCTCTTCTTCATGTGACCAATGAGGCCAATCAGCGACTTCAGCGGAAGGAATCCGGGACATCACAACTGGCGAGCAGTTTCACTTTGAGAAGACACTGGAGCAGCAGGACTGGACCGCACTAGAAGGACACCGGGGCACCAGGGACAGGTGAGTATGAATTTTTTTAAAAAAATTTCACCTCTCCCGGACTATTTTAAAAATATTCATTTTGCCTGGACAACCTCTTTAAGGCTAAAGCCATACATAATGAAATGCAGCTAAAAAGTCAGGACCAGTTCTGGTATAGCCATGGTTCCTACTGGCCTTTACTTCTTCAGTGATTGGCTTATCTCAGTGATTTGCTTATCTCAGGGCATTTCCTGTGTATATCAGATACCATTAAGTAAAGACCAGTGGGACCAATATGACCAACAGAGATTGAGAGTATATAGCCAGCTTTAGATTATGAATGATAATGACATTTTTCCTTTTTTGCCCTTCATACATTCCAGACAATGAATGCAGATTTACTTCATATAATGTGGACTAATGTTCCATTTAGAATTAAATACCACAATATGCAATATTGTGGCAGAAATGTTAGAATTACGTGTTTAATTTGTTATTGTAGAAACACAATTTGAAACATCACTTGTAAGCTAACACCTAAAAGAATTCCTGCTTCTAGACCGTTTCAGCATAAACTATTTCTGTTCTAAGCCAAGAACCAGTCTTTGGGATGTTACTTCAATCTTTCCATATCATGATGTATCACAACATGCCATAAATAAAATTTTAGTACCAGTGCAATCTATTAAGGGGCTTTAAAAAGCATACATGAAATATTTTTCTGAGTTCACCAAAATATCAGCTATGTGAAAACATGTATACCGTTTACAATACAATTTCAATAAAACAATTAGGATTATAATGTATTCTATGTATATTTGTTTTATAATGTGTTCTACTGTATATAGATTTGTTTTCATATTTCTTCTCAAATACTATAGACCAGACCTATAAGTTCTGAGAATCTATGGATCATAAATAACAACAATAGGTAGATGTACTTCTTTCTGGTTCAAATGTTTTTGTACTCTTTATTACCGTGGTATTAGTACAGATCAATACATAGTTGTGGACAATAAAGAGTTAACCTGGCCACACACATTAGATAGCTTGTTTGACCAACAGCTACTGTATCCCCCATACATCCCCCACACAAGTGAACATTCTGGTGTGACAATTGTGTATATATTCTAAGCTGGGAGATTGGAGGCATTAAATGTTTTTGGAGGCAAAAAATGTTAAAGTTACCAGCATATGGATAGCTTTAAAAAAGGAAAAAGTGGTCAGCTGTCATACTCTGCTACAGTTAATTTCGTTGCTGTCATGAAATGATGGATGACAGCAACATACATTAAAGGGGTTGTCCTGGAATTGAAGCATTCACAGAGGAGAAGGTGTAAGAAAAAAATCATACTCACCTGTCCCTGCTGGAAGTCCTGCGCCGCACTGATTGGCCTCAGAGGCTGCAGGGAGGGGCTCGGTAGATACCCGACAGTGGTGGCGGACACTCAAGCACTGGAGACAGGTGAGTATGATTTTTTTTTTTTATGTTACACCTTCCTCAGCCTCCTCTTTGATTTCTCCAATTCCTGGACAACTCCTTTAATAATGGTAGCCTAAGGATAGCCCCTTTTTTTAGCATCTCTCGATCATGCAGATTCACATTATATATCACATTATATACATTTTGCAAAGTGTATTAGTTTAAAAACCAAGACCTTAATTTTAATTTAATCAAAGAGATTATCCTTGTTGTAGGAAACAGACAAAAATAACAACTGATTTCTTTGCTGTTCATATTGGAGAAATTTGCCATATGGCTTTTACTTAATAGACGCAGAATGCCTCTAAACTTTTGTCACCAGGCCTCCCATTTAATTATTACAAACATAAGCTAATTATTACTGTGACAAGAAGAACAAATCAAATTTGCTAAAGTGCTAGTAAAATTATTATGAACATATCTTTCAATCTAACACACACAGCTGCAAATGAAAAGAATACACAGACAAATTGCTCAATTGTAATGGTCAAAGTAATTGCAGCTTAATCAAGATGTTTATAGCATACCTATTATTATTATAAATGGCGTAGACAAAGGGAAAGCATTTGACATATTAGTCAAGGACATAAGAGGAGTGTAAAGTTGTAATGGACTAAAAGGCAGAAATTGGAGAAAATGTAGTCTAAAAACAATGGAAGACTAATTTCCTAATCAGCAACACTGCGATGCTGGTTCAGAGTATGAAATCCTACCACTGCTTGGTTAAAGTATAAGTGCCGTTTCACTTTTTTGTGCTATTGTATGGAGGTGGGGGAAGGGGTGTTAGATGAACATTTTTGTAATATAATTTATTAACTTTTTTTATACTTCTTTTTTTAGTAGAAAACAGGGTGTATAGTTCTCCCTATTAATGCTGTAACTAAGCATTGCCTGGAAACATCAGTCCCATACCCAGTGTGTACAGATGTACTATAGCAGTTGCCACAGGTAGGAGGGGCAATTCAAATAGTTGTAACCCCAGTTTTATACCACCTAGAACATGGGTTGTCATGTGAAAGCCAAGAGTCTCAGATTTCATACCAAGTTCTCAGTTCTAGCTATAAAAACTGGAGATTTCACTAGTTAAAACACAGGTATTTGAGATACAGCTACTTTAAGTGATTCCACCCCCACACACACACACTTTGGCAACTGCAATATCTGTACATACTTGCAATACGAATGTGTATGGATTTTCCCTGATAATCCTTAGTTAGAGGATACCTAGGGAGACACAGACATCCTGCTACACAATAGCAAAAAATGAAAACAATACACTGAATCAGTATAATACTAAAGTGCCAAAATAATAGTCAAGCACAAATAATACTGCCATAAAGTACTCAAATAGGTAAAAATGCTGTGCAAATACTGCAGCCATACAGCGTCTGAATAATATAATTTAATAAAACTATTTTAATATAAAGTAACACATATGTACCCATAGGTATAGAATACAGAGACTATCTGTACTATATGCACACATATGAATATAAAATCTAAATAATAAAACACAAATATGTATGCACAGATGGCATCCATGAATAAACCTGGACCGCAAAATGGACAGGAATATGACGTGTCCTGTGTTTTGCTGCCCAGGCTCACCTCACCTCACATACCCATGAAAAACTTGGTCACGTGCCTTAGGCCTAGCTTGTATAGCTTTATAAGGGTCCTGGGTAATCACTGTAACCATTAACCGTATTGGAAACTTATACTGTCTCCTATTGAATTTTGCTAAAGGTTTAGTGTTTTTTATGCGTACCCACCGTGGTCAAGGTGTCTTATGGTGTTCTTTGAGCACAATCAAAGATGCAGACAAGTATAGACACTTCATCAGTGCTAGATCTTCTTGTGACTAGAAATCGCAGTTTCAGCACCCTCGAGATTGCAACGTAACTCTATTCACTCACATTAGTGTAGGAGTTGCAGGGCAACACTGCGATCTTTGGTCGCTCAATAGGAGTCATCAGTGGTGTAACTAAAGTCTTGCGGGCCCCGGTACAAACTTTCGTCTGGGGACTCCTACCCCCTCCCTACAGCAAATTCTTGATAGTGATGGTTACGGGTGCTGCAGCAGCATCTCAGATACTTGAAAGGGATACATCTGTAGTACCCGCAACTGCGGTTATCAAGAATATGATGAGTGAGCAGCGCAGCGCGCGGCATGTAAACAATACTGAGCTGCGTGCTGTGGGAAACAGCGGATCTGCAGGGTCCTAACAGTCTAAGAGATATAAGATATCAGTGGGGATCCAACACATGGGGCCCCTGCTGATCAATTCTTTGAAGTTATTATTTGAAGGTGCTTTTATTAGCGCCGTGACTCCTTCCCAATTTACATTGCACAGCATCATTTTTATAATCACCAAATAATGTTATTACAGCCTATAATAATAGTGCACGGCAGCTATAAAACAGATGGCGTGTGATGTGAAAAGTGAAGGGGCCCCACACAGTATTATATGCTCCACAGTGGCCACCACCAGGGCCGTTTTAACACGTGTGGACTTTGTGTATGTGTTGTGTAAGTGTTTGGTGCTACTCTTTTGGCGCTGCGACCTGGACGATCGTAAATGTCTGGGTCACAGCGCCAATAGACTTCCTGATTATGTTCAGAGGGGTATTACATAAGAATACCCCTGTGATTAGACTCAGAGGGGTATTACATTATCCCTCTATGTGACAATCAGAGAGCTAAAGTATAGTATGCTCTCTGATAGATAGGAGAGGGGATAACATGGACAGAAGTCCATGCTACCCCCCCTGTGGTCACATCCAGGTTATGCACAGACAATGATGAGTTATCACCACTTCTCCCTCCCGTTCCTTATTCATGTATTCATTTAAGATGCTGCCTGAGGCAGGAGGGGGGTGGACACTTTAGAGACCCATATCTCAGGATTTGTTAGGGCTATGAAGATCACCCTGGATTCATATTAAAGATGAGAATCTCTTCTTTAAAATGATCAAGGATCACATTATAATCCTTAAAGATGTGCAGCGATTTGCTGTTAAAAACGCAGGAATTGAGATCTGCATTGAGATCTCAATGCCAAACATTGTTTTCATCGCTCCAGATTTGTGAAGTCTATCATGATGATTTGGGTATCATTTTAAAGATGAGATTCTCATCTTTAAAATGAATCCAAGGTCGTCTTCATAGCCCTACAGTCGTCCCCACTGTACAATCTCCCTCTCCTACCACACAAAAATAATAATAAAACAAAAACACTAACACTCACCTCTCCTCGCTCCCCTGCTGTCTGGGTCCGGAGTCTTCAAGGAGCTGTAGGCAATATTGTCATCAAATCGCGCTTGCAGCTCCCAGGGAAGAGATGGGAAGAACAATGAAGCTCTGTGCTCCCTGCTTCATCTTTGTATGTAACTGGGGCAGCCTGGAACGGTGGGACAGCATACGCAGGACTGTCCTGCTGTCTTAATGGGGCCCCCCGCTACTATAGGGCCCGGTGCAAGTGCACCGTTGGCCCTATGGTTAAAGCCGTCCTGGCCCCCACACAACATTATATGTTCCACATTGGCCCCCACACAGTATTATATGCTCCACAGTGGCCCCCACACAGTATTATATGCTCCACAGTGGCCCCCACACAGTATTAAATGCCTCACAATGGCTCCCACACAGTATTATATGCTCAACAGTGGCCCCTACACAGTATTATATGCTCCATAGTGCCCCCACACAGTATTATATGCTCCACAGTGGCCCCCACACAGTATTATATGCTCCACAGTGGCCCCCACACAGTATTATATGCTCCACAGTGGGCACCACACAGTATTATATGCCCACAGTGTCCCCTACACAGTATTATATGCTCCACAGTGGGCCCCCACACAGTATTATATGCTGCACAGTGGCCCCCACACAGTATTATATGCTGCACAGTGGCCCCCACACAGTATTATATACTCCACAGTGGCCCCCCACACATAGCTCCGGTGCTATTATAATACTCTGGGGTCTCCCAGAGTATAATAATCGGAGGCCCAGGGAAGTTGATTAAAAATAACAAACACTGATACTCACCTTGTCTCACCTCTCCTGGGCAACCTTGGTCTGTCCGGCTGTCTTCAGCATCTTCGGCCCTCTTCAGACGTCACTGCTGAGGCCTGTGATTGGTCCTCAGTGGTCACGTGGGGTGCACTGACGTCATTACGCCGCGCCCCATGTGACATAACAGAAGAGCCGAGGAAAGGATGCTGAGCCCAGGAGAGATGAGTAAAAGTATTTATTATTTTAAGTCACCTCCCCTGGAGGCATCTATTGGAAAGGGGCCCGGCGACATGAGGAGGCCCCTTTCCATTAACAATATGTATAACGGTCGGGGAACCAGGCTTTCCCCCGACCGCTATCATAGTGGTCCGGAGCCCCAGACATCTCCAGCTGGGCCCAGTCGCGTTCGCACCCCCTGTGACTGCGATCGTTACACCACTGGGAGTCATGCTGAAAGTAGCAATGTAACCCTAGCTTAAACAACAATAGAAAATGATCCAAATTCTTAGGTTCCTATAGCAAATTTATTAGGTTCCAACTGGTTATGTGGAACCTGGAGTATGTCTTACCCTTCCTCAACATCTCTGCTGTAGCCTATTATAGCAGAATATGAGAAAAAATAGTGCTTTTGAAAAACTCTCTCTCTTTCTTTTGATAGCTATATAGTTACCATTGTCTCTGGCTCTATATATGCACACTATATAAGCTTCTACCTTAGAAGCTGGTTGAAGACTCTCGTCCTCTACCCACATTCCAGAACTTGCTGGCTCCAACAAAAGAAATGCTCTGTCCCCCACAGTGGCCCAGACCATTTAAGGCGATAAAACAGGTTCCATATGAACTATATACAAGGTTGCATATAAACAGTATACCTGCATTATAAACACTGTATCCACAATTGGAATGGAATTTTGCACTGGCCATCACCAGAATCTCATTATTTCCTGCTGGCGGGGGGAGCACTGTGGCACTGTCTGCCCATACAGAGAAGAATCTAACCTAAAAGGATCCTGCTGCAATGCAACTTTAATGAATTGAATAAGTAAATAGTTTCTGTTACACATTGGAGCCCAAAAGTATTTTTTTTATTTCTGGGTAGAATTTTTCCTAATGTGAGAATAGAGTTTATTACTATAATTTTACCAGTCAGATCAAAATAATATGTTCTTTCCATAAATGAATTTTATGTCTGTCTCATATCTAGCAATTTCAATGCTGCGGCTCTATCTATTTTACTCTGACAGCATACTGAGCAAAATTGTAACCTTAACATTTTATCAACGCTTCCAAAATGTACGGGAAGAGAAGATTCTCTTTAAAATGGAAATCTCTGCAAAGACAATTTTCATCCACACCATGTGTATGTATTGTTATTGAAGGTGAACAGTTGTATCTCTCCTAATTCCTGCATAGGCTAACATTGTGAAAGTCAAAAAAGCCCATTATCCCCCATGAAATTTAAGAGCTACTTAGTGCACAATCCACATGGAGCAATATGTACACATGTTAAAGAAGAATTATCCCCTCCGATTGAGGAAAATTAATTTACTGACACATTTGAAAGTGTCAGCTGGATAATCGCAGAAGAGGAGTGAGGGTTAATAACACAGATTTATTTGTGACCTCCGTAAATTCCCCACTGCATTTTTCTAATTCGCTAAACTGTGAGCTGTGATTTTAGGTTGAAAATATGCCTGCAGCTGAATACAGTATAATGGATATTCAGTGGCTGAGTGCATTTACTGTCCATTGTTCTGGTGATTTTGGACTGTACATTTTAATGATTTCACTCTGCTGGATAATAATGTTATTGCAAAGATTCAGAAAGATCCTTTGTAATAACAGAAAATGGATTGCATTGTTTAGGAATAGCTGAAAGTCTTGGCATTGATCAGTATTATTCGTTGGCATCAACCAATTTGCTAGGTGATGTTGAACTACAAGTCCCAACACATAGGTTATGATTAAAGTGGTTATCTGGGGGGTAGTAAAGCTTACCAGTGGAGACCTGTGCATTACTTTTGCGGAGGGCAGGGGGGCGGCTAGAACTGTGGCTCCTTTGTCTACTCTGCAGCCTCTCTGGCTCTGTGATGTCACCAGATCCTCACAGACTTGGGTCACAGCTCCATTGAGTAGAATGGAGTCAGTCAGGTGTCAGAGCATCAGCAGGGGTAACAGAGGAATGAGAGTTCCAGCTTCCCCATTTGCTCTCTGGTAATTGCACTGGTAAGCTTTATTATTTCTGAATAATCCCTTTAAGGCTAAGGCCCCACGTAGCGTACCACAGCAAAAAAAGCGCTGCGGGAGTACCGCAGCGCTTTTCACAGAAAGTCCACAGAGGATTCCTCTGCAGACATTCTGCTTCCATTATACCTATAGGGAAACCGCTGGTGTATCTGTAGGTATAATTGACATGCTGTGATTTCCAAAACCGCGACGGTACTTAGTGAGACTTCCATATCCTTATCATTTGTGCTGGACTGTTCTATATTGATCTTTGGCTTGTTGCTAGAAATTGGATTGTCTTCTGATTTTGGCTCTGATTTTATCTCTCAGACTGACCTTTGGTTTGTTACTGGAAATCCACTTGTCTCCTTTACGTTAACTCTTGGACTGATTTTTGGCTTGAACATGTTCACTCTCCTAACTTATCCTCTTGGTTTTGTCTGCCTTGTAAGTTTGGTGTATGTTCTGGTTAGACTTCAGTTTGTGGCTCGTTTATTTCTTATACCAGTTTCTGTGGTGATAACTTGGGCCCCAAATTCAGTACAAGCCCATCTGGCTTTGCAGCTGGCGCTGCTGAAGGCATTTAGATGCCTTGGCTATATTTCTCAATGTTCTGTGAGATTTAAACAGCTTGTTCTACTGCTCTCTTTTGTCAGCCAGTTCCTGCAATTTCTGATATTTATTCCAGAGATATTATCCGAACACATAACATAACTTTTTCAAGTGATCCCCCCCAATCTCAGCTTCCCACAATACACAAGAGTCTGCCCTTATGTACTTCAGTGAGAAGTGGTGTCCAGATATCAGCCAACAATAGAAAAATAGGAGAAAGAATAAAGCCATGCAAGATATCACAGAAAGGAGCCAAGGTTCATTAACCACTTCAGTGCCAGGCTATTTTCCTTGGTTCAGGACCGGACACAGTTTTGGGTTCTTTCGTACATGCAGTTTTGATGGCTATAACATTTTTTTTTCCTTTTGGTTATTCAAATCGTTTTTGTGTCCTTTTTCTGTGATAAATGGTGCTTTATTTTTATGTTGTTTTTATATTTTCATATTTTTTCTTTATTGAAAAAACTGAGAAAATGTAAACTAAAAAGGAGGGGAAATGTTTTGTTTTTCCCATTTTTCGTGTTTCTTTTTTAATAGCATAAAGTGCTACTAAAAAAAATGTAAATAGTTTTCCCTCTCTGTTATGGCTATTTTTACTTAGGTGACACTTATTGCTGTGTTGCCAGGGCGGGGCTACAACTTGTGACGGGGGCATAGTAGTAACGGGGATTTTTTTCCCACTTTAATTGGATAATAGAACTTTGAGGGGTATTTTAGCTTGTTTTTTTTTTTTTGATGATTTCTCCTGTACCCACAGCTGCTGGCCCCCTAGCGGTCATGTGACCACTGGGTCAGAGGGGAACCGCATCATGGTTGCTCCCATAGCTATGCTTATTGAGCGCTGTGTACACAGTGATCAGGATGACAGGGGCAGTAATAAACCATACGTGCCTTTCTTATGCAATTTTGTGTAGCAGGCTATTCTTGCAAGGACGTATGGGTATGTCCTTACATAGTTATAACTGGACCGCCTGGACATATATACTCTATAGGTGGTCCGGAACTGGTTAACAAAATATATTACAAAATTTATTTAACCTAAACTTTTTCACTTGCCGAAATAATTTTCCTTTATATCACAATACACCATAGAATCAACTATGATGGATTAAGCAGTTTAAACAATTTTACTTTATACCCCAAGAACAACAATACAGTATGTTATCTGTGGGAGGGTTTATAACTTCTACATTAAGAGCTGTAGAAAATAAGGAAATATTTGTCACATTTGTAAAAGAGAACTTGGGAATTCTTGACAAATATCTAATATGTATGGAGGCGAGCTTTAATCTTTCTGGTGAAAAAAAAAAACAGATTGAATTTTCATGGCTGACCCACTGAGATATAGTTGTTTATATTCCCAAAGATTAAAGACTTGCTCAGAATACATAGGGGAATCTGCTATTGTCATCCTGAAAGTTCTTTTGCCCAACAACTATTTCATGTCTATAGCCAGCTTGCTCAGGTTCCATGAAATATAAAATTGCAGCAACTTTTGCAAATAGTCTTAAATAAAACTCTCTTAAATATCATCTTTGTATACAGCTTCTATGTAAATCTGTGTGCAGTGGCATAACTAAAGTTTTGTGGGCCCGGGTACAGACTTTTGTCCGGGGCCCCCTACCCCCTTCCTAGAGCGAATTCTTGATAGTGGCAGTTACGGGCGCTGAAGCGATATCTCAGATACTTGAAAGGGGTACAGCTTTAATACCCACAACTGCAGTTATCAAGAATACGGTGAGTGAGCAGCGCAGCACCTGGCATGTAAACAATACTGGGACAGTATTACATGCTCGGCAGTGGACCCCACACAGTATTACGTGCTCCACAGTGGACCCAAAACAGTATTACGTGCTCCACAGTGGCCCCCACACAGTATTACATGCTCCACAGTGGCCCTCAAACAGTATTACATGCTTCATAGTGGCCCCCAACAGTATTACGTGCTCCACAGTGGTCTCCAAACAGTATTATGTGCGCCACAGTGGCCCCCAAACATTATTACGTGCTCACCAGTGGCCTCCATACAGTATTATATGCTCACAGTGGCCCCACACAGTATTATGTACTCACAGTGCCAACCCCCCAGAGCCTGAACCCCCCATCTACCCCTCTTGCTCACACACAGCCTACACACCCATATACCCCTCTTGCCCACACGCAGCCTGCACCCTCACGTCACCCTTTTGCTCACATGCAGCCTGCACCCCCATGTCCCCCTCTTGCTCACCCACAGTCTGCACCCCCATTCCCCCCTCTTGCTTACATGCAGCCTGCACCCCCATTCCCCCCTCTTGTTCACACGCATCCTGCACCCCCATGTCCCCCTCTTGCTCACACATTCTCTTCTCTCCTCCTTCCATCAGTCTCTGCCCCCAGCAGCTTCCTGTGTAACACCACACTGTCCCGTACAATCCAGAATAGCTCCGCCCACACAAGAGTCTGATCACATGGTCATGACGTTATCAAAGGTCCTTTAGCCCACTAGGATTTGGCATCTGCCGCAAGAAGAGCCTCGGAGCGGATGCTCAACACAGGACAGGTGAGTATAAGTATTTTTTTTTATTTTTATACACCTCCCCTGGGCTGGCATTTAATGGAAAGGGGACCGATCAGACCCTTTCCATTAAGAATATGTATAGCGGTTGGGGAACAAGGCTTTCCCCGACCACTATCATGGTGGTCAGGGGCCCCTGCCATTTCCAGCTGGCCGCAGGCCCCGTACTCCTCCGGGCCCGGTCGTGGTCGCACTCCCTGCGACCACGATCGTTATGACACTGTCTGTGTGTCTCCATGGTAACAGACTACAACAATCCCTGTGCAGTCTGATCCTGCATATTGCCATCCATCTTTCCACAGTTTTTGCTAACATGTGAAATATACAGTATATTACCAAGAAATGTTTGTTTCAAATCTTTATTTATCTAATCAGTAAAAATCCTTTGCATTGGTGGACCCTTCCCTTAAAGATTTAAAGGTAGAATTAGCAGGATGAGTCTACCAGCTCCAGAAGAGTTATAGAGACAGATATTATATCCTTTTGATATAAATCATTTTGAAAATGAAAACAACTTCTATCACATTGTTGGTTATGGCTGATTCTTTATGTCCAGAGCATAAAAGTTCATCTGCATTTACATATTATGTTTTCTGAACCAAAGCTTAATTTGATTCTGTTCATTATGGTGTACATGCCATCCCAGTTCAATTTACAAAGCAATATGACATGAGCATCCATCGCACAATAGCTGGCCTAGTACCCAGTAGATGCCCAGAACAGATATAGATGGCATTTGGTTCAAGAACTGCATCTGGCCAGTAACTGATCAGGGGATTAAATATGTTAAATTCTGATATTTTTGCATATTATTCACATTTAATGCTGTCACTATTGGGAAAGCTGCATTTAACTCTATATAAGTTATCTAGATAAATATTCTATTTGTATCTTATAGATAGGGTATATAGAACCTAACAAATGATCCGACATCTGCATTTATTTCTAACCCTTGTTAGAAGCAGAAATATGATTAGAATGGGTAGCACAGTTTACTGTAAAAATGACATATTTTCCAAATATAGATGTCACATTCTCTTGAAGTAAGAGACATACGGGGAGGTTACAGGTAATAGAATGGAGGTGATTTTTTTTTACACACATAGGGGGAGATTTATCATGCTTTGTACACTAGTTTTTTGGCAAATGAAGAAATGAAGTGTGAAAAAGTCATAAACTTTTGCAACAACACTTTGCATAAAAATTTGGGATTTCTTTTACTCTTCTGTGTTGCTCTCACCACTTTCCTGGGTGCATAGTGAAAAGCATGGCATTGGCCAGATTTATGATCATTTACACCACTTTTACTGTCAGAAATTATCTCTGGTATTAAGCTGGCGTAGATTTCAGTGCAGGCTCCCTGATGCATATAGTTTTATACTGTAACATACTGTAGGTTTGCTATAAGTAACTCCCGATTGATAACTATAGGTTACTGCACCTGTTCACTTCTGTACCAATGATAATAAATGCCTCCCTATATAACCTTACAAACTATATAACTATAAGGGGACAGTTCAAACCATTGAGAAACCCATTACATGCATAACCTATCAAATATAGTGTATACCTTTATATGATCATACTATGTTACCATGATATATTCCAAGTACATCAATGGAATCACAGACCCCAATATACATAGTATGTCCTTATGCCTTACTCTGCAAAAATGTCCATGGGTCAATTCCACATATCAATTTCTGTTCAACCCGGAAATTAGCTTACATGGCAAAACAAGCTCCATATATACAGTGCCTTGCGAAAGTATTCGGCCCCCTTGAACTTTTCAACCTTTTGCCACATTTCAGGCTTCAAACATAATGATATAAAATTTAAATTTTTTGGTGAAGAATCAACAAGTGGGACACAATTGTGAAGTGGAACGAAATTTATTGGTTATTTTAAACTTTTGTAAAAAATAAAAAACTGAAAAGTGGGGCGTGCAATATTATTCAGCCCCTTTACTTTCAGTGCAGCAAACTCACTCCAGAAGTTCAGTGAGGATCTCTGAATGATCCAATGTTGTCCTAAATGACTGATGATGATAAATATAATCCACCTGTGTGTAATCAAGTCTCCGTATAAATGCACCTGCTCTGTGATAGTCTCAGGGTTCTGTTTAAAGCGCAGAGAGCATCATGAAGAACAAGGAACACACCAGGCAGGTCCGTGATACTGTTTTGGAGAAGTTTAAAGCCGGATTTGGATACAAAAAGATTTCCCCAACTTTAAACATCCCAAGGAGCACTTTGCAAGCGATCATATTGAAATGGAAGGAGTATCAGACCACTGCAAATCTACCAAGACCCAGCCGTCCCTCTAAACTTTCATCTCAAACAAGGAGAAGACTGATCAGAGATGCAGCCAAGAGGCCCATGATCACTCTGGATGAACTGCAGAGATCTACAGCTGAGGTGGGAGAGTCTGTCCATAGGACAACAATCAGTCGTACACTGCACAAATCTGGCCTTTATGGAAGAGTGGCAAGAAGAAAGCCATTTCTCAAAGATATCCATAAAAAGTCTCGTTTAAAGTTTGCCACAAGCCACCTGGGAGACACACCAAACATGTGGAAGAAGGTACTTTGGTCAGATGAAACCAAAATCGAACTTTTTGGCCACAATGCAAAACGATATGTTTGGCGTAAAAGCAACACAGCTCATCACCCTGAACACACCATCCCCACTGTCAAAAATGGTGGTGGCAGCATCATGGTTTGGACCTGCTTTTCTTCAGCAGGGACAGGGAAGATGGTTAAAATTGATGGGAAGATGGATGGAGCCAAATACAGGACCATTCTGGAAGAAAACCTGTTGGAGTCTGCAAAAGACCTGAGACTGGGACGGAGATTTATCTTCCAACAAGACAATGATCCCAAACATAAAGCAAAATCTACAATGGAATGGTTCACAAATAAACGTATCCAGGTGTTAGAATGACCAAGTCAAAGTCCAGACCTGAATCCAATTGAGAATCTGTGGAAAGAGCTGAAAACTGCTGTTCACAAACGCTCTCCATCCAACCTCACTGAGCTCGAGCTGTTTTCCAAGGAAGAATGGGCAAGAATTTCATTCTCTCGATGTGCAATACTGATAGAGACATGCCCCAAGCGACTTGCAGCTGCAATCGCAGCAAAAGGTGGCGCTACAAAGTATTAAGTTAAGGGGGCCGAATAATTTGGCACGCCCCACTTTTCAGTTTTTTATTTTTTACAAAAGTTTAAAATATCCAATAAATTTCGTTCCACTTCATGATTGTGTCCCACTTGTTGTTGATTCTTCACCAAAAAATTAAAATTTTATATCCTTATGTTTGAAGCCTGAAATGTGGCAAAAGGTTGAAAAGTTCAAGGGGGCCGAATACTTTCGCAAGGCACTGTATGCCACCTTGCATAGTGTCCCCATTAAGTGGCATAAAACAACATTCTAGAGTGTCCAATTGTAGTTCATACTCCCAAATGCTGAATGTCCTTGCCTTGAGCTAGGTCATTCCACCAGACATGACCATGCTGAATCTCTTTGTTTTTGTGAAGACCAGTATGGACACCTTTGATAGCCTAGCATATTTGCACCTGCTACTAGTAATTCTACCTGTGAGTTTTGCCAATGCTAGAGGGTAGACAATATTTTGGAGTACATGGTGTTAATTCTGGAGCACATACATCAATTATAGTTATTGTGTGGCTGTAACCTTTTTTCTTCTAGTTGTCAGTTTTCTGTGTTCTATATATGGGTCAGTAAGATACCAAATAAATAAGTTCTATTAATTAACACGTGAAAATTTTCTGTTGTAAAAAGACTGGGGAAACATTTCATATATCATGGCAAATACATATACCTTATAAATCGTAAGTCTGTGGGCAGGGTCTTTTTTGCTACATGCATCAGGTTAGTCATCTTGTTAGTTCTGTGTTTATTGTACTTGTTGTTGTATTTGTACTTTGTATGCAAACCTGCTCATAAATGTATAGCACCATGGAATTAATGGTGATATAACAATAGATAATAATAATAATAATAATAAGTAATAATAAACCTGTTGGTATTGCAGTATTTAACCAGTATTCATCTGTGTCTTTTATACTTTCTGAAACATTTTTTCAATAGCTGTGCATGTTTGTTGCTACCAATGTTCTGTCCTATACATGATTTTGGTGACTGTACATTTACTACTTCAAATACTTGTATATTTCAGCACTAGTTTTAAAAAATATGATGCACATCTTAATAATATTTGTAATTTTAATGAAAATATTGACTCCAAAATATGACACGTTATAATTTGCCTTAAGGATTAAATCTACAAAAAGCTTCATAAAGTAACAATGTAATACTATTAATAAGAAAGTGCCTTTGTTATGGATAGGATGAAAAGAAATTAACATGCCATGCTCACACACCGGCAGATTGCTAGGGCAGCATTGTGTATATTTCCGTCTGCTATATTGTTGAAAGGAGATTTGAGAAAATACACAGGGCAGATGGCACACAGCACATATATACACAGCAAGAATGTGAATGCCAGTGCCTACAGAGTGCATCCACATATATGCTGTTTAATTTGCTACTTTTTAATAGTTTTTACTTTTCTATGTTTGGATTAAGTCCCTGAACTCAATACAATTTACCCTTGCAACAAAGACCTATTAACAACAGACAGACTTTCATTAAATCTACTGCCTGAAAGTGTGGCTACAGTGAAGGGAAAGAAATAATGGAAATGAATGAAATCAGTGTTTTGGATTATTTTATAGAGTTCAGTGGCAAAGTGCGTAACTTCAAATTGTAAAATCTGGACAGGTCAATCTCCATTCTAATTTACCCAAACTGTGCCTAGGGTTACCTGACCACGGTTTCTAGTGACAACATCCTTTTCTTGACTAGCACCAAATCTAACAGTATGGTACCTATAACCAACCTTAAATGGTCAAAAATGTTTATGGTTGTGAGATATGTGCCCATCATCAGACTCATGCTCAGAACCTAGGCCAGATTTCCATTAAGCACGAGAGGCAAGTGACTAAAAAAAAGGCACTGCCTTCGGCATCTGCATGACCCTGAAACAGTTTCATAGAAATCTCTTTTGGATGAGATGGTGGGGCTTAGTAAAGGGGCAAGTTTTAAAGGGAATTTCTGGCCCCCAGATGGTTTTTCATACTGATGACCTATCCCCATGATTGGTCATCAGTATATGATTGGTGGGGGTCTAACACACAGACCCTGCACCAATCAGCTGATCTGGCTGCCTCCAGGCAGGAAGCTACTGCACTGGACTGGGCTGGAAGCAGCTCTGCTCCTGTTCAAGTAATAGAGGCATCCGTGTCCACTGTATAGTGATGGTGCCAGTGTACTGCACCTGTCCAGTGCAGTAGTTTCCTTCACCTGGAGGCTGCCAGCTGTTCAGCACAGGATCCTAATGTCAGACCCCACCAATCAGATACTGATTACCTATCCTGTGGATAAATTCTCAGTATGGAAAACTACCTGGGGGCCAGAAAAACCTTTAACAATTTTTTGCCATACTGCAGATGGGTAGTGGGGGTAGGTTCCTGCTCCATCTAGTTTTCTTATAGTCTGTTACAGGATAATAAATAACGGGGGGAGCATGACAGAGTTCCTGAGCATAATAAAGATTTCTTTATGTATTCACTATCTCAGTTTTAAGGGAAATATGACAGAAAATCTGACTGAAAGAAGGAGAAGATTAAGTGAGGAAGTGTTGGAATATATTTGTTTTACTTTTTTAGTATATGTAATGTGTACATGCTGGGATCCGCACTGCTCACTCGCCATACAAACTGTAGTGGTCGCGGTGGCTTTAGATATTGTAACTCTACCACATAAACATCAATGGAGCAGCACAGCAGTACCTAAAGCCATTGCTACTGGGGGTAACCCCTTTAATACATGTGATGTATTGTATAAATTATGATAATTAACATACAGCAATTGTACTTCAGAATAATTGTTTTGCATGGTTTTCAGTATATATAATTTTATCGTTCTAAGATGTACAGTAAATTCAAGAGGGACAGTCTGTTGCGTTCTGGCATTGCCTGAAAGTCCAAACCATGAGCCACACTAGGTGGTTATCCTAGTGTGAAGACTATCTGCTATGTACCTATGCACCAAGAACACAGGATTGTTTATAACTAGGGTTTACTATAATGATGTGAACAGGATAATAAAGGGAAGAGTTTATAGTGAATAAATCTGTATATTTTGTGATTCTCTACTTCTGTGATACTTCTCTTATGGCTCAGGGGATTATTGTGGCTCCTAACAGGATGGTAGTTATCCACCTCTACTACATAAACATATACTGTACTAAATTCATTAGTGCAAAAGTTTTACATATAGGACATATACTGTAGGTACAAACTTTTTGAGTGTATGAAATCAGGATTTATACATGTCTGACTAAACTGGCAGTATAATTTAGTCTTTTATATGGTGGGGCGGAAAGAGTATATGTATGCTTTGGCTGATGTATCATCAGAGGATTCTAGGCAGTGTTTTATCAAAGCATATGTCAAATCCATTTTGCTATTGCTCTTTAGTTGACACATTAGTTTTACTTATAAAAGAAAACTATATATTTCTCTTGACAGGTAATATGAAGAGTATCAGTAATAGAAGACAGAACGGAAACAGCTGGAGCGAGTTTAATTATGCAAAGTCAGTTGCATTGTTAACTTAAACCTTCTGTATGCCTCGATAAACCCATAATATGCCTAAGGAAATTAAAGGGAAATTAAAATGTAAATGTGTGTACATGGATTGCGTCAGAATGATTTAATGCCTATTGTGAATAAGCTATGTTTATATACTCATCATGTAGTATATCACATGCATTCATCTTTACAATATGAATATGAATATACATTTTCTATTATAGAGGAAGTAAATGATAAAGATATAAAGATGCAGCAGAGCTGAACTTGTCATTCCACAGCATTTGTTGTGTTCTCTGATCACATCACGTCCATTGGTCAAATGGACATACTACAGCTCAGCCCTAAAAGTCAAAGGATTTAACTTATATGTCTAATAGCAACAACGTTTGGTATATAATAGCAGCGTAAATGTTCCACACCCATTCAGTACTAGTGTCATGTAGTTGTGTATTGCAGTCATGCTAAAAGGAAACTACGCCTTTGATACCATGACCAAATCTTTACTTATCTTGATTGCAGCTGTGGGAACACACAGGGTATGGCACACATAATCAACAATCCAGGGTCATAACTAGCAAAGATCAGGCCTCATAGGGAGCATGGTATAATGCTTCCTTTACTGGCTCCCACATGGCATAAAGCCCGATTTACTGGCTGACACACAGTATAATGCCCCCTTTCCTGGACCCCACATGGAATAACACCGCTATTCACTAACTGATGCCTGCTGCTGCCCAAAGTCGCCTCCACATTCCCGTCAGCCTTCAGCCCTCCATGGGACCCCCATGCATCACTTCATTGATGCTGAACAGCATCAAGACTTCGCTGATGCTGTTCAGCATGATGCAAGGACCTTCTGGAGGCTGAAAGAGAAGCGAAGGTGCAAACAGTTACACAGCATAACCAGGAAATGGTCACGAATGAGCAGGACATTGTGTAAACACCATGGCAAGGGGATGCTAACATGTCTTGGGCAGGGGGGGGGGGGGGGGGGAAAGGGGGGGGGGGGGGGGGGCGCGGATTCACTCCCCCCGGATTACTGTATATGTATGGTCATTTAGAAATCCCCACCTAGGATTTGTTACTAAGGAGTTTAACCCTTTACATAAAGAAACAGGAACTGCTGTTGTAGCTCAAATATGACCAAGAGAAACATGATGAACCATGTAGCATACCAGACTTTAGAGAAGTTGATCAAACCAATCCAGGCGACAAAAGGAAGATAACATTCATGGATAATTAATGCAGCCCAGGTTTAAATAACTGATCACAAGATGACATCATTGGGTAGTTACCATAGTAATATGACACAATTGGGGAAGAAAAAGTGATGAAACTGAGTGACTTGCCAACTGATGATGTCATCAGGCAATGTGAAGGTCACATCTATGGCAAATATAAATAATTCCAGTAAGTTTACTGTCTTAGGAAGGATACAATAACATCAATAAAGATAAATTTGTAATATTGGAATATATTTTATATAATCCTCAGATCCCATTGATAATTAACTACGTAAAGAAAAGTTATTAAACTTCAGAACATATCAATATGAGAGGTGAGATTCTTTTATCTAAAAAAATATTGTAATATAAATTAAACAAAAGCATCAACAATCTTCTGAAGTGTTTTCTTATTAGTAACTTGTCATATGAGATGTGAGAGTTTTTAGCACTATATTGGTCTTGTCTAAATTCATTAGATGAGTCACAATTAAGAATCCAAAGTCTCCAGTTATGAAGTCTGATGAAGGTGCCGGAAAGTCTTTGACGTATATGGTAGGCTTAAATTAATACAGTATCAACTCTGACAAACCGAGAAATTACACGTAGTCCATTATTCACACCTAAGTCAGTTACCGTGACAACTACAGTAAAGTACAGATTATACTCAGCACTCACTTTACTCAGGGAAGATGAATTATATATAATAATGTGCTTCTCGATGTGTTATTTTTCCATGACTATATCAAAAGATTGAGTTGCCCATATATTATTATTGTTTACCCATATGTACATGTATTTTTTGTCAAAATGCAACAAATGCTTCAATGTTCAGGTTTTGTAATACAAAAATGTATTACACTTTTTTTACACTTTTATTTGCTTTAAATTACAGCACCAACTTCCCGTACCAGTAGTTTGATTATAACATTTAACATTTGACAGCATGCAGGAATATGCATTTGCAATGAAAAAGGTAACTTTTCTATACCCATACCAAGTATATATTTTTCTTTTTTGATCATGCAGCAGTTTGTGATTCTCACATAAATAAGATGTGGTGACTTTTATGCCAACTGTACATGGATAAATACAGATTGGGTAGAAATACCCACATACACTCTTGTAGAAAAAGAATATTCAGTAAACCCCTTGTTTACTGTTTAATGATCAGGCCAAAAACAGCTGTAGCAATATATTGAAGCACAGTTGTCCTTTCAGGTGACTTTTATGAGTAAAATGTTATGTGTTGTGTACATGTAGAGCACTATATCTGACCATTATATGATCTGTATATGACATTGTCCACCATTTTCCCTCTGCGGGCTCTATTTATAATTCTGAGATTTACCTAAACTAGTGGGAAGAGATTAGTTGCTATGACGATACACTACACACAGAAAGGAAGCAATTCTACTCTCATATCTCTCTCTGCAGAACACTTCCAGAAGAAGCAGCAGCATGGAGAACATTATATAGCAGTACTGAGCAGTGTAAGGTTTGCCTCAAGGACTTGGGTAAGGTAAGAAACTTATCAAGAGCAGCATGTAACCTGACCCTTCAGTGAGCTGAAAATCAGACAGATTTTAGTTGTGAAATGAGGGTGAATGATCACCCTCATTTCACTTGTACTAATGATCCAAAGTTTGTTGACAGTACAGTTACCATCTAAGACATAAAGACAGAATTCATCATTATATCTACATTAGCTTTCTGGCATAGATTTGTGTTAATGTGGTGCATCTTTGGTACAGGGCACTTTCTTACACCAAAGACGCACCACATCCCCAGTTCTACACCTCACTCACCACTTTCATCAAATGTGGGTGGAGCAGGGTAAATATACTTCAATGTAATAACTTTTTCCCACTTTAATTTTTTGTATTACAAAAAGCATATGTTATAAACTAACTCTATTCTATAAGTTTGTCTATATTGATCTATTGAAATGACTTGACCTATGTTCACATCTGAATTTGAGGTTCTGTCATCAGTTCTATTAGCATTTATTCTTGCGTTTCAAACAATGAATCCAGTGCTTTATGAATCCATGCCTTCAGATAGTGTCAATTGAAATTACCATTTATCCCACAAAATACAATACTTCACACACCTCCATCAATGGAAAAATAAAAAAGTTATGGGTCTCAAAATATGGCAACGCTAAAATAAATTATTTTTTTAAATAAGTGTCTTTATTGTGCAGAAGTAAAACTATATGAATTTGGCATCACCGTAATCATACCGACCAGCAGACTAAAGGAAACATATTTGATGCACAGTATATAGCACTAAATTTCATTAAAAAAAAAAACACCTGGTGAATTTGCTGTTTTTTTCTGTTCCACCCAGGAAGAATTAATAAAATGTAATCAAAGGGATTGATTTATTATTTTTATGACACTTTTCTGTTTTGCTTTACAAGTGTTTTTTTTACATTAGAAAACTAGTGTGTTTTTTTTGCTACAAAATATCAAAATGTCTCATACTGGCTGAAAAATTTGTCACCATTTTCTAGGAGGGGAGTGCCAAAGATCACTAAGGATTTTTGGTGAATTCTTTAAAGCCAAATTAGAATTTTGTAACTTTTAAAAAAATTCACAAATAGTAAATAAGTTGTAAAACTATGCATCATCTAATCCATGCCAACAATTCTGGAAGAATGCACATAGATTCAATAGAAAAATCAAGCATGCCACAATGTAAATTAGGCACAAACCAAAGGCACAAAATAAGAAAAATGCACAAGAAGTCTGCTGCATAAGCAATAATTAATCCGCCTCAATAAGTTTCCTAAAATGGTGCCATTGAAAAATACAACTTTTTATCATAGGCCTCAAATTGCTACATCACCAGAAAAAATGTTATGGTTCTTGAGAAGTGACAATGAAAAAACAAGAAAAGTTATGTGCCCGTAAAGGGGTTTTCTCAAGACATTTATGGCATATCCACAGGACACAATCTGGAGTTTGAAGAAAAGATGCTCCAGAATTGTTATATTATGGGAAATACAATTATTTACAAAAACAGACATGTCAGAAGAGTTTTCATGCCCTCTTTAATGGGGTCACGATGTTCTTTAGCATACAGTGTAAAGTACAGCATGCTTTGCTAACTTTTGTTACATCTGTGGGCAAATAGAGTGAAAGTTGATCACATATATCACATCTCAAAATCCATAATAATACATCAATGTCATTGTTATTTTCAGATAGATTTGTGCACTTTTATTTGTGCACTTTTATGCTAGCCTCGATATCATATGCCATGTTAATTGCATTTGTTTTTTTTGTATTTTTTAAATTTTTTAATAATTTTTAAATTTGCTCAGCAAAAAAGGCCAGCAACAAAAATAGGGATAAAATAAAACAAGTTGGCTCATCTAAGAACATATTGTTCTGCAAATGTATTGCTGGCCTGAGCAGCACTGACTAGAGTGAAAATATTGGATAGCGAGTTGGCTCTCTTGTAAAGTGGCTATCCGGATGACAAAGGTTGAACACTGCTGTCATTTATAGCTTCATGTACTCATAAAGCTTCTGATGCATAGAAGCAATCCAGACTGCACTTGTACATTTTGGAGATGGCACTTTGTTTGCTTGCTCTGTCCTAATATACTGCAGAAAAGCCATAATATGCATGTAATAGAGAACATTATACCACTCCCACGCTATTCTGCTAGTAAATGGTTGAAGAGAAATGGACCAAAAAACCTTCCCTACCTTGGCTGACATTGTACGGAGTGAACTGGCAGAGCAGCTGTGCAGTAGCTTGTAAAGAGAGAAACTGCAGAGACTGTACGGGTTCTGTGTATGACACTGACATATGGTTTTCAGATATTAGAAACCATCAACTCATGAACACAAAATGAAAAGATAGGAACAAAGTGAAATAAAAGCTAGACTGCATAGTATTTATATTTATCTGTCTAAAATAACAATGTACAAATATTAATTCTGTAACAATCTCTAGACATACATTATTAGTAATATACTTAGATCAAAAGCTCTTGCGTGGGGTCACATAGTCAGTTCTGTAGTTTACAGAGCAACTTCTCCATACCAGGGACTGGACGATGATCTGATATAGAAAAAAAATATTTGTCCCAAAACATTCTAAGAGCTCATTTAAGTAATGTAAATATCTGAAAAAAGGTAGCCTTCACAACAGTATTTACAAAAATATAAAATATAATTTTATTCACAAATAAATAGAACCTAAAGAAAGTAACACAAAAACTTGATGGGCCAAGAGATGGAATAAATCCAGGGTTCACAGAGTCTCCAGGAATATTGATACAACAGTCCTCTATTTCAATACATGATAAGAATAACATACATATAATAATATTCATAAAGTACAAGTGCAGGCCAAATTCATGAAAAGAAATAAATAGAGCAATAAATGTCTGAGAAAAAATCTATCTCTAAATAAATGATATTACTATACGAATAAAGTGCAAGTGCATAGTAACAATGACAAGCCTGGGAGCCTTCATAAGAAGAAACAGGTCGGCTCCAGTGATCTCGCCGTGCGGGAGCCGGCCTACAATGTTAAAGGTACGGGGCCAGTCCTATTGGCTATTTTTTAAAATGGGGGGGGGGTGTCCTGGCCTGCAGTGCCCACGATCAGAATGAACTCTGATCGCGGGCATTAGCACCAGCTTTCTGCTGTAGAATACATGTAAGAGAATCACTAGAGGAGCGATTCCCCAGAAGCTGCTGGAGAACTAGGGGGAGGGGCACACGAGACAGTGGACCCTAAGCTGAATGCCCCCCACTGTCCCTGGCTAACTTGCCCGATCAGTCCTAGGTGACAGCCAGCAACCACGTCGACAGTCCCTCCTTATAATAAGTGATCACATAGAACGCAGACAAGACGCACAACAACAAAAGAGAGGTCAGGAAGCCAAGGGGTCAGCAACAAACGAGCAAAGCAGTACAAAGTCAAAATCCAAGAGAATAGTCAAAGTCAAAGCCAGTGGTCAGAAAATCAGGTAACACAGTAGTAAGGTATATCACAGGGAGAGCAGGCAAAGACAGAGCAATAACCGGCAGCCATGTGAGGGCTGACAACCTGTTTATAGAAAGTCTGGGACCAGCCCCAGAGCTGATAGGTACACAGGCTGTCAATCACTCAGGCCAGGAAGAGATTAACTCTATGCAGTCCAGAGAGAAATGTTCCTAATTACAAGGGTGTGGTTTTACACAGCAAGAGAACTAGGACCATGTTCAGACTGAGCATCAATAAGCTTACACAAAGAACAAAATTGAAGACGCCTCCTTCACCACAGCGTGCGAGTGGAGGGCGGCGCCGAGACCCGAAACGGCAGAGACGTTACAATACAGCAACGACCCGGTTGCTATGGCGGCCATGCTGCAGCAGAGTGGCCGCCACCTTTAAAGACCCGGCGGATGTTGAGAAAGGGTTAAAGACACCACCAATTTATAGAGATGATTGAATGACACATATCTTGAAGAAGACATGTACAGTGATGGCCAAAAGTATTGGCACCCCTGCAATTCTGTCAGATAATACTCAATTTCTTCCAGAAAATGATTGCAATCACAAATGCTTTGGTAATAATATCTTCATTTAATTTGTCTTCAATGGAAAACCACAAAAAGAATTGTCAAAAAGCCAAATTGGATATAATTCCACACCAAACATAAAAAAGGGGGTGAACAAAAGTATTGGCACCCTTTGAAAAATCATGTGATGCTTCTCTAATTTGTGTGATTAACAGCACCTGTTACTTACCTGTGGCACATAACAGGTGGTGGCAATAACTAAATCACACTTGCAGCCAGTTGAAATGGATTAAAGTTGATTCAACCTCTGTCCTGTGTCCTTATGTGTACCACATTGAGCATGGAGAAAAGAAAGAAGACCAAAGAACTGTCTGAGGACTTGAGAAGCAAAATTGTGAGGAAGCATGAGCAATCTCAAGGCTACAAGTCCATCTCCAAAGACCTGAATGTTCCTGTGTCTACCGTGCGCAGTGTCATCAAGAAGTTTAAAGCCGATTGCACTGTGGCTAACCTCCCTAGATGTGGACGGAAAAGAAAAATTGAAGAGAGATTGCAACGAAAGATTGTGCGGATGGTGGCTAAAGAACCTCGACTAACATCCAAACAAGTTCTAGCTGCCCTGCAGTCCGAGGGTACAACAGTGTCAACCCGTACTATCCGTCAGCATCTGAATGAAAAGGGACTCTATGGTAGGATACCCAGGAAGACCCTACTTCTGACCCAGAGACGTAAAAAAGCCAGGCTGGAGTTTGCCAAAACTTACCTGAGAAAGCCAAAAACTTTTTGGAAGAATGTTCTCTGGTTAGATGAGACAAAAGTAGAGCTTTTTGGGAAAAGGCATCAACATAGAGTTTACAGGGAAAAAAAAGAGGCCTTCAAAGAAAAGAACACGGTCCCTACAGTCAAACATGGCGGAGGTTCCCTGATGTTTTGGGGTTGCTTTGCTGCCTCTGGCACTGGACTGCTTGACCGTGTGCATGGCATTATGAAGTCTGAAGACTACCAACAAATTTTGCAGCATAATGTAGGGCCCAGTGTGAGAAAGCTGGGTCTCCCTCAGAGGTCATGGGTCTTCCAGCAGGACAATGACCCAAAACACACTTCAAAAAGCACTAGAAAATGGTTTGAGAGAAAGCACTGGAGACTTCTAAAGTGGCCAGCAATGAGTCCAGACCTGAATCCCATAGAACACCTGTGGAGAGATCTCAAAATGGCAGTTTGGAGAAGGCTCCCTTCAAATCTCAGGGACCTGGAGAAATTTGCCAAAGAAGAATGGTCTAAAATTCCAGCAGAGCATTGTAAGAAACTCATTGATGGTTACCGGAAGCGGTTGTTCGCAGTTATTTTGTCTAAAGGTTGTGCTACCAAGTATTAGGCTGAGGGTGCCAATACTTTTGTCCGGCCCATTTTTGGAGTTTTGTGTAAAATGATCAATGATTTGACTTTTTTTTTCATTCTCTTTTGTGTTTTTAATTGCAAGCAAAATAAATGAAGATATTATTACCAAAGCATTTGTGATTGCAATCATTTTCTGGAAGAAATTGAGTATTATCTGACAGAATTGCAGGGGTGCCAATATTTTTGGCCAGCACTGTATATGGTGACGTGTGACGTGGAGTCTCTGTACACTTCTATCCATCTTGACCACGGCCTGCATGCATCACACCATTTTTTTGAGATATCCAACCTTGACCCAGGTTTGATTGAGTTAATTATACAACTATTTAAATTTGCATTAACACATAACTTTTTCATTTTCAAGAATCATCTCTACCTACAGCTCCAGGAAACAGCTATGAGGCCGACTTGTGCGTCCTCATATCCTAATTTGTTTCTGGGGTTGTGGGAGAGAGAGATTGTACAGAATACAACTGGTCATGATGCGGTTTTTTTCATTTGGCAGGGCTTCATATCACTCTTAAACACCTTTCTGTCATCTCTCAACTCCAACAACCTTAACATTAAATTAACTTGGAATATCAGTCAATTCAAGATTGAATTTTTCGATGTAACGATAGAGAGAGGGAGAGATGGTTTAATCGGATGTTTTTAGGTAGACAACAGGAACCTCTTTTACACGCACCTTCTTCCCATTTTCCTCCAATTAAAAAAGCAATTCCTATGGGACAATTTTTATGAATGCATCGTATCTGCTTAGATGATTTAAGAGTCAAAAGGCAAGCTGATGATCTCACACAAAGAGAGGTTGGAGTCAATGGATTATTCAGCAAGAATATGAGAGGGCATCAAAAACTACTCGTGACTCATTACTTATGAGAAGACTGCCACGAGAGAACAGTACCGATTTCAAGGTAAGATTTATTGCAGACTTCAGTTCCAATTGGATGGAAGTGTGCAATATTCTTGCCAGACATTGGTCTTTCTTATTAACTGATAAAGATTTGGCCCAATTCTTGCCCTGGCACCCCTCTATAACGTCGAGATGGTTACAAAACCTAGGGGACATCCTAACATCAAGCCACAATGCCCCAAGTATACCAACAAATGTGTTTGGAAGTAAGAAAACAAAATTGAACAATATTGAAAATATAAATATCATAAAAACAAAGGATATTTTTTTTTTTATTCACATTTTCTCACTTTTTGGGATGTTTTTGTTTGCCTCTATCCCTTTACCTGTATTTTCACCTTGGGATTACGGTATGTCATTTTCCCCTTAGCCACTCATTTTTCTCTTTAGATTTTTTATTTCTAAAAAAAATAATTCTACTTAATCACTTTTTATTTCATTGCTTTTTATTTATATTCTAAGTTATAATTTTTTATATATTTTTTCACACTTACCTACATTATTTTATTTTACTAATACTTTAGATCTTATTTCACTAATTGGTTTACACTTTAGTAGCCTTTTTATTTATCCTTTATATTTTTCATTTAATTTTTGTGAGTACAGTCGTTATTTGATATGATATAATATTGTAGATTTTTGTTCAATCTATGTTACAAGCTATGTATTATCAGTCTATTCCTCTATCTAGCTTCTTCTACGATTGATGGACTGGATTGATGGCCTATCAGTTTCTGTGTGCTTTACTCGGCTACATTTATTAGCTATAGAGATGGAAATACCCTACCAGCCTGTGATGGATAAACACAGGGGCGGCTCCAGGTTTGTGTGGGCCCTTGGGCGATAGAGCCCCAGTGGGCCCCTTTTGAAGTAACTTGTGCACAATATAGCTGAGGGAGACCTACTCAGACCTGTTCAGACATCGGAAAGTAAAGAGGAATTTGAGGCGGACATCTGCCTTGGATTTTTCTTTATCTTCTGCCCCCAGATCACGGTGCAGAACATCAGCATGCCCTTGCGGTTTTCCACCACTGATTAGGCCCAAATGAATGAGTCTAACCAGTGCGGAGTTTCAAGCTGTGGCCTCCGAATCAGCTGCAGAATCTGAGGCAAGATCCAGCAGGACACTTTTTTTTTTCCGGCTTCCTGCTCCAATTAGTTTCAATAGGAGGCAGAATGAGGGAGGAAACTGCTGCAAAATCAGTGCCAGATTCCACCGTGTGAACAGGGCCTGATACTGTTAATAGTGCTACTCCACAGTGGCCCCCACGCAGTATTATATACTCCACAGTGGCCCCCACGCAGTATTATATACTCCACAGTGGCCCCACACAGTATCATATTCTCCACAGTGACCCCCACACAGTATTATATACTCCACAGTGGCCCCCCACAATATTATATACTCCACAGTGACCCCCATGCAGTATTATATACTCCACAGTGGTCCCACACAGTATCATATTCTCCACAGTGACCCCCACACAGTATTATATACTCCACAGTGGCCCCACACTGTATTATATGCTCCACAGTGGCCCCCACGCAGTATTATATGCTCCATAGTGGCGCCCACGCTGTATTATATGCTCCACAGTGGCCCCCTCACAGTATTATATGCTCCACAGTGGTCCCCACACAGTATTATATGATTCACAGTTGCCCCCTCACAGTACTATATGCTCCACAGTGGCTCCCACACAGTATTATATGCCCAGCAGTGGCCCCCACACATTATATGCCCAGCAGTGGCCCCCACACAGTATTATATGCTCAGAAGGGGCCCCCACACAGTATTATATGCTCCCAACATCCCCCCTCTGCTCTGGTGCTATTATTATACTCTGGGGTCTCCATTTCCAGCTGGCCACGGGCGCCGTACCCTGCTGGGTCCGGTCGTGGTCACACCTCCTGTGATCGCGATCGTTACGCAGTAACAGTCAGAAACTGGCAGCAGAGTGGGTCCCTTTAGGATAATTGGGCCCCGGCACTTGCCCGGGTATGCCAGGTGCTGTCGCTGGCCCTGGATAAACACTAGGGTGCAGCACATGCATGCACTGTTCCTCAGTTGTCACGTGTCACATTATGATGTGATCTCTCGGCACTGAGTAGGTGTGTCAAATGCATTGTTCTGATGAACATCACGGTGTGGCTGTACCGATACAATTGTTTCTATCCCAGATGAGCTAAATGTTGTTTACCACCTCCTGACGAAGCTGGTCAACAGTGAAACGCGCGTTGAGGGGTTTTGTGCTCTCTGGATCTGATTTCAACATGTCCTCAGGTATTTACTGGGTGCTAGAATATTTCCTTGCTTTGTGCAGTTATTTGTATGTATTTGTATGTATACCCTTTGGTGACCTTATTTGGTACTACCATATGCCATACGTCACCAATTCATAGCAGAAGGTGGTCTGTTTTCAACTGTGACCCCGATATATATTTTTTTGGCATTCATATACATATACTATTGAATGGTAACTTTATATATACAGTAGCTTGCAAAAGTATTCATACCCCTTGAATTTTTCACATTTTGTCACCTTACAACCACAAACTTAAATGTATTTTATTGACATTTTAAGTGATAGACCAACACAAAGTAGCAAATAATTGTAAAGTGGAACAAAAATGATACATGGTTTTCAAAATTTTAATAAATAAAAATCTGAAAAGTGTGACATGCAAAAGTATTCAGCCCCCTGTACTCTGATACCCCTAAATAAAATCCAGTGCGCACAATTGCCTTCAGAAGTCACCTTATTAGTTAATAGAGTCCAGCTGTGTGTAATTTAGTCTCAGTATAAACACACCTGTTCTGTGAAGGCCTCAGTGGTTTGTTAGGCAACACTAGTGAACAAACAGCATCATGAAGACCAAGGAACTCACCAGACAGGTCAGAGATAAAGTTATAGAGAAGTTTAAAGCAGGGTTAGGTTATAAAAACATATCCCAAGCTTTGAGAATCCCAAGGAGCACTGTTCAATCCATCATCCAAAAATGGAAGAAGTATTCTACAACTGCAAACCTACCAAGACATGGCCGTCCACCTAATCTAACAGATCGAGCAAGGAGAGCACTGGTCAGAGAAGTAGCCAGAAGGCCCATAGTCACTCTGGAGGAGCTGCAGAAATCCACAGCTCTGGTGGGAGAATCTGTCCACAGGACAACTATAAGTCGTGCACTCCATAAATCTGGCCTTTATGGAAGAGTGGCAAGAAGAAAACCATTGTTGAAAGAAACACATAAGAAGTGCCATGTGCAGTTTGCCACAAGCCATATAGGGGACACAGCAAACATGTGGAAGAAAGTGCTCTGGTCAGATGAGACCAAAGTTGAACTTTTTGGCCTAAATGCAAAGTGCTATGTGTGGTGGAAAAGTAAAACTGCCCATCACCCTGAACACACCATCCCCACTGTGAAACATGGTAGTGGCGGTATCATGCTGTGGGGATGCTTGTATTCATCAGGGACAGGGAAGCTGGTCAGAGTTGATGGGAAGATGGATGGAGCTAAATACAGGGCAATCCTGGAAGAAAACCTGTTGGAGGCTGCAAAAGACTTGAGACTGGGAAGGAGATTCACCTTCCAGCAAGACAATGACCCTAAACTTACAGTCAGAGCTACAGTGGAATGGTTTAGATCAAAGAATATTCATGTGTTAGAATGGCCCAGTCAAAGTCCAGACCTACTGTAAATCCCATTGAGCATCTATGGCAAGACATGAAAATTGCTGTTCACAGACGCTCTCCATCCAATCTGGCTGAGCTATTTTGCAAAGAATGGGCAAAAATCTCAGTCTCTAGATGTGCAAAGCTGGTAAAGACATACCACAAAAGACTTGCAGCTGTAATTGCAGCGAAAGGTGGCTCTACAAAGTATTGATAAAGGAGGGCTGAATACTTTCACACTTTTCAGACTTTTATTTGATTAAAATTTTGAAAACCATGTATCATTTTCATTCCACTTCACAATTATCTGCTACTTTGTGTTGGTCTGTCACTTAATATGTCAATAAAATACATTTAAGTTTGTAGTTGTAAGGTGACAAAATATGAAAAAGGGGTATGATCTGATTATATTTTCTATTTCTGCCATAGAAGGACTTGTAACCCATGCATACAATATCTATACATGAATTGACGCATCTTTTGTTATACATGTGCACTTTAACTCTAAATAAATGATATTAATATATGAATAGAGTAATAGATGTCTGAAAACAAATCTATTTACGGTATTTCTTTTCATGTATTTGGTCTGCACTTGCATTTTATGAATATTGTTATATGAGATGTTATTCTTATCATATTTTTTGAAATAGAGGCCTGTTGTATCATTATTGTATCAGTGACTGGCAATGTCTGTAAAGCACTGAGGAATATGATGGCACTATAAAAGTAAGCTAAATAAATAAATAAATACATAAAATAATTCCTGGAGACATTCTGTGAATCCTGGGCTTATTCCATCTTGGCTCATCAGGTTTTTCCTTCCTATGTGATTGTTGCTTTCTTTAGATTCTTTTTATCGGTGAATAAAACTATACTTTATATTTTTGAAAATACTGTTGTGAAGGCTACCTTTTTTTTGTATAATTGCACATTTAAGCAATGTGTCTGTTAAAAAGCCTGTTAACATTGTTGAGTAGAGACAGAGTAAGATCCTCCTCCAAGGTTCAATGTGTGGAACTTTAGAAATTTCCTGGCACTTAACATGAATATTAATCAAAGTAATTAAATTGTCCTTCAAATAGTTTGTCCTTTTCCATATGTATTTTGATGATTATTTCTTTCTTTAATAGCCAGGATTTTTTTTTATTTTTTATTTGTGAAGTACTGAAATATTAGTTACAAATGTGCACATAGTCTGTAACCCCTTCCAGCCGAGGCCATTTTTCCATTTTTGTCTTTTACTGCCTGCCTTCCAAAAGGTTTTCCATAGCACCCATCCACCTCAATGAGTCTTTTGGAAACAGAGAGGAGCAGCACTGCTTGGGTGTTTCCACAAGGCCTGAGCAGTTATTCTCACCTTGGTAATAATTCTAAAAATAAAATTTATTGTAGTTGCCATATTCTGTCACCTGTAACTCTTTTTATATTTCCATGTAGTGGGATGCATAAGGCGTCTTTTTTTGCGGGGTTAGATGTCCTTTTATTTATACCAATTTGGGGTCTGCTGCTTTGATTGCTTTTTATCCAAAATTTTTTGTTGAAGGCAAAACTGTGAAAAAAAAAAACGCGGTTCGCCTCTTTTGACAAACTTGACCATATGGGAAAAATATTTTTACACGTTTATAGACCAGGAGTTTTGAAGCACAGGGATACCTAATGTCTATGTGTTTCACTTTTTATGTACTTTTATATTTGTTCTAGGGAAAGGGGGATGCACAAGAAGATAACCCAGCCACAATAAGAAAATCATGTCTGGGTTTCTGACAACCGCCAAACCATAGAATGTTCTTGCATTCATGGTCGGATCCCATAGCAACTTATCAAGACAAAAGACTGTCAGCATTAAGCTGGTTAGAGAAAATCTTTAAAACTGCAAAATTTTAGATTATTTAAATCTTCAAAAATGTTAAAGTTGTAAATGTCTACATATTTAAAAATGTTATGTTTGTGGGGAAATCCCTTTAACTGTAAAAATGGTCTAGTTTACCTTTTTTCTCTGGATTATCTAGCTGTATATAGAAAACCTCCTCCTCTATAGTTATCTTACAATAACCATACCCTGTTTATTTTGTACAGTTCCTTCATCTTTGTAACGTTTTCATGAATTTTCTGTGGACATTTTTATTGGAAAATCAAGCCTGGAAGCCAAATACTCATCAGCGGATTATGGAAACCTAAGGTGACATCTAATGTCTTTAGTAATGTGGAACTGAAACTGTGTTGGTCTAAGGGATTGGCTTGGTATATTTGCTGCTAGGTTGCATTTACTCTTCTCTGCTATCAACACAACAACAATCCAGCTTTGAGATGAACAACTGAACCATGATTGACACACTGGTTCCTCAAAATGGATTGCCTAAGGCTAAGTTCACATCTGTGCTGGAGTCTCCATTGGAGACTCCACTGCAGAAACCGCCAGAAATCGGTGGAGAGAAAAGTTCTGCGCGGACAACTTTTCTCTTTGCCGGTTTCAGTATAAAAACAGCAGACACCCGACAGACACCCGGCTTACCCCATTATAGTTTATGGGGTCCGCCAGTGTCCACAGATAACCGCTGTTTTAGCATCCTGGCTCTCCGTCTTTTGGGTCCCCCGGTGGATCCAAATGACGGAGACCCATGCACAGATGTGATACCGAAAGAGTAAAAAACAGACAGCGCGGAGCGCTAATAGTGTAATACAGTATGGTTAAGAATAAATATGACGGATAGCTAGCAATTTGCTGCTCACCTTTTTAGGTTGCGGTAAGACCACAACCACTCTTTAAGCATGTAAATTGGGATGAGTTGCCTGATGGACCTCTCAAAGCGGCTGGCGACCTCAGGAACATAGTACCAAGTACACGTCAGGATATTCCAGAAGGTTGCAAAAGAAGTGAGACAGTGAAGCGCTGGTCCAACTTGAAAGAATCTTTATTCCAAATAGGTGTAACACACAACGCGTTTTAGGTAGAACCCTTTCTCAAGTGTGCACAGATGTGAACTTAGCCTAACAATCATTATCTATATAGGGTTGTTAAAGGGGTTGTTCGGGATAAATTAATAATTTAACAAAGAGCCCCCCATGCCCCCCACCAACTTTGTAAATAACATTTATTATACATTATTTTTAGTTTTATTGTAATATATGTAGGTCATGTGACTTACATATATTACATTTTTGTCTTTCCGCTGATTTGATGGGGTGTCGGTCTAAGGGATAAACGCACCCTGGGATGTCACTGGATAGAAACCTGACCCCCCAGCCCAGAAGTCCGGCCTTCTCCCCAACCCCATTATACTTACCTGTTCCTCCTGTGGATATCCGGATCTCGGGACGTCAACACTGGAAGGCCCGCCTCTTCATTGCGTGTGGAGCATATTATACCATGCAAGGGCCACTGTGGAGCATATTATACTGTGCAGGGGCCACTGTGGAGCATTGTACTGTGCAAGGGCCACTGTGGAACATATTATACTGTGCAGGGGCCACTATGGAGCATTATCCTATGCAAGGGCCACTGTGGAGCATATTATACCATGCAGGGACCACTGCGGAGCATTATACTGTGCAGAGGCCACTGTGGAGCATTATCCTATGCAGGGGCCACTGTGGAGCATATTATACCATGCAGGGACCACTGTGGGGCATTATACTGTGCAGAGGCCACTGTGGAGCATTATCCTTTGCCGGGGCCACTATGGAGCATATTATACCATGCAGGGGCCACTGTGGAGCATTATACTTTGCAGAGGCCACTGTGGAGCATTATCCTTTGCAGGGGCCACTATGGAGCATATTATACCATGCAGGGGCCATTGTTTAGCATTATACTGTGCTTGGGCCACTGTGTAGAATATTATACTGTGCAGGGGCCAATGTGGAGCATTATAGCTCACGGGGGCCACTGTGGAACATATTATAGTGTTTATGTATGTATGTTTCCATTATATATATATATATATATATATATATATATATATATATATATACACATATATATATATATATATATATATATATATTTACCAAATGCCAAAAAAGCATTAAGAATTGATTGTTGTCCTGAAGCTTTCTCTGTGTGACTGTAATGATGATATACGGAGGTGATTACAACATTACAGCTAAAGGAGAAGGTTATTGAGTGAGTCTAAAGATGGCTGCTGAGGGTGTACTAGGCAGGCTAGCTAGGGAAACAGGTAGGGAAGTGTGAGAGAGGGAGGGGGAGGGAATGAGAGAGGGAGGTGGTGTGAGTCAGCTCATTCAATGCATCATGGAAGTTGTAGGCTAAGACAGCAGGAAGCTATCCATGTAAACAAATGCAGAAGATGTCAGGAGCTCACAGAGAACCTCAGAAATCGCTCAAACACTGCTAAAGGTATTAACCTATTAATAGTACTACCAGACCTTTTTTTAAAAAATATTTTTTACCCGGAAAACCCCTTTAAGTACGATGTCCCTAATCTAATCATTTTCAGATAAGTCTTGTCTTTAGGTTAAGTCATTATTTCTGTACAAGAGGTGAATGATAGGTTTATACATAAGTTGCAATATTGTAACTTAAGCCAATATTGTCAGTATCAGAGTGAATTTGGGTAACATTTTGAAGAGGACTTTTCAGCACCTCTACCAGCTCCAGTTGTTTGCAACCCTTATAGGTACTGTTCCACTGATTCCAGAACAGTTGGAATTCTTTCTCTATCCCCAACCATTTCTGAACAATAAGTGCAGTTAGTTTTAGTGCCTGATATGTTAATTAAGTTTTCTACTGTCAAGTTGATGCTTTCTGATATTGTCTAATCACAAACAGTGTCCAAGCTTGGAACCATGCCCCCTAGTCTTCTCTGACCTAAGACCACCCTATTAGAGAGTGTCATTAACATATCAGGCACTGAAATTAACTGCACTGATGGTTCTGGAATGGTGCATTCTAAAGAAAAAACTATGTGCCAGAAACAGTAAAACAGGTTCAATTAAAGGAAGCAAAGGATGTGGGGTTGGTGGAGGTGGTGACAGGTCATCTTTAACTGTAAAGCAGTTTTCCAGCAAATTAAAAACAAATTTAAAATTGTGCAGCATAGGGGTTGTAACATAAAAAGGCTACACTATTCCCAATGCTACCAAGGATCCCTATGGCCTCTGCTTCCTGTTTTCTCTTCAAAAACAGGAAGTGCCTAAAATTCCTGCCCAGCCAATCACTGGCTGCAGTGGTGACTAGTGAGTGGCTGGGCAGGCCAGGAATTTAACAAGAAGTAGAAACCAGCAGGGACCAAGGTTGCATTGGAACTAGACCTGCACAAGAATCAGCGAGGTTATCATTTTTTTTGTGCTACAACACCATTCTAAGTGGTTTTAAAATATATTTGCTGGAAAATCTCTTTAAGGTCATATTCTGACTGGGTTTTTGGTGGATTTTATTTGGACTTTTCAGAAATCCCATTTACATTTAGCTTATATTTCCCATGGCTACAAGTTTTTAGATATTATGCTGTGGATTTCACCTTTACCATGGCAAATGCTTAACAAAATTGAATTAAAGGAATATAGCAGTAAAGCCAAAGCATCACATCCTTTATCCCGTTGGAGATATGCAACAGCCAGCTTCGTCTCTATATTTGCTGCATTGACTGCAGTTCACATTTATGACACTAGATGTAGCTGTTACTAAATGTTTATCTGTAGACACTCTGTACTTTGTTGTTTTTGATGCTGTAGATATACACATTCTGTATTTTTAGTGTGTGTGTGTGTGTGAACTAGATCTGTTATTCACCATGTGAGGTGATCTTCTCTTACTGCAATCATGTTTCACTAAAGTCTGTTCCTGTTATATACAAATGTCTATCTGGTTTTGACTCTGCCACATCCAGCAATCACACTCTGCAACAGGTTATGGGCCCAGTGATCAAATGAAGCCCCAGTTTAAACAGCAAGTTGTTTCTGCTGAGGAAATTCTACAAAATGAGGCTTAGCAGAGAGCAGGACATGCAAGAGCATATAAATGCCATGCTGGAAGTGATCACACAACTCAGATCAGTCGGTGAGGATATAATAGACAGTCACGCTGCAGCCATTTTATTATGCAGTTTACCTGACACATACACTGCACTGATCAATGCACTGGAGACATGGCCTGAGACAGATCTGACACTAACATTTGTAAAGACCAGGCTCATAGATGAGTATCAGCGAAGTAAGGAGTTTACACATGATTATACAGAAACTCACTCCAAGACAGCTCTTAAAGCTACAGAAACAAGGTCAAACAGGAAGGAAACCAGAGTGTGCTTTAGATGCCACAGACAAGGACACATAAAGAAAGAAGGCACTACAGTATATGGGAAGCAGAGCAGATGAGGCAGCATCCCTCTTATACTAAGCAGAAAGTCAAAGCCACAATTTCTGATTCAAGTGAAGGGAAGTGGAATGCCACATTTAAAGTGACAGGCAATCATAAATTGCAAGGCTGGTGCATTGACTCTGGAGCAAACAGTCACATGACAAGTGATAGAAGTTTTTTCACAGTACTTGATGTGAATAACAAAGAGACTATTTACCTAGCAGATGGAAGTAAAATATGTGCAGAAGGATATGGGAATGGAACCCTTGTATGCCCCAATGATGCGGGACACAATTTAGCAATACCAGTAAAAGATGTACTTTATGTTCCTGATCTAGAAGGAGGACTCTTATCTGTGAAGCGTCTGACAAGCAAAGGACTCACTGTAAAATTCCAAGGTGAGAAGTGTTCTATCCTAGACGGCAAGCGGATGATAGCAAGTGCCAAGTTGGATGATCATCTATATCACCTCAACACAGTGAAGGAGCAGGTGAGACTATGCACACATAAGCACAATGACTGTATACACGTGTAGCACAGGCGTTTAGGTCACAGACACCCAGAATGCATACATGAATTACAAAAGAGGAATCTAACAAAGGCTCTAACAGTATCCCTTTGTTCAGTTATTGTTAAATGTGAATGTTGCATCCAATCCAAAGCTACAAGAGCAACACTTCCTAAAGTAAGTCACAATACAGCTTCAAGACCTCTTGACCTAGTTCACAGTGATGTATGTGGTCCCGTAAACCCACCTACACCTGGAGGTAACAGGTACATAGTGACTTTCATAGATGACTATTCAAGATACACAGTCACTTACCTAATGCAACACAAGAGTGTTTTGACAAATTACAGGACTATGTAGTAAGGACAAGTAACAAGTTTCAGAGAAAACCTCTCATACTTAGGAGTGACAATGGAGGTGAATTCACAGGACATAAAATACAAGAGTACTTAAAGCAGAATGGAATAGAGCATCAAAAGGCAGTCCCCTACACACCCGAGCAAAACGGGGTAGCTGAAAGAAAGAACAGAACTCTGGCTGAAATGGTCATATGCATGCTGACAGACTCTGGATTACCACAAAAATATTGGGGTGAAGCAGCAATGACAGACACTTATTTGCTAAACAGACTCTTCTCTAGAACAATGGAGAAAACTCCATATGAACTGTGGCACAATGAGAAGCCGAGTGTATAGCATCTAAGAGTTTTTGGATGCAAGGTGTTCATCTACATTCCAGAAGAAAAACGCACCAAACTTCAAAACAGAGCATTTGAAGGCATCTTTGTTGTATACAGTGACACTGTTAAGGGTTACAGAATCCTAAATCCCAAAACTGACAAGGTTACCATTAGCAACAGCATAACTTTTGTTGAAGATCTGAGAGACAATGTAATGACAACAGAGGAAGTAAGAACAGAAGAGAAAACTGACACTGATCAGCCAACATCTGTAACTTCTGAACAAACAGTTGAAGTGAGCGCAGAATCCATCAGTACTGAAGAACAGACACAACCAAGCTCACACACAGAACCAAGACGCTCAATGAGAGAGAATAAAGGTAAACCACCTGTACGTCTCTCATACAAGGCAAGCACTTCCAGTACTAATGAACCTGCAACTTGGGAAGACATATCTCAGCTTTCAGAAGGGGAAGCCAGTAAATGGATAAAGGCTGCAAAGGAAGAGATAAAATCCATGCACGACACTAAAAATGGACACTTACAGAACTACCACCTGGAAGGAAATCCATAGGTTGTAAATGGACTTTCAAAGTAAAATACAATGCAGATGGTACAGTGGAGCGATACAAAGCAAGACTCGTAGTCAAGGGATATTCTCAAAAATATGGAGAGGACTATGATGAGACATTTGCGCCAATATTCAAACATGCTACAATAAGAACTTTGCTGACAGTAGCCGCAATAAGGAAAATGCAAGTAAGACACTTTGATGTAAAAACAGTGCTTCTTCATGGCGAGTTAGCAGAAGATATCTACATGGAACAACCACCAGGATTCAAAGATGAGCAAAGGCCAGACCTAGTATGCAAACTACAGAGGAGTATACAGTGCCTTGCGAAAGTATTCGGCCCCTTGAACTTTTCAACCTTTTGCCACATTTCAGGCTTCAAACATAAGGATATAAAATTTTAATTTTTTGGTGAAGAATCAACAACAAGTGGGACACAATCGTGAAGTGGAACGAAATTTATTGGATATTGTAAACTTTTGTAAAAAATAAAAAAACTGAAAAGTGGGGCGTGCCAAATTATTCGGCCCCTTAAGTTAATACTTTGTAGCGCCACCTTTTGCTGCGATTACAGCTGCAAGTCGCTTGGGGTATGTCTCTATCAGTTTTGCACATCGAGAGACTGAAATTCTTGCCCATTCTTCCTTGGAAAACAGCTCGAGCTCAGTGAGGTTGGATGGAGAGCATTTGTGAACAGCAGTTTTCAGCTCTTTCCACAGATTCTCGATTGGATTCAGGTCTGGACTTTGACTTGGCCATTCTAACACCTGGATACGTTTATTTGTGAACCATTCCATTGTAGATTTTGCTTTATGTTTGGGATCATTGTCTTGTTGGAAGATAAATCTCCATCCCAGTCTCAGGTCTTTTGCAGACTCCAACAGGTTTTCTTCCAGAATGGTCCTGTATTTGGCTCCATCCATCTTCCCATCAATTTTAACCATCTTCCCTGTCCCTGCTGAAGAAAAGCAGGCCCAAACCATGATGCTGCCACCACCATGTGTGACAGTGGGGATGGTGTGTTCAGGGTGATGAGCTGTGTTGCTTTTACGCCAAACATATCGTTTTGCATTGTGGCCAAAAAGTTGGATTTTGGTTTCATCTGACCAGAGCACCTTCTTCCACATGTTTGGTGTGTCTCCCAGGTGGCTTGTGGCAAACTTTAAACAAGACTTTTTATGGATATCTTTGAGAAATGGCTTTCTTCTTGCCACTCTTCCATAAAGGCCAGATTTGTGCAGTGTACGACTGATTGTTGTCCTATGGACAGATTCTCCCACCTCAGCTGTAGATCTCTGCAGTTCATCCAGAGTGATCATGGGCCTCTTGGCTGCATCTCTGATCAGTCTTCTCCTTGTTTGAGATGAAAGTTTAGAGGGACGGCCGGGTCTTGGTAGATTTGCAATGGTCTGATACTCCTTCCATTTCAATATGGTCGCTTGCACAGTGCTCCTTGGGATGTTTAAAGTTTGGGAAATCTTTTTGTATCCAAATCCGGCTTTAAACTTCTCCACAACAGTATCACGGACCTGCCTGGTGTGTTCCTTGGTCTTCATGATGCTCTCTGCGCTTTAAACAGAACCCTGAGACTATCACAGAGCAGGTGCATTTATACGGAGACTTGATTACACACAGGTGGATTATATTTATAAATATACTCAGTTAGCCTCTAAAAGGTATCGCCTGATTTCTTCACTCTTCCACTATATTTATCATCATCAGTCATTTAGGACAACATTGGATCATTCAGAGATCCTCACTGAACTTCTGGAGTGAGTTTGCTGCACTGAAAGTAAAGGGGCCGAATAATATTGCACGCCTCACTTTTCAGTTTTTTATTTTTTACAAAAGTTTAAAATAAGCAATAAATTTCGTTCCACTTCACAATTGTGTCCCACTTGTTGTTGATCCTTCACCAAAAAATTTAAATTTTATATCCTTATGTTTGAAGCCTGAAATGTGCCAAAGATTGAAAAGTTCAAGGGGGCCGAATACTTTCATAAGGCACTGTATATGCAGTTTTACATACCGCTAGAAAGCCAACAGTGCGCTGAATTCAGCGCACTGTCAGCTTTCCCGTTATGTGCCCCGGGGCTGGAGCTATTGGTGGTCTTAGTTTCACCGTCCACCATCAGAGGGGCATTCCTGACAGTCTAGCTGAGTGGTGAGGAACGCCCTCCCTGACAGTACTCGTCCTTAGCCCTGTACTGGAGAGGTGTTCCTCACAGCTCAGCATCATCGCTGTGCTGTAAGGAACGCCCCCTCTAACATTACAGGGCTATGGATGAGTACAGTCAGGGAGGGTGTTCCTTACCACTCAGCTAGACTGTTCCTTATTCTTCACCAAAAAATTAAAATTTTATATCCTTATGTTTGAAGCCTGAAATGTGGCAAAAGGTTGAAAAGTTCAAGGGGGACGAATACTTTCGCAAGGCACTGTATATGGTCTAAAGCAAGCCGCCAGAGCATGGAATATGAGAATACACAGGAGGCTTACACAGGAGGACTTTCAGAGGAGTAAAGCAGACCCCTGTTTATACACAAAGAAATTGGCAGACAGGTGGATCTATGTTCTCATTTATGTGGACAATATTCTGATTTGTTTCAAGCAAGAAGGGGATGAAGGAGAAATACTCTAAACCCTAAATCAGCACTTTGAGACCAAAGATCTTGGCAACGTAAATAATTATCTTGGCATTCAGATTGAGAGAGAGGAAGATGGCAACTTCCTTCTGAACCAAAAGCACAAACTGCAAGAGATAATTGAGACAGCACTTTCCTCTCCTCATGTTTCATGCGGAAACCGAGCAGAAACCACATGGACACCATTATAGTCTATGGGTTCCACGGGTTTCCCAGGTAAACCACTTTTTTATGCATAAAGGTTTCCGTTCGGGGGATCCCCAAGCGGAGTCCCCGAACGCAGATGTGAACCGGGCCTAAAGCAAATCCTAGGAATAATTTTATTCACCCAGTGTACAACAATGTTTCGGTTCCTCTGTGGAACTACTGCTTGTAAATGGTTCTAAAGAGGAATTGAAATGTTGCTGTATTCTAGGTGAATTCCTTTTTTTTATCTTGGATTTGCTTTACACCGGAGTGTTGCTTCCTCCTTTGTGAACATATCCAAATACAGCTTTACTTACAAACTTTCTGCAGATATATTTGGTAAATCTTACATTGGAAAACTATTACCTCTAAGCTTACCAAAAAGCTGTTATAAGAACACCATTTGTTGTAACAAGATCAATGCATAAGCCCCATTGTATATAGAAAATATGTACATGTGATAATACTGTCAGCCATGTAACAGAAGCATATTGCTATACAATGTTTTCTCGGCAGTGCATAAAACAAGCATATTTGTTACTTGTTGACTCAAAAGGAAGATTACAGCGATTCCAAATAATGTATTCTTAAATCATGTGGAGAACAATTCAATAATATTTGTCTGTATGACTTTGATATCGTCTTAGCCTGACATAATTCCAATTTCTGTCATTTCTTTTCATCTCAGCGTATGGATGTATCTTGACTCCCTGAACGCCGCACTTTAAAGGCTTTGTCATAACTGTTCTCCTGTACGGCATGATAAGAGTTATGGGTGCATCGGAAGGGTAATATATTCTCTTTGAAACAGTCTGGTTTCTCCCTCTAAATAGGAGACTTAACAACAAAAAGAAACAAAATTCATGTGCATATCTTCCCAGGACAGAATATGGGGTTTGTTCTAACATCAGTTCTATGCCCAGCAGTAGCTGATGCTGTCCGGTGACATTTCTTTTTATACATATTTGATCTCATGATATATAGTTTGTAACAACAATGAATCCTTTTAACTATTATATATATATAAATATATATACACACACACTTTTTTCTTTCTTAGAACTGGTAATTGTTGGGTTTTGTCTTACCAACCCAATATGCATACCAATATACCCAGTATACATTATATATTTAAAATATATAGTATACTCTAGTATAGTATAGCGTTTTTCTATTGACATGTTTGTAAATAGTGTGCAAAATAGTTGTGTTCAGAAAGCTTGAGAGACTACAAAAACAAATGTAATATTTCCCGAAAGAATCTGACAAGGTTTGCTTCTGCTGGCAAGGAATACTTTCCTTTCATACCAACCTTTGGCACAGGGAAAGGATGCCATACATCAGTGGCATAACTAGGAATGGCTGGGCCCCAAGGCGAACATTTGACAAGGGCCCCCCCCGAACTGCCGCCCACAACCCCCCCGGACCGCCCCCTCCAATCCCCCTGCACAAACCGCATTCCTGCGCACACTATTATGCCCCATAGTGCCCCCTACACACAGTATTATGCCCCATAGTGGCCCCTGCACACAGAATTATGCCCCATAGTGACCCCTTCACACAGTATAATGTACCATAGTGGCCCCTGCACACAGTACAATGCTCCATAGTGGCCCCTGCACACAGTATTATGCCCCATAGCGGCTCCTACACACAGTATTATGCCCCATAGTGGCCCCTGCACACAGTATTATGCCCCATTATGGGCCACCCATGAACAATTATTATACTCTGGGGTCTTTTCAGACCCCAGAGTATAATGATCAGAGACCGAGGGGAGGATACAAACAAAAAAAACACTGTTACCTACCTCTTCCTGGCTCCGGCGCACTCCCCGCTACTTCGGCCATCTTCAATGTTGGACCAGATCTCGCAGCCCATGTGACGTCACCAAATAGGCCCGAAGCCTGCGGAGCGCCGGAGAGGAAAGTTACAATGTTTTTTTTATGTTCCCTCACCTGCCCTGGCCCTCCGATCATTATACTCGGGGTCTGAAAAGACCCCCAAGTATAATGATAGCAGTGTTTGTGGGGTTCGCGGCCCGCAGCCTCACTTACCGATCCCCGCTCCTGCTCACAGACAACTCCACCTCCGCAGAATGGGAAGCGCAGGCAGCCATGAGCAGGAGCGGGGATTGGTAAGTAAATAGGGCCCGTTACCTGCTTTGGTTACTCCTCCGAATGTCCCGGGTCCTGTGCATGCTGCAACCGCTGCTACCCCGGTAGTTACGCCCCTGGTTCATGGGTTGGTCTCTTGCATGTAACTGGACTGCAGAAAGGAAATACAAGGTGAGTGTGACTCTGGTCTGATTCCTTGATGTTACACACTGGTGTCTCTCAACCCACCTGGATCATCCATCACCTACACTGGGACTATTCCAAGAGGTCACAACTTGGTGGTTTCCTGTATATTAAACAACACCATCAAGAACAGCCCACAGCCAAACCAGTTAGGTGGCATGATGGAACCACACCTGACACTTTTTACAGTGAGTACTAGTCTGCTTGTTGTGGCCCCTGTTTATCATGTGACACTATCATCAGCACTGTTAACAGACCTCACCTTCTAGCTAACCTTGAAGCACTTTGATCTGTAAACATACTGTGACATAGGAAGCGAAATTGCTGGAATGATGGCTATACTACTACAAGTGAGAATGGGCACATAGGCTACCCTACCAAAGTACTGAAATCCAATAATTACCCCAGCCCAACAAAAAAATATAATTTAATTAATCTTTCTACTTTTTATTAATATAAAGGTTTATGTTGTATGCCAATAAAGAAGGAAATAGCCTTAAGCACACTTCCTGTGTTTGACTGGTCATTTCTGTGAGCTCATGATGTATATACAAATATGGACTTGTGCAGCATCCCAGAGGCTGCTGTTTTTATTGTTTGTCTATGTGCCTCTGGGTTTTGTGTTGGTTCGTCCCGTTTTATGTTAAGTGTACTGTTGCAGCTTTTCACTCGGCATTTTTCCCCCCTGCAGTGTTCAAAACCTAGACTTGGTTCAGCCCTGGCATATCACAGGCCACTGGACGGGGTTGTAGGGAGATCTCATCTCCCCGGCGACGGTTGGTCTTCAGTCTTGTCTGTGCAGTTAGCTGCAGAAGGTGTGCAGAGCTTGCCTGCCACTAGCCTCTGGACTGACAGGAGGGATATCACCAGCCCTAGGCTCATCTAAAGACAACCCAGAGCTGTCTGTATCTTTAGACTTATTTGGTGCCGTGCCAGGAGGAGCAGGAGAGGACCCTGACAGGAGGAACTCGTTCGGGCCTTCTGTACAGGTAACCAGATCCCTGTCAGGACTCGCTGTATCTCAGTCCCCGGTATATCTAGCTGGGAGAGGCGTGAGAGGAGGAGTAGAGCTATACTGCAGAGCCTGTGACATCCCTGGGCACCCTCCTAGAACCAAGGCAAGGCAACCAAACTAAGGTTGGACACTGTAGGAGTACTACCCCCATTCAGAAGCTGCCGTTACCTTTTGTTCCTGTTGCCAAATAAAGGCTGTTCTGGTTGACCTGCACCGCTGTCTCCTGAGTCGTGCCTGCATCACCATCAGGGCTACACCACACCGGCTCAGAGAGAAGAGGTCCCCTCTCCAACTAGAAGCGCCCCGAGGGAAAGAACTACTACCACCACCATCCGGTAGTGCTGCAGAACCCCCCTCGACTTTGTCTAGCCCAGGAGTGGGACTGGAGTGGTTGGTGAGTGTACTGCTAGGTGGCACAGCTACTACTCCCATCCTCCTCCTCCTCCATCTGGCTTGCGGCAAGTGTCCATTTCATTTTACTGCTTTATTAAGTATATATTTTATACCAAAAGTTCAACCTCCATGACATCACTTTTATGCAATTTAAAAAGCATTTACTCAAGAGCACCAATGAAATGATGTTGGGATACTAGATATTGTATATCTGTCGTAAAGTAGTCTTTTCATATTCTTCAGTAATACAGTAAAAAAAAAAAGAAGCTGCTTTACCGTTTACAGATCCTCCATTCCAGCTGCTGCCAATGCGGAATGACATCTTCTGGGGATGTTCCATTTGTTGTTAGGTGCCACTGCAGCAAAACACTGGCCTCAGTGATGACCTGTACACAAACATCACATGCCCAATTGGCCTCAGCAGTCAAGTGCCTTTTGTGTACAGTTCGTCTCTGCAGTACAGTAAGTGTCTGATTGATGAGACTCTTACCCCAGGGACACTGGGAATTAAGAAAACTGGTATCCTCTCTATTCAAAGTCTATGGGGGACATTTATCAGTTTGTGGTGTAAAACATATGATAAAAGTAGCACATTTTGGTGCATGGCCATTGTGCAAGTTTTGGTGCATTTGCGCATCAGCCACTGCCCAGTCAAACAAGGACAATGGCACTGCAGCGGCAAGCAATTCAACAAGTAACTAATGCCTGCTTTGTTGTTTTAGTCCACGGCTTTCCTTTGCCTCAATTTTTGTTCATCTCGGACAACGCTTTTAAGCTTAATTTTGCATTCACAGTGTAATGTGTTTGTTATCCCTGTAAATAACTGTTGTAAATGATGTCTGAATACCAAGCAGACATACAGTACATTAAATAAGTTGCAATACTTTTATTATTACACTATTAAAGTTAAACATACATGAGTTATAAAGTGATATACCCTAGAAAGTCTACGTTTCTGACACTGCAAGCCTAAGTTATTAATTACATAGAAGATGGTGTGTGTGGCTGCCAAAAATAAGAATTCAATTTTCATTTCTCTGCTTTGGTTCAACAGACACATAATGTTCCTCTCTGCTTGCAGGCCTTATCTTAATAAGTGGTTGCCAGGAACACAACAGACTATAGCATAGACATTACTCCCCCCACCATACCAACATTTTCTATGGCTCTGTAGGGTATAATTCCCCGACAGCAACCCAATTCCAGTTTCTGGCCATAGTTATGAAGTCATTAAATGTATCTATGATTTCCAGGTCTTTTTCTGTTCTCCACAATAGCTTGCAGGCTTTTGCTCTGCGTAAGGAATATTTTCGGCTTGGTTTACTAATATCTCTCTGCTGGAAGAAAGCGCTAATTGCTTCATCAGAAGAAGTAAAAGGAATGTCAGTGCATTCACTGGCATGACACCTAGGAAGTACGGATGTGACCACAAATCCTGTCAGACTAAGCCATTACTATACAATGGGAAAAATAGGGGAAAATGAAGATAGTACACATGATATATGTACATCAATTTATGGGATCTGTCATATAAATTATGTTGGATAATTATGGAATTAAAGCATGAAAGATACACAAAATAGGCAATGATACTGAAAAAGTCACTTATAGCTGGTGAGTCAGAAGAATATGCAAACACTGGAGTCCATGGGGTCATGTACCAATGCAATTATGCTGACTATTTGCAGTCAATTTATTGAGAAAATGGTGTAAAACACAAATAGTTAAGTTAGATTGCTGGGGATGGTGAGTGATGACAAGGTCTGTAAAGTGCTGTGGAATATGTTAGTACTATATAAGCAACAGAAACAGTTTGTATATGGTTGGTCCCTGCTGGTCTGGCTAACATAAACAGCCCTTTTGTTAACTATACACCATATTTTACTGTGAAATGAAATGGCAAACAATGCCAGGTTGTGTGACGTCCTATGCTGTATTCCTTAGCAAATGTGCACCCTGTTGTACTAAAGAAGTTTTTTGGACTGAGATACAGATGTATTGCTTTGTTATCTGAATGGGCACTTGTTGGATTGTGCTGTGGACTGCGGCTATCTTCACTGTGCAAGCAGATACAGTACAGACCAAAAGTTTGGACACACCTTCTCATTCCAAGAGTTTTCTGTATTTTCATGACTATAAAAATTGTAGATTCACACTGAAGGCATCAAAACTATGAATTAACACATGTGGAATTATATACTTAACAAAAAAGTGTGAAACAACTGAAAATATGTCTTATATTCTAGGTTCTTCAAAGTAGCCACCTTTTGCTTTGATTACTGCTTTGCACACTCTTGGCATTCTCTTGATGAGCTTCAAGAGGTAGTCACCTGAAATGGTCTTCCAACAGTCTTGAAGGAGTTCCCAGAGATGCTTAGCACTTGTTGGCCCTTTTGCCTTCACTCTGCGGTCCAGCTCACCCCAAACCATCTCGATTGGGTTCAGGTCTGGTGACTGTGGAGGCCAGGTCATCTGGCGTAGCACCCTATCACTCTCCTTCTTGGTCAAATAGCCCTTACACAGTAGTCTGGAGGTGTGTTTGGGGTCATTGTCCTGTTGAAAAATAAATCATGGTCCAACTAAACGCAAACCAGATGGAATAGCATGCCGCTGCAAGATGCTGTGGTAACCATGCTGGTTCAGTATTCCTTCAATTTTGAATAAATCCCCAACAGTGTCACCAGCAAAGCACCCCCACACCATCACACCTCCTCCTCCATGCTTCACGGTGGGAACCAGGCATGTAGAGTCCATTCGACTCATCTAGACTACACCTACAGTAAGTGGCCACACTGTATAGAGAACGAAAGAACACTGCGATAGACAAATAGCAATAACCTACTGGATAAGAGAATTATTGAGGACATCTCCAATAGCAACACGCTATACACATATAATTAGAAGAGCGTATTTGTGGAAAGAGGATATTTTGATATTTATTTTGATAATTTATATTTACAGTGATCAAGGTTTATGATCCTTGGAATAGTATTTATGACTCACATGGCTTCAGATCAATATGGCACATCGAGAACTATTGATAAAATTATCTGGGTAAGGCCGGCTTCATATGGGCAGGTTCGGTTCATGAGATACGGACCGGACTCTGAGCATCTGAGTCATCTATGATGTTAAGGAGTCCCTGCTTTCCTGCAGCTCTACTGTTCCCATTCAGAAAACATTACAGTATGGGACAGTAGAACTTCAAGGAAGCAGGAACTCCTAGCACCATGGATGACTATGATGCTAGAAGTCTGGGTCCCGGCTCAGGGTTTGGTCTGGGAAATTGGCTTTAAATTTGGCTCCCTCAGCTAGGTTTAGGATCATGACACAGAAGTTAGATTTTTTATAGATTATGCATAACATTTCTATATGTGATGATTTTATGATAATTTGGTAGTAAAACTTCACAGGATCTATGAATCTGTCTCTTCCAGAGAACAGAATCTATTGATGATACAAGGTTAGTCTGTTGTTAACAATTGGTACTTGTTTATTCTTTATAAATATAACTCTTATTTCTCTACCATTTTAGTATAGTCGAAGAGTCTCTGATATTACTATGTTGCTTAAATGTAAAGTCCATCTCTGACTTGAAGTGGTGCTAAATATTATTTTTTAATAAAGCAAGTTAGCTGTAATAATAATAAAGTTATAATACATTATCAACTTTATTTCACTTGTATAGAATTTTCCAGGTCTTTGAATGCAGCCAGCAAAGTATATGGATGCGTTCACTCTGGTTGCCACGATTGTGTCCAAGAATATGTACCCTGCCATGCACAGGAGGCTGTATGGAGTCTCTTAAGGCTCCATACACTTGTCTGGTGAACATGGACTTTGTACAGAGCCTTTATACAGCAATGTACATGATATATTACTCTAGTTATATATGAGTGCGTATATGTGTGGCAAAATATCACCCTGTTGCATAGTTCAATATCTTAACATTCTGGTCTGACTCCAGGTACTTGGTGGCCCTACTTGCCCGGTTACATTTTAATGTTTAAGCAACTGTAAAAAGTTATGTAGGTCAGGTCAGTTACTAAATGCATCCCCAGCCAGCCTAAAAAGCCTTCTGCTGCGTTACACAGCCCTTTATAAAAAATAGATGTCCCAATAGTCAATGCAATAAATGTTAAGACATGCTGGGAATAGGTTAAAGAGGGCTTTATATATTTAATAGTCTGTTGTATGGTTGTATTAAAGCTACATTATTACATCTGTCCTAATGTACACCAAAGATAAAAATAACAGAAACCATTTAGTTCAAGGATGTACTGGTATGTACATTACAATCTTAGAATATCGTATAATGAAAAAATCCATTTGACAAAATGTCCTCTGAGTTGTTTAGTGGCAGAAGCGCACTATAAAAGATTTTGGTTATGAATGTCATATGTTGGCAGGGGAACTGAATTAATCCCATGAAGCATGTCAGTTATGGAAAATGGGATACCACAGTTTTTAAGTCTTAAAGCTTTATGAATGTCACCGTATAAATGAATACTGGTGACTTTGGCACTGAATGAGTTAATAATAAAATCCAGTCTATTATATGACATGAGCAATGGTGTCTACTTGCTGAAAAAAGTAAATTTCTATGCAACTGGAATTTAGAGTACATCTCGGAGATGATTGCAGACCGCAGTACTGATTCCTAATTACATCTACGTGTCTTGAGATGAGCAGAACCCTTAACTCCACTGCAGAAGTCTATGTGCTAATAGTGTAATTAGAGATAGTGAAGTACATAGTCATCCAGCCTTGTCTGCTCACTGAAGTTATGGCTGACAGCTTGCCATGTTCAGAATTGATCTGATGTTTTACTGCTTTATTTGTATTACAGACTCCAATACACTTCATATGAAATATAAAGGAGGCTTCATGATGCCACTACTAGGCTTACCTAAACCTTCATTATGTTTGTCCATATATCTTCATAATAATATCATCAATATTAAGCATACCTATCATCTGTTTTCTTATATCAGTAATGAATACATTAAACAGTGCAATATTTGTTTTTCAAACTATAGCAATATTTTCACACTTTTCCACCAGCCTGTATTTACATTTTGCTGCCTGCAGGCTCTGCCAATTTTCAGGAAGCTCCTTAACTACCAAAAAATGACTCAAATGTAACACAGTGAATACAAGACAGGGAAGAGGGGGATGCAGCTGCATTTTTCTCTCAGTTTCATGATAGGGGAAGAAAGGATAGGAAAGCAGGATGGAAACATCTGACTGGTATAACGCTGGTGCTGTGCTCTTGCGTACTATTTCTCTAAGCAGACATGGCGGCTAGCTTACCTCTGCTACACACTGTGAAGTTTCTGCCTCTCCATGCTGCTGTGCACTTCCTTCAGCTGCTGATGTACCTGGTCCTTCCATAGGGCAGGTGCTCCCTCCCTCATTGCAACACCTGGGACCTTTCCCAGCCAATCCCAGGCAGTCCCTGTCCAATTAAATCTGCTCAGCTCTTGGCTTGGCATCTGAACAGGATAGGATCAGAACTTAACTTCTTCCTGTGAGAGTTTCTGCTGGATAATCCTGTATACTGACAGTTTTCCTGATTCTGGCCTGTTTCTTTACTCCGTATATCTCTGCTTATCTTGATTTGCCAAATTAGTATTACCTTTTCTTGCCTTTGACTACTGAATCTGTGCTGCCTGTCCTGACCTTCAGCCTGTCTACGACATTGTACAATATCCTTCTGCCCATGAACTTGAGCAATATAAGCTCCTCCCACCCCAGTATGTCCTTCAGCTCCCCCCACCACAATGACTTCACCCCATGCGGCCACATGCCAACAGACCAGTAAATCCAGAAATCCGTCTTTATCTGACCACAGTCTGACCTTCACACGGGCCCAGGTGAGGAAGGAGATGAAAAAGATCAAGGCGAGGAAAGCCGCAGGGCCAGATGACATCAGTGCAAGGCTAATTAAGACTTGCGGGGACCAGCTGTGTGGTATAATTACATATATGTATAATATGAGCCTGAGGCAGGAAATAGTCCCTGAATTATGGAAATCTTCTTGTGTGGTACCAGTTCCAAAGAAACCCCACCCTATGGACCTCAATGACTACAGACCTGTAGCACTGACATCCCACCTGATGAAGATCTTAGAGAGATTGGTTCTCACACATCTCCGCCCTCTAGTGAGCCCCGCTATGGACCCCCTCCAGTTTGCTTATCGGCCGGGCATTGGGGTAGATGATGCCATCATCCATCTTCTGCACAGGGCTCTGTCTCACCTGGAGAAACCAGGGAACACAGTGAGAATAATGTTCTTTGATTTCTCCAGTGCTTTTAACACCATACAGCCCAGGTTATTGAGGGACAAGCTGGGCCTTGCTGGAGTGGAGCACCACCTCTCCAACTGGATCCTAGACTACCTCACAAATCGACCTCAATACGTGAGAGCCCAAGACTGTGTGTCAGGTACCGTGATCTGTAATACGTTGGCACCTCAGGGTACGGTTCTCGCCCCTTTCCTCTTCACACTGTACACTGCAGATTTTAGGTGCAACTCATCCAGCTGCTACCTACAGAAGTATTCTGACGACTCTGCAATAGTAGGCCTCATCACAGACGATGATGACAGGGAGTACAGAGAACTGAACCAGGATTTTGTGGACTGGTGCCACCGGAACCACCTGAAGATTAACGTGGGGAAGACCAAGGAGATGGTGGTGGACTTCCGTAAAGGCAGAAGCCCTCCTAAACCAGTGGACATCCTGGGGACGGGCTTCGAGATTGTGAACACCTATAAGTACCTGGGTTTGCTCCTTAATAATAAGCTGGACTGGGCAGATCATATGGAGGCCCTGTACAGGAAGGGCCACAGCAGGCTCTAACTGCTTAGGAAGCTGAAAGCCTTTGGAATCCGGGGGGCACTTCTTAGAACTTTCTTCAACTCGGTAGTGGCATCAGCCATCTTCTTTGGAGTGGCCTGCTGGGGGAGCAGTATATCAACCAGGGACAGAAATAAACTTGACAAGCTGATTAGAAGGGCCAGCTCTGTCCTGGGGAGCCCACTGGACCCAGTGCAGGTGGTGGGTGACAAAAGGATACTGTCCGTGGTGAGCTCCATACAGAAGAAGAAGTCCCATCCCATGCATGAGACTGTGATCGCGCTGAGCAGTACTGTCAGTGACCGACTGCTCCACCCTAGGTGTGAGAAGGAGCGCTATCGGAAGTCTTTCCTCCCCACCGCGGTTAGGCTGTACAACCAACACCGACCTAAGCGGAGATCATTACAGAGAACTGAAGTATCTCTCTGCCTGTTAAATCCCCCCCCCCCCCCCCGCTACTTCCTATCTGTCTGTCGGCTATCAAAGTAATGCCTCTTACCTTGGAACATTCCTGTACATGTTGTATTTGTATTTGTATCTGCTTATCTTTGCTGCTGTAACACACTGAATTTCCCCATTGTGGGACTATTAAAGGACTATTATTATATTATTATTATTATTATCTGACTCCTGGTGCTACACACTGGCGTCTCTCTTAACTTTGGCCATCTGGCACCAATACCAGGGCCACTCTGAGAGATAGGAACCTGGTAGTCTCCCTGCAAAGTCCAGATCCATGTACAGTGTGTGATGAACTGACCCTCAGTTTTATATCTTTCTTGGAAGTGTGTTTTACTTGCTTAGGTCAGTCCTTCCCCCACTTGGAATGCGGTGCTTTAGTTGAGTTCACATTGCTGGACGATACGCTTCGCTGGTTTTATGTGTGTTCATTGGAGATGGCTTGCTATAGCCAGGCACTTTTATTATCCCTGGCCAGATGGGATGGGGGATAGCAAGCCTTAACTTCACCCTTCTCTCCGAGGGTTCTGCAAAGGTGGGAGAAGGGGGGCTGCCTGGGTGCAAGGGGTGGGTGGAGCACTAGCCATATGCTGTGGGCAGACCTGGATTCTAGGGTCATTCAGCAAAGAGGCAGTAAGGAGCTCTGATCTGGGAGAAGATGAGAGGGCCTGCCCTACTGAGGAATGCTTTGAGGGCCTAGTTCTGGACAGCATGTAGAAGGATTGTTTTATGCAACTTGCTTAAGCTTGCGCCCTAGGCCCAAAACTCTGCTGTGGCCTAGAGAAACGGTCTACGAGCCTATGCCGGTATTTTCTCTATCTTTTAATTCCCCTGTTTATTTTTGTGTATTGTATCATCGCACTTTTGCTTGTATGTTTATGCTTGATCATATTAATATTGTATATTTCTGTATATGCTATTAATTCATACCGACCCACTTGGGTTATTAAACATATAAAATTTATATCGCTCATTTCATTTTATCCTATGACCCGGTCTACTCACGGTGTGTGAGTGGGAGGTTAAGAAAGAAGTTTGATCGCAGGCGTGCCAGGCGGCTCGGCGAGGCGATATTCTTCACACAGTGGTTAAAGGGTGAATGCTGGGGAGGTTACTTAGCTACACCCTTGGAAGGTATGTTACAACTGGTCAGACCACAGAGCATAGCTTTTATATCACACCAAGTGATAAGTTTGTATTTACAGAAACCAACAGAGCGAAGGAAAACCATCCAAAATATGCAGGATACACTACAGACATACAGAAACAATTACAACATTTCCTAGCCTACTCAGCTCAGACTTCTGATGTGCATATGAAGCTGTGGTGAGAAATGCATATATGGAGCCCAGCATGGGTGGTAATAAGAGTAATTTATTTTTAGAATTATACGTCATGTTATTTCCATGCTGTTTTATGCACCTTGCAGCTAAAGGAGGAGGGTAATCTGCAATCTTCTGTGCTAAAGTCAGTATTTTCAGGTAAGTACAGAATTCCATATATAAATAAGGATCAGTAGAGATTTCACTCTACAGATTTCAAGAAGCTCAAACCAGATTTACTACAAGCAACACTGTGAATAGAGAATAAGTGTCTTATCATGAAAACAGGGATCCACGAGTCCATAGTGTGAAAACAGCAATTGTGCACACACATGACCACCTCTCTACTCTGTTATTAACATCAGTCCCATAGAAGTGTAAGCAGTGATATTTATGCATGTGCACTACTACTACATTCAAACAGGGAACTCGGACTATTCTGTGGACTATTCCTGTTGTTCATGGAAAACCTCTTAAACTTTATTTCCTACAGCAAGTGGACATTTTATGAACACGAAAACCAAAACTATTAAGAAGGACCAAAGTGCCTTGAAACTACTGTTCGTACAACCCCTTTTAGAGGTCAGTAGGACCTGTGTAGAGCCATATAACAAAATATAATAGTATAAACTGACTTAAAATATATATTTATCCATGGATTCCTATACAAATTCGCACCTATCATGACGCTCTATGCCACAGGACAAAGGGGATCATATTTTGATATTTGTTCTTACATTCAACACATGCAGAAAAGTGAGTTAGGCTGAGGCCCCATGTCACGGAAACGCAGCTTTTTTTGTTGCAGGTTTTTCTGCGGTTTTTAGAGCCAAAGCCAAGAATGACTAAGAAAGGAATGGGAAACCTATAGGAAGCTCTTATACTTCTCTCTTCTGCTTAATCCACTCCTGGGTTTGACTCCAAAAACTGCAGCAAACTCTGCAACAAAAAAAGCTGTGTTTCAGCAACGTGGGACCTCAGCCTTAAGCTGGTTTAATATGGCTGTCACATCATGATTTAACCCTTTAAGGATGCAGGGTAGTGGATGTTAATGCTCAGTGACTTTTTTCGTATTTTCCTTCCATTGCATAGTTATGAGAGGACTTATTCTTTGCATGACGAGTTGGGACCATTTTAGGGTACATAAAATGCTTTGATTAGTGTTTATTAAAGTTTTTTGGGGTCCAATTTTTGGTATGTATGACTTTTTGATCTCTTGTTATTGCTAGTGACCAAAACACATTTATTTGCACATTATAGTGTATTTTTTATGGCGTTTATAATACTGGACTTATACGCACATGGGAATACTTAACATGTTTGCTTACTTTATTTTTTTTTTCTTTTTTAATAAAAATTGGTGTTTTGAGGTTTTTTTTATTTATTTTTTTATACTTTATTCTTAACCTTTTTTTTGTACATCACACATAGGCTCTCTATGTGCAATAGGCATAGGCAGCCAGGAGGCCATTGTTTGGAGGAGGCTAGAGGCTTGGAGGAGGCTGTTTTAAACAGCCAACACCCACCCAAAATAGTTGTCTACTATCATTATGGTAATAGAGGTGCCCACTCTGAAGCTATAGGGGTTGTAGAGATAGCAGTCTCACCTAGGCCCTAATCTCTGAGGAGGTTCTAAGGTCCTTCTGCCACTCAAGAACACACCAAAATTATACATCTTACATGGTTTGTAGGGGACTGTTATAGATTTTGCTCTGGGGCTCTGCAGTTTGTCCCCACAATTTTTTTTATATCAATAACATATCAACCCAGCACTACAGGGGTTAGGGTCACCTGAATCAAATAGTATTTTCCACTTGTGAATTGGTGCCTTTATTGTTGAAATAATAACATTTTTTTTGCATAAGAGTTCTTTGGAGGATGTTGCCACTCTCAAGCAACTGAACTGCCCCATCACTCCAAAGAACTAATTTGCATATTGACATAACCAGTGATATCTCGGCAATAAAGGCAACGATTCACAAGACGAAAAAACTGAGTCAAGTGACTGTAACCTAGCTATCTGTGGGTCTGGCTTGATAAACTGGGTTCTGTTAACAGACTTAATCTGGTTGCACACGACTGTGTGCAAACCGGCTGCTGTGAATGAATGGCACGGGCGGCGCACGAGGGAAAATTCATTAAATGAATAGGAGCCAAGGAAGCAGGGCCACAAAATCGGACAGGAATAGGACCTGTTCCATATTTTTCGGCCCGGACTGTCGGCCCACACACGTGACTGTGTCGTTCACAGTCATGTTTACAGGCCCATAGAAATGAATGGGTCAGTGTGCTATCCGGAAAAAACCCAGATAGCACACTGACCAGACATACGGTCGTCTGCAAGGGAGATAACTGTCAGCATTTTGTGCTTGCTCAGAGGATATTTGCAAAGGACATAAATGTAAATAATATCATAGGTTTAATGACAGGCTAAAAACAATTGCCAAACCATTGGTATTTCTAGGCTATCAGAAACGGATTAAATCCGTTTGTAATAACACTTTTAACTGAGGTTTATTTGACTGCAGCTACAAATGACTAGCTAATGCAAAACCATACTCCAGTCCTTACATGCCCTTTGGGAGACAGAAGGTTAAATCTTTCTTCCACTCTTCCATCGTTTTAAAAATGCATTAAGGATGAATACAGAAATTATTAAGGAGCCCGATCGGCAGTAAGCCTACCACCTTGTTTTTATATCTTGCTGTTGCATAATTTAATAGAAAGACATTAGCTAAATAGGCCAGAGCACTAACTTGTATTTTAACACACTATAACTTTTCTCTGGAAACAGTGCCTTTTATTTAATTATCCATCCCATTGATTGCTTTGTTGTTTTTTTCATTAGGCGATCTTTGGTGTTAATTTGTTAGTAAAGCAGTTAGGTAATTGTGGCTTGTTCAAGCACCTAAACAGGTAATAGATCTACCACCCAGAGACAGCCATTAAAAGCTATGTCTTCCCTAGGCATCGCTGCTGATGCAAGCTCATTGTCCTGACCTGTAAGTGCCAATTTAGTCTAAATATGTTATACGTACAGAGACTCTCATCCTTTTCCCATCTGTGCAATGTCTTGGCAAACAACTGACATCCTATCTACATGCTACGTACTTATGCAAACCGCATATATTCTGCATATTGTGCACTCCTACACATTTCAAGGTTGATGGACTCCGAATTAGCTGTGTGTCGCCTCTCCAAAATCTCCTAATTGACTTTACATGTTGCCGTTGTATAAGGGACTGCATGTGTTTAATAACTTATCATTGTCTATCATGCGACTCACTTTTGATCTAAATCAAGTTTATTCAAGCATTCTATTCCTGTTGAGTGCAAGCAGGCAGCAGAGAGCAGGATAATTCCTATTTGCATGATAAGAGTGTTGTTATAAGTGTGTGTTTTCCATGATGTGATCTGACAGCCAAAGCCGAGAGCTACAGTGGAAAGATAATATTAACCTGCCGCATAGACAAAGAATCTAATATACATATATTTATTAAAAATAACAGTTTTATGTATTACATTCCCATCCTCCGCCTTGATGTTAGGCTTCCTGCACAATAAGTAATTTAATATCTTTGTTCTTTTGTTAAATGAAATTATCTTGAATGAATGTGAAAATAAATTTGATGATTTTATTGAAATGTGCAGGCAAGCGTCCGTCCGCCAGAGACAATAGTGCTGTTTATTTTTCCGAGAGAATAATTAGGCAGAAAGATCAAACAGTGCACAAACACGATTAACGCTACCGCTTTATGGCAAAGTTTAGCAAGTTTGCTTTGCTAAGACTGCAATGATGATTTTGTGCTAATGAACCAGCCATTTATCTCTGTGGGTCTGTATTCTGACATTATAAAATGCCTGGTTCTAGAATGTAATGCATAACACATTCACTGCACAGTGTTTACTTAATGATATATCTGCCGAGATATTGTCAGTTTACAATTTCTTTTCCATGGAACTAAAATTCTCCAGTCAGTTCAGTTGTTCTGTACTCTGCTAAGCATTATAATTCACTTCATTTTGGTTTTCGGTGCATGAAAACTCATGAATAATGCAACACATTTTCAGCTTTGTGTCTACATGCAAATGCTTTGCAGTTAAGTGCTTGAGAATGCATGAAAAATGCATTGAAATTTCCTATAAACACAAGGGTCAGATTTACTTTCTTTGCAACCCAGTTTCTACCAACATAGTTGATTATTGCCCCCTTTCCCTATAAAACTCACCTGTAGTATATCTACATATTCACAAATTGGTCCCACAGTTTAGGGAGAAGCAGTTTATAGGAAGAACAATAAATTACTGAGAAAGCATGAAGGCTGCAGATAGGGTGTGTTATATACAACTTTGTAGGCAACTGTGCTTAGTAAACCCTCTCAGACAGTCAGAAGTGTCACACTCATTTTAAGTAGTAGTCTATGAGTAATGTCAACAAACTCCTGACTACTAAGAAGGCTAATTGAAGATTAGGAAGCCATATCTGTATCTACATGTACCTAACCTCAAGATCAGCACTTTGAAAAAAGTGCAGGACTGTAGCTATTACCTTATCTTCATCTTTAGATTACCTAAATTTTGGGATTTATCTTTCAGCTGATTATTTTAAAAGGGCTTTCCAAGAATTGAATATAACCTTAGAATAGGGCATCAATATCAGATAGGTGGGTGTGCAACCGATCCGCTGACTGAAGTGGCCATGACACTAAGCTGATATTGCAGCTCCATCCCATTCACTTGAGCTGCAAAAAGGCCATGTGACCAATGGACATGACACCACTGTAGCCCCTTCAACCAGGTGGGACACCAGGAGTTGGTCCCCCACCACTCTGATACTGATAACTTATAGGTTAAGTATAGGTCATCAATAAAAAAAAATCTTGTATAATCCCATTAATGATTTCACCCATTTACAGCATGTGCATAAAAATATGGCAAATAACAGGCATTCAAATATGGCCATAACCATGAGTTCTATGCTGTTTTACACAGCAGAGACCCGGCAGCAGTGCCTGTGATCAGAGACATCAGCAGACGCTTAACCGCTCAGATTCTGTGGTCAGATGCAACCTTCTGTAGGCTTCCAAGTTTGCAATTGCAATATTACTATTGAGGCCTTCCTGTGACGAAACTTCAATACAGTAGTGTTTTATCATACAGTGAATGCCATAACAACAGACCCCTAAGAAAATGGCACAATTGTGTTTTTTTTTCTAATTCAACCCCATTCAGATTTTTTCCCAGATTCCCAGTGAATTGCAGAGAATGTTAAAGAGGACCTTTCATGTCCTCATGTACAGTGCCTTGCGAAAGTATTCGGCCCCCTTGAACTTTTCAACCTTTTGCCACATTTCAGGCTTCAAACATAAGGATATAAAATTGTAATTTTTTGGTGAAGAATCAACAATTGGGACACAATCGTGAAGTGGAACGAAATTTATTGGATATTTTAAACTTTTGTAAAAAATAAAAAACTGAAAAGTGGGGCGTGCAATATTATTCGGCCCCCTTAAGTTAATACTTTGTAGCGCCACCTTTTGCTGCGATTACAGCTGCAAATCGCTTGGGGTATGTCTCTATCAGTTTTGCACATCAAGAGACTGAAATTCTTGCCCATTCTTCCTTGGAAAACAGCTGGAGCTCAGTGAGGTTGGATGGAGAGCGTTTGTGAACAGCAGTTTTCAGCTCTTTCCACAGATTCGCGATTGGATTCAGGTCTGGACTTTGACTTGGCCATTCTAACACCTGGATACGTTTATTTGTGAACCATTCCATTGTAGATTTTACTTTATGTTTGGGATCATTGTCTTGTTGGAAGATAAATCTCCGTCGCAGTCTCAGGTCTTTTGCAGACTCCAACAGGTTTTCTTGCAGAATGGTCCTGTATTTGGCTCCATCTTTCCATCAATTTTAACCATCTTCCCTGTCCCTGCTGAAGAAAAGCAGGCCCAAACCATGATGCTGCCACCACCATGTTTGACAGTGGGGATGGTGTGTTCAGGGTTATGAGCTGTGTTGCTTTTACGCCAAACATATCGTCTTGCATTGTGGCCAAAAAGTTCGATTTTGGTTTCATCTGACCAGAGCACCTTCTTCCACATGTTTGGTGTGTCTCCCAGGTGGCTTGTGGCAAACTTTAAACAATACTTTTTATGGATATCTTTGAGAAATGGCTTTCTTCTTGCCACTCTTCCATAAAGGCCAGATTTGTGCAGTGTACGACTGATTGTTGTCCTATGGACAGACTCTCCCACCTCAGCTGTAGATCTCTGCAGTTCATCCAGAGTGATCATGGGCCTCTTGGCTGCATCTCTGATCAGTCTTCTCCTTGTTTGAGATGAAGGGACGGCCGGGTCTTGGTAGATTTGCAGTGGTCTGATACTCCTTCCATTTCAATATGATCGCTTGCACAGTGCTCCTTGGGATGTTTAAAGTTTGGGAAATCTTTTTGTATCCAAATCCGGCTTTAAACTTCTCCACAACAGTATCATGGACCTGCCTGGTGTGTTCCTTGGTCTTCATGATGCTCTCTGCGCTTTAAACAGAACCCTGAGACTATCACAGAGCAGGTGCATTTATATGGAGACTTGATTACACACAGGTGGATTATATTTATCATCATCAGTCATTTAGGACAACATTGGATCATTCAGAGATCCTCACTGAACTTCTGGAGTGAGTTTGCTGCACTGAAAGTAAAGGGGCCGAATAATATTGCAGACCCCACTTTTCAGTTTTTTATTTTTTACAAAAGTTTAAAATAAGCAATAAATTTCGTTCCACTTCACAATTGTGTCCCACTTGTTGTTGATCCTTCACCAAAAAATTTAAATTTTATATCCTTATGTTTGAAGCCTGAAATGTGCCAAAGATTGAAAAGTTCAAGGGGGCCGAATACTTTCATAAGGCACTGTATATGCAGTTTTACATACCGCTAGAAAGCCAACAGTGCGCTGAATTCAGCGCACTGTCAGCTTTCCCGTTATGTGCCCCGGGGCTGGAGCTATTGGTGGTCTTAGTTTCACCGTCCACCATCAGAGGGGCATTCCTGACAGTCTAGCTGAGTGGTGAGGAACGCCCTCCCTGACAGTACTCGTCCTTAGCCCTGTACTGGAGAGGTGTTCCTCACAGCTCAGCATCATCGCTGTGCTGTAAGGAACGCCCCCTCTAACATTACAGGGCTATGGATGAGTACAGTCAGGGAGGGTGTTCCTTACCGCCCAGCTAGACTGTCAGGAACGCCCCTCTGACGGTGGACGGTGAAACTAAGACCAACGATAGCTCCAGCCCCTGGGCACATAACGGGAAAGCTGACAGTGCGCTGAATTCAGCGCACTGTGGGGTTTGTAGCGGTATGTAAAACTGCATATACATGAGGATATGAAAGGTCCTCTTTAAATGGTGCCATTATGAAGTACAATTTTTCACGCAAAACATAAGTCCTCATTTCAATCTGTGAACAGAAAAATAAAAATGTTATGGCTTTTGGAAGATAAGGAGTAAAGAACAAAAAAAGAAAAATGGCGGTGGCTGGAAGTGGTTAATATAAACACAATAAATAAGCCATACTGCTTTTCTACGATGAATGTTGTGTAAAAATTAGTTTGCCAACAACTAGGGCTACAGCAAAAGAATTTGGACCTAATAAAAATACATACATATATAATAATATAACTGTAACTGTTACAAAAGAAACAAGGAAGACTAACCAGATAAACAGTGAAAATCCATTAATTCAATTTTTTTCCTCTGATGTCCCTAATACCCAACTTGATAATGGGTTTTGAGGTGAGCATCAATGACCCATTTAGTACAGTATTTACAATATTACAGGACTCAAGAGATTTCAGAACAAAGTTGTTTCTTCAAGGTCAAAGAGAGCAGGCTGAAAATGTGTCTAGGATTTTCTCACTCCAGCCAGCACCATTATATTATATATCTTGATGCCAGTCATAAGGGATTTGTGTACTGTTGCGCTGACAGCTAAGTGCCAACACACAATGCCAGTGAATATGATGGCTTGTTATGGGATAGAGAGAATATAAAATTCCCAATAAACTAAAAAAACTAATTATCATAATGAATTCATAAAATAGATGAAACAAATTTTTACTTTCAACCTGAAAATGTGGTTCTGTTAAACAATATGAATTCTGAAATGTCATTTGGTGGAACACCTTAATATACAAGCTGGAAAATGTAGCATATGTAGCATACAACTGCTGTTTCATTCAGACATATTTTCAGAAATGATCATCCAAGTTAATATTCATCACTGCAGGTCAATGTCAATAGTCATTGATCAAATAATGTTGAAACAGTTGACAATAAAATGAGTAGGAAGCTACTATAATATGTTGCCTCAGATAGAGCATTGCCCGCTGGTGACAATCTCATGTTAGGTTTTCTATTTAAATGGTACTTGCTTCATTCATGGTGCCTGGTCTGAAGCACTAAATAGAGTAGGAGTTACTGAGACGATTGATATATACTTCTGTGGGAAAATATTCAGTATAACTTGTATTTTATTTTGTGAAACCTATGTTCATTCTGTGTTTAGGAGTCCAGTGGGTGATATTACTATAAAGTAGAAGCATTTAGGAACCACAGAATCTCAGCCAAGAAGTTACAGAGCAGGGTCATCAAGTGCTGAGGCACATAGTGCATAAAAGTCACCAATGCTCAGCTGACCCAATAACTGCAGAGCTCTAAAGCTCCTCTGTCATTAACTTCAGCACACAAACTGTGCAACAGGAACTTTGTGGCATAGGTCTTCATGACCATGCAACTGCATGCACACCTTATATCAGGAGGCTTGATGCCAAGTGTTGGATAGAGCATTTGGGATACATGCTCTGTAGAGTGATGAATCATGCTTCTGTATCTGATAGTCTGATGGATGAGTCTAGGTTTGCCAAATGCCAGGAGAATTGTACCTGTCTAACTGCATTGTACCAACTGTAATGTTTGGTGGAGGAGGGATAATGCTATGTGGCTGTTTTTAAAGGGTTGGCCTAGGCCTCTTAGTTCCAGTAAAGGGAAATCTTAATGCTTCAGCATACCAAGACATTTTGGACAATTGTGGGAACAGTTTGGGGAAGGCCCTTTTTTGTTCCAGCATGACTGTGCCCCAGTGCACAAAGCAAAGTCCATAAAGGCATAGTTGTAAGTTCGGTTTGGTGTTAAAGAATTTGGTTATCCTGCACAGAACCCTAACCTCAAACTCATGAAACACCTTTAGGATGAACTAGAACACGGATTTTAAACCAAACCATCTTATTCAACATCAGCATACCTCCAAAATTTCAAAGGACAGAAAGATTGACAGAATGTGCGCATGCATAGCAAGCCATGGCAAATTTAGCTCCATCCACTTCTATGTTGACTTTGCCAATTCCCATTCATTTCCCCTTATGCCCCCACACAGTATAATGCTCCTACAGTCACCCTAACATTATATGCCCCCACATTATAATTTTGCCCTTGAATTGCCCCCACAGTATAAAGTCCCTCTACTGGTGCAGGACATATAGCTTTTTCTGATGCATGAATATAATGCAATAACTACAGAGAAATCTGTCAGTCAGAATCTCTGCCATTAGTGATAGTAATTGTCATCCAGCATCTGTTACCAACAGCTGCATAGAACCTTAAAGGACTTTACTCAAGAGAATATTGCCGAGACTTATTTTTTTCTGGTATTTTTTTTATGTTGAAATTCTCTTTAAATCTTTAATTCGAAACTTCAGATAAAAAACTGATTAAAGATGGAAACAAAGTTGCATGGAAGCTTAAGATAAGCAAGACTAGAGGGAACTAGATATAAGAAGCAGACTGGTCAAAGGGCATCAGTGAACCGAAGACAGATCCTACAACAGAATGCAGAAAAACAGATGCGGTACACCCATGAATAACGAACGGCACAGAGGCACATGTCGACTGCAATGCCTTTCTGTATCACCCTCAACTGAACAGGCAATTACAATGCACAATGGATCTGTTACATGTTGTCTGCTAAGTAATAACAATAGCATTTATATAGAGGTGGATTTGGCATTTTTGGGGCCCAAGGCAAACATGCCTGGGTGATCCCTTGTACTGCCCTGTTAGTGCCCCCACATCACTGGTAATATATGCATATGGACAAATCTGGTGGTAGACTCTCTTTAAAGTGCAAGGGACAAAGCTCCTATACCCTGCGCTTCTACTGCTAAGTAGCAGCAGGAAGACAAAGTGATGTAAATAACGAAGTCTTTCCTTTATACATCCCCTTCAATGTAAAACCACTTCTGAAACTTCACCAATGAGCAAAAAGTAACAAATATTGTGTAAAAATGCCCAATAAACAATAAAAACAGTAATAAAATTCAAAACAATAGCACAAGCAGTAACAATAAAACAATATCTGAGAGCCACAAGACCAATATATGGTTTTTGCTGTATTTTTATTCCTCAGGGTTTGCGATCCCTTCGAAAATGGACTTAGTTACTCTGAATCCCAAACACCACAGAATATTTGTGTATCGTTCTCTCAAAACCTCCATACAGAATCTCTTCCTGGAGCTGGGCAGATATTCCTGTCATCTGATATTTGTGTCCCACTTTGCATTTCTATGAAGTAATACTCCTCAGGCATACTGTATGCAGAGATGATCTATAGATGCCCGCGGCTCGATGGAAAAGATATTATGTCTTGCATATAATTGTGTTATTTTTATTATTTATTTAATAGCTCAGGAAAGGTCAGCATTGTGGAGCAGACATACTAGCCAGTAATAATGTCAAACCAACCATCTTTTAGATCTGAAAAGGTCACCCATGTTTCTACACAGCATTTACGTATATTAAATGATGCAATTATGCATAGGTTTTATATTATAATGTTATTAAATCAATGCTTTTACAACAGATGCATATCTGCAAGGAACGTTACGTGTCACATACCCAATAATGGTGAATTCAATTCCAGTACTAAGGTCTGGGATAAGTAAAATATTATGATATCATATTAGAATGCTAATAGGACATTATTAATATCACTATCATATTTCATTTAGATATACTGATATATTTGCAATTTGAAATTGAATAATGAAACCTCTTCATTTTATTACGAGAATTCAATGCAAAGATATGTGCTGACATATAGTAGATCTAGCACGAGATGCAAAAATTTTACTTGTGCCAAAGTCCATGTATGCAGTAAGAATATGAAGCTTTTTTCTCCAAACATAAAAGTTTTCCCCCAGATCTGTAAACGTTTGTTCATCAAAACCCTCAAAATATGTGGGAAACATATCTAGTGGTAAGAACAAAGAATAAAGTGACATAGCCAAGGGTAAATCTAGAAAACATGGGACTGTCTCTGCAGGTTCGGGATATTTGGAGGTTATGATTATTTGTCACATGGTTCCCTAGTGACAATGCTGGATTTTCTTCTAAAATGGATAAAGCAGTGGGCACCACTATTATAATATGGGGATGCGTCTTAGCCATGATAAATGAATAAAGTGAACAAAGAAAGAAAAGGCAAAGGGTTGCATTGGCAGGGTCAGTTTCATAGATTACACATTCCACACACAGTGTGCACACACAGACTTGAACAGACCTCACCAACTACTACAAAGTTCTCCTGCCATTTTCTAGATTCCACTGTCTGGTTTTCTTTTAATTGTTTTTAATCCCATTTTCTGTCCAATAAAGATTTGTTATATTTTTGATACATAACTGGGTTGAGCGCCTTCTTTTTAGCCATGCGCCTTTTCTTTCTTTGTTCACATTCTTAGAACACTCAATGAGGCAAATTTATTAAGACTGGGGTTTCATACGTCTGTCGTAAACTAAAAATTGTTGGAGTCAAATAACCTGTAAGTTGGTAACGGAGTGCCTCAGCCAACACTTTTTGGACAGCTTTTGCATCCTGGTCATTTTGATCAAAGTCATGCCTGATGCTGTCTGTAATGTCTACTCATCCAACCTGGCTACTTCCTGCTTCTCTTCCTTGCCTTATGGTGCCTATTTGTTGTTATTGTTGTGCCTGGACTTCCTTTCTTGTTGCTACTTGGGGGTTTGGATTTTCCTGCTGCTGTGCAGGTCTTTCTTTGTTTGGGAGATGTACTTAATATATAATACTTCAGCAGAAAAGCATCATTCACATAGTTTCAGAAGGGAGCCTACTTGCCAAACTTTGCTTGGCATACCAATTGCACATCATACTTCTGCAGTGTAATTCGCTCATCATGCTGTTTCAATCATAAAAGGAGCTGCATGCCTGAAAGTGCCGAGTGTCTATGAGTGGAGGTAGCCATGCGTCTTTTTTCTTAGGCAACAGTTTCCCCGGAAGCAGAAAATGAACCTGATATGCCTGATATGTATGAAGATTTGTGCTAAAGTTGATGCTATTTTCTGGCTGTAAGTATAATAAATCTGTCAGAAAGTCTCTGACCAACCCCTCTCCTGAGTACCCTCACCTACTTTCCTTGTCAAAGTGGTTAGAAAAGTGTAAAAGTACAAAAACTCACAAATTGTTCTGCGAATATGGCTGGGACCAAAATTTTCAATTTTTTTAAAGCATAAAACTGTGTGAAGCCTGTAATAAGTTTCCCAAGTCTTCTTTCAGCTCTGATGAGTTTTCTGCTGTATTAACTTGGTGATCAGTAGGTTTTCACTTTTCTATAATCATCAGAATGTTTATTATGTTTCATATTTCTTTACTATGTAAATATGTATCACCCTTCACATGTCATGTCTCAGTGCCAATTTCTACCATTGCTTTCAAGGGTTGTTACGACTCTGCGTTGCTAATATATTAGAAAGTATGAAGCTGCTCATTAGTTGCTAATTGTACGACAAACAACTACGCTGGATTTATTGATGTATTTCAGGATCCACAAATTCATTAAACCAATGTATCTTGTTCCTTTCTTACCTTCCGACAATAATTAAAGCACAGCATACAGTTTTCAATTAAAATTAGTGATATAGCAAATAGTCAAGAATTATTATGTGCTATGTGAAGCCAATGGAATGAAGTTGTCAGATTCAAAGGTACATTATTCTTGTCAGGGTATTTAGTTACAGCCTTATTGCAACTACTCTTATGCAGAAGATATACCAATAAATCACTAAAATCGAATAATGAGCTTAGGTACATTGATGCTGATTAAAATGATAATACTACTAGTTTCATAGAGAAATGACAGCTGCAGCATGGCTTCAATGTCCTTGTGTCTGGCAGATGTCAGACTGCTTTATTATTTGGTATTGGTTCTGTGCAATATATACAGAGCTTCAGGTTTAAGCCATGGATTTTCACAGAGGACATATAGTACGCTATGACAAGCACAATGTAAAAAAGAACATTACTACACATTTAGATATTAATGGGGTATTCTGATAACAAGAAAGTATTCCAATCTAATTTAATTTTCTAATTTTAAGCTTGGGGGGGGGGGGCATGTTGGGATCATATCACAAGAACTGGGGTATTTTGCACTCCAGTTTTAAAGGAGCACCAGGTCAGACAACACACACGCAACTCCATTCATTTCAGCCACTTTGTTTTGGCTATTTCTAATGGTCCCATTGAAAAGAATGGAGTGGTGTTGGTGACCTTGTCACTTCATTTAAACTGGGATGCCAAAAAAAACATTTATTGTGATCAGTGGGAACCCCAGAAAGTTTCCCCCTTTCATTTGGATAGGGGGTTATTTCTTCTTACTGGAATACCCCTTTAATTTTAAGAAATTGTATGACAGTTATTCATAGTAGATAATATTAACATCATTATAGTTATAGGGTAGTCTCATCAGAGACAACTCCTTTGGAAATGTGGCAGCTGATCACCTCGGATTCCATTCCCAGTGCCCTCCAGCAAACAGCTTAGGCTGGGTTCACATCTGCGCTGCAATCTCCGTCTCCCGCTGAAAATGGATAAATGGGGAATTTCAGCCATTTTTCCTTTTTTAGCATTTAAGGGTAGAAAAATGACAAGCAGTCATGACATTTAAAACATCAATTCTGACACCAATGAAACTCTATCATCTTTCAATTTATCTTTTATAATTTTATATCTTAGCTAAGAAATCTTTGGGGATAGTCCGCCTTTTCTTAATTACTTTTCCTCCTTCTATCTTCTAGGCCTGATCTCATCTTCTGCACATATTTTGTTACATTAGTTGTGCTTAAATATTAAAATGTTAATGTTTCACCTCAGTCTAGGGAATAAAACGATGAGTAGAAATGTGGTTTAAGTTTCATTGGCTTCATATTATTTTATTGGGTGGGTGCATATTAATTTGTTATAAATCAGTCCAGGCATTCCCGATATTAATTTTTAATGTTTTCGTTAAGTTTAGATGTTTATCATTAAATGAATGGGACAATTTCCTTTTTTACTGAGTAGCTGAATAATTTATTACTATACTGAGTCTCATGAGTGAAATCCTTTTATAATACATTTGGTAACTTGTATAGTATTTTAAGAGTAGTGTGCAACACAGTGATATTATTTGGGTTAGTTTTTGGATTAGCCACACTTCAGTGAAAACACGTTCTTTACTTACTGCACACCCCACCTGATTGTCTATGCCTCTCTAGACTTCTTGTTTTGTATATTGTACTTACTTTCATGCAGTTATATCTATTCTACTTCTGATCAGACACCATCTTGATTTTTAGATTTTATCCTGCTTCCCCTGTGCTCTGCTATCAATCCCATAATGCTTTGGCACAGCATCGGATGGGCAACTACATCCAGTACCATCTTTGCCTGCAGTGAAGATAATGTAGTTATTCTCCTCTCTATATTCTCCTAAATAATCTAACATAGCATAAGTCTACGGACAGCGAGGCTAAGCTGTGATTGTCTTGATTATAACTGTGTGACAGAAGATGTCTAATTCTCAGCAGTACTTGTGATAGGAGTTTCTGCCTCTGTACAACTAGTATAGAACTGTTCATGCAGCTTCATCCCACAGGATGTTCTGGTGCCTGAGATTGTGACTTTTGGACATGTCAATTCCAAGAGGTCACAATGAGATAACATGACTAGAAATGGGAAAACTGGTTCATACCAAGCTGGGTTCGACCCAAATATTCCAAATTGTTAGTTTTTTAATTAAACTAAACAAATGGAGATTTGCCTTGGGTGAACTAAAATGACTACCAAATTATACTGTTGTGGTCTATTCAGACCCCAAAATATAATAGGTGGAGGCCCAGAGGAGGTGACAAAAATAAAAAGCATTCATACTTACTTTCTATTACCTCTTTTGCCCCTCCCTGCAGCGTCCAGCACTCTCCTGATGATGTCATGTAATCTGGGTCACTGCTGAGGCCTGTGATTGGGCATCATGATGCTTGATTTGCCCATTTCACTGCTAGGGCCAAATCTCAGGCCTCAGCAGTGATCTCAGATGCATGATGTCGCTGTGGAGGTTGAGAGACAGCACCGGAGGCCGTGAGGAGACCCAAAAGAGGTACCAGAAGGTGAGTATGAATGTTTTTTTTTGTTTTTTACACTTCCCCTGGGCTGCCACATATTGTACAGTGGCGTCTGAAGAGACCAAAGAGTATAATAATGTCACTTTCACTTTGAGATAACGTTGGCTGTGTTTGCCTCAGAGAACTGGAAATTGGATAGATAGGTTTTTAGTAGCCCTGACAGTGTTCTATGCTATACTTTTGAGGTGTGATTCGTAACAAACTTGTTCGACCGAAACAAATCTTGGACCCGACCGCCTGAATCCGAAAACCAAATCCACCTATCAGGTTCCTTTTAAATATAATTTAAGTTGAAATCCACATAAAGCTAAGCCTCCACGTTGGAGAAAAGTAGTTTTTTTGTTGCAGATTTTGCTGTGGTTTTTTTTTGAGCCAAAGCCAAGAATGGCTGCAAAAGGACTGGGAAATATATAGGAAGTTCTTATACTTCTACCTTATGCTCAATCCACTCCTGACTTTGGCTCAAAAAAACTGCAGCAAAATCTGCAACAAGAAAAAGCTGCTTTTCCTCAACGTGGGGCCTTAGCCTAAGAGGGTATAACCAGGACTGGATCAAGGTTTTTTTCCCTGGGCAAAAATTTTTTGTGAGGGCTACCCTTACGTGTTGCCTCAAAAATAACACATGAAGTAAGGCTGGCTAAAAACATTAGATAATTATCATTGGATCCTCTGGCGTTTTCTGTTGGGGAAAGTAAGGTTCAGCACTAGTTATTAATATGCATAACCTTAGAGAAAAAGACAGATTAGAGGTGTCTGAGAGCTGCTTTTCCTCCTCTAATGGCAATAACAGGGCATTCTGGACCATCAGGTTTTCCTAGATATCTAGTTATTAGCATAACCTGATAAGGCATCTGAGCTCCATAAAAGGAAAACACCCTTGTTTTTTATTTAAAAAGTTGTACCTCTTCTTTTTAATATCATTAGAAGTACATTTTACAATACGGGCCCATATTGTACCTCAATTTACACTGAGGCACACAAAACTTTCTGCTACAGTGCATGTATTCTAGAGATGAATACAACATCTCAGAATAAACTCCATATTTATGAACATTGTCTTCATTACTTTTTCATTGATGTCAGTAAAGCAAGCATGGGGTCCCAGTCACATGGAGTGCAACTTATTTACAAACTTTCTCTTGCATCTTGGTAAAGAATAAAGAGGTAGTGAACAACAGCAGGAAAGACTAGTCCTTGTTTAATAGCATATGCTGCATTTCCAGGCATCACCTGTGTTGGAGGATTTAGAACAGGCTACATTGATTTTCCAGACTGGTGTAGCACTTGTATGTACTAATATTAACAGGGTAGATTTTTGACACGGTTCTAGAAAAAAATAACACCTCAGACAGGTGTTTAAAGAGTACCTGTTATTTCAGATTAAATACTTACTAAGCTGTCAAGTAAGCTGTCATGTGTGTGTATGTGGGTATAGGATGCAACACTGTTTCTGGTCTTTATATGGCTTATATTTTGCTGTTTATAGCAGTTTATCCCTTTGCATGCTACAGTTTGTGCAGTTCTCTCTGAGCTGGTGGGCAGTGGCTAGCTGCCATACACTGCTCACAGTAGGTAGAGGAGAATATGTTTTATAGCTGTCTCTCGTTCACTCAGAAATAGCCCCAGGACAATGCAGGACATCTATAGAGAAGTACTGACTGGACTAATGTGAAAAAACTGCTTTAGTTGTGATAGACACTGAATAGAATCTTTCTTTCTTATTTCCTGTTTTTTCTGCTCACTTCTCCCCCTCCCTTCCCCATAGACAGGTATAGAGATAAATCATCTGAGCCATGAAATCTGCAGTCTGTCTCAAGATGGAGAGCAGGGATTTTGCAGTGAAAGTCATTTTATGAGAGAGAGGGAGACAGCCTGATAAAAGCAGAAAGAGACATTTTTCTCTGATAAGGTATATTGCAAAGTTTCTTACAACCATCTATAAAATTCAAGTATGCAAAGTTTTTTGAAACAGTGCCTATTTAAGGTTTATACCTTACTAAACGGCAAGTCAAAATTACAGGTTGTTGTACTATAAATACCCAGGCAATACAGAAAATACTATGCTATTTCATACTGTTATAATGATGGATATTACATGTCCTAGTACAATACAGCAATGAGGTTCAACTCTATATGGTAATGCATATGAGAAAACTACAGATACTGTCATTATCATCTAATAACATATTACATTTTCTTCCAATCTTGCACAACGTGCACATATACAGTTATACAGAGAGACTGAAACTGTCGCTAACATATAATGACACGTATCATTTGACTTCTCCGATTTTCAGCCTGAACTTATGGACTACACATTAATAGAGTAACTCGTTCCAATGATTATGAGAACCCAGACAAATGTGATCTTCATCTAAGAAAGAGATCATTTATTCTGTGTTCTATGCTATTGCAATGAGCCAGGAGACAATCTCTATAGAAAGCTCTATAACATCATATTACGTCTTCTTTTTCTGCACATTATAATGTTGAAAATTAACAGCCAAAAAAACCTGAATACTTTCAGCACTCAGTATGAGGTCACATAGTTATACTATGAATCAAGGAATCTTCACTGGAACATTTGTTTTTACTTCTTTCATGTACTTATCTGTAAGCAATGAAATATAAGCAGAGGTCTTTAATATTCAACCGGTATGCCAACTAAGCAAAGCTTGACCATGATCTACACTAAGGGTACATTCACACATAGCAGTTTTATTGCATAAGTTTCTGTGATTAAAAAACATCTCCAAGCAAAAAAGTATCAAAGTGCGACAACATCCATGCAGAGATAATTCAAGTGTTTATTCACACACACAAAAAAATGCAATGTTAATACCCTCGCATGGCTCAAACATGAATACTATGAATAAAGTGAATTGGTTTAATAAGCTCTTCATTATGATATAACCAATCTCTTTGTGACTTGATAATAACTCCTTCTAACTCAATAACATTATATTATAGCCTGACTACAATAGAAAAAGTACATAGAAGTATAATTAAAATCACTTCTATTAAAAAGTCAGCCTTATATATACTTAAAAAATAAAGATGGGGCCACAAAAACCCAATAACAGAATGCATGCACTAGAGTTCTCCTTTAACCAGAGCACATGAACAATTTTAAGACAATAAAACTCAATCTCAAATGGGTGGACAGAGTCTTGTCTTCATAAAGGGGTTTTCCCATGAAATGAACCATATTTAAATTTGTAGACAATTTAACGTTAAACATTTTTGCAAGATCAGCCATGATTTCGTGACTGTGGCCAGGTTATCTTCTCCTGTATGCACTGTCACTGCCTGATTGCCTGTCCACAATTAGGACATAATGATTGGGTTTCTGCATGTCTCAGACCAAAGAAAGTTTCTGTATTCATGGTCATATCCACTGACAACGGATCAACACAACAGACTGTCACCACAGAGATGGTCAGAGAAAATCTTCAAACTCTACAATTTTTTGTAATTTAGCTTTTAATTGTCTACAAATCTTATGGTTGGTTCTTGGTTATTTTCATGGGAAAATGAATTTATTCCATACAGCTGTAGAGCTCTGATAATGTAAAAATAATTTTGGTTACAGAAAGCTCATGATTTATACAAATTTGATCATAGTATCACCAATTGATACAACAAACAATGATACAATAAAATTAACCAATCATACTGATGTATTCAAGGCAACACATATTACTTATACTAATTTTTCACATGTCATCATGAAAAAGTGTCAATGATAATATGACAACGTCTCTAAATGTCAGCTTGACCCATGGTTCTGGTGTCAACCTTACCCACTATGTAACCAAATAAGTTATCAATATCCAGGGTTTGCTTAAAGGGGTTTTCCCATCTGCCTCTCTGACCAGTTTGCCTGCTGTCTCTTCTTCTCACTTCCTGTATTCTTCAGCAAGCTGGTGTGTGGGCTTTGACTGTTCGACAGATAGGACACTATGAAGTACCTCAGTAGATATAGACATTGCCTTTACCTTGGGAGATTATTTCTTCTGATTACTATAAATCTATAATAATTCAAATAATATGCACAGTAAATGTATATTACAATACACAGGTTTGGAGAAAGAAAACTTAGATGCTGCCAGGACTGACAACGGATTTGAAGTAAACTCATTGTTATCTTTCTGTTTACACACAGAGATAAGAGACACTGTCCCAGCCATTATTAGCAAACTGCAATTAGCTGACCTGATTGCCTGGAAGAGCAGAGGATAACAGCCCTGAGAGGAAGCATGATTCTGAGAACTCAGCCCCTCTCCCCTCCAGAGGAAAGTGAGTCATGTCATCGGCTCTGAGATCAGATAACAAGCTGGGTACCATGACAATGTTGTGTAAACAATGGGAGGAATAATCTAACATAGCAGGAAAACGAAGAGGCATTTCTAAAGCAATGTTTTTAGGAAAACTCTTGAATTTAAATAATCTAGCAGTTTAGATAGGATTCTTTGACTCTTGAGATGGAAATACCCCTTTAATTACATCTGTACCTGGTCAAGCTGTCTCTTATGATTGTAAACTTATAATCAGCAATTTGTTTATAAAAAAATACTAATCATGGAATTTCCTTAAAACATAGAACTTTAGTTTGGGAATATTAGAACATTACATTTAAAGGGAACCTGTCAGGTGGTTTTTCCAGCATAAACTGGACCCATCAAGTGCAGGATGAAGTAATTCCTTTTACATTGGTGCTCCTCTGTAATCATTCTGATGTAGTAAAGTGAGACCTGTTTGTGCGGGAAAAACCACTCGACAGATTCCCTTTAAATTAACCATTTCATCTTCCATAAATTTGATTAAAACGTAAAACCTATTTTTTTTTCTATTTGTAGAATGTCATTCAATGTACATGCCCACTCCACAAGAGTGATGCATGCATATTGACAGATAAAACCACTGTGTCCAGTAATAGGCCACATCTCCAATTATCTGAACATTTTTCTATTGAGAGGCAGGCTGATTTTCTTATGTTATTTTGAGGATTTCATTAATGTAACTATGAGTTGAATATTCTGGCTTGATAATGCTTGTACTTTTTACATATCAATAGTTTCATTCAGGTCCCTTGATATGTAATGAATCATTTCCATTTAACTGTGTAACATATAAAATGCCTTATATCAGGTTATACCATGGAACAATCCAAATGTAACATACTGGGAGTTGCCTTCATATTGTGGAGCAGGGAAAACTGAGAGCTTCAATCATGTTTACTGTGCCATGACACCTATTTTATCACTGTCACTGTGCCCAGCTGTGTCGCAATACACTGTGTGTGCTATGGATGCCTAATGGATTTAACCAGTCACATTCCACAATAATACAGCCAACCTAGTTTGTATACTGTAGGCAATAAACTATTGTTGCTAGAATAGAATGGGGAATGAAAAAAATTAACTGTAATTGTCATACAGTTGTCTGTGGAGTTGTTTTATAGTGCCAGAAATGATAACATATAGGAGAGGAGGAGGAGAGCCATACTCCTTATACTACAGCTATTGCATCTTAAACAGTGACATGCCCACTTATGCACACATAAACATAGATAAAAATTCTCCCTCAATGGAACACTAATCCTACAAAATAATGATGCAAGTAAACAGCAGATAATCTTGTCCACGCTGTTTAGTGTTTGACGGTATGCTAAATTTTCTTATACTCCTGAAGCAAACACTTCTGTACAAATATTGCAGAGAACATTAACATTAGTTTTCTGCTAGTCTGTTCAGTTTTTGCCTGGTAAATGGGTGAATGTGCATGGTTTAGTAAAGTAGTGGAGCAATTGTTTGTCCTATAACAGATAGGACAGATAAGGGGGTTGTCCTGCTCCAGATAGTTGTCCTACAGCCAGACACAGAACTGTGAGGAGGAGGATAGGGAAATGGGGTACACAATCTAAGTGAAGTGTGCACTGTATAAAACTTATACTGTATTAGTAAATCTGCCACTTGGGACACATCGGGTAGATTTACTAATACTGTCTGTGGAGAACTATGTATATATCACACTTTGTAGTTATAAATTTTCTTCATTGTTGTATTTTTATTCTATGGTTTTTATTCAGTGTAGTGGTTATGTCTTGTTGGGTGTCTAATGTATATGTTAATTCCAATTCACAATCCACAGCTCAAGATGCAAGTGATCAATTAAGCAGGATGTTAATTCAGTGTAGACATTCATCTAATTTGCATGCTTGTAAAAACATTTGTAGTACCTTTGTAGTTATGGCCTATTCCCAAAATAGGTCATAACCGTATGACTTTGAGGCATGAAATTATCTTGTCATGGTCACAGGTGGGAGGCTTTGACAAGGGGACTGGGTTAGGAGCCCTATAAATTGGTGATGGACAGGACTTTCCTTTGTTAGATACTTGGAAATGCAGACCAGTTTGTATTTTGTCCAACTTCCTGCAGAGATTTGTGGTCTGTTCTTTATTTCTTTCCCTTTTTATTTTGCTTACTGTTTACTTGTGTTTATGTCTTTTTATTATTTTATTTTGTTTCTGCAAGCATTGTGCATTTTGTGTATTTTAAATCTTAAAATTGAATAAGATGTCCTTATCTCTAAAATTTCCCTACAATCCTAAAGAGTGAAAATACGGCTTAGTTTTGCTATCCATTTGTTTGCTAGCGTGCTAGAACTTCACCATGTATTGTCAGAGGGTGCAGGTGTGAGTGGTGTGGGTATATTGGTGTCTTGTCTACCATAAGTGGCGGGTGGTGGCAGCTATTTGTGTGGATATTGGGGTTACTTCACTCCTTTGTATCCTTGTGTGGAATGGGAATTTGGAAATGAGTGTGAAAGTGGAGTGCTGAAAGTGTTAGTCAGTGCACACTTAGACTAGACAGTCTTAAAGTGTGTCAGATTTCTCAAAGTTTCTAAGGCTGTTTGATGAACCTGTCACATTATTAGACTGTCTAGTGTAGCTTTATACCTCCTATTAGTTGACTTAATTTACTCCAGAAAATGCACCAAAATTTGCACCAAAATTGACAGAAGCTCCTAATGGTGCGCTGATGCAAATGCGATCATAATTTTATGCTTCTGGTCCTTTCAGTAGAGGAGGTTGTTATGAGAGTTTATTGATCTGCTTCTCACTGGAGTATAGGAGGATGGGCTGCTGTATAAAGCAGGGAAGCTGAGGCTTGGGGCGAGTGTTGTTTCAAATAGTTATATCTTGGGGAATTTAAAACATGGAACGGTGCTTTTGGTGTCATTTGAAAGAGCTTTAGTTTTCATATGACAAAATTGCAATCCTAGCTTTAACATTTCCAGAGGAATCTCCATTTGGAGACTGGAATATTTATAAGTAGTCTATATTCACTGACTTTAGAAGATAATGGCCGTTATCAGAGCAGTCACACTGCGAAAATCTCTGCTAACATGGTGAAAAAAAGCAGTTTTAACTGCTATATTGAAGTTTTATATTAGCCCCTGATGAATCCTTTGGAGGAAACGCGTTGGAAGGTTGTTGCATAGCAGAGTAGCTAGTAATTTATGCCAGTTGTAGCACTGAAGCATATATTGCCTTGCAGTTGGAACCTGAATTCCTCTAAGTCCTGTTGGTGTGGCATTAGGCCAGTAGTCTCAGGATATAGGAGGATGCAATATTCCTTAAAGTTTTTTTCTATCCAATACATTATTTGGGCAATTGCTTCAATCTATATTCCGGCTTATGAATGGAGGCAGTTGAGTTAGACTCTACACGAATAATATGAAAGAACCTGTATAGGGCTGTTGGTGCAGGATCTAAGAGTCTGGTTACACTCATATTACAGATTTGCACTATACAACTGCGAGTCATCTAGAAAGTTACTCTGATAGATCAGTGTCAGTGGAGTCTAATTTCATTTAGCCCTAACTGGGTATCTTGGTCATTTATGTTGTTTCATTTTTAAAGATATTAATAAAAGTGCAGTTTTATGAATTGGAGTCTTTAATATATGTTTCTGTGAATTGGCTTATTTATAAGTAGCTTCTGCGAATCCTTACTGTGTTTTGAACTGGTAATATCTATGGAAATGATAGAGGTAAAACTGCCATCTTGGCGTCATGTGAAATTTTTTATATGACGCCAAAATGCTGGTCTAGGATATTTAACACCTGAGATATAGATGATTGAAGTGATTCCCTTCAGTTTCAGCATCCCTGCATTATACAAGAGACTGCCCCTCTATACACTTAGTAAAAGAAGATCTCAGTTCTTAGTACAGAAAAAGGAAATAACATAATGCATTAATGACCCAAATGCTGCCATTTAATATAAATTGAACAAATAACTGGAAATATGCCTGAAGAAATAGTATTCAAGACCAAAAGTAGCAGAGAGTGACACATATAGAAGAATTAGTCTAAGTTTTGTTGTGTTCCAAAATTTCTGTTGTATAAAGCACTACCCTGCAGATAATGAAGCAATTCTACATAGCTTTACTAAGGATGGTTAATGCCCCATCATTGCTTTGTTTCATTATAATGCAGTTTAGCTGTAACATTATCCTAACAATTATTTCTTTAATAATGATGAAAGAACCCTTTCTGCTGAAAGAACTAATTACCATTATACAATGAACAGCAGGAATATAGCAGATCTCATAATACATAAAAACAATTAAACTGTAATTACAAATAGTGTTGTTAAAAATAGATAAAACATTCATTGTTTCTGCTGGCGAGGCTGAAAAGGTAATAGGGTCTCTTGGTGTTCTACTGCTGCTGCTTCATACCTCAGTGATGGATCCGCAAGATATTATGGACATTAGGACATATTGATAATGGTAATGATGGAGAATTCTCGTAAACCATAATAGTATTTTTCAATTAATAGGTAGTAGTACTTTTATAGTAACACTTGGGCTTGGAGACTAAAGAGGTTCTATGGGAAGCAGTCAGTATTCACTGATAAGCTTAAGGCTAAGGCCCCACACTGAGGAAAAGCTGCTTTTTTTTTAGCGAAAACCAAGAGTGGATTTAACAGAAGGGAAAAGTATATGTTTCCTTTATATTTCCCTATCCATTTCAAGCCAAACTTGACTTTGGCTCAAAAAAACACAGAAAAATCTGCAATAAAAAAAGAAGCTTTTCTGTAACATGGGGCTTAAGCCTAAGGCCGAGACCCCACAATGCGAAAGTGAGGTGTTTTGGCCACAGCAGAAACACCACGGTAAAAAATGCCATGTTTTACAGTACCTGCAAAGTGGATGGGATTCCATCCACACATTGCTGAAAAAAGATCCTGGATGAGTGTAATTTTCTTTATTACTCTATCTATTGACAATTACTTAAGATATCTACAATCATAATTGTATTTGCTGGGCATGTATATTAGGTTCTGTTTACACTGACATAATAGCGCAGAATAGTCTGCAACCCTACTGTTGCAAAAAGAAATAATAGAACCTCAATGAAATCCTGACTGGCTTTATTATAATTCAATAGAATGCACCAGGATTCATTGGGATCCAATGCAGTGGATAAGGCTGTTTTGGACCCTTTGCAAACAAAGGCCAAGATGTTAGTGTGAAAAGAATTTTATGCTAACTAAAAAGAGAATCACTTTTAAAGGTGTAACTGGGTGCCATTAGCTACCTGCATATATAGCATTGCATATAAAACATTGCTTTAACAACAATTTAAAAATACATGAAGGACATCTACGTACCGTAGGTAGAAATGTTGTGCTACCTATTAACAATCGGTTGTGTTGTTTGTCAGAGAAAAATATTTTCCCATTCATCCCACCCGCCAATTCCAAGTTTATCAGATTGTAATATAAAAAGCCTTTTATACAAAGCTGCACACAGACTCATTTCAATTATTGTGAACAAGATTAAGTGTCCCCAAGGTTATGAAACTACCATATCATAGAATAAGGAACATAATTTGAGATTCTCTTATCTTTCCCCAAGGTGCTTTTTGGAAAGTAAATTGATAATTACCCATGGTGGATAATGTGCTTCCAATAGCAATTCTAGTAAATGCTACTTTTTGGCATTTTAAAAGCACCCAAGTCAGTTTATTTATCAACGTAAAATATAGACATTAAAGATCTAAATTTCAATTTCCAATGCAAAAATAGCACTTATTGTCTGTAATTATTAGGGAGAGCGCCACAAGACTCCATATTCAGCAACAGCTACTGTATGTAACAGTACTTAAAAATCATTCATGAACTGAAAAGCATTACAGTCCAAGGTATAGAAATTACAGCAAAGAAAGGGTTTTACTGTATAAAAACCAATCCAGCACATTTGTATGAGTCCCTAGAGGGAAGGGAAAGAATGACAATCTGTGTACAGCACTGTGGAATATGTTGCCTCTGTATAAGCAGGGGAAAAAAGAAATAAATATCTTTAAACACATATAAAAAAAAATTACCTGATATATCATGTGATTCTAATATCACATTTAAAAAAAAAAAAAAATTCTGTGTGAAGCTATGGTTTCATGTGAAATTCTACACACAAGATATAGGTTCATAGGGAGCTATATGCACCACAATCAACATTCGTGTAATAGAGAATAGTAGTAACACTGCAGTACTATAACCAGCCACTATCCAGTGTACCAAGCTGTGCTGATCTGGGGCCTTGTCTGAATCAAGTTCAAACTGCTGATCAGTAGGGTTTCTCAGAAGCAACACCCCCTCAATCTGATATTGTTGTTTTATTCTAAGTATAGGTCATCAACTTTAATGTAACAGAAAATCCCATTACCATTCTTCAGCAAATACAGGGCAAGTTTCCTCACTGTTTTGTAGTGGAGATATTCAGCATAAATCATGTAAAAGATAGCTTGGTTCTGCGAGCTACGGTCCTGTGACATGGGACTGCCTCTTGAGCTCAAGCTAATGTGAACTACCCTGGAAAGATGATGGTGCTTTCCCATAATCTAGTTCTCTCAACTGCAGGTAACTAAAGATTAAACTAAAATAAGAACTAGCTTACTGACTGAAGTCTGGAGTTTCCAAAAAAACACTAATCTCCTCCCACCTTCTAGAAAGCTCACAGAAGAAGCCACTATTTTCCATACAGCAGAACATAATATTTTCACAATATTAATGTTAATATCTGCTGCTCTACTGATTCCTGTGCAGTTGGATTTTTTTTCTCTAGCCCCCACCATTCCTGAGAAATCAATTCAGTTAGTTTTGGTCCTTGATATGCTACTTAGGCTTAGGCTATTGTACTGTTAGTTGGGTCATCCAGGGGAAGACATGATTCAGTGCTCCAATCAGATATAGACAATTTGAGCTCAAAATCACACCACTTGCATGCTACTGCCTGACACCGCCCTCCTGTCAGAGCCTAAACAGCATTTGAAGCACCAAAACTTATTGATCGTGTGCTGGAATCAGAGGAGGATGCAAAGACTTGGCAGAGATGGTGAAAGGTCCTCTTTAAATTTTAAGTGACCATCACAAAGCTGGAAAGAGCAAAAACCAGTATTAAACAGTACAAAACATCACAAAACAATATAAGAAATATTATGTATTAATAGTATTTAGTCATTAGCAATTGTCCCCTTTGGGGAACATTGCAGAAGGATTCAATTCAAATAGTTTTCTTATTATTTTAGGATCCTATTGAGTTTTTTTCTTTTTTGTAGTTTTTATTGCAGTTTTTTTGCCATTTTTCAAGAAATTTTATTTGGGAGCAAATAATTCTAAATGTTTTGGGGATCCTCTAAATGAGTCTTTCATGTGTAGCTTCAGTGAGGAATTTTTTACTTTTTCCTATCACATTCACTGTTGCTAGTGAAACAGTGGCCAAATGGCCAATCAGCTGTCAGCTTCTAGAAAAAGCTGCTAAATAATATATTCTAAAATGGTGGAACCCCTAATGAATATTCATTATCAGCTGTTTTATTAAGACACACAGTTATAATTCAGAGGGATCACCATGGGAGTTACATGAAGACAGAAACCTTCTGATAGTGAAGAATATATTTATAATGCCATTCTATAAAAAGATTTTGGTGAAGGATAATTTTTATACTCTCATAATGAAAACCCAATCATGGAAAATCCAAGTCCATCAGAGATGGAGGCATTGACCTTCACACAGTATATGGAAAGTGGTTGACTTAAAGGAAACTTTTCAACAACTGTGTAGCATCAAGTAGTGCCAGACATGGCGATTTCAGTGGTCTCTCATTCAGTGGGTCTGCTTTATTTATGGGGTGTCACTGCCCTTACCTACCCACCATGATTGACTCGATCTGCAGAGCAACAGATAATGTACTGTAATAATTGTGTCATGTGATTAACCATGTCTATCAGAAACTATTCAGTGTAACATACATACAAAAAGAAGACACATGAAAGGGGAAAAATACATTTTTACTACAATGTGCTATAAATAGTACATATTGAAACTGTCATTTTAGGAATTTTCTTCATAGAAATTTATATGTTTTTCATGGGAAGTTGTACTGAAATCACCGTCATTTTGCTTCCATAAATCACCCCAATAGCCCAGCATTGTCTTTTATATTGTTGCCTATAGATACGGCAATGATGCAGAATTGCAGAAGCATTCTCATTTTTGCAGAACAATAAAGACTGTCCTTAGGCAAATGGTAATAGACTTTCAGATTGGAGGAAATGGTCCAAGCCTTAGGTGAGTGAATTATCAGTGAAGCTATTTTTGCTCAGATTTGTACTTTTTAGTTTTCTTAGGGGATAGGTAAAATACTTGCATAGAAGGGATTCATATGAGATGTTTGTGTCAGATGAATAAGGTTAAATGCCCTGCACCAAATATTTTCTGGAAGAGAATAAAATAGAAATATATATCCAATAAATTACACACAGATTTCTAGTTTTATGTAAATTACAGGTAAAGGGCTTGTGCCAAGGTGACTGTCCATGTTCTTTGCCCTCTTAGGGTATATGGATGTCATAGACTGGAATCCGCCTTCCTCATCCCTTGTTCGGAACCCCATCTATGAGCTGGAACGGTGAGCCAATCTGTTAAAGTATTTTTCATTCTGGCAGATATTGTGCCTTCCTTGAATTACAGGAATCCCATTAATCTGAATGGCTGTCATGTGATACTACATTGCAGCAGAAATGCCCGGCTGACTGTGGGATGAACTGAAAAAAATCAGCTGTGTGCTAGGGTTGTCAAATGTGGGACACGGGGTGAACAACTGGTTGCCCCAGAGGCTGCATTCTGAACAGGATTGTAGAATAAAACTGTACAATATACTTTGTGTTTCAGTGCTTTGTCATTTCCATGACCTCAGTTTGCTGTCAGTAAATGGGACCTCTGGAGGTAAACTCATAAACAGTTGAGATTATACTGTAGATACAATTGTATCTAGTCTAGGCAATTGTCTGTGAGTTGAATACCTCAGCAGCAGGTCAAATACTGTATATATTCAATATCTCTCTATCAATGTCCTGATAGGTTGTGACAATGTATTAGTGTACAAATTATGTACATACAGCTCACTGAGAATCGCCTACTCCATTTTCAGGTATTTAAACATATATACCCTTGACAAAAAGCCCATCAAAGTGCTAAAACATGGTCTGAACATATCCTTACCTGTTATCTTTTATGCATACATACTCTTGGAGTTGAAGCTCAGAGCCAATATGTAGAAGCTCACCTATATGTAGAAGCTCAAAATTAGTGGAGCAACACGTCCACTCCGAACTATCCTCCTATCTCTCGTCCAATATGCTCTTTGACAGACTACAGTCAAGCTTCAGACCCCATCACTCTACAGAAACTGCCCTAACCAAGGTCACTAATGACCTTCTAACTGCCAAAGCCAAACGTCACTACTCTGTCCTCCTCCTCCTCGACCTCTCCTCTGCCTTTGACACAGTCGACCATTCCCTCCTGCTAGAAACTCTCTCATCCCTTGGCATCTCAGACCTGGCCCTTTCCTGGATCTCCTCATACCTCACCAACCGCACATTCAGCGTCTCCCACTCACACACCACCTCCCCGCCCTCTTTCTGTAGGTGTCCCCCAAGGCTCCATCCTAGGACCCCTCCTGTTGTCAATCTACACCCTAGGCCTTGGCCAACTCATAGAATCCCATGGTTTCCATTACCATTGCTATGCTGACGACACCCAAATATATCTCTCTGGACCAGACATTACCTCTCTGTTGTCCAGAGTCCCAGAATGCCTAGCAGCTGTAGCCTCCTTTCTCTCCTCCCGCTTTCTCAAACTCAACATGGAGAAAACGGAGTTCATAATCTTCACCCCTCAACGCACGACCTCCCTACCTGACCCATCTATCAAAATTAATGGAACCACTCTCACCCCAGTGCCACAAGCCCGCTGCCTTGGGATAACCTTAGACTCTGACCTATCCTTCAAGCCGCATATTCAAACCCTCAACACCTCCTGCCACCTCCAACTCAAGAACATCCATCGAATCCGCTACTTCCTCACCCCTGAAACTACAAAGATGCTAGTCCACACCCTCATAATCTCCCGCCTAGACTACTGTAACACCCTTCTCCATGGCCTCCCAGCTAACACCCTCGCCCCCCTCCAGTCCACCTTAAATTGTGCTACTTGCCTAATACACCTCTCTCCCCGTTCTTCATCGGCCACCCCCCTCTGCCAATCCCTTCACTGGCTACCCGTTGCCCAGCAAATAGAGTTCAAACTACTAACGCTGACATACAAAGCCATCCACAATCTGTCCCCTCCATATATCTCCGACCTAATTTCCCGCTACCTGCCCGCACGTAACCTCCAATCCTCCAAAGACCTCCTACTCCGCTCTGCTCTTATCCGCTCCTCACACAAACGTCTCCAAGACTTCTCCCGTGCATCCCCCATACTCTGAAACTCATTACCAAGGCACATCAGACTTTTCCCCATAATCACAAGCTTCAGGAAGGCCCTGAAGACTCACCTATTCAGGAAGGCCTACAACCTCCAATAACGCTACTGTCACCACACCACCATCTGTACAGCCTCTACCCCCACCTTCTGTCTCTATCCCTCTTCCCTCATAGATTGTAAGCCCTTGTGGGCAGGGCCCTCTGTCCCACTGTACCAGTTGGTCTCTGTTAGCATTATCTGTTTTGTTTATCTGGTGTATCGTATGTAAATCTGCAAATGTAAAGCACCATGGAATTAATGGTGCTATATAAATAAACAATAATAAAAAAAAAAATAATAATATTGCTGCCTGCTTTTGCTACATTATTGGGCACCATCCTGAGTACTCATCACTGATAACACCAGTGAGGGTGAGTGTGGAAAAGAGGATGGGAATTTCAGCCCCATATGCACATTTAAGTTTTTGAGTGTCTGTTTTTTTTTTTTTATTTATTTTGCATCCCTTTTAGAATATGTGTGTCTGTTTTTAACCCCTTCCCACCAGAGCCATTTTTTAATTTTCATTTTTGACACTGAACCTTCCAAAAGCCATAGCTTTTTTTTTCCATTCACAGAGCTGTGTAAGCACTTAATTTTTGCAGAACAAGTTGTACTTTGTAATGGTACCAATAAATATTTTGCATAATGTACTGGAAGCTGAAAAAATATTCAGAGTGGAGTACAATTGGAAAAAAACTGTGCGACATTCTTGGGCTTCTTTTTACGATGTTCACTTTGCAGCCAAAATGACATGTCACCTGTATTCTATGGGTCAGTACAATTCCAGAGAAACCAAATTCATATAGTTTTTTTTATGTTTTAACCCCTTAAGGACACAGCCATTTTTCGTTTTTGCATTTTTGTTTTTACCTCCCCACATTCCAAGAGCCATAACTTTTTCATTTTTCAGTTCACAGAGTCACATGATGGATTATTGTTTGTGAAACAAATTGTACTTTGTAATGGCTCCATTCAATATGCTGTGCAATGTACTGGGAATCTGGAAAAAAATTCAGAATGAGGTGCAATTGGAGAAAAAAATGCTTTTGCGCCAATTTCATAAGGGTTTAAATTTTACAGCTTTCACTGTGTGGTAAAAATGACATGTTACCTGTATTCTGCGAGTCAGTATGAACATGGCGATACCAAATTTATATAGTATTTATAGGCACCTGTAACTTTTTCATATTTACATGTATGGAGCTGTGTATGGCGTCTTTTTATGTGGGACTAGAAGATGTTTTTACTGATACCATTTGGGAAAAGATCTGATGGTTTGATCAGTTTTTATTCAATTTTTTTATAGGAGGCAAAGTGTTGAAAAAATAGCTATTTGGCTATTTTGATTTTTTCGCCGCTATGCCGTTTACCGTATGGGATAAATATTTTAATATTTTAATAGTTCGGGCATTTTGGAGTGCGGCAATACCTAATGTGTTTATGTTTACTTTTGTTTATTTACTTTTATATCTGATCTAAGGAAAGGGGGGTGATTTGAACTTTTATGGTTTTTTGTTTTTTTTTATACTTTTAAAAACTTTTTTTTTCTTCTTTTTTTCTTCTTTTACTTTTATGATCAGACCCCTACTTTTATGATCAGACCCCTACTGTATCGCAGTGAATAGCAAAGTGCCTACCTCTCTATTACACGCTGCCTCTGGCACTGTGCAATAGATCTAATGCAATGACAAGCCTGGGAGCCTTCAATAGGCTCCCAGCTGTCATGGCAACTGATCGCCATCCTCCGATGACGTTCCGGAGGGCGGCGATCGGTGAAAAATGGCGGTGAAAAAACTGCGGTGTCCAAAGGGTTAACAGCCGCGATAGGTGCAGGCACCGATTGCTGATGTTAGTGGCGGGTCCTGGCTGTATTAGACAGCCAGCATCCACCCTGTATGGAGAGAGCTCAGCTCCTGAGCTCTCTCCATACACCCCTTCACACCCAATCACGTACATGTGCGTGATTTAGGGTTAAGGGGTTAATCACTTTAAAAAATTCCACTTTGCAAAAAAAAAAGGGGAAAAGAAAACCTTTTTATATTTATGTTTACAGGGCTGCATAATGTGTCTTTTTGTGCAGGGCCAAATGTACTTTTCATTTATACATTTTTGGGAATGTCTGATGTTTTAATTGCTTTTTAGTCAAATTTTTATGAGAGGTGAAACAGCGAAAAAACAGCTTGGCTCTGTTGATTTTTTTTTCCCACTATGGCATTCACTGTATGGGTAAAATGTTTTTAGTATGTTTAATACTTTTTGATTTATTTATATTTTTACTTGTATTTTTAGTCTCCCTAGAGGTCTGTAATAGAAGCAAATGAACAAGATTGGAATCCTTCAATAGGCTCCCGGCTGTCATAGTAACAGATTGCTGACCATGAATCTCACTCCCGGGGCTGGTGGCCCACCCCAAAATGGGCATTACTGTGAAAATGGCAGCGCAATCAGCTTTGACCGAGGCGTCAGAGTAGATGATACCCAAGATCAGTGCTGTAACTGATCCCGGTCATTGCCGCTGGTTCTAAGCATCCGCCGTAATAGTACGTCACATGTCGGTAAAAGGTTAATGTTCTGTGTTGCATCTGTTTTCCACTGATCACATTTTTTCAAATATGTCTCTTGGCAGTGGATCAGTGAAAGTCGCATGGCTGTCAGATTACATTCTAGTACCGTCTGTTTTTTTCACTGATCCATAGACTTCAATGGGCAGCTTAGATCAGCGAAAATGGACCTGAATAGGACATGCTCTAGTAAAAACTCAATGGATACACTGATCAATTTAAAAAACTTCTGTGTACATAAGCCCCTAGGAAAGCCTTGATTCTAGTGCCAAGTCTTAAGTATGTATTTATTTTGCTTACATATATAGCACCAATATACTGTATTCTGCAGCACTTTTACAGACATTGTCCCAAAAGGGCTCACAATGTAGGTTCCCTATCAGTATGTTTTTGGAGTGTGGTAGGACACCGACGCAAACACGCGGAGAACATACAAACACCTTACAGATGTTGTCCTTGGCCAGATTCGAACCCAGGACTCCAGCGCTAACCACTGAGGCAGCATGCATTTAAAAAAATGGAAGGTACTCAGCTGATAAAAACGGCTGTGTGCATGGGCCCTTACTTCCCCTTCTCTACGCTACTGAATATGACAAAAGGTTAGTTACACTTGGAAAGAACAGAAGAGAAAAAAGTGTAGAACATACATTGTTTAACAGCTATGAGTGAAGGGGAAGGTTTTTGACTTTTTAAACCCCCAGCGTCTAATATGATTATCTCGTCTAGTTCTGGGGAAACTAATCTGTACAATCATAATGTTCCTTTCCCTGGGAATATGCTTTGCCTCTACACAATGTCACTAAACATTACCCTCACAATCCTTTTCCCCCAAGCTGCACGTACATGTGAGTTTACTGCCATTGACTTCAAAAACCCAACAGATCCTGAATAACGGCACACAACCATCTATTGCTGTAATGTGTTTGTCCTTTAGGTCTCTGTCGTTCAGATTACCGTCTCAGACAGGGGAATAAGACTGTTTTTGACAGAATAAATCATATGTTTGTGGAACATATCAAAAAACTAGAATTCTGACAACAAACAGCAAGAGAAGCTACAAAGTGCATTGTGAGGAATCTGTGAATTCTGTGCTGCGAACGCTTTTTGATTACAAGTAAAGGCAGCACAATTTTCCAGCTGGGGCAATCGGAGGACTAATTTTCCAAAAGGCACTAAAAAGCCCATTGCAATAATCTAGCTAGGAGAAAATTGTTATACCTGCTATTACAATCCTATCTGCTATGATCAGAATCGCCCCGGCCTGGTGAGTAATGTGAAAATGGTCGCACATAGTAATAAAAGCTGTCCTATGGACTCTCTTTTAGAAAAAATGTTTCCCAAGTTACACATCACCCACACCTATTAAAGTTTAAATCCTGTCTGTAGATGTTTAGTAACCATCTCCCCGAACAAGCGCATGCCAAATCCCACAGCAATTCCACTGCAGTAATACACAGTATACAAGGACATCTTTTATACGCATCCAACATCAGTCTTATAGTTCCCTGCTATAAAATGCAATCCTCCCTCCCCATAAAACAATGATTAAATGCACTCAGAAAGCTGATTATTCTACAAACTTTGTGCTTAAGGGAGACAAACCTAAAATCATGTTCTAAAATGATAAGCAATTTATATTTCACCAATTTAAAGACACAAGATGTAAGTAACGGAGAGCGTTTTATGGTTAACAGGCAGCAGCCTCATACTTCCCTTACTTATTACACTTCCAGAGAGTTATCAATTTGGGACATATTCTAAAGGGCTTATGCTTCATAATTTTACTTTATTGCTGAAACATTTATGCAAATTTGGAGAGCAGAAAATGCTGCCAGATGGAAATGCAGCAGTGCTGAATTCCTCACTGGCATATTCGACAGAACATATAATGCTGAATGAGCTTATGTTAATCCCTTTCAATAAGATACATATTTTAAAGCTTTTATGAAATGCAAATTTGCAACACTGAATTTGTCAAAAGGCTCGGCAAAAGAGTAACGATTAAAAAATAAAAAATGCCCAACAAGTAGCTGTAAGTAAAAATTATCATAGGAGGTGATATGTAACAATAGTGCTATTCAAGACTGGTTATTAATGGACTACTACACTTCAAACAAAATAAATTTTAGCTGTTACACAGTATACATACAAAAAATGTCTTAATTACACTATTGACTGGCCTGCCAGAAAAATTCTTTGATTTTGTTACAAATTTGAGTGTGGCTTCCAGCCACAATCCATCATGATCCAGAATTTGGGAATATGGAAAATACATTTATGCCTCCTTCAGATACATTGAAAAATGTTATCTGTTTTAACACACAATTTTTGTGACACTTTAGTGTTGATTACTTTTGCAACTTTTCTTTCTTTCTTTCCTTCTTCTTTCTTTCTTTCTTCTTTCTTTCTTTCTTTCTTTCTTTCTTTCTTTCTTCCTTTCTTTCTTTCTTTTTTTTATTTCTATAGAGAAAAAACTCCAGAACAATCACCATACCTAGAGCATTTTTTTTTAAACACTAGGGCAGATTTCCTAATCTTGTCTAATTCTTAGACAGTCCAAACTGAGACTACTGTACATAGTCTTGTATGCCAGATTTATCATGAAGCTGATAAATCTGATGATAAGTATAGTGTATCTTTAGACTGTCTAGTATAAGTTTACATCACCACCTTACAGTCGATTGCTGCTGTTTTATCTGTTAACTTGTGAAATGTATTCCACTGAAATATTTTCACCTACTGTATTTACTGGGCCATTAAGATCTAACTAAGTTATAGGGAACTTTAGTAAGAGCAGAGGCTTGTGTCCTTCATCACTCGTGGAAAGCTTCAGTTGATTCATAGGCATCAGTGTCTGGATGGCAGCTCAGGGAAAGACAGACACAGTGGTGCCTTGGCTGCAAATAAATGTGGTGTTGGCCGCAGTGATGCAGCCATATTGTCCCCGACCCCGCACTATTGATTGATTATTACACTTGGACCACACACAGTATCCACCCAGAGTTCTTAATTGTGATCTGTGACTTCTGCTTCTCCAACTGATATGTGTAACCAGTCCCACCTAAGGTCAGGACCACACATAGTGTAAATGCAGTGAATTGGCTGCCATGGAAACGCTTTGGCAAAAACATGGTGTTTTACAGTACCTGCAATTCTGGCTAATCCCATCCACACATTGCAGAAAAATATTTGCATCGAACATGCTGTGATTTCAAAAATCGTTGCATTTTTGTATATCATATCATGTAAATTATACCTATGGAAATGCTGGCCATTTTCCATATAAGTATAATTGAAGCAGAAAGTGAGTTTTCCAGAGTTTTGTGAAAAGCGCTGTGGGAAAAACTGCAATGCGTTTCCACCACGGTTTTTCCTGCAGCGCTTTTTGGCTGTGTCTTACTAGGTGGGGCCTTAGCCTAAAACGTGATGTTCATGAAGTTTGGCCATTATTGTAGATAATTGACCACCTAATGAACAAAAAAGCATGGATGTACTGAGTGAAGATCATGTCAAACTAATCTTATTGATTTCTTTGACTTTGTCACAAAAGTGTTGAATGAAGGTGTTGATTTGGATATTGCCTACCTACCTATGAGTCACTGTATGTCAAGTGCTGTATGTCAAAGGTCTGTCCTAGGTCCTATTCTTTTTAATATTTTTGTACGTGACATAGGTAAGGTTTGCCTGTTTTGATATTCCTGGGGGAATTTGTAACATGGAAAAATATTTCTTTTTAACTGATAAATAGTCCAAACAATGGAAACTACAGTTCAATGTTTCCAAATCTAAAATAATGTACTTAGGGAGAAGAAACCCTCTACCTGAGCATTGTATTGATAGTTCTGTTTTACCCAGGACGTTAGAAGAGAAGGATCTTAGGATTGTGAATGTCAGACAAAATGGTTCACACAGCAGCCAGGCAGCAGGGAAAGCAAGTAAGATAGTTGGCTGTACAGCTAGAGAAATAAAAAGTAGGAAGAAAAAGCTTGTGATCCCACTGTACAGACCTGTAAAACCTTCAGCAACAATTGACATACTGGGAGTTTATAACCTGGAGCACAAGGCACTTTATGTTGCAGGTTTTAGCCACAGCATGGGAATAAGATTTCATAAACTATTCTGCTACTTTAGATACAGCAATTGTCATGTCATGCAAGAATATTATTAAAAACATCACCCAAAATAATAACATTAGTTGGATTTAGGAAGCTAAGCTCTAGGGCAGTGTTTGCCTTAGAATTATGGTACCCTCTGGTTTACTAGTTTTAGTTTTTTTTTTCCCCCCTGTGTACCAAAAAAGTTCATGCTATGTGTAAGGTCACGCAGCCAAATATGTATTTTTTTATTCATTTAGTTAGAGAAAGAGATTCATGGGGGATCACAATGTTCCCTCATGTTACAGACAGGCACAGTGTTAGATAAATCTGTTCTGCAGTGCAAAGCTTTGCAAAGTCCTGGAAATGAGGAGTGGGAATACTTGTCATAACTTGCAAAGTGTGGAGGAGTTAATTGCCAGAGGATACTGCACTGTACATAGAGAAGCCTCTGTTTTAGCTGAAATGTCACATTATTGAACATTTACAAGTACATTTGATTTGGATTGTCATTGTGGACATAAATACATTTTGTAAAAATTGATAAAATGTCTTATGATCTGAAGATAATACTATTACAAAGAAATGAATATTTACTGTGTTGAATATATAAAATACATATCCTATGCAACAATTTAGCGACTATACATTTGACTGGCTTAAACATATACCATTCAATATTATTGGATGAACGTTGTTTGAAAAGGAAATTGTGCCCTAAAGATGCTCATACACATTATATGCCAGTTGAACTAGCTGATTTACACACGATCAACTAATGTTTATAGGGGTGTTCCAACTATGGCAGATGTAGAGGAAAAAAAAATTCTCCATTTTGGATTTTATTACGCCCATTAATTTGTAATCACTGGAAAAAACACAACCAAAGTTGGTTCCAAATACGGTTTTCTTTTTTTAGGGAACATAACTGTGTTAGTGACCTGGCCCAGAGGATAATCCGCTGCAACTCAGTTGAGCCAGACTGGCTTTGCATTCAAAATCAACCACTTAACAGAGGTCACCTTAAAGGGGCAGGTGGGTTTACAGTTACAGTTTGATCAAAATGTAAACACCAAGACCCTCATATTCATGTATCCTTATATACAGTAAGTATTTGCAGTAATGCTCTTGGTGCTAGCAGAGTACGGGCGTAACTTTTTTCTTGCAATTGTTTTGCAGCCACCGCAACATGCACCTGCATTTCTTGTTCATATTGTTTGGCAGTGCTGACCAACTTGTCTGTGTTTGTTGCATTGAACTTTTGGTGGGTGTGGCTGATCTCCATTTTGGTTGGTGCACGCCACCCACCAAGGCTGATTTTAATTAGAACATAATATGGGTGAACTACACTCCCCTTTTCATTCAGAGGCCATAGGTCAAGAGAGAGGAGATGTATGCAGAACCTGATATGGCTGAAAAAACACATTTGCCCCTAATTCATGGGAGACAAAGATCCTAAGAGAGGTGAGTCATTTTAATGTAGGGACCCACTTAACAGAGGTGACCTTGACAGGGCAAGTGATCTTACGATTACAGTTTGATCAAAATGAACCTCATATTCATGTATCCTTATATATAATAGGTATATGCAATAATGCTCTTGGTGCTAGCAGAGTGCTGTTGCAACTTTTTGTTTTTTCAATAATCAGCACAGGTACCTTGAAACACTGGGCGGATGGCATAGCAATATGTTTCCCTGGGCTTTCCAAGATTTATTAGATCATTCCCACACTTCTAAAACCACACTGGTAAGTTCATTAGCGGTGTGCACAGGACAGGAAAAATAAGAAAATGAGCTAACCACTGAGCAGGAACAGATGGAAACTGATATATTGAATAGCATGCACCATACATTTTTGCACTGTAAGACACCAAACAATCAAATAAATGAATGAATAAATGAATAGAGACCAAATATGGATGAAATAGCCCATGTATGTATTCAGAGTTACATAAATCATTTAAATCAATTGTCAATCAAGTACACTACCATTCAAAAGTTTAGTTTCCTTATTTTTGAAAGAAAAGCACAGTTTTTTTCATTGAAGATAACATTAAATAAATCAGAAATACACTCTTTACATTGTTAATGTGGTAAATGACTATTCTAGCTGCAAACGTCTGGTTTTTAATGCAGTATCTACATAGGTGTATAGAGGTCCATTTCCAGCAACCATCACTCCAGTGTTCTAATTGTACATTGTGTTTGCTAACTGTGTAAGAAGGCTAATGGATGTTTAGAAAACCCTTGAAAACCCTTGTGCAAGTATATTAGCACAGCTGAAAACAATTTTGCTGGTTAGAGAAGCTATAAAACTGACCTTCCTTTGAGCTAGTTGAGAATCTGGAGCATTACATTTGTTGGTTCGATTAAACTCTCAAACTGGCCAGAAAAAGAGAACTTTCATGTGAAACTCGACAGTCTATTCTATCCATGCAATAAATTGCCAAGAAACTGAAGATTTCCTACAACGGTGTGTACAGTACTACTCCCTTCAGAGGACAGCACAAATAGGCTCTAACCAGAGTAGAAAGAGAAGTTGGAGGCCCCGCGGCACAACTGAGCAACAAGACAATTACATTAGAGTCTCTAGTTTGAGAAATCGATGCCTCACAGGTCCTCAACTGGCAGCTTCATTAAATAGTACCCGCAAAACACCAGTGTCAACGTCTACAGTGAAGAGGCGACTCAGGGATGTTGGCCTTCAGGGCAGAGTGGCCAAGAAAAAGCCATATCTGAGACTGGCTAATAAAAGGAAAAGATTAATATGGGCAAAAGAACACAGACATTTGTGAGACACAGAACAACTGAAAGACGCTGGAAGAGTGCCTGACACCATCTGTCAAGCATGGTGGAGGTAATGTGATGGTCTGGGGTTGCTTTGGTGCTGGTAAAGTGGGAGATTTGTGCAAGATAAAAGGGATTTTGAATAAGGAATGCTATCACTCCATTTTGCAACACCATGCCATACCCTGCGGACAGCGCTTGATTGGAGCCAATTTCATCCTACAACAGGAAAATGACCCAAAGCACATCTCCAAATTATGCAAGAACTATTTAGGGAAGAAGCAGGCAGCTGGAATTCTATCTGTAATGGAGTGGCCAGCGCAGTCACCAGATCTCAACCCCATTGAGCTGTTGTGGGAGCAGCTTGACCGTATGGTACGCAAAAAGTGCCCATCAAGCCAATCCAACTTGTGGGAAGGGCTTCTGGAAGCATGGGGTGAAATTTCTCCAGATTACCTCAGCAAATTAACAGCTAGAATGCCAAAGGTCTGCAATGCTGGAATTTCTGCAAATGCAGCATTCTTTGACGAAAGCAAAGTTTAAAGGAGAAAATTATTATTTAAAAAAAAAAAAATCATTATTTCTAACCTTGTCAATGTCTTGACTATATTTTCTATTCATTTTGCAACTCATTTGATAAATAAAAGTGTGAGTTTTCATGGAAAACACAAAATTGTCTGGGTGACCCCAAACTTTTGAATGGTAGTGTATATATTGAATAGAGAACACATAACTTTAGAGTACCTGTTGTTAAAAAATCACAATACCTTTTTCAGCTGTAGATGTATGTTAGTTGCAGTGCAGTTACAAATGTTGGGTGAGATTTATGATGAAGGGAAAGGCAGTTTGATGGAGTCTGAGTAGCCATAACTTGAACCAAATTTATCAAATGTCGCACAATGTTCAATCAATTTGTTGCATTTTTAAAGGGATTTTCCACAAGTAAAACATTGATGACCTATTCCTGGAGTCCGACACCTGGAACACCCATAGATCTGCTGTTCAAAGCAGCAGTGACATTCCGGTGAGCGAGTGCTTGAGTAGCATCCTAGTGCAAGCACTGGTGAAGAGACTGTATAACTGTATTTAGGTGCCACTGTGCACACTTATTGTGAGAAAGACTGCCCCTGCAAAGTATACACTGACTGGCACCGGGAGAGCCATCATTCAGCCTCAACTCTAGCCAAAGTTGGAGTTTCTAAGTATTGTGCCTCCAGTACTTGGATGAAGTTCTGTTGCAGCTACCTGTTTCTCCTACACATAAAATCATGAGTAGCTTTTTCCCACAACACCGTCTCCTGAGACTTAATTCTGCACTCAGCATCAAGGGTATTGCAACCACCAGCAGGCTCAGGGAGACTCACCACTAGGATCACCACCATCATACACCTGCAGGCTCCCTCTGCATTGCACAAATACTTGAGGAGTGCTGGAGGGTCTGGTACAGATCCGTGTCACTGTGACCACAGCTACTACTACTCCCAACCTTCTGACCTTCCTCTAGTGGGCTGCTGCAGCTCCACTGCACATGTAATGTCAAAATCATCTGTCATATGGCCTGTTTCCTGCTCAGCCCCATTCAAGTAAATAGGAATGAGCAGCAATAATAAGCACAACCACTATACAATGTAGGTGACTAATTTTGGTAAATAGTGAAGAGGTGCTGTAGTGCCTTCAAATAGCTGAATGGTTGGAATGCTGAGTATTATATCCCAACCAGTCTAATATTGATGACCTATACTAAGGATAGTCACTTGTATTTTAGTCCAGGAAAACCCCCATTTCAAGTAATTGGTGCAGAGCTGCAGCCTTGACCACTCTAGAGCAGTGGAGCTAGGTTACTTGAATAGGAGAGAGTTGCTTCTAGCTCCATTCACAACAGTAGTTTCTGGTGCCCCAGAGTCATAGAGATCAGCTGATCAGTGTAGGGTCTGGGTGTTGGACACCACCAATCAGACACTTATTGTCTATCCTGTGATAGGTCATCAGTATAAAAAACTGTGTTGGAGCCAGAAAACCCTTTTAAGTCACTTCTGTCATGAGATGTTACTTCATGTTCTATGCCACTCTCTACTGGTGTGAAATTGCAAAAATGTTTGTGACTTCCTATGGAGTTACATTTGAGAAATCTGGTGTATATCAGCTCCACAAGCTAACCATGCCCACTTCCACACCCACTCTTCTAAAGTGGAGTTAATGGCGTAACGCTGTAAAATGCTGCAAAGTTTTTGTGCAAATACAAAAACATATTCCTATTTTGCAACTTTTTGATGCCAGTATTCTAAAGTGCAGGGCTATATAAATTTCTCATACTGAGACTTTGACCCATTGTGACCATTGATCTGGATGTATACAGGGAGATTTATCATGACTGGCATCTCCTTGGTAGAGGGATTGAGATGCACCTAAGTTAGTAGGATGCACATACACACGTGGACAAAATTGTTGGTACCCCTCGTTTAATGAAAGAAAAACCCACAATGGTCACAGAAATAACTTGAATCTGACAAAAGTAATAATATATAAAAATTCTATGAAAAATTGAAATTTTTGGCAAGGCACATTAGCTCTATGTTTACAGATGGAAAAATGAAGCATATCTTGAAAAGAACACTGTCCCTACTGTGAAACATGGAGGAGGCTCTGTTATTTCTGGGGCTGCTTTGCTGCATCTGGCACAGGGTGTCTTGAATCTGTGCAGGGTACAATGAAATCTCAAGACTATCAAGGGATTCTAGAGAGAAATGTGCTGCCCAGTGTCAGAAAGCTTGGTCTCAGTCGCAGGTCATGGGTCTTGCAACAGGATAAAAACCCAAAGCACACAGCTAAAAACACCCAAGAATGGCTAAGAGGAAAACATTGGACTATTCTGAAGTGGCCTTCTATGAGTCCTGACCTAAATCCTATTGAGCATCTTTGGAAGGAGCTGAAACATGCCGTATGGAAAAGGCACCCTTCAAACCCGAGACAACTAGAGCAGTTTTCTCATGAGGAGTGGGCCAAAATACCTGTTGAGAGGTGCAGAAGTCTCATTTACAGTTACAGGAATCGTTTGATTGCAGTGATTGCCTCAAAAGGTTGTGCAACAAAATATTAAGTTAAGGGAACCATCATTTCTGTCCAGGCCTGTTTCATGAGTTTTCTTTTTTAAAAAATTCTGTTGAAGCATGGCTGAAAAGTAATGTCTGACTTTCATTTGTTCATTTTCATAGAATTTTTATATTACTTTTGTCAGATTCAAGTTATTTCTGTGACCATTGTGGGTTTTTCTTTCATTAAACGAGGGGTACCAACAATTTTGTCCACGTGTATCTCTTAATAACATAGGTGTATGTCTGGTCTACAGCGAGTTGTTGATTTGAGTTATAATTTACACCAGTTTTAGACAGAAATTATATATTTTCTATCATGCCCTGTCAATTTGACAGAAAAGTGGTGTGGTTGGCTTAAAAAATGGTAAAACGTCACATATGTTTGTGTGGAAACAGGTTTGTACAAAAAATAGTGGAATTTGGCCATAGGAGGATTAATACATTTCTTCTACTGAGTCTTTATGTAAGTGTTATGTAATTTGTCCTTGTTATACTTTCTGTGTGGATGGATTCCTCCTGGAGTGATATAATATACATGCTGTATACTCTGGGCTAATTACTCATTTATATCTTCCCCTACAGGTCCCCATCCCCTCTCCTCTCTTAGGCTGTTTCCTTGAAACAGCGAGTGAAAAATTGCAGCTGCAACTCCCTCTTCCCCCACACCTACATCAGTGTTCACCATTAGCTTAACTCGAATTTTATTAAGGGGATCCAATTTTTCATTAAATCAACTTAATACAATGCAGTATCAAGACATGCAAGCAAAACCTTTGCCAGGCTGCAATTCACAATGGAACAACTGGGTGGCCACACATAGGTACAACTAGTATATACATTTTGAGACAGTATATCACAAAATTATTGCTGACAGACATTACTGGACTTGTCCAACTAAAATGAAAGGTAAGAAAGGACTAATGAGGAATGAAAACAGATTAGAGCGAGAGACTGCAGGAAAAGTGGGAAAAATATCACTTTCTAATAATAAGTTATAGTACAAGGTTTTGTGTATTCACTGATTTACTGTATAAATATCTAACAGGTACACTTTAAATAAGGCAATCCAGTGACTGCTTAGGTATGCAGTCTTAAAGGGAATGTATATATTGTTTTACCAATAAAAACAGATGCTGACACATATTCTTTTTACTAATATGTTTTTATTTTCTGAGCTGTGAAGTGAGCTGTGACAATCATTACAATAAATGGTGTAATCCTTATCAATATGAATTCTAGAAATTTCACAAGGGGCATACATATTCCCTAGTGCTGTACAAAGATTGCTATTACTTGCATTGATCCCTGCCCCCATTAGTGCTCACAATCTCAATTCCAAATTACCTATTAAGCTAGGTTCACACTCAGTCGACAGAGAGCCGGACCACTAAAACAGACTGCTTTCTGGTTGATGGAGGAAGGGGAGTTAATAACATGAATAAAAGTTCATGTTACCCCTTTCCTTGGTGTTAGCTACAGTGTTAGCTATGCCTCACGCCCCCTATCACTGTAGTCTGTCAGCTCCCAATGCACTCCTGCCCACACAAGCTGAAGTGAGAGATTGAGGCTAGAGGAGGGAACCACTCATGAATCACCAATGGTGATTCTGGTGTCATGTGAAAGCTGGCAGTGACAGTTCTTACTACTAACAGCTCAGACTGTTGGTTATCCAGCTGTATTTGACATAATAGTGATTCTAGTGTCATATTAGAGATGAAATTCTATCTATTAAAGAACTGAAGATATAGCTAGTTCAATACGCAGTCAGGAGTAGAGGAGGTACTGTACAGATCCAGAAAGAGCTGTCGGTAACAAGAACTTATCTCATATGTCCTTGGCTACTGAAGTACCACCCTGGAGGACGTATGATATACTTTCTTGCCAGCAAAAGGTTAATGCAAATGATAAATATGACAACTGTTCTGAGGCAGAAATATACTTATGACTCTTGTTGCTTCCTTTTTTCTAATGGTAAGCCATATTTTACTTTTTCTGGGGATGCCATGAATAACAGAAAGAAAGTATATCATTTTTCAGATGCTGCTGGTAGTAAAAATCATAATGACCATGTTATTAAGTAAAATATATCTTTCATAGTTCAGTACAAGGAGGAATGTTTCCTTGCATCATTGACATTATTATCGATTGCAATGTGTGCTTTATTTTAATAAAAACTGTGTTGTCAAGTAAAACAATTGTGCAGGGCCCACTGGCTGTTTACAGTCCCATGATCCCCATATGCGAGATTTGCCTAGAAATACCTTGAACTATAAGTGCAATTTATAACCAATTTCCTTTGACTCTTGCAGCAATTTAGCTGTGCTATTATCCTGTAAAGTTATGACAAAGGAAATGTTAATAGCACGCTAGGCTCCATCATTTCACTCAAAGAAAATCTTCAGAAGCATGTTGCTCACTTGGCTGACCGTGGACCAGGAATTATCTGCCAATTTGTTTTCGCTCTAGCTGGCCCATGGCGTTTTCCATTTGCCAGGGAAGCAGCAGGCAGGACTCAGTCCAATGCACTGCTAGGATTCCTCGCTTGGCTCCCAGTTGAGCATGCTGTGTTCCAATTCTGCTTGCTTTTTCTTCCCATTTCTGATTCTATACAGGAGACAAGGAAGCAGCTGCGAATAAGACTGCTAAAAGGGTGGGGGGATGGGACAAATGGGCCTGTAACCATTTCTAGAATGCTGCTTATATGGAAAGCTATGTAATCCTCTCAGTATTGTTTTACACCCATTTATCTATGGAGTGATTTACAAAAGTGAAGATGTTGTCAAAAAACAACATGGTATTTGTAATAACACAAGTTGAAACTAGTTTTAAGCAAATGTATCACACATAAGGAGGTTTAATGCTACTGAAATATTATGGTGAAATAGAAGCTTCTCCTGTGGAGAAGCAGTATAACAAGAGCACAAATTCTTTTAATATTCACAGCTTGTAGAAAAATGCTTTGCGTCTACTTAAAGAACAAAAAAAAAAACCAAATCAATATTTTAATGCCCGCTTTCAGATCATTTGCTGAAATGACAAAACAGCTATAGTTTTATATCAGGCTGTGTAAAATGATAAGGAAAACTTAACGTGTACCTACAATGTTACTTTTGTTTTCATCTCCTGTTAGAAGTATAAATCTGACACTGGAAGACGTAATTGACAGATCAGATTAATACAAGGCAACCATACACAGATACAGAACACCAGCATCTTGAGGTGCCCTTTAAGTGTTAAACTTCTGAAGTCAGGTACATACTTGTGAATATATAAAAAGGGAGCTAAATGTGAATAAATAATAATATTCACAAGTTTCAGTCAAAAGTTTAGTTTTGGACAGATATCGTTGATTCCCGCCACATGACTGCTGAGGCTCAATCACAGGCCTCAGTGGTGACCCAGGGTTGCTGATATCAGAGAGAATGCTGGAAATGTGAAGGGGATTTCTGGGAAGGGAACTTGGTACCCAGGAAAGGTGACTATGAGTGTTTTTTCATTTTTACACACCTTCCCCGGATATCCAATTATTATTCTTTGGAGTCTGAAGTGACCCCAGAGTATAATAATCATTCATGAGTGGTGAAATTTTTGGAGAATTCAATTCATAACAAACCCGGTTTGTTGTGAACTGGATAGCTCATCTCTAAGAATGTATAGACTTTTGCTTGCAATTGATACATTTTTAAATCCATTTTCACACGGTTATTAATTGGTCAGTATTTTGCTTAAGTATTTATAAGCCAAAACCAGGAGAGGATCCAAAGTAGACAAGAGGTTCAAATCTTTCCAATATAGTTTTTCTCTATAAAGGTTACACTTCTGGCTTTGGCTGAACCAACATACTGGCCAAATACTGACTTTGTGACTGGCCTATAGCTTTATGTCACACATATGAGTTGAAAAGATTTCATAAAATACTTTGATACTTTTTATTGTTGAACAATATGATTTTTCATTCATTGGGATCAGTAGGTGTCATACATGTCACAGCTCTGTTATTTATGGAAACAATAATCCTAGCGTGAACAGAGCCTTAGACCAAAAGATCAATCTAGATTGCGTATTTTAGTTGACTGTAAGTAGAAAGCACCACTTGGTAATATCTTTTTTAGTAGATGTACAGTAATACCTCGTACACTCGCGTTTCCGAATTTGCGAATTCACAGATTCGCGATATTTTTTTGGCAACTAACATATATAGATTTTGCTCTTTTTTTTTCAGATCTGTGAAATTTAATTAAAAAAAACACCTTCGCTATTGGGTAGTAGCGTCCTGTTCGTTACGTACCCGGTAATTAGTTTCATTTTACTGTGAGTGTATAAGAAAAATGAATGAATGTATTAATATACAGTACTGTACAGTATACTTTAGTATACTGTACAGTACTGTAGGGTAAAGTTTATTGATATTTAGGGGTTAAACATTAGAAACCGGCATTGTAAGCGATTCTAAGCGCTTGTACCAAACATTCGCGATTCCTCGCGATCCGCGACCGGCTCTGGCACCTAACCTCGCGAATGTACGAGGTATTACTGTATATAAGGAAGGAGCACCACTTATTAATAAGTGTCTAGTAGTAAGTGTAAAAAATAATGAGGATCTGTTTAAGTAGTTTAGTGTTCTTATTAGCAAGGTAAAGAAAGCTCAAACAGTTTCATTTGTCAATGAAAGAATAAGATTTGATAGCAAAGTTTACTCATCTTTGTAAAATGCTAAAATTATGGCATTGCCACAATGCATGGTGGTTTCCTATGGGGAAAAATGTTATACTACAATTGCAAATGTTTTACCCATTAAAATTAGCCCGCAGCTTTTTCCCTCATAAGGAAGCATTGAGGTTTACCAACAATTTGTCATCATGGCACCCTAGACTAAACACACATTCAGCATTTTATTCAAGCTGCTGAGTTATTTTGTGTATTTAGTTGATTTTGGATTGGTGAGGTTTTCTATTAAACTAAGTGCACCTTACCCTGTTTTCTGGCTTTGTCATACTGAGTGAAAATGCTTTTTAATAGTATATTTATTGGTAGTATACACAGTAAACTGCTTAACCCTTCAAGTAACTGCATTATGACAGCATTTTTTTTTGTAGAACCCTCATTCTTTAGCAGTTTATGTTACATGGTAATGTTATTTTTTGCCTGGAATGTTTTATAGCCTTAGATTTAGTGATGCTTTACACAATAATAGTCCGAGCACCAGATTTATTTGTTACTGCTGTGTGTACAAGCATATGAAGAGCACTGAGTGGAAATCCCACGGGAGACATAGAATAGCAGAGGAAGGAAATGTATTTGAACATTCATATAGCCCATGGATCTTTGTGGCAGCAGTGCAGCAATAACCAAGCCAACAGTGTCTGCTGTTTCACTATTCTACAAAAATAAGTCACAGGCATCAGACTTTGCTATGAAAAAGTAGGTTTACTCTTCAAATATAATGAATTCATTTACTCATTTTCAGTGATGCATACATTATTATACATTTTGAATGTACTGTGTAGCCTGTATAAAATTGTGCTGTAAAAAACAGTAAAAAAATAGCAATCCTATTTTGTAAAATCAAGACATGTTACAATTTATCCCTTAATTTCTTTTCTTTTGATATTATTACAATTAAAACTGATAAATTATAAAGAATGTGTGTGTCCCAGATCAGCCATTTTCCGCTCCTCCATTTAATGCTCTCTGATGGATAAATCCATCATACTGATCTTGCGAGCACTGCCACTGTATCCGGAAGATCAACGACTGAAATCCAGCTGAAACAAAAGGTGCAACTTCCAGGGTGACATAACTCTGATCAGTAGAAGCTTAACCCATTAGATGTTACAGCTTCTGAGAGGTTAGACAGAGGGATGGAGATCCCTCTGTCAGCCCCAGGTTCCCTGCAATGTGATTACTGGGTGCTGGCAAAATGCCATAGCAGCCAGAGGCCTGACAGTGGTCTCTGGGTTTGACATCTATGAAAACCTATTTGGCCCTGCCACAGGTAGGATCTAGTACGGCAAACCCTGGCACACATGGGATATTTTGCTGGCACGGCAGCCAGCACGGGACCTTCATGTCCCTTCAGTGCTCTGCTACAGCAGAGGTATAGGATGCTCCCCCTTCTCTTGCTGCCCTCTCTGCCACCAATGAGAGGGAGGGGAAGAAAGTCCAGAGGCGGAGCTCATCATTACAGCAAAAGGATCCTGCCTGGACCCTGCTGCTACAGTGATGAGCTCTGTCTGCATCCTGCAAAGGCTCCCCAAGGAGGAGGAGGAGGAGGAGAAGGAAGAAAGTTCCTGCCAGCAAAGTGAAAGTAAAAAAAAAAAAAGACAGGCATATGCTGGGGTTACTATTCCTATTAATGTCAGGCATTTGGGATTATTAATTTAGTTTTAGTAACTCCATGTGCCTCACATTAAAAGCAATTATCCCCATCATGTCTCTCACATTAACCCCTGTGTGCCTCACATACAGTTATTAATATGTGAGACATATGGAGGTACTAATAAAGGACCTCAATGATGAAGCTATTTACTTACCTCCATATGTCTCACATATCAGCAACCCTTATGTAAAGCACACAGAGGTTAATGTGAGGGACATGATGGGGTTAAATGCTATTAATATGAGGCAAGTGGAGTTGCTAAACTGTAATGTACATTACCATACTTTTTATCTACAACTCTGGATAAAAGTACGGACGTATACATTTCTTTTTGCGGCTGTGTGTCTGGGCCAAATTGAAGAGCTGCAAATTATGGATCAGGTCCTATATCTGTCCTATACATACCCTATATCTGTCTGCATTTGTGGCCCTGACAATTCATTTTTAATGTATAGGTCAGTGAAAACCACATCTGTGCCATTTGTGTGCAGGAGGTCTAAGGCTGAGGCCCCACGTTGTGGAAATGCAGCGTTTTTGTTGCAGATTTTGCTGCGGTTTTTTGAGCCAAAGCCAAGAATGGCTACAAAAGGAATGGAAAATATATAGGAAGTTCTTATACTTCTCCCTTCTGTTCAATCCATTCCTGGCTTAGGCTCAGAAAAACGCAGCAAAATATGCAACAAAAAAGCTGTGTTTCCGCAACGTGGGGCTTCAGCCTTAGGGTGTTTCTTTTTGGGTGGTGACACACTGTGTACCCTGGTGTGGCTATAGCCACACCCTGTCCCCAGGCACCAGTGTTTTCACTTTGGGGTAAGTGTGACACCGCCAGGAATTAAAAGTGGCTGAAATTAATCTGCATTTCACTTACAGAAAAGTGAAAGTATTGGCGGCCAGGGACTGGATGCAGCATCCAGGTACATAGTGTGTCACCCCCCTATAGATGTTACCTCACACTAATTGTGGGTTACACATGTACTTACATTGCTTCTAATGGAAAAGTACAGGTGTATCAAGGCAAATAGCAGTAAACGCATGTGGCTGGGAGCACAGTATGACAGAACCCCCATGTTACGGTTTGTGCTATATGACTTTATTATAGGGGTCGTCAGCCTTACAATTATTGCTCGGCACGCTGAGTACCTCATATTTGATTTTTTTAATTTAAATCGGCATGCTGAACAAAAAAGGTTGCCTACCCCTGATCTAGTAGGTTGGCTTTCAGTATAAAACTGACATGCATACCCCTTGAACTTTTTCACATTTTGTCACGTTACAACCACAAATTTAAATGTATTTTATTGAGATTTTAAGTGATAGACCAACACAAAGTAGCAAATAATTATGAAGTGGAATGAAAATGATACATGGGTTTCAAAATTTTAATTAAATAAAAATCTGAAAAGTGTGACATGCAAAAGTATTTAACCCCCTGTACTCTGATACCCCTAAATAAAATCTATTGCAATCAATTGCCTTCTGAAGTCACTTAATTAGTTAATAGAGTCCAGCTGTGTGTAATTTAGTCTCAGTATAAATACACATGTTCTGTGAAGGCCTCAGTGATTTGTTAGAAAACACTAGTGAACAAACAGCATCATGAAGATCAAGAAACTTACCAGACAGGTCAGAGATAAAGTTGTGGAGAAGTTTAAAGCGGGGTTAGGTTATAAAAACATATCCCAAGCTTTGAGCATCCCAAGGAGCACTGTTCAATCCGTCATCCAAAAATAGAAAAAGTATTCTACAACTGCAAACCTACCAAGAGATGGCCGTCCACCTAAACTGACAGATCGAGCAAGGAGAGCATTGGTCAGAGAAGCAGCCAAGAAGTCCCTCGTCACTCTGGAGGAACTGCAGAAATGCACAGCTTAGGTGGGAGAATCTGTCCTCAGGACAACTATAAGTCGTTCACTTCATAAATCTGGCCTTTATGGAAGAGTGGCAAGAAGAAATTGTTGAAAGACAGAAGTGCAGTTTTCAGTTGGCCACAAGTCATGTAGGGGACACAGCAAATATGTGGAAGAAGATGCTCTGGTCAGATGAGACCAAAGTTGAAATTTCTGGCCTAAATGCAAAGCGCTATGTGTGGCGGAAAAGTAACACTGCTCACTGATCACCCTGAACACACTGTCCCCACTGTGAAACATGGTGGTGGCAGCATCATGCTGTGGGGAGGCTTTTCTCCAGCAGGGACAGGGAAGCTGATCAGAGTTGATGGGAAGATGGATGGAGATAAATACAGCGCAATCCTGGAAAAAAACCTGTTGGAGGCTACAGAAGACTTGAGACTGGGAAGGAGATTCACCTTCCAGCAAGGCAATGACCCTAAACATATAGCCAGAGCTAAAGTGGAATGGTTTAGATGAAAGAATATTCATATATTAGAATGGTCCAATCAAAGTCCAGACCTAAATCCAATTGAGCATCTGTGGCAAGACATGAAAATTGCTGTTCATAGACGCTCTCCATCCAATCTGGCTGAGCTTGAGCAAATAAGAACGGGCAAAAATCTCAGTCTCTAGATGAACAAAGCTGGTTGTGACAATGAGACCACACCCAGTTATGTACAGTACAGACCAAAAGTTTGGACACACCTTCTCATTCCAAGAGTATTCTGTATTGTAGATTCACACTGAAGGCATCAAAACTATCAATTAACACATGTGGAATTATATACTTAACAAAAAAGTGTGAAACAACTGAAAATATGTCTTATATTCTAGGTTCTTCAAAGTAGCCACCTTTTGTTTGATTACTGCTTTGCACACTCTTGGCATTCTCTTGATGAGCTTCAAGAGGTAGTCACCTGAAATGGTTTTCACTTCACAGGTGTGCCCTGTCAGGTTTAGTGGGATTTCTTGCCTTATAAATGGGGTTGGGACCATCAGTTGTGTTGTTCAGAAGTGGGGCAGATACACAGATGATAGTCCTACTGAATGGAGTGTTAGAATTTGTATTATGGCAAGAAAAAAGCAGCTAAGTAAAGAAAAACGAGTGGCCATCATTACATTAAGAAATGAAGGTCAGTCAGTCCGAAAAATTGGGAAAACTTTGAAAGTGTCCCCAAGTGTAGTGGCTAAAACCATCAAGCACTACAAAGAAACTGGCTCACATGAGGACCGCCCCAGGAAAGGAAGACCAAGAGTCACCTCTGCTGCAGAGGATAAGTTCATCCGAGTCACCAGCCTCAGAAATCGCAGGTTAACAGCAGCTCAGATTAGAGACCAGGTCAATGCCACACAGAGTTCTAGCAGCAGACACATCTCTACAACAACTGTTAAGAGGAGACTGTGTGCAGCAGGCCTTCATGGTAAAATAGCTGCTAGGAAACCACTGCTAAGGACAGGCAACAAGCAGAAGAGACTTGTTTGGGCTAAAGAACAAAAGGAATGGACATTAGACCTGTGGAAATCTGTGCTTTGGTCTAATGAGTCCAAATTTGAGATCTTTGGTTCCAACCACCGTGTCTTTGTGCGACGCAGAAAAGGTGAACGAATGGACTCTACATGCCTTGTTCCCACCGTGAAGCATGGAGGAGGTGTGATGGTGTGGGTGTGCTTTGCTGGTGACACTGTTGGGGATTTATTCAAAATTGAAGGAATACTGAACCAGCATGGTTACCACAGCATCTTGCAGCAGCATGCTATTCCATCCGGTTTGCGTTTAGTTGGACCATAATTTATTTTTCAACAGGACAATGACCCCAAACACACCTCCAGACTGTGTAAGGGCTATTTGACCAAGAAGGAGAGTGATGGGGTGCTACACCAGATGACCTGGCCTCCACAGTCACCAAAACTGAACCCAATCGAGATGGTTTGGGGTGAGCTGGACCGCAGAGTGAAGGCAAAAGGGCCAACAAGTGCTAAGTATCTCTGAGAACTCCTTCAAGACTGCTGGAAGACCATTTCAGGTGACTACCTCTTGAAGCTCATCAAGAGAATGCCAAGAGTGTGCAAAGCAGTAATCAAAGCAAAAGGTGGCTACTTTAAAGAACCTAGAATATAAGACATATTTTCAGTTGTTTCACACTTTTCTGTTAAGTATATAATTCCACATGTGTTAATTCATAGTTTTGATGCCTTCAGTGTGAATCTACAATTTTTATAGTCATGAAAATACAGAAAACTCTTGGAATGAGAAGGTGTGTCCAAACTTTTGGTCTGTACTGTATTTTTTCTGTGTATTTTTTTATTACAACTTGCTCATGTTACTCCTACACAGTGGGGCGTCCAGGTCTGTTATCAAAACCAGTCTGGCTCCAAGAATGCGGTCAATCTACCCTTTGTTGTTCTGCCCCTGGCTCAATTAGCATACCTGTGCTAATCTCGTTATCATAGCAGGGGGGATATCCTAGAGATGTGCATTGGAAGGCTCTAAGCAAACAGAAAGCAGACTTCTTGTCTACAGCCCACAGTACAAAGGAGATATGGTTTTATGGCCATATATCCCCAGCAGAACCACCTATCGTCGCACCAATAAATTCCTTGGGTGCACCAGGCAGAGACGAGTGGCCCAGTTCTAAACTTGGTATGGTTGAGAGCAAGGAGAAGGTCCAGGCACTGAACTCCTTACCCAAAGGGGATTGGGTTGTCATTCTTGGTGTCTGCATGATGGGGAGCTCACCACGAGACCCATCAGACCTCCTGCTTTACCCTATGGTCATTGGGCAAGGAACTATGATGAGTTATGGTTATTGGGACTGCAAGAGGGAGGGCGGGCTCCTCCTCCTGGTGACATCACCTAGGGAGGAGACCAGGAAAGTTAAATGCTCTCAGACCAGGGAAAGAGGTGACTTGTTATCCTGGGGAAGATATGAGAGCATATAGGAGACCCATTCTTTGTAACTTGCTTAAAGAATCTGGTATGGAAGTGGTTAAGAATGCAACCTAAGCCAAGCTGCTGAGACTTAGAGAACCAACTACAAACTGGCTCTGGTATTTCCCTATCTTTTATTTTCTGTACTGTATTTTGCTTTAACCTGTATTTGCTTGACCGTTCATTGATGTATATTTCTATATATGTTAGTGCCTAGTACTGACCCATTTGGGTTAATAAATATATAAAATTTATAAAGTTCATTTCATATTATGCTATGAACCCCATCATTCATGGCTTGTGAGTGGGAAGTTAAGAAAGGGTAGTCGCAGGTGTGTCAAGCGGCTTGGCAAGGCGATATCCTTCACACTGGTAAAGACATACCCCAAAAGACTTGCAACTGTAATTGCAGCGAAAGGTGGCTCTACAAGGTATTGATATAGGGTGGCTGAATACTTTTGCACATCACACTTTTCATATTTTTATTTGATTAAAATTTTGAAAACCATGTATCATTTTTGTTCCTCTTCACAATTATGTGCTTTGGTCTGTCACTTAAAACCTCAATAAAATACATTTGTTTGTGGTTGTAAGGTGACAAATTGTGAAAACATTCAAGGGGTATGAATACTTTTGCAAGGCACAGTAATGCAAGTGATCAAGCAATTGCTTTATCAAGTTCCCTAATGGGACTTATAAAATAAGTGTAAAAAAAGTTAATAAAATAAAAAAAATTAAAAATGTTTAAAACACAAAAATAACCTTTTTCCATAACACATTGTTTTATGTTAAAAATTCAAATAAAAAATAAACATAATCGGTATCACTGTGTTTGTAATGACCCAAGCAAAAAAGGGTACTGACAAAAACTACAAATTGTCCTGGAAAAACAAGCCTTGTATTTAATAGGAGTAGATTATTATCTTATTTATATCAATCAACAATTTTAGATGAAGACTCTGCATAACTGTCGGCATCCGTTTAAGATTTTTATGTTGAGAGATCTAATCTTCCACCTGGTAGCTTTGGAGAAAGCCTAGAAGGTGAAAATTAATCATATGGATTGATCTTGCATTGGAGAATTCCCTATTTAAGATTCTTTATTATAAAATCATGTGGTGTGCATACTGTAGGATACTTGATCATTACAACTTTCTATTCTGGAAAAAACACCATATGTTCAACCTTTAAAAAATCTATCCATACTGGTTAGAGGTGTTGAATGCTAAAAAAAAATGCTAAATTAGGTAATATAGATTGTGAGCCCTATATGGGACAGTGACTGTCAATGTCTGTAAAGCGCTGTGGAATATGATAGCGCTATACGGGTAAGCATAATAAATAGATTACAATTGAAGCACTCACTTTTTGTGAGAATAAATGCAGCTCTACACCTCAGGTGGTATGGAATGGTAACTGCTCGAGAGATATTTTGTAAGAAAATACATGTAACAAAAAAAAAGACAAAGAATTTAAAGGATAGAGGGAGGGGAAGAGAAATGGATCGTAAACCATTCACTTATAATTATTCTCACTGGTATTGTTATGGTTGAGATGCAAGGGCAAATAACATTAAAAGCAGAAACTAGCTGATAACAGCGAGTAGAAGAACAAGCTATTTAAAACCAGTACAGCACTGCGAGCCAGAGACAAACCCCCAAATGCCTTCACCAGTGCTAGCCACAAGGCCAGATGGACTTTGCAGAATTTGACGGTCTGAATTGTCACCACCAGTAATTGTAGAGGTAATAAATGCTCCACTAACTGAAACCAAACCCACAATTGACTTACAGGTCAGATCAGAAACAGGAGAATAACAGTCTAGGCAAAGGGTCTAAACCAGGAGAGGTTGTCAAAGGCAGAATCAGAAGACAAAAGCAATATCCAAAAGAAAGTCAAGGGTCAAATCCGAACGGGGACTTCAATGGCAGAATCAGCAGGCACACAAATAAACCAGAGGGCCGAGGGTCATAATGAAGCAATCCTATACACACACAATCAGGTTTAGAGCCAAGCTAGAAAACTAAGTTAGTAGAGAACTTTGGTCAGAAGGGAGGGATCTTATATTTTTTTTTATTTTGCTTACTTATATATCGCCATCATATTCCACAGCACTTTACAGATATTGTCAATCACTGTCCCATATAGGGCTCAAAATCTACATTCACTATCAGTATGTCTTTGGAGTGTGGGAGGAAACCCATGGAAACACAGGGAGAACTTACAAACTCCTTGCAGATGTTATCTTTGGTTGGATTTGAACCTCCAGTGCTGCAAGGCAACAGTGCTAACCACTGAGCCACCGTACTGCCCAATATATATGCCTCCTCAGCTGCTAATTGGAAAAGCATGGTAACCTTAAAGGTATAGCAGCTGAATTGAGAATCCTGACAGGTATGCAGTGCAACATGACCAAGATTTCTTTTAAATATATAAAGCTGAACATGATTCTTTTCTAGAAAAGAGAATATCTTTTGAGACAATATAATTAATCATCCCAAAGCAAGTATTGATTTGTCAACCAGTTAAGGGCAGGCCTATTTCAGACATCAGGAGACTGCAATATTTATTTTTTTTCCCATCTCCAAATTTTCTAACTTTTTGGGGTAGATATAATCTATTATGATGTTAATCTTAGTCCTAACAGCAGCACAATATGGGGTATTCCTGCACTGTGTGCTGGTAGGACAGGCGGAACTTTTAATTAACATAAAATATGCATGACTACGCTACCCTATAAGAGGGCAAAGGGACCTCCCCCCTTTGTGTAAGTTATAAAGTAAAAATTTCTAAGTTTAGGGAGGGAAGCTTGTGCTACTGTTAGGACTAAGGGAAAACAGATTAACATCATAATCAATGATTCCCTTACGTCCTACAGCAGCACAATATGGGGATATAGCAAGTAATTCCCTGTGGGTTTCAGGGTGGGTTTCCCTGCTCTACAACACCTAGGACTGACTGTCCAAAGCAGTCGCCACAGAACGCCGAACATCTAGTCGATAATGTTTTACAAAGGTTAGGTGAGACGACCAAGAAGCAGCTGCACAGATCTGATCCAGCGGTAAGGTCAGGTTCTCAGCCCAAGAGATTGATACAGCTCTGATTGAATGGGCTGTACAAAATTCGGGGTGGAGAAAACCCCTGAGCAAAAAAAAAAAAAAAAGAGACTTTGATTGCCTCCTTGACCCACCTAGACAAGGTAGGCTTGGAAGCCCTGAGACCTTTGTCTCTACCATACATGTTGACAAGGAGATTCTCGCGCTATCCTAAAGGAACGTGTACGTAAGAGGTAAATCTGGAGACATCTCACAAACAAGTGTGTGAAGTTTTTTTCTCCTCTTCAGAGGAAGGGGCTGGAAAAAACACGGGTAAAGAGACCAATTGGTTAATATTGGCACGGGAAGGCACCTTAGGGTTAAACCCAAGAAGAAACCTAAGTTGGACTCTATCCACAAAAAAAACTATATATAAGGTTCCTTGGAAGAGAAAGCCTGGAGCATATTCACTCTTTTGGCTGAAGTGATGGCTAATAGAAAAGATGGTTTTAAAGGCAAGAAATTTAAGATCTACATCCTCCAAAGGTTCAAAAGGAGGACCACAAAGACCTGAAAGAACAGTCGAGAGATCCCACTGGGGAACCGGAGCTGAGACCACTGGTCTAAGTCTGGTAGCACCCTTAAGGAACCCAACATTAGTGGAATCTTGGGACAAACGTCTGCCTAAACAGGCGGATAAGGCTGAAACCTGTACCCTCAGAGTAGCAGGAGAAAGGCCTGTATCCAAGCCGCTTTGAAGAAAATCCAGAGTTTCTGCTGTAGTAGGGTTTGAACTATCAGCATCTCTTCTGGAGCACCACTGCTTGAAGATGTTACCTATCCTATGGTAGCTTTTCTTGGTAGACTCTGCTCTGGCACAGGAAAGGATCTTCAAGACAGCTTCTGACAGTCCACTAAATCTCCGTAGGGACTGGTCAACCTCCAGGCTGTCAGGTTGAATCTCCTCAGATCCTGGTGCTTCTGAGTTCCTTAGGAAACCAGGTTCTGGGTGGGGGGAAGCCTCCAATATGTCCCTCGACTCATGAACATGAGCTGGGCAAACCAAGTCCTTTTTGGCCAGAATGGTATGATGGCTATCACAGAGACTTGGTCCTGTCTGACTTTCATCAATACTTTTGGTATCATGGAAAGTGGAGGGAAAATGTATGCCAGCCTGGACCTCCAGGGGATGGACAGGACATCCACTGCCAAGGGATAGTTCTCCTGATACAGTGAGCAGAACGTCTCTACCTTGGCGTTGAGTCTGGTCGCCATGAGGTCTACTTCTGGGAGACCTCACTTCAGGGTAATCTGATGGAATACATCTGGATTGAGAGACCATTCTCCTGATACGACAAGACCCCGACTCAACTGATCTGCTACTATGTTCAGGGAACCTTTGATGTGAACTGCGGATAAGTGGGTCAGATTTTTTCTGCCCAGGTAAAAATCAGATCGGTCTGTCTGAGGAGAGACAATGATCTGGTGCCTCCCTGTCTGTTCAGGTACATTACGGTCTTCATGCTGTCTGACCGAACCTTGATCGGTCTCCCTCCAAGGACAGGAGAAAAATGAAGTAGTGCCAGGTACACGGCTCTGAGCATCTTCCAATTGGAAGATGTTTTTTCTTCTAGACTGCTCCAAACTCTTTGCTCCTCATCCCGAGAGGGATGCATCGGTAGTCAACAGGGTGCAACGAGGTTGGACCGTGAACATTCCGTCTTTCAGGTGTATCCACCATCTGAGGGAAAGACGGGTACTGGGAGATAGCTTGTTCTTCTTGTCGAAACCAAAAGGAGTACGGTTCCAGGCTTTTAGTATTTCCATCTGGAGAGGACGCAAATGCCATAAAGCCCAAGGGACTGCAATGGCTGAGGATAACATCAAGCCTAGGACTCTCATGGATGTTTGCTGGATACCAGACGTGTCTTGAAGAGAAACCAGACCGCTTTGATCAATCTTTCCTTCTTTGCAGGTGTTAAGGAAATCTCCATGCGGTCTGAGTTCAACAGATACCCCAGGAACTTCCTGCGGGTAGAGGGAACTACTTCTGACTTCTCCCAATTTATTAGCCAACCCAATCTCTGGGGAAGGGAACGGCTATCAGTAACTGCTGGAACAGAACAGATTCTGACTGGGATTTTATTAGCCAGTCATCCAGATATGGCACTACAAAAAGGCCCTGAAGCCTGAGAGAGGCGTTTATAGGAGGCACAACTTTGGTGAAGGTATGAGGAGCTGAAGTGATGCCAAAGGGCAGGGCTGCGAACTGAAGATGCTTTCTGTGCGGAGGATATATTGGGACCTGCAGATAGGCATCCTTAGATCTAAGGTGACGAAAAACTTTGCCCTGTTTAAGAAAGGATGTAATGGATTTTACGGTCTCCATACGAAAATGTTTTTTCTTTATGAAGCGATTCAGATATCTTAAGTCTATAATCATTCTCCAGCTGCCTGATGGTTTGGCACCAGAAAAACTGGGGAGTAGATACCGAATCCTTCTTCCAAAGGGGGGACCTCTTCCAAAGCCCCCTTGCGGATGTAATCATGAATGGAGCACTCCAATATAAACTACTGAGTCGCAAGAAGGGAACGGGTTATGAAGAATTGATCCTGAGGCGGCTGAAGAAACTCGATCGCATAACCTCGCTGAACAATCTGCAAAACCCAAGGGTCTTGAATTTTTTCCTGCCAGACAGTGTAAAAGTGAGAAAGCCAATCTCCGATAGGAGTCTCGGCCACAGGAAGAAGGCAGCCGATGTCAAAAGCTAGGCTTCTTTTTTTGTCCTCATCCTTGGGGAACCTTCGGCCAGAACTCCTAGGCTGAAATCTAGGACGTCTCTGGAACTGAGGTCTGGATTGAGGCTGGTAACCTCTACCTGGCCAGAAGGTCTTGACCTGCCTCTGAAGGCCTGAGGCAGTCTTACCCTTTTTTATCGGCAAGGTCTTCCATAATCTCATTCAGGCTTACCCGGCTCAAAGGGTAGAGAACAAAGGTTGAACTTGGAGACATTATCCGCTCTCCAGGGTTTTAACCATAGCGGCCTTCTAGCTGCCGTAGAAAAGGGCCAAAGATTTGGCTGCCAGCCTTAAATGATGTTGGGAGGCTTCGGCTAAATAATCTGCTGACAAGGAAGCCGAACTAAAAAAGCTAGGAGATAGTCTCTGGTAGTTTGCTTGAGACTTCATTAGAGGCAATAGCCACGGAAGTCTTACCGGAGGCCAGAGAATAAACCTTCCTAAAGGTACTCTCTATGCGCCTATCTACGGGGACCTGGAGGTTAGAACCATCATTCACTGGGACCACCTGGCCACTGCCGTGTCCACTTTAGGTGGGAGGCCCCACCGAGCCTCCGGAATAGAGAACAAGGTTATAAATTTTCTGGAATATATGGGAGCTCCTTCTGGATGTTTCCATTCCTCAAGCATGAGTTTTTCCAGAGACTCGTCCACTTGGAAGGCCCTAGGCCAACTAGAGGTGGAACAGGAGGCTTCCACGTCAACATCATGGTCTCACAACCAGATAGACTTCAGCAGCCTATTTATCTTCTCAGGAGGAAAGAGAGGTCTGCTGGAATCTTCCAAGGTATCATCATATGAAAGCTTTTCAGCAATCACCTGGAAATCTTCAATAGCTTCACAGTGTGTCACAAACTAAATCCTTTTTTTTTTTTCCCAAACTCCTGGCAGGATTAGAACCCAGGACTCTAGCACTGCAAGACTGCAGTGCTAACCACTGAGCCACCGTGCTGCCCAGAGCTGCAGTAGCAAGAACAGTAATCCAAGTGGAGTACTGAGGCCTTCCTCACTAAGAGACAAGCCATCTCCAGCATTGAGATGAAAGCTTCTATAGGAGGGGCGGAGGAATGAGCAGTAGTTCACACAAAAATCCTTCACCCCCCCCCCCCCCAAATTCTGCAAACCTTAATTCCTTGTACACAGAATTAAGCTAAATATATACAGATCGATGCCAGAAAAGAGGCTCAGCAAATATAAACTTGCAAAAAGGAACAAAAAAACTAAGCTGCAAAAGTCTGTCCGAGAATTCAGTCCCGGGAAAAACGGAACACAAACAAAGGTTCCAGAGGAACACAGTGACCAATGTCACTTCTGGCAGCCGCAGAGCTTGTAAGGTAAGAGAAACGGTAATGCACCACATCAAGGCCGTACAAGTGGCCTGCACTACAGGTCTTTGAACATGCAGCATGCAACTACCGCTGCATGTACTACTGAAATCAACCTTTTCAGAGCAAAGGTTAAAAGCTTGGCAAGGCACAAAAAAAGGTAAGTGAAATGGCAATGCTCCACATCAAGGCCGCACAAGTGGTCTGCATTACAGGTCTTTGAACATGCAGCATGCAATTAAAGCTGCATGTACTACTGAAATCAACCTTTTCAGAGCAAAGGTTGAAAGCTTGGCTAGGCACAAAAAAACTGCCTAAATAAAAAACCCCCTTCTTTTCCACAGAAGCGTCCAGTGGAAGAAAGAAGAGAAGAGAGGTGTAAAGATGACTCCCCAAAGGAAGTCAATAAACTTTAGGGGAAAAACAAAATATGGGAGGACAAAAGACCTCCCTCCACCTGTCCCATCACACAGGACAGAAAAAAACACAAGGAGGGGAGGTCCCTTTGCAAGCATATTTTATGTTAATTAAAAGTTCCGCCTCTCCTACCAGCACACAGGGGCAGGAATACCCCATACTGTGCTGCTGTAGGAGGTAAGGGAATGTATTCTTTAGCGTTTAACCCCTTCCTGTTGCAGACATTTTTCAATTTTTGTTTTTTACTTCATGTCTTCCAAAACTTTTATATTTTTCCATTCACAGAGTTTTATGAGGGTTTAATTTTTAAAGGAGAAATTGTACTTTATAACAGTACTGTTTAATATTCTGTATGATGTAATGGGAAGCTGGAAAAATATTCAGAATGGGGTGAAATTAGAGAAAGACTGTGTTTGTGTGACTTTCTTATGGGCTTCAATTACGGTGATACCAAATTCATATAGTTTTTGTTATTTTTTTATATTTCCGTATACAGGCATCAGTAGGATTAATGTCCGCAATCAGTGTGGACACTGATTCACCTACATTGTTTATTTCACCTTTATGACGCTCCCTTGTGCTGTGAAAATGACGTTAATATGGAGATAACAAATATATATATATATATATATATATATATACTGTATATACAGTATATATATATAGTTTGTTATATTATTACTACACTTACTAAAGCAAACCCCTTTTTAAAAGTTATAAACCTAATCACCTTACTTTGCAGAGATGATTCTACAGTTTTTTTCCAACTATGCCTCTTTTATTCACCTTTGTATCACCATTTTCATATAAATGACATGCCAACAAAGCACTTTTTTGCTCATATGCATATGAATATGACAGTGATTTACGTGAAAATGGGGTTCTAAAGCTGAAAATTGTAGAATCATCTCTATAATGTGTATAGTGGTTAGATTTATAACCAATTTACTGCTGACAGACTCCCTTTAAAAAGAGGTAAGCTGAAGCATTTATTGGTACAATTTTGGGATACATATGACATTTTGAACACTTTTGTTATTTATTTTGGATGAGAAAGGTGGCTAAAAAATTTTTTTTACAGCATTCACCATGCATAATAAATAACATTTTATTTTAATATTCTGGACTTTTATCACTGTGATGCTACCAATTATAATTTATTTTTTAATTTTTTAAAATGTTGTCACACTTTGAAACAAAAATATATTACAAGGGCACTTGAACATATGAATGCTTGATCATTTGTGCAATATACTGCAAATGTGAGCATATTGTAATATTTAATGATGACCATGAGGCCCTGTCTCTGGCAGGGGTTGTTTTGGTGGGAAGCACATGAACTTCTTCAAACCCTATTCAGATGAATGGGACAATAATGAAAGTTTCTGAAAAAAAGCTGCTGTTTATACCCTTAATGTTCCTCTTTGCCCATCAAGGGAAGGGGACACTGCAGACATGTTCCATTGCTGTACTTACCAAGAAGGACCATATGATGCAAAACTGCAAATCATGAAACTGAACCAGGGTGCTCAAGACAAGGCACCCATAATAAATTTAAAAATACATAGGCTGGCTGGTCGCCATATTTCTGCTATGTATACAGTAGAAGCAGATATATTATGTAAGAATAATTTTAAAGGATCTAATCAAAGAATTTCTAATTTAAAAAAAAAAACTTTAAGAGAAATTTTTTTTGAATATAAATAAAGTGGAAATGGACTAAATAAAATTATTTTCCATCAAACTACAACTTTTATTTTTTTTCAAAAAATGAAATTTTATTTTATGGTTTATTGTGACCATGACACAGGATCATTACAAATTGAGACTAAAAGCTCATATATAGCATGTCAGTGGAACACTGGGACTGGGATAGGAACTGACCTTTCTTTTGTATTTATCTTATCTTGCCTTGTGTGAATATGTACTTTAAGATATGCTTACATCTTATTGCTGTATTTGAATTGTTGTAATTTTAACTGGCCTGAACCATTTAAGCTGAAACTGAGCAGATGGTACACCAGTCAAAACTCTCAACACCACTCTGAAGGGCACTCCAACACTCTTCTCTATCCTTCAATACCACCAAGGTCACTCCAAACATAAGGCTCCGGGAGGCTTCCTACAGGGAAGTGCCCATTGGGGTTACTACGGCCACCATCTTCCACATTCCAGGCCCTCTCATCACTCCACCAGTCCTGAAGCGTGGTGGTGAGTTGGCTAAGCTGTCTGTGAGCCCAACTATGACTGACTACTACTTCCATCCTCCATCATTTCTCCATGGGGTTTCTGCGCATTCCATAGACTCAGTTGGAATACATGTGATTACAGGTATTGAAGCTTCTAAGAGAAAACCTAATGTTTTTCACTGCATCTTTTTGACTCAAAGAGTAATGTGCATGTAATAGAGGCATGTTTGTTATGGCATGCTGTGTTATACTGAACTGCTATATCATATTGTATTGACTTTGTTTGTATGTGTCCAGGTGGTGGTTGTCTTTAATAGCAATAGGACTGGGACAGATTTGTGGTGCAGCGAGAAGTTGCAACCCTAGCCATACCTATGATACTTGCTAACTGGAGGACCTTGTGGTGACATTACTGGGAACATACAGGTGCTTAGAAGCTGTGCTGCAGCATTCACCTTCAGTGCCAACTAGTGGTTTAACTTAGCTGTAGAGAAAAGCTATGGGGTCACTCTGAGAAGTAACATGGAAGGTTAGAGCTCAGCACTCTGGAGCCTGAATAACAGTTTAAGAGGAAAGCGCTGGCTGTGAAGGCTCATCTGGGGAAAGTGGACCAGGTAGGAAAAAAGAAAAGTCCCCAATACAGGGGGGACCTTGGTGTGGGAGATGCCTAAAAGGCAAAACTGTCACCGCAATAATGTTTGAATGTTGGGCTGGGGAGAATGACCTATAAGATGAGCTGCAACCAGAGGAAAAGATGTAGAGACTGTTGGGGTGGAAGTGGCATGTCTCTGAAAATCCTTGCTACTTAAACAGCATGGGGATGGCCTGGGAGTAGAGAGCTTTGCAGACTATGTGGTATGCTGCCAGTGGTATGCTGCCAGTGGTATGCTGGTGTAGGTGAGGTTTTCGCATGCATCAGGAGAAGAGCGTCATAAAGATATTGTGAGCTGAAGAGCATTTCTTAGACTTGAAGTAAGTTATTATATATCATAAGTTCTGACTTCCTATAAGATTTTTATTGGAGCCCATTGCACAGATGACTCACAGTCTCACACTAAAGATGGCTGAATCATACTTTCATATAGTAAATCTGTAAGTCGATTAGCATCAATTTGAGACTGAGTCAATTCTGCTGTAACAGTTGTTGTCCCCTTCATGACTTGTTTGGTCACTGTATAGAGGGCTGAGGCAAGGATTTACATTGTCCCTCATGCTCTTTGTGATAATATTAGAATCAATGACCTATATTATAAGACTTTTAGAAGAGTTGTAAGAGATTTGGGGCATTTTAGTCCAAAGGTAAATGATATGGTATACAGACTACATAATGATGATTCTTAAAGTTTCTCTTATACTTTTGATGTTGCTACAAGTTTTAAGACTATTTCAGTGCAAGAGACACGGAAATATTTAGGAGTTAGGGATCTCTAAAACATAAAGTATGGGAAAAACCATTGTCATCCAAAATTTTCATTAGACAAAGCAGAAATGAAACAAAATATAACATAATTTCAATTAAAACATGAGGGTGATGGCAATGTTATTTATATTTAGGATCTCAATTTAAGCCCTGGGTATGTGATTATGGAAAAAATATTGTTTGGGAAGGCATTATAGGAGCTTTATAGGAAGTCAACCACCTCCTGAATTGCATTTAAAGCAATTGTACAGTGTCAGAGATCAGAATCACACTCCCTTGTCTACTGTAACTCGAGACTGTCCACTTGACAGTAGAGAACTTAATAAGCATAGGCGCTAAAAACTATCTGTACTGATTGTTAGTTCCCAGTGATGGCTAGAAAAAAATTTCCAAGTTCACCGGAATCAGTGGAGCAGCATCTATTAACCTCTTACCACTGCAGACATTTTTCATTTTAGCATATTTGTCTTTTAAGCCCTACATTCCAAAAGCCATAACTTTTAATATTTCCATTCACTGAGCGATTTCAGGGCTTACTTTTTGCAGGAAATATTGTACTTCATCATGGCACATTTTAATATTATGTGTAATGTACTGGGAAAAAAAATCAGAATAGGGTGGAGTTAAGGAACGAATACAACTGTGCCATTTTCTTACAAGTATTGTTTTTATGGCATTCACCATGAAGATAAAATTACAATTTATCTTTATTCTGCAAGTTGGTATAATGATGACAATACCAAATTTATTGTTTTTTTCATGTTTTAAATTTATTTGTATGGAACTCTTTAAATAATCTTTTTTTGTGAGGCAAGATGTCATTTTTATTGATATAATTTTGTGGAATGTGTGATGTTTTGATCATCTTTTACTCAATTGTTTGAGAGGTGAAGCGGCTTTTTGATATTTTTCTCTCCACAATGGTCGCTGTATTTTTTAGTTTTATAGTCTTGGCATTTGGTGATTCAGGGATGCTTAATGAAATTTTGACATTTGTTTATTTACTTTTATATGTATTCTAGGGGAAGGGGGGTTGATTTTAATTTTTATATTTTTAAAACTTTTTATATTCTTAAAAACTTTTGTAATTTTTTTAGACCCCTAAGGAGTCCTGAACCTGAGATCATTGCAGTCTCTGGTAATATCTTTGAATAACTATTGAAGCCTGTCTCAACAGTTTATGTTGTTATGCAGGCCTGGAAGTATTCAGAGGGTTCCTGGCTGCCATAGCAACCAAATGATATCTCCAAGCTTCCCGCGTGCAGGGCCGGTTTTAGACAAACAGTGGCCCTGGGTAAAATTAAAAGAGGGGATCCCAAATGCTGATATACCAGCAACGCCCTCATATTTCCAATGGAAGCCCCTTTAATAACGCCCCCTTTCTGCCCCCAAAACAGTAACAACCACCCCCTCTTATGCCGACACACAATTCAAATAACCACCTTTCTACTGCCTAATAGATTTTTGCACCCCCTCATCAGTTATTATAGCACCTCCTTATAAATAATAGTCCCTGCTTATAAACAGTGCCCCATATCAGTAATAGTTCCCCTTATCAGTAATAGCCCCCTCATAAATATTAGTTCACCTTATAAATAATAGTCCACATTCTCAATATTAGCCCTCTTATAAATTATAGACCTCTTATAAATAAATAGTTCCCTCTTATAAATAGCCCCTTTAACAATGCCCTCCTTATAAAGTTTCCCTCTTATAAAAAAAAGAGACCACATTATAATAGCCGCCCATATAATGCCCCCCTTATTATAGGCCTATTATAGATAATTCTTCCTCTTATAATAGCCCCCTTATAAATAGTTCCTCCCTTATACATAATAGCCCTCTTATAACAATCCACCTTATATATAATAGTTCTGCTCCTATAATAGCCCCCTTATATATAATAGTCTCCCCCTTATGAATAACATTTCCCCATTTATATATAGCAGACACCTCCTTATATATGATAGTTCTTCCCGTATACATAATAGCCCCTTATACTGTATATAACAGTCCCCCCCTTATAACAGCCAACCTTATATATAATAGTTTCCCCTTATAATAGCCCCTTTATATATAATAGTTCCTCTCCTATAATAGCCCCCTTATATATAACAGCCCCCTTATAATACCCCTATATATATATTCATTCCTCTCTTATAATAGTGCTCCTTATATACAATAATTCCTCTCCTATAGTAGTCCCACCTTGTAATAGTGCTCCTTATAGATAATAATTCCTCTTATAATAGCGCTCCTTATATAAAACAGTTCCTCCATTATAAATAATAGCCCCCTTATATATGTCTCCCTCTTATAACAGCCCCCTTATAATAGCCCACTTATATTTAATAGCCCCCCTTATATATAATTCCTCTCTTATAATAGTGCCCCTTATGTATAATTGTTCATCCATTATAAATACTAATCCCTTTATATTTAAAACTCTGCCCCTTATAATAGCCCCTCATATATAAGTCTCCTCCTGATATAAGGGGACTCCCTTATATATAATAGTTCCTTAATAATAGCCCCCCTTCTATATAATAGTTCCCTCTTATAACAGTGCCCATATATATAACAGTCTCCCCATTATAATAGCTCCCCTTGTATAATAGTTCCACTTATAATAACCCCCTTATATATGAGTTTCTCTCTTATAATAACCCGTTTGTATATAATAGTTCCTCTTATAATAGTCCTCTTATATAAAATAGCCCCCTTATAATAGTCCCTTTATATAAAATAGCCTTCCCTAATAATAGACCCCTTATATATATATATGTCATCTTTTATAATAACCCTCTTATATATAACAGTCTCCACATTATAATAGCCCCCTTATAAATAATAGTTCCTCCCTTATTTATAACCTTATAATAGACTCACTTATTTGTAATAGTTATAACCTTTTAAGGGGGGCTATTATAAGGAGGAACTATTATTTATAAAGGTGCTATTATAAGGGAGGAGCTATAATATATAGGGGGACTAATATAAGGGGGGAACAATTATATACAAAAGCCCCCCCCCTTATATATAATATGTCACCTCTGATGATAATCCCCTTATATATAACAGTTTCCCCTTATAAATAATACTCTACCCTTACAATAGCGCCCCTTATATTTAATAGCCCCCCTATAAATAATAGTTTGCCCCTTATCAGGTAATCCCTTTCCCTTACCAGAAAACAATAAATCTCTTACTCACCTTGCCATGCTCCCACGATAACGTCATCACGTCACCTGGGCCGCGATGTCCTGTGCGTTACCAGCAGTCCTCTATGACAGATCAGGGACCTTTCAGCTCCCTGTTCTGTCATAGGATTAAACTGTATCGGCGTGCACACCACCACACGCCGATACAGCTGTGGAGCTCCCGAGATCCGAAGCATCAGAATAAAAAGCCTGATGCTGTGGATCCTGGGGGCCCCTTTGAGGATGGGGGCCCTAGGCAATTGCCCAGTTTTCCCCCCTAACTCCAGCCCTGCCCGCATGGGAACCATTTGGAGGGTAAAAAATTAAAGAAAAGTAAAGGAAACCCTCAGATGCAACTACGACACCTAAGGAGTTAAGTGCCTGTGATCAGAGATGTTTCTGAACACAGGCATTGTTGTGGGGTCTCTGCTGTGCCTTATTTAAAGTCCTGACATCCACCATACTCAGTCAGTGTCCGCTTTAGCACATAGCAGGGACTCTAAAGCTGGAACTACACTGATAATGCCAGCCTTGTATTATCAGTGCTGTCACCGTGGCTAGAAATGGTGAATGAGTTTCTGCAAACTTGGAAGGTTTTATATGGGGAGAATACTACAACCAATGGGCTACATGTGGAAAGGGGGAGACTGAAGGGAAGGTTGGGGGGCAATGCTGCTACCAGTGATGCTTTATTGCGGTGTCTGGCGCTTCTGTGGAGGTATTTTGTTTGGCCCTACTAGGGTGAGTTGTTGTGCTGCACTGAGGTGTTTTGCATGTTTGGAGAAGTGTTTTGTGCTGCATTGTGGTGTTTGGAGGTATTGTCTACTAGATCTTGTTATTTGGTGCTGCTGATGAGGTATTTTGTGCTGCAGTGTAGTATCTGGTGTTGATATGTGTATTATGCGTGCTGTACTGTGGTATTTGGTTGCCACTGGTGAGGGCATTATGTGTACAGCACAGTGGCATTTCTTTGGCACTCTGTGGTAGTATTTCTGTGTTGGTGAGGCTCTACCATCACAACAGATTGACTGTTCAGACTTCTTAACAGAAGCAAAAAACTGGAGTTGGTGGAGGCAGTGAAAAGTCCTCTTTAACGGAACGGATAAACAATAAAAAAAAAAATGCATGCTTTATGCTAGAAATTTTGTATTGAAGCCTAAATTAATAGATAAATAAAAATAAGTATATGATTCTTTTTTGATCAATGTACAGCATAGCTCGGTAACCATTTTATTTTATTATGCTGTGGACTTGTAATGGATGCTTGTAATGTAAATAATCCCTTGATCATCTGTGCTGATCACCCAAAAAATTCTGCCACAAATCGTGCAGGACAGAGGCGTAGCTAAGGGTTTAGCACAGGGGGGTGAACATGTCCAAGTGGGCCCCCAACTTAGGTATACCGATATTATCACTATACGGTGACCATATAGTGGTATATAGCGGCTCTACACAGGGCTCTGCAGACAATTAAGGCAAATACAGTGCAGTAACATTTAGTGACTTACCTGTGACGTCTCTGACTAATCGTTCACATTACCCATCTCTTTCATCTGAACCGGCACGACCATTTCTTCCAGTCTCTGTAAAGTTTGCAGCACAGACATTTTTGGCTCCTCACTTTTCCAGGCACCCGACCCACATTGTCCTCACCTGCACAAAGCCCCCATCCTGCTGCTACCCCCAGTTATAAAATACACTACCATTCAAAAGTTTAAGGTCACTTAGAAATTTCCTCATTTTTGAAAGAAAAGCACAGTTTTTTCAATGAAGATAACATTAAATGAATCAGAAGTACACTCTATACATTGTTAATCTGGTAAATGACTATTCTAGCTGCAAACGTCTGGTTTTTAATGCAATATCTACATAGGTATATAGAGGCCCATTTCCAGCAACCATCACTCCAGTGTTCTAATGGAACATTGTGTTTGCTAACTGTGTAAGAAGGATAATGGATATTTAGAAAACCCTTGTGCAAGTATGTCAGCACAGCTGAAAACAGTTTTGCTGGTTAGAGAAGCTATAAAACTGACCTTCATTTGAGCTAGTTGAGAATCTGGAGCATTACATTTGTTGGTTCGATTAAACTCTACTCAAAATGGCCAGAAAAATAGAACTTTCATGTGAAACTCGACAGTCTATTCTTGTTCTTAGAAATGAGGGCTATTCCATGCAAGAAATTGCCAAGAAACTGAAGATTTCCTACAATGGTGTGTACTACTCCCTTCAGAATACTGCACAAACAGGCTCTAACCAGAGTAGAAAGAGAAATGGGAGGCCCCGCTGCACAACTGAGCAACAAGAAAAGTACATTAGAGTCTCTAGTTTGAGAAATCGACGCCTCATAGGTCCTCAACTGGCAGCTTCATTAAATAGTACCCGCAAAACGCCAAGTGTCAACATCTACAGTGAAGAGGCGACTCAGGGATGCTGGCCTTCAGGGCAGAGTGGCCAAGAAAAAGCCATATCTGAGACTGGCTAATAAAAGGAAAATATTAATATGGGCAAAAGAACACAGACATTGGACAGAGGAAGATTGGAACAAAGTGTTATGGACAGACGAATCAAAGTTTGAGGTGTTTGGATCACACAGAAGAACATTTGTGAGACGCTGAACAACTGAAAAGATGCTGGAAGAATGCCTGACGCCATCTGTCAAGCATGGTGGAGGTAATGTGATGGTCTGGGGTTGCTTTGGTGCTGGTAAAGTGGGAGATTTGTACAAGGTAAAAGGGATTTTGAATAAGGAAGGCTATCACTCCATTTTGCAACGCCATGCCATACAATGTGGACAGCGCTTGATTGAAGCCAATTTCATCCTACAACAGGACAATGACCCAAAGCACACCTCCAAATTATGCAAGAACTATTTAGGGAAGAAGCAGGCAGCTGGAATTCTATCTGTAATGGAGTGGCCAGCGCAGTCACCAGATCTCAACCCCATTGAGCTGTTGTGGGAGCAGCTTGACCGTATGGTACGCAAAAAGTGCCCATCAAGCCAATCCAACTTGTGGGAGGGGCTTCTGGAAGCATGGGGTGAAATTTCTCCAGATTACCTCAGCAAATTAACAACTAGAATGCCAAAGGTCTGCAATGCTGATATTGCTACAAATGGAGCATTCTTTGACGAAAGCAAAGTTTGAAGGAGAAAATTATTATTTCAAATAAAAATCATTATTTCTAACCTTGTCAATCTCTTGACTGTATTTTCTATTCATTTTACAACTCATTTGATAAATAAAAGTGTGAATTTTCATGGAAAACACAAAATTGTCTGGGTGAGCCCAAACTTTTGAATGGTAGTGTATATAATATAACCCCCCATAATGAATAATACCCACAAGTGCATCTTTAAATTAATAACTTCCCTGTGTACCCCCTGTAAATAGTGCCCCTTATTAATAATGCCCCAGGTGTTTCCTAATTAAAAAGTAAACAAAAGGTAAAAATAATTAATGGGGCTCCAATAATCGGGACCCCCAGGATCAGCTGTTTGAATGAACCGTGGTACCTGTGTAAGTACCGTGACCCCTTCTCTGTTTACATAGTGTCATTCATCTCATAGCGGCCATGTCATGTAACTACAGGTTTCCTCTGCGGACTTTCTGCTTCAATTATATCTACAGGGAAACCACCAGCGTTTCCATAGGAATGCTGCGATTTCCAAAGCCAAGACTGTTTTGGAAATCGCAGCATATCCACTGCACATATTTTACCACAAAGTGGGGATGGGATGGGGCCTCACGTGGCATAAAAAGCCACTGGAAAAAAAAATGCGGTATTTTACAGTTCCTGCAAAGTGGATGGGATTCCAGCAAATCCCATCCACAGATTGTGAAAAAATGCGTGCAGCGGACACTCTGCGATTTCCAAAACCGTTGCGGTTTTGGAAATCGCAGCATGTCAATTATACCTACGGAAACACTGGCGGTTTCCCTATAGTTATAATGGAAGCAGAAAGTCTGCAGAGGAAAAATCTGTGGACTTTCTGTGAAAAGCGCTGTTGGGAAAAACCACAATGTTACTGCTGCGGCCCTCTACATGGTGCCTTAGTCTTAATAAAGCCCAAGTGTCACTTTAATTAAATTAATTGCCCCCTCATATTATGCCCCTGATTCCCCCTGACATAAATACTGCACTTCTAATGACCTCTTATATCGATGACCACCCCCTTATGTTCATAATACCTCCTAATATAAATAACCTCCCCCCCTTGTACCCCGTAATAACCCTTATATAAATGACACCCCCTTATGATCATAATGCCCCCTCCCTTATAGTTATAATTCCCCCTCCTAACAACCCCTTATACTATTAAAATACCCACAACTAAGCTAAAACAAAACGAATATAAGTTATACTCACCTACCAGCGATCATGACGAATGGAGCCGCCGCTTTCTCTTCTTGACCCGCGCTCTGTGCGCAGGGTCCACGCACAGGAAGTCAGCGTCTCAGCGTAGGAGGCGTGATGTTGTGACGTCATCGCGCCACCTGTGCCGATGACTGTGTTCTCGTTGTCATGTAAACCGCAGGCCTGAAGTGGCTTGCGGTTTACAAGACAGCAAGTTGCAGGAAGCGTTTTAACTAGATAGGTGTCTGCAGACACCAATCTAGTTAAAAGTAAAAGATGTATTAATGGCGGCCCCGGGGTGGGTCCAACAATGTCAGTGGGCCCAGGACAGCCGCCCCCTCTGCCCCCCCCCCGCTAGCTACGCCTTTGGTGCAGGACGTCTAGAAATGAAAGTATCTGTTTATTGTGTTCACAGTAAAATGTGTTTCAAGCCCAAACTATACTGTTCCTTAAAATTCATCCATAATCACATTCATCCATAATTCTATTTACACTGAATGTTGTGCCTTAGAGATCTACTACATAGATATGGATAAGATACAGAAAGTTTTAAGTTAAAGCATTGCAACATGAAAGGATTTATTTTATTTTAGACTAGATTTTGAAAATGTACAAGGAAATTCAAAATGGATATATGTATACAAACTATCTCTACAAACATGACAGTCGCATATCACAAGTATACAATAAATTATGGACTTATTGAACATAAAGGGTTCTTACAGGTTTTTAAGTAGTATTTTCACTCAGACCATTTGTTAGGCATTGGAAAGGGCATGACCTGGCATAAAATTCAGGAGACAAAAGAGGATGAAGATTAATTTCGACTTGTTTTATTGAGTATAACTTTCCAAAGATGAGGGACAGTGTCAGCCGAGGTCTTCAGCTTACTCATTAAAATGTCTTGTGGCAGCCTATTAGTGCAGTCATTTAAGTCACAGCGTGTAACTATCCATTACAGCAAAGGTTAGACGGTACCATGAAATCTACTGTTATGTCTTAACGATTCCAACGCTAGCTGATAAAGTTAATCAATGGGAAAATGATTCACATTATCTTAGACCACTTCTAGAATTATTATATTATTTACAAAAGCAGTTGGAAGTTGGTTTCTGTCTTCCAAAATCTTCAGACACTATAAAAAGTTAAAGTGTACCTCCAGCCAAAAAAGGAAAATTTGACTGGGTAGCGGAATCTTTGTGAACAGTTACTGGATGAAGTCTGTATCTCTCTAACTCATTTCTGCTCTGAACATCTCCTTACTTCAGTGTCTGAGGTAAGCAGCTAGTGGTCAGCTAGCTTATTAGTTATAGTAGTTCTTACATGGCATTTTTCTGTCACTTGAAAACTTGGATGATCCTTTTCTTTCCTTCAGATCTCTGTCCAAGCTTAAGTTAATCATTACTTGTACAGCCTAAGATATGACACTGTGTCAGTGACCAAATTTTTATGCGTCTATCAGGACCATTTCGAATTGCCCAAATCCTTCATTGTAATTTTATAGTTATTATGGTTTCTAATGTATATTGCTGTACAATCTGTGACCTGATTTCAGGTCATTTACATTCTGCTTTTCATTACATTGATAAATCTACCAGAGGGAAAAACATATCCATATGTACAGTACGTCTGCTAAATGACCAGTGACAACTTGCACTTTACAAACTATGTGGCAACTATGTAAAGTGGACAAGTCCTGCCAGCACATTAGCAAGGGCTAACTTCATAAACTCTTCATATCATATACAATTTCTACTAAAGAGCCTCTTGCTGGTTATGCAATTTATGTTGTTGCATTTTGCAAGAAAAATCTTTAATTCTGAGCTCACTCATTTTGTATTCTTGTACATATCTGCATGAGAGAGTTACTCAGTTTGCTTGCTGAACAACTAGGGCACAAAATTTATCAAGTGAAACAAAGTAGCTGATATTGAACTATTTTGCTTAGTGACTGATTTCTTTATCGGATATAGCCAAATGCTGGAACATTTAAATCACATATCACCTTTCTGAAGTCAAAGGACATGAACTCAGCTTGGTCTAGGAAGTGGGGGGTATTTTCTATTACACCTCTATGGAAATATCATCACTACATGGAACATTGGATTTTGTCTGGCTCTGCACTGAAGAGAGCAGACAACCCAAAACAGCTGACTTCAAAATCATATATGACTTGGCTACTATTGCAAGTGTTGTTTCAATGCATGTTAAGGAGTCAGACACTCACTTAAAGGGACCTACCTCTAAAAATTGCCACTAGCGAGATAGTTCTATTTCTTTGTGAGAGACTTTTGGTGAAACCAGCAAAAAAAAAAAAAAAAACATAGATGTACTTCATCATATTGTGTAAAGCCTTCTTCTAAAAGTAGAGTTTGTTACAGCTGGAAATGAGGCCAAACTCCATAATAATGTCCATTATTTTAGAATTAGATGTCCAAGAAGCTGATATAGGGGTGATGGTCAGGTGTCTACATACTTTGATTATATATTTGCAAGAAATGTGTAAAGTGTCCTATGACATTTCCTTGACAATTCTGCAGATTCAATAGTTACAAATAAAGGAATGTGTTGTTCTACTGCTATGATTTTTTTGTGCAGAGAAATCTAAGCTGTTTTTTTATTGATTTAGTTCTGGGCAGTGTCAAAGATTTAGTTGTTTGTTGCTGAGTAGTTAAAATGGAATGTGAATATCTTATTAAGTGAATAAAAAAAATAAAAACACAATCTGTAATTCTGAATACTGGAATATTCATCATTTTATTCCATATTTATCTTACATATCTATCAATGTGTCGGTTCTTTCGAGCTGCTGGGTACTGAGAACAGGTGGTTATAAATGGAGGCATGTAACTGAACTCCTGTAGACAGAAACAGATGTGCAGAAATAGTACTTTCAACATCCTTCCTCCTGACTATACACTAATGAAAGAAAACCAATCTATAAAAGTATAGTAACGTTAATACATATGTTATGTATACCAGACGCTAGAAACATGAAAGGCAATGTGTCAACTTCTGAGAAAATGACCCATTGCTTAAATCAAGTTTTAAGGTTTAACATTTTTTGATTGTGTTTTTTAAATTTTTCATGTTATTATCTATAGTTAAAAAACAATTTACAAATCCTGTATGTGCAGTTCCAACAGAGGCTAAAAATAGTCTTTTACTTCCTGTTTTCTGGAGATGGGCCATGGACCACAGATACAATATTCTGGAGCAGACACTATTGACTTCTATGAGAGAGTTTTCTAGGCATGATCTATGACCTGTGCAGAGATGGGAGTATACATCACCTATTGTGAATGGTAGGTTCTGTCTCATCTACATATACAGTACATGATATCTTTGGTCATCACAGTCATAAGTGAAATGGCTGTTGAAGAAAGTAATCATCTACAGAACAGGAAGTATAAGCACATAAATAGGGTTAGGCTGGGTTCACACCAGGGTTCACACCAGGGTCCCCAAGCGGACCCCCACGAACGGAAACCTGAACGTAGAAAAGAACAACTAAAACTTATCTTTTATTGATAATGGTTGCTAAAAGTACCAATCTAATTAAAAAAAAACTCAAAGATGTAAATGCAGATGAAGTGATTAGTCAATAAAGCTAGAGGGCTACTGTTAAATAGCTAAAGACATGTGAAAAGTCTGATGGATCAGAGACTATTTGCAATGGGGTTCCCATTATATGTAATTGGTTCCCGCGATGTTTGTATAGTTCTCGCGCGTTCGCAGTCCTCAGACGCCATCTTGGTCCTTAATAGCGTCACACTAGGTATGTGTTTTTCATCTTAAGTTTATTCTTGCACCTAGGTGGCCAGTTATTTTATTGGCCAATCATATACATAAATACTCCCAACCTCTGAGCCTCATTGTCCCCGGACGAAGCCTGTAATAGGCGAAACGTGCGTCGGGCTTCTGCGTGCCTCAGGCGGTATGGTATACATTAATATGCTTTGTCACTCATATTTAATGGGCTTTTCCCTACCTATGGTTTATATTACATGTAATCAAGAATAAATTCTTTCCTGCATCCTTTTTGATAACACCTAGGTTTCCCCAGGGACTTGCTCTAATCCTTATGTGTATTGATTAATAAGTTGTGACATTAGTGTAATTTGGTGACTGTTACTACCGCATGCCATGCCATTTTTTAGGTGATTCCCCATTATTACTCTCATGTAATTTGTGATCATGTCTGTTTGTATGATTTTATTAGACATCAATAAATATGTATGTCTTTTACAGTGTGGTATCATTTACTTAAAGTACGTATTTGTAATGGGGGTAGTGTATCAACCGACGTGCATATATAGGAAGACAGACAGTTGGTCTAGCTTCACCAGTCTTGGGGCAGCATAGCTTTAATAAAGAGAGTGTTTAGTCTGCATCTCATCTAGCACATTGAGAAGCTGATGAGAAACCAGCATCAAAGCATCCTCTTGTATACTCCAGGGAGATGCACAGATAGCTACAGCTAGTTGGCTCATATATGTCCAGATGACTTAGAAAATAGGCTTTGGGACTGCATAGTGGAGTATCTTTGTGGCCAGAGTTTGGGGATCAGTTGATACACCAACTCCATTACAAATAGGCTCTGACCCAATCTCCTCAGACTTTTCACATGCCTTTAGCTATTTAACAGTAGCAACCATTATCAGTAAAAGTTTAGTTTTAGTTTCCTTACTTCTTTGACATAGTGGGGAAAAAAAGTATTTAGTCAGCCAACAATTGTGCAAGTTTTCCCACTTAAAAAGATGAGGCCAGCCTGTAATTGACATCATAGGTAGACCTCAACTATGAGAGACAAAATAAGAAAACAAGTCCAGAAAATCACATTGTCTGATTTTTTAAGAAGTTATTTGCAAATTATGGTGGAAAATAAGTATTTGGTCACATACAAACAAGCAAGATTTCTGGCTCTCACAGACCTGTAACTTCTTCTTTAAGAGGCTCCTCTGTCCTCCACTCATTACCTGTAGTAATGGCACCTGTTTGACATTGTTATCAGTATAAAAGACACCTGTCCACAACCTCAAACAGTCACACTCCAAACTCCACTATGGTGAAGACCAGAGGCGTAGCTAGGGTTTTAGCACAGTGGGGGCGAACATGTCCAAGTGGGCCCCCAACTTGGACATGTTTGTATACCGATACTATCAGTATACAGTGAGCATATAGTGGTATATAGCAGCTCTACACAGGGCTCTGCAGACAATTTAGGTTAATACAGGGCAGTAACAGTGACTTACCGGTGACGTCTCTGACTAATCGTTCACATTCCCCATCTCTTTCATCTGGACGGCCATGATCACTTCTTCCAGTCTCTGTAAAGTTTGCAACACAGACATCTTTGGCTCCTCACTTTTCCAGCCCCCCGACGCACATTATCCTCACCTACACAAAGCCCCCATCCTGCTGCTACCCCCAATTATAAAATATATAATATACCCCCCCCATAATGAATAATACCCCCAAGTGTATCTTTAAATTAATAACTTCCCTGTGGACCCCCTTTAAATAATGTGCCCCTTATTAATAATGTCCCAGGTATTTCCTAATTGAAAAGGGGGGAAAAAAAAAAGGGGAAAAAAAATTATTGGGGTTCCAATACCTGGGACCCCCAGGATCATCTGTTTGAATTAACCGTGACCCCTTCTCTGTCATTCTTTTCATAGTGGCCGTGTAATGTAACTACAGCCTCGTCCTATACACATCTATGTGACAAGGCTGGAATGACATCACACGGTCACTATAAATAGACAGCGTGTGATATAATCAGATGCCATAGCCCCTTCATACAGTTGATCAGTGGGGAATCACTTATCTCTTATTGATGATTTATTCTGAGGATAGATCATCAATAAAAATGAGCTGGAAAACGCCTTAAGGCTAAGGCCCCACGTGGCGTCCTGCAGCAAAAAAGAGCTGCAGCACTTTGCACAGAAAGTTCGCAGAGGTTTCCTCTGCGGACTTTCTTGTTCAATTATATCTATAGGGAAACTGCTGGTGTTTCGTAGGTATAATTGACATGCTGCAATTTCCAAAACTGCGACTGTTTTGGAAATCACAGCATGTCCGCTGCGCATATTTTACTGCAAAGTTGTTATGGGATGGGGGCGAAAACCCACAGAAAAAAAAAAGTGGCATTCTAGCAAATCCCATCCACACATTGCGGAAAAATATGTCCAGTATACGCACTGCAATTTCCAAAATCATTGCAGTTTTGGAAATTGCAGCATGTCAATTATACCTATGGAAACACTGGCGGTTTCCATATAGGTGTATTGAAAACAGAAAGTCCACAGGGGAAACCTCTGCAGACCTTCTGTGAAAAGCGTTGCGGGAAAAACCACGTTACCACCATGGTTTCTCCTCCAGTGCTTTTTTTGCTGCAGCCCGCTACGTGAGGCCTTAGTCTTAATAAAGCCTAAGTGCCACTTTCATTAAATTAATTGACCCTCATATTATGCCTGATTCCCCCTGACATAAATACTGAACCTCTAATGACCCCTTATATCAATGACCACCCCCTTATGTTCATAATGCCTCCTAATATAAATGATGCCCCCTAATGGCTCCTTATATAAATAACCTCCCCCCTTGTATTCATAATACCTCCTAATAACCCTTATATAAATGACCCCCCATCGTCATAATGCCCCCTAATGAATCCTCCCTTTATAGTTATATTTCCCCCCTCCTAACCACCCCTTATACTATTAATATACCCACAAAAAAAAAGTCATACTCACCTCCTTGCGATGCTAATGAATGGAGCCGACGCCACTGCCTCCCTGTCCATGCACAGGACGTCTGTGTCTGAGCGCAGGCGGCGCGATGTTGTGATGTCATTGCACCGGCTGTGCTGAGAAGCAGAACCTCCGTCTGTGGTCTCGGCGTCTTATAAACCACAGGCCTGTATTGGCTTGCGGTTTACAATACTGTTAAGTTGCAGGACACGTTTTAACTAGATCGGTGTATGCAGACACCGATCTAGTTAGAAATAAAGGATGTATTAATGGCGGCCCCGGGATGGGCCCCCAAAGACTCAGTGGGCCCGGGGCAGCCGCCCCCTCTGCCCCCCCGCTAGCTACGCCTCTGGTGAAGACCAAAGAGCTGTGGAAGGACACCAGAAACAAAATTGTAGACCTGCACCAGGCTGGAAAGACTGAATCTGCAATAGGCAAGCAGCTTGGTGTGAAGAAATCAACTGTGGGAGCAATAATTAGAAAATGGAAGACATACAAGACCACTGATATTCAAATTGGGGGATACTAAACGGCTATTTCAAGGCTATTCCAAGTAGATATTTTGGATTGTAGATTATTATTTGTATCTTTATGGTACGAGTCTATAAAACTTTGTTTACTGATATCCAGAAAAGCAATTCTCATAAACCATCAGACTGCATGTTGATACTTATGGTTGGAGGCCCTCTGGTGGTAACTGTAGAGTATAACATGATATACATAAGTATAAAAAAAAATTATACAAACAGGAGAAACCATAAGGTCAGCAATAACTATTTGTAAAATGTTCATTTGTACTTACAGGAGTGCTGCCATCTGAAAATGTATTCATGCTGATAGAGCTGCTCATTTTGTCTGAAGACATAGAAGATGGGGATGGGCTGCGTTTTTCCATACAGTTTGTATTCAAGGAATCCTGACGTTGAAGATAATCTCTCCATGCCCGTTGTATGCTAAATAGAATATATTTACATGAGTTATTAGCGATAAAAATAATAATTATATTTATAAACATATAATCAGTGTTATACTAAAGCATACTCTATGAAGATGGATTCTATAACATCATGCCTTTGGGCAGAAAGGGAATGGCTAGCAACAAGTCTATGAGGTGGAGGTTATAAAATGGCTCAGTGAAGACTTTCATCAGTCATGTTCAGTTTAGGCAAACAATGAATGTGAGACCATCCTGACAGACTAGTCTGTTATCAGCTTGAAATACTACAGGGCACAAAAGATCTATGTTCCTGTGTATCTAAAGTTAGTAGTTTCCTAGCGTTTGTTTTGATCCTTTGCATGTCACCAATGCGTTTTACATTGGGGTGTACACATTATAATGAAACAGATCAGGCAATATTTCATTTTATATTACTTGTTGCAACAAAGATAATTCACAAAAAAACAACAAAATAAAAATATTGATAACAGCAGTCAGGCTAACACTAGGTTCACACTAGCTTTCGTCTCTCTGTTGTTCAGGTCCACTATAATGGGGTCCACTGGGTGTCCGTCAGGAGAAAAGTCTTCCATGCAGGTCGGCAAGTGTCTGCGGGTGACTGCTGTTTTAGCGGTTCGGCTCCCCATCGTTAGGGTCCCCTGGCGGACGCAGATGTGAACCTAGCCTTACTCAGACTGGTTTAGGCAATTATTCAGATTAGTAAAATATAACTAATAAAAAGGAGAAATTAATTGACAACCTGTAGACAGCAAGTATAAACTCAATAACTAGATATCAGCTTTACCCATTAGGAACAGATATAGAAAGTCATGTCAGTGCAGTGGGGCCACCCATGCTCATGGTCATCTTAAAGGTAACCTGTCCCATGAAAAATGCGGTCCAGTCTGTACACAGCATGTATAGGGCAAAAGGAGCTTAGCAGATTGATATATACAGTAGGATTTATTATAAGCTTTAATTTATCCATTGCAATCTCTATGCCGTCCCATTAATGACTGCTAGCCTCCCCTCTATGACTGCATTCAGAGATAGCTGTCAGTCATTGCTTGTTCAATCCTGAGCTGAGGTGGGGTATTGAGACTTGTCAGATGCCTGTTATTATATTGTAAGTTAGCTGTGTTCTCATAACCTACCTGGTTTTCTGCTACACTACCATTCAAAAGTTTGGGATCACCCAGACAATTTTGTGTTTTCCATGAAAATTCACACTTTTATATATCAAATGAGTTGCAAAATGTAGTAGAAAATATAGTCAAGACATTGACAATGTTAGAAATAATGATTTTTATTTGAAATAATATTTTTCTCCTTCAAACGTTGCTTTTGTCAAAGAATGCTCCATTTGCAGCAATTTCAGCATTGCAGACCTTTGGGATTCTAGCTGTTAATTTGCTGAGGTAATCTGGAGAAATTTCACCCCATGCTTCCAGAAGCCCCTCCCACAAGTTGGATTGGCTTGATTGGCACTTTTTGCGTACCATACGGTCAAGCTGCTCCCACAACAGCTCAATGGGGTTGAGATCTGGTGACTGCGCTGGCCACTCCATTACAGATAGAATACCAGCTGCCTGCTTATTCCCTAAATAGTTCTTGCATAATTTGGAGGTGTGCTTTGGGTCATTGTCCTGTTGTAGGATGAAATTGGCTTCAATCAAGCGCTGTCCACAGGGTATGGCATGGCGTTGCAAAATGGAGTGATAGCCTTCCTTATTCAAAATCCCTTTTACCTTGTACAAATCTCCCACTTTACCAGCACCAAAGCAACCCCAGACCATCACATCACCTCCACCATGCTTGACAGATGGCGTCAGACACTCTTCCAGCATCTTTTCAGTTGTTCTGCGTCTCACAAATGTTCTTCTGTGTGATCCAAACACCTCAAACTTCGATTGGTCTGTCCATAACACTTTTTTCCAATTTTCCTCTGTCCAATGTCTGTGTTCTTTTGTTCATATTAATCTTTTCCTTTTATTAACCAGTCTCAGATATGGCTTTTTCTTGGCCACTCTGCCCTGAACGCCAGCATCCCTGAGTCGCCTCTTCACTGTAGACATTGACACTGGCGTTTTGCGGGTACTATTTAATGAAGTTGCCAGTTGAGGACCTGTGAGGCGTCGATTTCTCAAACTAGAGACTCTAATGTAATTGTCTTGTTGCTCAGTTGTGCAGCGGGGCCTCCCACTTCTCTTTCTACTCTGGTTAGAGCCTGTTTGTGCTGTCCTCTGAAGGGAGTAGTAAACACCGTTGTAGGAAATCTTCAGCTTCTTGACAATTTATCGCATGGAATAGCCTTCATTTCTGAGAACAAGAATAGACTGTCGAGTTTCACATGAAAGTTCTCTTTTTCTGGCCATTTTGAGAGTTTAATCTAACCAACAAATGTAATACTTCAGATTCTCAACTAGCTCAAAGGAAGGTCAGTTTTATAGCTTCTCTAACCAGCAAAACTGTTTTCAGATGTACTAACATACTTGCACAAGGGTTTTCAAGGGTCTTCTAAACATCCATTAGCCTTCTTACACAGTTAGCAAACACAATGTACCATTAGAACACTGGAGTGATGGTTGCTGGAAATGGGCCTCTATACACCTATGTAGATATTGTATTAAAAACCAGACGTTTGCAGCTAGAATATTCATTTACCACATTAACAATGTATAGAGTGTATTTCTGATTCATTTAATGTTATCTTCATTGAAAAAAACTGTGCTTTTCTTTCAAAAATAAGGAAATTTCTAAGTGACCCTAAACTTTTGAACGGCAGTGTATACCTCTGGTTACTGATTTTGTCTTGCTTTCCTAATAATCTGATCTGTTGCTGTCTGTCTTTATCTATAAACTCCTGAACTCTGCCCTGAATTGGACTCTGTTATTATTCTGCTACTGTTTTAGATACCCCTGTGCTCTCCTGATTTTAACCTGGCTTGTAAGTTACACTCTTGTATGCTGTAGGTTAGCTGGACTGATCCTTAGTCCTCATGTTCATGTATCTTCTTACACCAGTTCTGCGATGCAACCTGGGTTCCTGATCAGCAAAGTCCAACCTGCTTTGCGGAGGTCTCTGGTGAAAACCTTGGGGTGTCTTAACTTCTGCTAACCATAATGGTATTGGATGATTAATAGCTTGTTTTGCTTTCTGTCTTTCAGCTGCCATGTGCCATTCTCCTGCATGTCTAGGACCAAATGTTGGCAAGTATGCACTTACTTGCTGGTCACTTGGAGTCCTGATCAGAAGCAGGTGTATCCCCAAATGAATCCAGTGGCTGGTCATACATGTGTCATTGCTCCATTCACTTTTATGGGACTGCAGGAAATAGCAAAGCACTGTACTAGCCGTAGATCTGTGACAGTCCCATACAGAATTAATGGAGAGATAGCATACATATTTGATCTGCTGCTCCATGGGTGAACAGGACTCCCATTCTCAAGATCAGTGGAGGTCCCAGGTCATATTTCCTGTGCTATAGATAGGGGGCAACCTTAAATAACCGGAATAATACTTTACGAAAATGACTCTCATGGTAAGAATAATTCTAGATTAATAACAATAGGTTATATGAAGGGGACCTGTCACCTCTCCTGACATGTCTACTTTAGTAAATACTTACATTCCCTATTAAATCACAATTTTGTCTCATCTGTTCTTAAAATTCTGCATTGTACTGTCTCTTATTTATTAATTCTGAATATTACAGCTGGGCAGTACCATACTCCTTAATGAAGGTGTGTATCTCTGCACTGGGTGCCTCTTTCAGCCTCAAATCCATCCACTAAGGATATAACATAACATACCCCAAAAAATTAATAACCTATACTGAATATTTTATAAAATAAACAAAAACAAAAAATAGAAAAAAATAATTACTTTATTAATCCAAACGAAGAAGTTCCCAGTTAACACTTAAAAAATAGCATGAGAAACAAAGGGGGCGGAGGTCACGGCAACTCCAGGATAATACACAAATAAATGTGCTACATAAAGCACTTATAACTATATTATCAAATGCATAAGCATAATTACAATATTGTTACCAAGAGCTACTAAATACAATTAAATTAATGAAAAATTGTATATAGCAACTGCCAACTCATAAATAAATAAATAAAATATATAAATAAATTGAACAAATATTATTTATAGATCCAGCTAGCAAGTGCTAAAACATATATAATATTATTCGATGATACATAGAGAGAATCAGCAGTGCAAAAAACGTAATAAATATTTGCAAGTAAATATACATACAGATCATAAGGGGGCGTTCACACTTTCATTGGCTATCCTTTCTTATAGTGTCCGTTTAAAAAAAACAAAACAAGGACACCTATCATAACAGACATTAACGGACACTAACTGAGGTTAATGTGTTATTTTTTTTAACTGATCCATTTAATTTTAGTGTCCGTTAGTGTCCATTTTTATGCTTTTTTTTTCTGTTTCTGCTTTCTGAGTAATAATTACTGAGTAATTCAGTAATAACGAACAGTAGCCATAAAATGTAAAAAAATAATGAAGGCTTGCCGTCCGTTATTTTGAACGGACGCAAAAGTCCTGAACCCCGCATTATATTAGCGAAAAAAACGGACATGTGACGGATTTGGTGTAAACGGACAACAAATAAAATCCCAATGAAATCAATGGGATTTTTAACGTATTTATAACGGTTCCGTTGTTACCATTTTGTAATGAATGCTAGCAACAGATATTACTAATGGTAGTGTGAATGCCTCTTGAGTTCACAAAGTAAGGTGCTATAGCCCAAAGTTAGCCGCTTCCTCGGGGGGCTATGAGGTGGAGGTCAGAGTCAATCTAATATATGGAGGCACTTACAGGTGCATGTAATCCCCCAGAGTGGTGCCACTCCAAATGATGGCCAGGAGAGACGCTGCCCACCAGTGCCATACTCTATAGGGACCTACCCCCACCTGGTAACACCCAGTTGTGAATTTATTCATACATTTACAGGTAGAATAACAATGTAAGAAAATATGCTCCACAGTTGTTATTCTATGAAGAATGCAAACATTTTCTAAAATAGACAGGTCAAAAGAACTAACAGGTCCACTGTAACTATTAGGCCACTACCACAAAAAGAAAATAGCAAATCTTATTTTAACACATAAATTTACACGTAGATAACAAAGATTCTCTTGTATAGTTAGTCTATAAATACTGAGTGACCGGATTGGCATTTACTCTTCATAAATGATCCATATGCTGGGGGGGGTTTATTAAGTGTCTCAGACAGTTTTTAGAAACTTTTCTGACTTGACCTAAAAAGAGTGTGGCCTCACGGGGAAGACAACGTGGCTTCACTGGAAAGGAGCATGGCCTAAGTTGCACCAAAAATGCGCCAGAACTTTTAAGCCTTTAATGGGAGGTATAGACTTAGACTAGACAGTATAGACAGTCTAAGAATACGACAGATTTATCATCAGCATCAGACACAGCATCTGGTGTAGTGTAAGACTGTCTGGCTTTTAGACAGTATTAGTAAATCTGCCCCACTGTTTCCATATTATTTTCCAGCTTGACATTAGTTGTGATGTGACATCTCACTGTGCCAGACTGAATAACATTGCATGCAGTGTTTTTCTGTCCAGCTTTTGATGATAGACATAAACTTGTCAGACATAAAACACCTAACCAGACACAATTGATATATTAAAATTCACCTTATAAGAATTAACAGAGGCGATAGAAGTTTGTGCTCTTTACACATGTATAGTCAAAATACTAATACTATATACTTAGAATATTATATTTCATTTATTACATTTTTTTTAAAGTTATAAATTTTTTTATCCATGCTTTGATATGTATTAATATAATTTTCCCTAAAATATAGATGGTGCAATAGTTTACTATGTTTGCCAATGAGCGCAGTAAAGTCAGTCTTTCCATTGTTCACCAGAGGGCAGCCTTTACAAGCATAACAGTCTTGTAGCTAGGAACATAAACTATAGGAAACCAACATGTACACTGTACTGTATATAAGGTGTCATTTCATTCTATATGCTATATATTTCATGATATAAAGTAATGCTTTCTCAAAATTGTATGTCAGGTGGATGACTAGGTATGTATCAGAGGCCAGACATCAAGTGACACCATAGTGAAAGCTGGAATGGGACCCCACTTAAATATATCCAACCCAGAAGCTGCAAGGTTAAGGAATAGGCTGAAGAGGTACTCCGATCTTGTGAAGTGATGACATATCCCCGTGATACACCATCACTTTGTAATCTGTGGGATCTGTCTGATTTCAACAGTCCTGAGAATGGAGGGGCCACAGTGTTAAAATGTTTTTTTTTCCTGCAAAGTAGCGCTACAATTCCTTGCAGAGTTAGTCATGGTGCAGGAAAAAGTGGTAAAGGGGATCTAGCCAAAATCATTGCTGTGATCCCTTCATTTTCTGATCACAAAGTGATGTGATATCTTAGTGATACTGTATGCCATCATTTCATGTGTTTTCTAATGTGGCATCTTCTACTATATCTGTTTCTTTTACTAATTCCTTATAGTCTCCCTATACTGTATGTCATTTTTCCTTCTATTTTTCCATCTCCTGCAGTCTCATTCTTTCACCTATGTCCTTTCTTCTCTAGATGCTTGCCATCCTCCAACAATAGTCCTTCACCTTCAGCACCCCTCAGCTGCCATGCCTGATATATATACAGCTCATGCACACAGCAGGATGCACTGGGCAAGTGCAATTGACAATAGTCATATTCAAGAACACTGACACAAACAGAGAGACTGGTACCTTGCTTTGGACTTGCCTTTATGAGCTATATTGGTATTAGCAGCTCCTGCTCTGACAGGCCAACCTATCCATATATTACACAACAGTTATTCATATCATTGACTGCCATGTAATAACGCAATGCCTAGCACTTCTCCCAAAACTGGCAAGTGTTTTATGCGTACTAGTACAACAGGTCAAAATTATATGGGTAGTTTTGTAGGGCACAATTCCTCACAATTATATGGGTGATTCTTAACACAGTAATATATGCACAGTATTATACCACTGGAAGAATAGTACTATAAATAATATGGTACTAATATGTATAGTGTATGTATGTTATAGTGTATACTATATAATATGTCTTCCACTTACTCAAAAGTCAGATTTTTTTTTCTATTTTGGGGAGGGGGTTCTTCATGATGATAACGCTAGAAAAAACTAAATAAGCAGAAACATACCTTCAGACTCAGTTATGGTCTCATTTATTTGACTGCATGTGCATATTTAATTTATTTTCAGCTGAGTACTATAAACCAAGGAATACAATTATGTAAATGAGCACAATTTCTCATTATTGGTCTGGTTGCACTAAAATAGATAAGAGCTTAACAAAACAATCCGAACAAGTCATTTATGGCCATCTTCACTTGAGAACAGAACTATCTCCAGAAATTGATTTCAGAACATGATTCACTACTGGGAAACACAATATCAATATATGTTTAGAGATAAACAAGGAGGAAACTTTAAAATACCTTCAATGATTCAAAGTTTAGAGATTGTACCAGAATAAAGTTGTTAAGTAGAAGGGTTCATTATATTAGGAAACCTTAAGGGAATTTTACTAAGCAATAATTAGCTGGAAGTGACTTGAATTGCAAACAAACACTAGTAAATAATGCAGTGTGCCAATTCAATCGGCAGTACAATAAAGGCTGGCCACCACATTGCACTTGGTTTGGTGGAAGCAGGTGGCACAACCCTTCCCAAACACTGATTCCTAATTCCTCTTTTGTTATAGTAATAGCAGCATGCGGCCTTCAATCCTGTCTATAGTAAAACCAACGTTAAAGGGATTCTATCATTAAAAAACACGTTTTAAACTAAGAGCATGTAGGAATAGCCTTTATAAAGGCGATTCATCTCTTACCTTTATCTTGAAGGTCTGCGCTGCCGTTTTTGAATTTTTATTGATTTTTCATTGTGCTGAGAATGCACAGGGGGCGTTACCCCTGTGCTCTGAGCAGAGCGTTGTCATCCTATCCAGCATCGCCGTTCTTCTGCTCCGCCATTCTCCTCCTCTTCTTACAGGAGACCGCCACAAAATGGCAGACGGAACAGCGCTGACTGCGCATGTCCGTCGCCCATTTTTGTGGTGGTTTCTTACACAAGGCGGTGCTGGATAGGATGACAATGCTCTGCTCAGAGCACAGGGGTAATGCCCCCTGTGCATTCTCAGCACAATGAAGAATCAATAAGGGTATGTTCACACAGAGTTTTTTGCAAGCTGAAAAAAATCTACTTCAGGAATTAGGAAACATTTTTTTGACGCGTTTTTTACATGATGCGTTTTTATTCGCAGTTTTTGCAGCATTTATTTTTTTGCTCCAGCACACTGTATGGACCTGGAAACTTCTCTTTAAAAAACGCTAGCGGTTTTTGATGCGGTTTTTGCAAAAACCGCATCAAAAACCGCATAAAAAAGCTATGCGGTTTTTGCAAAAACCGCATCAAAAACCGCATAAAAAAAAGCTAGCGGTTTTTCCACCTCCGATTGATTTCAATGGAATCCGTCTCAAGATAGGTCATGTCGCTTTTTTTTTCCTCTAGCTGAAAAAATCAGCTAGAAGAAAAAAAAAACTGCTACTGACTCCATTTGAAATGAATGGGAGGCATTTTTTGAGGCAGATTCCGCCTCAAAATCAGCCTGCAAAAAACTGTGTGAACATACCCTAAGGATATCCCACAGTAGGCCCAAATGCATCAAAAATATGCTACAATTGACTGGTTGGTGTTGCAGATTTCATGGACAGTTTGCCATATGGCTAGACTGGGTATAAAACTTTCATTTCAAAGGCTGAAGTCAGTAGATAAACATGTAGCAATAATTGACATACTGGATGTTGAAAACCCACAATGCAAGACACTTTGTCCTGCAGATTATTTTGTGCAGTGTGTGGAAGGGATTTGTTAAAATCCCATCTACTGTCCTTATACTGTACTTTGCAGTAAGTCAGTCACCGCCTAAATCGTCTTCCTAATGTTGGTTCCTTCCAGTGCCCTCAGGTGCTATTCCCTGTTTTTACATCATCTAAGAGGTGCTGGTCCATTGATTCCAGGACAGTTGGAATTTTTTTTTTTTTTTAGCTCCCATCGTTCCCGGGCAGTAAGTGCTGTTGGTTTTGGTGCGTTATATGCTGTTTAGACGCTGTACTGTCAGGTGTATGGTGTCAAGCAGGAACAGGCAAAGGGGTTTAATTCTAAGCTCTGACACTGGAGCTCTGAATCACTCCCCCTTGCCTGCTCCTGTCTGACACTGCCCACATGATAGTACAGTCATGGCCAAAAGTTTTGAGAATGACAGAAATATTATATTTTCACATGATCTGCTGCCCTCTGGTTTTTATGTGTGTTTGTCAGATGTTTTTATCACATACAGAAATAGAATTGCATTCATATTATGAGTAACAGAAGCTTATATTGACAGTTAGAATGAGTTAATGCAGCAAGTCAATATTTGCAGTGTTGACCCTTCTTCTTCAGGACCTCTGCAATTCTCCCTGGCATGCTCTCAATCAACTTCTGGACCAAATCCTGACTGATAGCAGTCCATTCTTGCAGAATCAATGCTTTAATTTTGTCTGAATTTGTTGGTTTTTGTTTGTCCACCCGTCTCTTGATGATTGACCACAAGTTCTCAATGGGATTAAGATCTGGGGAGTTTCCAGGCCATGGACCCAAAATCTCTATGTTTTGTTCCCTGAGCCATTTAGTTATCACCTTTGCTTTATGGCAAGGTGCTCCATCATGCTGGAAAAGGCATTGTTGAGCGCCAAACTGCTCTTGGACGGTTGGGAGAAGTTGCTCTTGGAGGACATTCTAGTACCATTCTTTATTCATGGCTATGTTTTTAGGCAAGACTGTGAGAGAGCCGATTCCCTTGGCTGAGAAGCAACCCCACACATGAATGGTTTCAGGATGCTTTACAGTTGGCATGAGACAAGACTGGTGGTAGCGCTCACCTCTTCTTCTCCGAATAAGCTGTTTTCCAGATGTTCCAAACAATCGAAAAGGGGATTCATCAGAGAAAATGACTTTCCCCCAGTCCTCAGCAGTCCACTCCCTGTACCTTTTGCAGAATATCAGTCTGTCCCTGATGTTTTTTCTGGAGAGAAGTGGCTTCTTTGCTGCCCTCCTTGAGACCAGGCCTTGCTCCAAGAGTCTCCGCCTCACAGTGCGTGCAGATGCACTCACACCTGCCTGCTGCCATTCCTCAGCAAGCTCTGCACTGCTGGTAGCCCCATCCCGCAGCTGAAACACTTTTAAGAGACGGTCCTGCCGCTTGCTGGTCTTTCTTGGGCGCCCTGCAGCCTTTTTGGCACCAATGGAACCTCTCTCCTTGAAGTTCTTGATGATGCGATAGATTGTTGACTGAGGTGCAATCTTTCTAGCTGCAATACTCTTCCCAGTTAGGCCATTTTTGTGCAGTGCAATGATGACTGCACGTGTTTCTTTAGAGATAACCATGGTTAACAGAAGAGAAACAATGATGGCAAGCACCAGCCTCCTTTTAAAGTGTCCAGTGGTGTCATTCTTACTTAATCATGACAGATTGATCTCCAGCCCTGTCCTCATCAACACCCACACCTGTGTTAATGGAGCAATCACTGAAACGATGTTAGGTGGTCCTTTTAAGGCAGGGCTGCAATGATGTTGAAATGTGTTTTGGGGGATAAAGTTCATTTTCTAGGCAAATATTGACTTTGCAAGTAATTGCTGTTAAGCTGATCACTCTTTATAACATTCTGGAGTATATGCAAATTGCCATTAGAAAAACTGAAGCAGTAGACTTTGTAAAAATTTATATTTGTATCATTCTCAAAACTTTTGGCCATGACTGTACAGAGCCTAAGTGACATACAGGCATATGAAAAAGTTTGGGCACCCCTATTAATCTTAATCATTTTTAGTTCTAAATATTTGGGTATTTGCAACAGCCATTTCAATTTGATATATCTAATAACTGATGGACACAGTAATATTTCAGGATTGAAATGAGGTTTATTGTACTAACAGAAAATGTGCAATATGCATTAAACCAAAATTTGACCGGTGCAAAAGTATGGGCACCTCAACAGAAAAGTGACATTAATATTTAGTAGATCCTCCTTTTGCAAAAATAACAGCCTCTAGTCGCTTCCTGTAGCTTTTAATCAGTTCCTGGATCCTGGATGAAGGTATTTTTGACCATTCCTCTTTACAAAACAATTCCAGTTCAGTTAAGTTTGATGGTCGCCGAGCATGGACAGCCCGCTTCAAATTATCCCACAGATGTTCAATGATATTCAGGTCTGGGGACTGGGATGGCCATTCCAGAACATTGTAATTGTTCCTCTGCATGAATGCCTGAGTAGATTTGGAGCTGTGTTTTGGATCATTGTCTTGCTGAAATATCCATCCCCGGCGTAACTTCAAATTCGTCACTGATTCTTGTACATTATTCTCAAGAATCTGCTGATACTGAGTTGAATCCATGCGACCCTCAACTTTAACAAGATTCCCGGTGCCGGCATTGGCCACACAGCCCCAAAGCATGATGGAACCTCCACCAAATTTTACAGTGGGTGGCAAGTGTTTTTCTTGTAATGCTGTGTTTTTTGGACGCCATGCATAACGCCTTTTTGTATGACCAAACAACTCAATCTTTGTTTCATCAGTCCACAGGACCTTCTTCCAAAATGAAGCTGGCTTGTCCAAATGTGCTTTTGCATACCTCAGGCGACTCTGTTTGTGGCGTGCTTTCAGAAACGGCTTCTTTCGCATCACTCTCCCATACAGCTTCTCCTTGTGCAAAGTGTGCTGTATTGTTGACCGATGCACAGTGACACCATCTGCAGCAAGATGATGCTGCAGCTCTTTGGAGGTGGTCTGTGGGTTGTCCTTGACTGTTCTCACCATTCTTCTTCTCTGCCTTTCTGATATTTTTCTTGGCCTGCCACTTCTGGACTTAACAAGAACTGTCCCTGTGGTCTTCCATTTCCTTACTATGTTCCTCACAGTGGAAACTGACAGGTTAAATCTCTGAGACAACTTTTTGTATCCTTCCCCTGAACAACTATGTTGAACAATCTTTGTTTTCAGATCATTTGAGAGTTGTTTTGAGGAGCCCATGATGCCACTCTTCAGAGGAGATTCAAATAGGAGAACAACTTGCAATTGGCCACCTTAAATACCTTTTCTCATGATTGGATACACCTGGCTATGAAGTTCAAAGCTCGGTGAGGTTACAAAACCAATTTTGTGCTTCAGTAAGTCAGTAAAAAGTAGTTAGGAGTATTCAAATCAATAAAATGATAAGGGTACCCAAATTTTTGCAGCGGTCAAATTTTGGTTTAATGGATATTGCACATTTTCTGTTAGTACAATAAACCTCATTTCAATCCTGAAATATTACTGTGTCCATCAGTTATTAGATATATCAAATTGAAATGGCTGTTGCAAACACCCAAATATTTAGAACTAAAAATGATTAAGATTAATAGGGGTGCCCAAACTTTTTCATATGACTGTATCAGGCACCAAAACTAACAGCACTGATTGCTCAGGAACAGTGGGGGAGCTAGAGAAAAAAAAATGCACTGGAATCAGTGGAGTCAGCTTACTACCAGATGCAAAAACTGGAGTTGGTGAAGGAGGAGAAAGGTCCTTGTTAAGCCCCCAAACCTACACCAATCTGTTCTCCAAGGAAGTGACCATTTCACAATCATGACCTTCTATCTTCTGACAGATTAAGCATAACGGAGAAAAATAAGTTAAAATACTATATTTAAATTCCAGTAAGTAGACATGGGGGTAAAGCCATTCTCCTGAACAGTCACCCTGGATGGTCTCCCTCTGGCCTTCACTGGACAAACACATCAATCACAAACCACTTCTAGTAGCATTTTTTGCATGTGCAGCATATACATGAAGCAAAGGCAAGTATGTCTAATTTCACTGCATATGCTCCAGATGGAGTTGGAGGTGACCTGTAATGATGTGTTTAGCCTGTAGGAAATCAATCACACCAGGATGGGGTCTGGCCAACTTGACTTTTAAGGAGGATAGGTCCACCTCTGTGAATATGTATTGGCAGTTGAATACAGTATTCAAAGGGATTGTTTTCAATTATGTTGGTAAGAAGACAGAATATTATCACTGTGATTGGTGGCAGCTTGGGGGTGTTTAAATCTGACAGATTTTCTTTAAAGAGGACCCTTCCTGTAACAGCCTTTTTTTGATTTTTTTTTGTTTTTTACTTCCCTCCTTCCAAAAGCCATAACTTTTGTATTTTCCCATACATAGAGCCATATGAGGGCTTAATTTCTGCAGGACAAATTGTGTTTTGTAATGGTACCATTAAATATTCCATATGATGAAGCTGGAAAAAATTCTGAATGGGGTGGAAATAGAGAAAAACTGCATTTGTGCCACTTTGTTATGGGTTTTGCTTTTAAGGCATACAGTGCTGGCCAAAAGTATTGGCACCCCTGCAATTCTGTCAGATAATACTCAATTTCTTCCAGAAAATGATTGCAATCACAAATGCTTTGGTAATAATATCTTCATTTAATTTGTCTTCAATGGAAAACCACAAAAAGAATTGTCAAAAAGCCAAATTGGATATAATTCCACACCAAACATAAAAAAGGGTGTGGACAAAAGTATTGGCACCCTTTGAAAAATCATGTGATGCTTCTCTAATTTGTGTAATTAACAGCACCTGTTACTTACCTGTGGCACATAACAGGTGGTGGCAATAACTAAATCACACTTGCAGCCAGTTGAAATGGATTAAAGTTGACTCAACCTCTGTCCTGTGTCCTTGTGTGTACCACATTGAGCATGAAGAAAAGAAAGAAGACCAAAGAACTGTCTGAGGACTTGAGAAGCAAAATTGTGAGGAAGCATGAGCAATCTCAAGGCTACAAGTCCATCTCCAAAGACCTGAATGTTCCTGTGTCTACCGTGCGCAGTGTCATCAAGAAGTTTAAAGCCCATGGCACTGTGGCTAACCTCCCTAGATGTGAACAGAAAAGAAAAATTGACGAGAGATTTCAACGAAAGATTGTGCGAAAGGTGGCTAAGGAACCTCGACTAACATCCAAACAAGTTCTAGCTGCCCTGCAGTCCGAGGGTACAACAGTGTCAACCCATACTATCCGTCGGCGTCTGAATGAAAAGGGACTCTATGGTAGGATACCCAGGAAGACCCCACTTCTGACCCAGAGACATAAAAAAGCCAGGCTGGAGTTCACCAAAACTTACCTGAGAAAGCCAAAAACTTTTTGGAAGAATGTTCTCTGGTCAGATGAGACAAAAGTAGAACTTTTTGGGAAAAGGCATCAACATAGAGTTTACAGGAAAAAAAAAGAGGCCTTCAAAGAAAAGAACACTGTCCCTACAGTCAAACATGGCGGAGGTTCCCTGATGTTTTGGGGTTGCTTTGCTGCCTCTGGCACTGGACTGCTTGACCGTGTGCATGGCATTATGAAGTCTGAAGACTACCAACAAATTTTGCAGCATAATGTAGGGCCCAGTGTGAGAAAGCTGGGTCTTCCTCAGAGGTCATGGGTCTTCCAGCAGGACAATGACCCAAAACACACTTCAAAAAGCACTAGAAAATGGTTTGAGAGAAAGCACTGGAGACTTCTAAAGCGGCCAGCAATGAGTCCAGACCTGAATCCCATAGAACACCTGTGGAGAGATCTCAAAATGGCAGTTTGGAGAAGGCACCCTTCAAATCTCAGGGACCTGGAGAAATTTGCCAAAGAAGAATGGTCTAAAATTCCAGCAGAGCATTGTAAGAAACTCATTGATGGTTACCGGAAGCGGTTGTTCACAGTTATTTTGTCTAAAGGTTGTGCTACCAAGTATTAGGCTGAGGGTGCCAATACTTTTGTCCAGCCCATTTTTGGAGTTTTGTGTAAAATGATCCATGATTTGACTTTTTTTTCATTCTCTTTTGTGTTTTTTCATTGCAAGCAAAATAAATGAAGATATTATTACCAAAGCATTTGTGATTGCAATCATTTTCTGGAAGAAATTGAGTATTATCTGACAGAATTGCAGGGGTGCCAATACTTTTGGCCAGCACTGTATACTGTACAGCCAAAATGAAATGTTATCTGTGTTCTGTGGGTCATTACGATTACAGCAATACCAAATTTATATAGTTTTTGTCACATTTTAACACCTTAAAAAATATCCAAAATTCTTGGATTCGCCATGTTCTGACTCCTGTAACTTTTCCATATACAGGGACGCATAAGGCTTTTTTTCTTGTGGGGCCAGATGTACTTTTTATTCATACCATTTTGGGAAATGTCTGATGTTTTGATCACTTTTTATTTAAATTATTTTGGGAGACAAAACAGTGGAAAAACTGTGATTTGGCTCTTTTGATTTGCTTTTCCTGTTTCAGCATACATCTTATAGAAACTTTTTTTTTTTTTTTTTTTATAATTTTGTAGTTCTGGGTTTTTTTGCATGTGAGGATACCTTATGTGGATAAGTTTTACTTTTACATCTATTCTTGGTAAAGGGGCGATTTGAACTTTTTTTTATATATGTATTTGTATATTCTTGAAAGGAAAAAAAAACGCCAGAAGTAATGATGTTTCACCATCTTGCCTCACAAAATATGCTATAAAAAGTGATCAAGAAGTCATATGTTCCCCAAAATAATAGCAATAAAAAGCACAGCTTGTCCCGCAAAAAATAAGCCCTCAACCAACTCTGTCAACCAAAAAATGAAAATGTTGCACCTCTCAGAAGATGGTGATGCAAAAATAATTGCATTTGGTTTTTGTTCTGCAAAATTAGCAATGCAAAAAAACCCAATATAAATTAGGTATCGCTGTAATCGTACCAACCCACAGAATAAAGGTAACATGTTATGCTGCACAGAAAAACATTTAAATGTTAAAATGCAATGCCAGAATTGATGTTTGTTTTTTTTTTCTTTAATCCACTAAGAAAGAGTTAATAAAATTTAGTCAATAACTTATAGGCACTCAAAAATGGTGTCAATACAAAATTCATCTCATACTGCAAAAAACAAGCCCTCATATGGCTATATCACCATAAAAATAAAGAAAATATAGCTTGCACAATGTGAAGACAGACACCCCAAAAACTGGCTGCGGCAGGAAGAGAATGTACAAGCTGTTCAAGTGTATATCAAGGTACTACCAACATTTATCGGTTATGAGGAAATAGACACCAGAAGTGACCCCCAGATTGACCCCCCCAATCATAGGAGCTACTGGGAAAATAGTAGGGAATTTGGTGTTCCCAATGTACTTTTCACCATTCGCTCTGCATTTACATCTGGGAAACTAATGCTCAATACACCCCTTGATAAATTCTTTGGGGGGTGCAGTTCTCAAAATGGGGTCACTCCATAGGGGATTCCATTTTTCTGGTACCTTCAAGACTCAGCAAACATGACATGGCATCAAGATACCAAACATTTAAATCTGCGTTCCAAATGACACATAGCGCTCCTTCCCTTCTGTGCCCTGCTGTGTACCCAAACTGAAGTTTATGTCTACATATATGACACAGTTGCCACTGTTTGGGCACAGCCAGGCACAGAAGGGAAGTAGTGCCATATGGTTTTTGGAGCACAAATAATAATAGTAATACATTTTATTTATATAGCGCCAACATATTCCACAGCACTTTACAATTTGTAGGGTTCAAGTACAGACAAAAGATATACATTACAAATAAATAGTCAATTCACACACTGGGACTGAGGGCCCTGCTCGCAGGAGCTTACAATCTATGAGGTAGAGGGGGTGACACAAGAGGTACCAGGGAGGGCATTGGAGGTAGCATTGCTTATACAATGGTCAGATAATTTTGTAATAGAGGTTACTGTCATTACACATATATAAAGCTGTATGAGCTGTCACCAGTCGTGTCCTTTAAAGTGCAGACAAACTTAGACAGTTTGGTTTTTGGACACTATGACACTTTTGCAAAGCCCTGAAATGCCAGTAAAGTGGAATCCCCTAACATGTGACCCCATTTTGGAAACTTATCCAGGGTTACAGTTAGCATTTTTAACCCCAAGTGTTGCATTAATTTATTTTCCAGAAATAAATATGCAGCTGTGGTAAAAGGTGAAAATGGCAATTTTTTTCAGGAATACGTAATTTCAATGCGTAATATGCAAAAGCTAATGTGCCCAGGATACCCGCTTAACAGTTTTCGAGAGTGTGTATCTGCTAACACTCTGGAAAAATTACGATTTTCACTTTTCATTATCAGCTGCACATTCATTTCTAGAAATTAAATTAATGCAAAGCTCAAGGGTTAAAAATGCTTGCTACGTCACTTGATAAATCTCTCGAGGGATATAGTTTCCATAATGGGGTCACATGTCTGTGGATTCTACTTTACTGGTAATTCAGTGGCTCTGCAAAGGTGGCATAACATCCTAAAACCAAACTGTGCTCCAAAAACCAAAATAGTGCTCCTTCCCTTGTGTGCCCGGCTGTGCCCAATACAAAAATAATGATCTATGTTTACCACTAACATGAAGTACAATGTGTCACAAAAACACTAACTCAAAATCACTTGTGTAAGTTAAAGCTTCACAAAGTTATCGCCACATAAAGTGACAAATGTCAGTTTTGAAAAATGAGGCCTGATCCTTACGGTATGTTTAGGCTGTGTCCTCTTTAATTCCATAAGTATCTGTTGGTTTTCTACTGTTGCAAATGACAATAATAAATCAGATACAAACAAATCAATATAGAAAACTTCTAACTGAATTCTATGTAATCAGATATCATTGCATCTTGTCAGCAAAAATATAGCATTGCTATTAAAACCATAGATATCATTTTCAGGGTAGCAGCCATGCCAGTTGTTATAGGCCCTAGCAATAAAGGTGTGCCTCTTCCATTCAGAAGACAGTTAGTGATGACTGTGGATGATAGGAACGCTAGAAAATGAAATGCAGATCACAGAAATGCAAAGAAATGAAGGAAAGACAAAGCCATAATAAAGACCAAAATGATAAGTCGTTCATAGACTGGGCTCACTACAGGCAGTCATAGGAGTTGGTGATGGCACATTTTGCTATGGGACCTCATGGTGACTTGTTACACAACTAATTAAAAGATAATGTGACTCATTAGACCTGCTATACCCTACTGCACCCAAAACTGCTCAGATTGTAAGCTATAGGGAACAAGGTTACAATTTACTACAAGGTCTGTCATTTGCTTTTATGTTATATTGCCTGTTTATAAAGCATGCAGAATATTAACAATCATCAAAAACCACAGATCACATAATATTCTGCATATTCACTTCGATCACTCTATATCTTTCCTTGTTTACTCAAAAAACACTAAATACAGGTACAGACAGCATCAAAAAGACATATCTGTCTGGCTCAGGATGGGATCTCGATTTTCTCCAAGATCAATAAAGCTATAACAACACTAGCTGGTAATTCCTACAGAGAATAGACTCTTCTGGAAGCAGAGGGAGTCTGAACCGCAGCCAGAATGGCTTGTCTGATACTGAAACTGCCGCACTTGATGATTTCATTTTCATCATAAAGTAGTAAATTTGTCCTGCATCAACACTGTGCCCATAGGGAGCATACTGCAGTTAACCTTGTCCTTAACGGAGAGATAAGAAAGACATTGAAACTATATCAATATTCTATGCACTGACATCATTAAGAAATAATAAAGCCAGTAGTGTCTGAGATGCTTTTATCTATATTTTATTATTTTACTGTAAATCTCAGACTAATCCATCCATGTGTATGACCACCGTGCTGGGCAGCAATACAATTCCCCTAAAAAAATCATTTTGTGGAGTTATGTGAAGTAGGATGGTGTTATTATATATTGGTACTTGAAATATGTACCCATGTAATGAGCCTTGAAAAAGGAACATTTTATCTCACATATCCCTGCTCATCATTGGGAGGGAGGCCAGTTTATTGATCTGCAATGTGATGGATTGCTGCTAATGGATAATGATGATGGAAAGGGGTTGTGGAAGTGGTTTATCAGGGTCTAAACATTTCATTTACAGTAAAGGGATGGTTTTGGTGCTATTTTTTAATGTTGGCTGTCAACTCCCATGCTACAAATACACCTTGTTGTTACCATAAATCTCTAAAGGGGATGTTTGTGGAGGAGAAGTGGGAAATGTGCAATTTCAAGGTTGGCATCACAATAGTTGTTAGTCTTCTTATTTACACTGCTGCCTTTATTAGTAGTGATATAATCTTAATCTGACATCTGCTGTAAACGTAAAGCAATATAAACAAGTTAACTACAGATATCATTTATATAGAAACATTAACAATCACAATTCTTCACTGTTCAGTGATCCTAATTAAATAATATGTTATTGGAAATGTTGTGTTTTGTTCACGGTGATTTTACTTTGTAGTTTACTTTGTAGTCCTTTTGTGTCCACTGACATTATATACCAGTAAAAAGCTGAGACTGCACCGGTATTTGCCCCTGTTGCAGAAATATTAGTACCTTTAGTTTCGGCACCAATTTCCCTGCACTGTCAGAGCATCATCGTTGGATGGTGAGGAACACCCTCCTGACAGTACTCTTCCACAGCCTTGTACTGTCGGGAAGGGGGGGGGGCGTTCCTCACAGCCCAGCATTCCAGCAGTATATAACACCGCTAATAATGGAGGACATTAAAGTTCCACTTTAAGGTTATATTCTGCTATGGTTTTGGTCAATTAAATGTACCTTGCATATAAAATTGTCACCCTTGAGAAGTTAAGTGACCATTCAAGCATATAGGAATTACTCTACTTACATTGTTATTTTAGAAACCTCTTAGAGTGTGGTTTCTGCAGAAGACATGTGAACAAGTCTGTTGAAAGAGTGTGAATGAAGAAGCTTTTTCTACTTCACTCCTAGCAGGCAGTCCCAGGAAGATGAATACCAATTGGCAATGAGATGCCTTAATTGACAGTCATTACCAAGATTATTAAGTATATTTCTGGAGTCAGTGCTGTGGAAGGACCTCATGGATTTGGATTTTTCTGCAAGCTAGTTAAACATAAAAATGTGTCCTTTCTTACCTTTCCTCTTGACAAGGCATATCCAGGTATGTGTGTCACAAGATGGCCAGCTTTTCAAAGCAACATGATTTCACATTATTCTTTCAAAAAAGTCTATCCTACATATTTCTATGTTGTGGCTTGCAGCCTGACAACTGTGTGCCTTTATTGTATAGCATTGGTTTCAAGAGAAAGGAAGCTGAGAGCCTTTGGAATCCGGGAGGCACTTCTTAGGACTTTCTTCAACTTGGTAGTGGCATCAGCCATCTTCTTTGGAGTGGCCTGCTGGGGGAGCAGTATATCAACAAGGGACAGAAATAAACTTGACAAGCTGATTAGAAGGGCCAGCTCTGTCCTGGGGAGGCTACTGGACCCAGTGCAGGTGGTGGGTGACAGAAGGATACTGTCCGTGGTGAGCTCCATGCGGGAGAATAACTCCCATCCCATGCATGAGACTGTGATTGCGCTGGGCAGTACTGTTAGTGACCGACTGCTCCACCCTAGGTGTGAGAAGGAGCGCTATCGGAAGTCTTTCCTCCCCACCGCGGTTAGGCTGTACAACCAACACCGACTTAAGCGGAGATCATTACATACAGAGAACTGAAATATCTCTCTGCCTGTTAAATCCCCCCCCCCCCCCCCGCTACTTCCTATCTGTCTGTCGGCTATCAAAGTAGTGCCTCTCACCTTGGAACATTCCTGTACATGTTGTATTTGTATTTGTATCTGCTTATCTTATCTTATCTTTGCTGCTGTAACACACTGAATTTCCCCACTGTGGGACTATTAAAGGACTATTATTATTATTATTATTAAATTTTAGCTACAGTAAGAGTGGACACATCCAAATGTACAAGTTAAAGTGTCCTGAATAATATTCTTTATCCCTGTTACAAATTATACATGTGACTATTTCCTACTACCACAAATACAGCGTTTATCGTGGAAACAGATGTTGTAATAGGGTACTGCCTCTTCTGACTCTGTTGATGTCTGTTATTCCTATTATCACAGTGAATAGAGAACAAGTAGAGAAATATGATCTCAGTCACATGCTTGTCCACTTTAGTCAGTCACAGTGCTAGGAAAAAGAGTGACAGTATCTTCATACTGGACTTTGTTCTCCATGTTTGTGCAGAACACAGTAAATTGCAAGCTAAAATCCTAGCGTGCCTCACTGCTTTGTTACTCCTATTTTCTTATGTTTTGTTGCACTATAGCCCCTTCACAACCAAAGACATACATGTACATCATTGGTTATATGAGGCAGTATATAGCAGGCTCACAAGCTAAGCCCGCTTCATACCTGGTGGGTGACAGCGCTGTTACAAGATCTAAACCATTAGTATAAGGCTGTTACCATTTTGCAACGGGAACTAAAAATAAATGTAAACATAAACGTATTTGGTATTTTCATGTCTGTAAAAATTCTGAACTAACTATCATGTTAGTTATGCTGCACAATAAATGCCATAAGTTATACCAAAGGCCAAAATTGTTGTTTTCTGGTCACCTCATCTCCTATAAAAATAATTAATAAAAAGTGATTCAAATATTGCATGTACCCCAAAATGGTAAAAATACAGCTAGCCCCACAAAAAAAGTTATAGGTGTTAGATAAAACAAGTTTTTTTTATTTGTTTAAAAGTTGTAAAACAGCACAGTGAACAACATAAAGCCAAAACCCAAAAAGCAATTGTATGTTTCCCATTCCACCTTACAAATTATGTTTTCTCTGTTGTGCAATACATTATATGAAACATTGAATAATACTATTAATGAATACAACTTTTTTCACAAACATCAACCTATATGGATATGTTGACAGATAAATAGAAAAGTTATGTCTCTTGGAAGATGGGAAGGAAAAAAGAAAAAACTAAAAATTGACAAAGTCCTCAAGGGTTTAAAGAAAAGCTGCTTTCTTTGGCATCACAGCAATCACTGATTGATTTTCAGGCCATAATGTATGATAATGGCAACTTGCAGCGGTAATGTCTGGAAATGTACCAGGAATAACAGATTTCACTTACATTTTTACTTTGGATTCCAGTGGCTGCTGGCAGCTAAGGTACTTTTCAGTATTATTATCTATATCCATGTCCTCCTGATGACTGTAGAAACATATAAAATAAGTCAGAATTAAAATCAAGTAGTCACAAAGAAAAATAATCACATTTGGAAAAAGCTAAATATTAGGGGGTGTTTACACAAAAATTTTACACTGATTTGGGGGCTTTTAGAACCAATAAAATATTTTTCCCTTCCATGTTACAGAAGTCATACTTTTATCCCATATCAACTGGAACCCTGAAGATCATGAGAATGTGGGTCCAGAGACTGCTTAAACCCTTACCAACATCCGCCGTAATAGTACTTAAAGATGGCTGCCGCTCTGCCATAGCTACCGGGTCTCTGCTACAATGTACTGTGGAGACCCGGAACTAATGCCATTGGCATTGCAGGCAAGGACACCCAACCAAAGTAGAAAAATGGTCCCCGGGCCGATCCCCACTAGCTCCGTAGCTTTACGGTTACTTCAGCAGCCGGGAGCCTTATGAAGCCTTCCAGGCCTGCAATAGTTATATTAATATCGAGGCTGGTCACCATATAACATATCAAAACTCGCATAGACTGCAATACAGTTGTACTGCAGTCTATTGGACCTGCAGTCAAAAGATTGCAGGTTCAAGCTCCCTAGGGGGGCTAATAAAATAGTAGAAAATAAATTTTAAAAAGTTAAAAAAATATAAAAAAAACAAAAAAATAAAAGTTCAAATCACCCCTTTCCCTAGAATACATATAAAACAAAAAATTACAGTGAAACACATACATCTTAGGTATCTGTGTATCTGGAAACGCTTGGTCTACAAACTTATTACAATATTTTTCCCGTACGGTGAGCGTCATAGCAGGAAAAAAAATCAAAAGTGCCAAAGCGCCATTTTTTTGCTGTTTCGCCTCTGATAAAAATTTGAATAAAAAGTGATCAAAGCATTCCCCAAAATTGTATAACTAAAAAGTACACCTGGCCCCACAAAAAAAGACGCCCTATGCATCCCCGTACAGGGAAATATAAAATAGTTACAGGTGTCAGAATATGGCGACTTACAGCTTCCCAGTACATTGCATAGAATGATATATGGTACCATTATGAAGAACAATTTGTCCCACAAGCATTAAGCCCTCATATGGCTCTGTGAATGGAAAAATAAAATAGTTGTGGGGTTTGGAAGGAGGGGAGTCAAAAACTAAAAATGTCACCAGCGGGAAGGATTTTGCAGATGGCTGTTGCACAATCACATTGCTTCGTTCGGTTGCTCAACTACTGGACTGTTATACTAGGCTTCTCTTCAGCAGTCCTATAAAGATGAATCCCCATTCCTTTTATAAGATGGGGTACCATCCACTCCTTGGCCCCAGTACAAAATCTATACCAGGTCCAAACTATAAAGTATTGTTTACAGTACTAGTTTCCTCATGTTGGGAAGAGACAACTTGTGGGGCCATAGGGCTCCTGGACTGTAGTGTGACCACACCCTCTGCACCCTCTCTAGTTACACCCCTGTAGTCATCATCTGATCCAGAAATAGAGGATAACTTGGTAGTCCCTTTAATGTACATGTTTGAAATATAGTTAGAGGGTAAGTTCACCTTTCTACAAAACAGGCCCCTTCATGGATTTGTTCAAACGAGTGCTGAAGCCTTCCGACTTCTTCCTAGAAAAGAAAAAGATGGATGTCTAGTACTTGTTCATTAGCATTTCATGCAAATCTCTGCTTGAGAACTGACCTTTATTTTATATTTGCAAAATAATGTATACATTTTAAACATGCAAAAAAAAACAGCGTGCTGAGAAATATATGGAAACTGGAATTGCCTGCCAATGAGTTTGACAGACAGGTAAAGGAAAACAAGATACATATCAATGCTGATTATTTCCCAGGGCTGACCTTGTCAATAGCTAATTTGCTGCATAACCCATTCAGTGCCACAACAGAATTAAACATATCAATCCTTAGACCATTATCTGTAGAATTATGACAGATATATGCATTTAGATCGGCTTTCCTATAATTGCTCCTTAACCCCACTCTCCTTACATTTGCTTTTGTGGCTAATCCATTTGTGCTTCAATAAAGAGCTGGAGTAGGATTCAGAAACAGAGAGAGACGTCTGACAAGTGGATTTTTCCTTGCACCATTCAAATGATTCTTTTCATATTAAAATGTCTGCATACATCAAGATATTCTGAGTCCCCGAACATCTGAGTGACAATGGGATATGACTGGCAGCCACAGAAAGATAAATGGTGCCTTTTTGAACTCCGGAATGCTAGAGGCGTGAATATTTTGTTGGTTTTAATGAAGTAAAAATTTGAAGAAAATATTGCTTTTGCTTTACTCTGAGCAGTTTTTGCTTAAAGGAGAAGGATATGGTTCTCAGTTATTTTTCATTATTTTTTCCTTTTTTCCTTTGAATTCTGATAGTAATCATCCATCAATGAACTCCAGAGCCCACACAAAAATTCAGGTGGGTTCTTAATCTTCCACTGTGTTTTAATAACCTCAGGCAAAAACTGGTTGGAAAATCATCTAGTTTTAGAAAATTGAATACAGTACATTCAGTACAGCTGAAGCTTAGGCGGATTTCACAGGTATAGTATGATTGGATTGTAGTGTCTGTATTATACGGAAGTATGGAGAGCGAAGTACAGAAGTCAGGTATTGTAACCAATACTAAGACAAATTTACTATGGTAAAATCACTTTTTGGCTAAGGCCCATGTTGCCAAAATCACAGCTTTTTTCATGTAGATTTTGCTGCCTTTTTTTCTGAGCCAAACCTAGTATTGGCTACAGAGGGAATGGGAAATATCTAGGAAGCTCTTAGACTTCTCCCTTCTGCTCAGTCAAGTCCTGGCTTTGGCTCAAAAACAGCAGCAATATCTGCAACAAAAAAGAAGATTTTCCACAACATGGGGCCCTTAGGCTTTGGATTGTCTTCTATTGCTGTCTAATAAACATATTGTCTAGTGATTCCAAATTACCTTTAACCGAACTCATAATGGTGTACAAACATAAGAAAAGGCATACTCCCCTACTGATCCCCATGGATCCAGTTCCATGGAGGCCCAGGTCTTCTACCCTTTTTCCTTATCTTCCTTGACACACAGAAAAGACTGTTCAGCTAATCACTTGCTGAGGTAGGTCACCACTGTGGCCATTGACTGGCTGAGTGATCAATGAAACCAATGAAGGGAAGTGATAGGAGATTAACATCTGCATGCCTTTTATTATGTTTGTACACTATTGTAAGCTGCTTTACATAAAATTTGTATTAGTTAAAAAACCCATTAAGTACAGGGAGGCAGGTGTGTAATACAGACCCGAAAAAGTACAATCTGTGTTTATGGTGTTCAGTGCATGTAGCCTTTAAGAAAATTACAAATGCATTAAAGGGGTATTGTGTCATTAAACATTGATCACCTTTGCACTGGATTGGTGATAAATGCTATATTGTTGGGGGTCCAACTGCTGGTCCCTACCAGCTGCAAGACTGTGACTAAGAAGAGTTTGAATGGAGTGGTGGTCTCCAATAATATATGTATTCATGATAAAGTAACTACTTCCAGTAGTTTTTTTGCCATAGATGATGTCATATATGTCATCTATTGTTGTCTAAAACTAGGGCTGCATGGTGATCTTACCACCTGTTACAAGTCTAAAATTTGATAATGCTACACTGCTGCATAATGAAACTTAATATGGTTGTATTGCCTTGATCATTGCCACATGACACCACTCGTAGTAGTTTCCCAGTCACAGCAACCTGCAAGTCGCAACACAACCTTATTCACTTTTATAATGCAACAATGTATCATATGAAGTTGTGATGTTTGGTCACACAACAGGGGCGTGGCCAGGATTGCCACATAGCCCTAGCCTAATTTATAGGTGATTTTAACTCAGCTACCTATAGCACAATGCTCACATCTCCTGCTTCATGAAAGCTCAGTAACCACAAGGCAGCAAGCGTGTGATAAGCAAATAGCTTCTGACATGCCTCAAGATGACATCATTCATTTATACATGAAGAGACATTATTTGTTGAGACTGTAATAAGAAAACTACAATAACAGGCAGTAAATGTTTGAATAATTCAAATGTGCGGCAGTCAGAAAATCTATACTAATTTCAGTTTTGCACCATTGAACATGAAGTATTGATTAGTGCTCAATTGCAGCTAAATTTATGAAGCTAGCTATGGTGGCGTGTACACATAACCAGATTAGTTTGCTCCTGACTAATATAGGAGGGTTCATGTGAACGGGAGGTGTTTTGATGCTACATCATTCCAAAATGTTCACATTTGCCATATAGGTAGATGAAAAAAAACAACAACATTTTATATATATATATTATATATGTATAATTTATTTTTTTTTTTTTTTTTAAGTTCAAGGGACATTTTGCTGCGGAGTAGGCATAGGCACATACAGTGGTGGAACACAGAGCCATCAGTTCCATATTCCACCATTGGGGCTTCAACTGATGATGTCTGTGGTATGGAGATGAGCGCCAAGCAGGAGACAGCACTAGAGCAGAGCCTACAGGCAGCTCCATGGGAATAGGGCAAGGTAATCATTATATTATGTGGGAGCGACTTGAGGGGACATTATATTATGTGGGGGTCACTGAGGGGTAATTATGTCATGTGGGAGCCACTGAGGGGATATTATACTATGTTGGAGCCACTGAGGTGTCATTATATCATGAGGGGGCCACTGAGGGGACATTAAACTGTGTGGAGCCACCAAGGTGGCATTATACTGTATGGGCAGCATAATACTATGAGGGACCACTTGGGAGCATTATAATGTGTGGTGGAAAGTAAGGAGCCAACATCACTATATTCTATACATTGAAGTGCACTATTACTGTGTGTACAAAGGCTTTTTAAGAAATGAGTGGGGTCAAAAGGGACAAATAATGTGGTTAGGTAAATGACTTAAAATAAAAAAAATTGCATCTGCGTGCTGTGCGCACTACTTCACTTGTCCATCTTTGTGTCCTCTGAAAGTTGGGAAGTATGGCACTTATGAAACTTAGCTACATAGAGCTAAGTAGAAAACAGCATACAAATGCTAACTATAGAAAAACATGAGGGATAATTACTTGAGATTCACTAATAAGTCTGTAGGATTCAGTATCCAAGCTGCAAATCATCCACTTAGGCTAAAGATCTATGTGTTCTATATTTCCCACACATACAGTGAAATACTATCAATCCCAAAATACTTATTAGCAGATTTCTGGACTCGGCAGCAGTTTTATAATGAATTATCATGCTGTTCTCATAAGAGTGATTAAAAACAAATCTCAGCACTCATAATATTCACGAATGGTAAGCAAGAGTCACTGTCACGGAATTAACTGCATGGAATATACAAATAAAAAAGAGACTAGAACGTAATATTGGCAAAGAAACAAGGCTGTTAATAGGATAGTGTTCTACAGGAGGCAGGTTATTATACAGCCAGGCATAACATTATACAGACACTGCTTAGTATTACTATATATTATCATTAGAGATGAAGCATAGCTTTCCTCAGCCAGGTCTCTAAAGGTCTGTTATGTCATCATATAATGAGAGCAGCTGTTAAATATTTAATAACCACTGCAGGAACTCTGATCATTAAGACTGGAAATTGCTATTAAAAATACTATGGAAGTGTATTGATGCAATTTATTGAACTCATTACATCTCACCTTCCATGCACACGTCACAGTCACACATGTTTAATCAAGGGTAATGTGTTTTCGTGTATTACATTCTGTCATGCTTGAGGAAAAGACTCCTTTTACAAAGGCTTGCAAGGCTCTGTTCACATTAGTGTCATGGCTTCTGTTTTTAATGGCACCATGACAGCTTTGATGGATTTGTCCTGCCCACAAGACTCATAAGGTGAGAGTGAGAACAAATTTAAATAAAAAAAAAATTACATGTTATACTGAATCTTTTCCCACAAAAATACACCTGCACCGCTCCTCCTACTCTATAACCTGCAACCCACTTATTGGACTGCATGTTTAATGTGACAGGTTCTCTTTAAGGCCCCCAATTTTTTACTACAATGATTTACATGGGTTATCCACATATAGACATATATAAGATATTTCATAATATAATATATATATTAAACAGGCACTGACATTTCTAGAAACTTTAAATAAATGAATAGGATAGGCAAGCAAAAGAACCATTGTAATATATCTTATCACAGAGAAATGTCTCTTATCAGCCTGTTTTGCTGCTTCCAGTCCCTCTGCTAAAATTACTTTCACTGTGAAAATCACTGCACTATCCATCTCGAGAAAAATTGCAGGTCACATGATTAAGATTACTTCTATAGATGTCTATGGACGTCTATAGAAATTGAAGGGAAGGAATTAATAGGAAGTGTAGGAAATAAGAGCTATATATGAAGTTTTCTATCACAACCAAAGTACATTACTTAGTACAGGTCATTACTTCTTTATATACAGTGCCTTGCGAAAGTATTTGGCCCCCTTGAACTTTTCAACCTTTTGCCACATTTCAGGCTTCAAACATAAGGATATAAAATTTTAATTTTTTTGGTGAAGAATCAACAACAAGTGGGACACAATCGTGAAGTGGAACGAAATTTATTGGTTATTTTAAACTTTTGTGAAAAATAAAAAACTGAAAAGTGGGGTGTGCCAAATTATTTGGCCCCCTTAAGTTAATACTTTGTAGCGCCACCTTTTGCTGCGATTACAGCTGCAAGTCGCTTGGGGTATGTCTCTATCAGTTTTGCACATCGAGAGGCTGAAATTCTTGCCCATTCTTCCTTGGAAAACAGCTCGAGCTCAGTGAGGTTGGATGGAGAGCGTTTGTGAACAGCAGTTTTCAGCTCTTTTCACAGATTCTCGATTGGATTCAGGTCTGGACTTTGACTTGGCCATTCTAACACCTGGATACGTTTATTTGTGAACCATTCCATTGTAGATTTTGCTTTATGTTTGGGATCATTGTTTTGTTGGAAGATAAATCTCCGTCCCAGTCTCAGGTCTTTTGTAGACTCCAACAGGCTTTCTTCCAGAATGGTCCTGTATTTGGCTCCATCCATCTTCCCATCAATTTTACCCATCTTCCCTGTCCCTGCTGAAGAAAAGCAGGCCCAAACCATGATGCTGCCACCACCATGTTTGACAGTGGGGATGGTGTGTTCAGGGTGATGAGCTGTGTTGCTTTTACACCAAACATATCGTTTTGCATTGTGGCCAAAAAGTTGGATTTTGGTTTCATCTGACCAGAGCACCTTCTTCCACATGTTTGGTGTGTCTCCCAGGTGGCTTGTGACAAACTTTAAATGAGACTTTTTATGGATATCTTTGAGAAATGGCTTTCTTCTTGCCACTCTTCCATAAAGGCCAGATTTGTGCAGTGTACGACTGATTGTTGTCCTATGGACAGACTCTCCCACCTCAGCTGTAGATCTCTGCAGTTCATCCAGAGTGATCATGGACCTCTTGGCTGCATCTCTGATCAGTCTTCTCCTTGTTTGCGATGAAAGTTTAGAGGGACGTCCGGGTCTTGGTAGATTTGCAGTGGTCTGATACTCCTTCCATTTCAATATGATCGCTTGCACAGTGCTCCTTGAGATGTTTAAAGTTTGGGAAATCTTTTTGTATCCAAATCCGGCTTTAAACTTCTCCACAACAGTATGACGGACCTGCCTGGTGTGTTCCTTGGTCTTCATGATGCTCTCTGCGCTTTAAACAGAACCCTGAGACTATCACAGAGCAGGTGCATTTATACAGAGACTTGATTACACACAGGTGGATTTTATTTATCATCATCAGTCATTTAGGACAACATTGGATGATTCAGAGATCCTCACTGAACTTCTGGAGTAAGTTTGCTGCACTGAAAGTAAAGGTGTGAATAATATTGCACGCCCCACTTTTCAGTTTTTTATTTTTTACAAAAGTTTAAAGTAACCAATAAATTTCGTTCCACTTCACAATTGTGTCCCACTTGTTGTTGATTCTTCACCAAAAAATTAAAATTTTATATCTTTATGTTTGAAGCCTGAAATGTGGCAACAGGTTGAAAAGTTCAAGGGGGCCGAATACTTTCGCAAGGCACTATATGTCCAGCATGATCCTGGGGCTGTTCCTTGACAGAGAGTGATACAGTGCACTTGCACTGAGCCCTGTGATAGCGGGACAGTCTTGCATTTGCTGTTCTGGACAGTGGGTCCGGGCTGCGTTTTTTTTTCTTTGTTTTATATATACAGTGGGGGCAAGTGAAGGGGGACATGACATTGTGGAAGCAACCTGTGGGAGATATGAAACTGTGGAGACAACCAGGGTGGGACATGAAACTGTGGGGACAACCTGGGGGGAGGCATAAAACTATGGGGGCAACATGAAACTATGGGGGCAACCTGGAGGGGGGACATGAAACTGTGGGGACAGCCAGAAGAGGGTAAATGAAACTGTAGGGGCAACCTGGGGGGCATAAAACTATGGGGGCAGCCTGGAGAGGGGACATGAAAATGGTGCAATTGGAGGGGAGCATTATAATATAATGTCTGAGGGGCCACTGAGGTGGGACAGGTTAATGTCTGAGGAGTCACTGGGGAGCAGGTTAATAGGTAAGGTGATGCATACAGGGGCATTTGACTGTGTGATAGGCGACTGAAGGACATTACTGTATATTGTATGGGGCTGCTAGGGAGGCATTACACTGTGTGAGGTCTAGTAAGGGGCATTATACCATGTGGGGGCCATTGAGGGGACATTATAATTGGTAAGGTCAGGTATTTCTAAGTCACTTATTTCTAAGTCACTTATAAAACCTTTGCACTGGGCCCACCAATGTGTTAAAACAGCTCTGCAGAGCAGATAGAGGTGAAAACTGCTAAATAACACAAAATATGGCATATAATGTCCAGATACAGGTTACTTTTCACGTACATACAGTATATAGCTTATCAAAGCTTATCCTGAAGTCAAGAGAAAAGATAAGAGGAAATGTAAGGAAGAACATAGTTGTATTTATATTAGAAACTGAATGCTATTCAATGACAGACATTAAATTCAAGGATGCCTTACATGAAACAATTATTATTTAGTTCTATAAACCTAGGAGCATTCATTGCATTCAGAATTGTTTGCTGAGAGTTTAACAGATTTGTTATAAATGCACATTCAGCAAACAAGTCTTAGAGTGGATTTGAGGAAATGTATTAAATAATTCCATATTATCAATGCACTGAGAGCAATTTCAGAACCCTCTTTTCCAGTGGTCAATGAAAATTAAGGTTCCTCTAGCATGGAAAAAGACCAGCTAGGGCTAGAAGGTATTTATCCTAAACTGTATAATCACAGATTGACATAATCTGGGTGATGACCCAAGTAATATTATATTACTGCACACAATGATATTCATTTTGCTGGTTATTAGATCCTGCAAAGACCTTATCAGAAAGATTTACAGATAACAAATGACAGCTTATTAAATGTATTATGTGGAGCACAAGCAAAAGAAAATACAAGACAATAGGTGCAGATAATAATTTTCCTGCCAAGAAGTAATTAAGAATATGAATGTGATGTATAATCATGTAACAGCAATTCCCAATTAACGGTTCATCAGGGAAATCTCGTGGCCATTAGGATATTATATTAGGGCCGCTCTTCTATGTAAATCTTAGCACTGCAGTAAAGGCTGTAGTGCAAGAGTAGGTTTTTATATATTATTGTTTCTTGCTCTGTAGTCATTCTAGTCTAGATTGTAACGGCCCTTTATTACACCTATGGGATCAACTTCTCACTTGATTAAATAGTTAACTTTTACGCATAGCCATTTTCGCTATAATCCAGCTCACTGTGTCCAGTCAAGTCAATAATCATGATATGTAAATATACTGAATGTAATATAATGGATAACCACAGACAATTATTTGACCTGCTCAAATCACTTTAAGGCAACATATCAAGAGTGCTATACTGTATAAGTGCTTATTCACAGGACAGGATTCTCCAGCCATGTGATACCTATTGTAATAACAGCCTGCACATAACCCCATAAACACTAACAGATCTAGTCACATGACCATTTTTTTATGGTCCATGTGATCAATCTGTTAAATAATAGAACATGTCATTTCCCAGGCCGTTTTCCCGGATCCTTCAATAGATTCAAGTCTATGAGGGATCCATGAAAAAGGGGTTACCCTTGGGTGTACACCCGGCCGTGAAAAAAGTACTTTTTCACGGCCGACTGCGCTGCACGTTTGTGTAAATAAGCACTAAGGCTGGGGACACATGAGGAATACAAGAATGACATGTGGATAAGACCTAAGCCTGTCATGGGAAATATGTTTCTTTGTAAATAGCTAAAATGATCATATCAAATATATATCATTGTGTTGTCTGTCTGAATAGGGTAAAAAAAAATTTTAAAGTGTGTTTGAGCACTCATAACTAGAACAGTATCTAAAAAAAGTACAAGTTTATCTTTCATACTGCTCTTCTGTATAAAATATGCTCCAAATTTACGCTCCAAAGTAAAACATAGTAAAATATGCACAGATATCTTGTGGGTCAGTGAGGAGAAAACAACCATTTGTAGAGAATTTCCAGCACACTTTCGTTCTGTTAACTTCTTTACTTTATATCTTCAAGAAAATTAATAACCAGCAATGCAGAAAGGTGTCAATAAGATTTGATAATTCTATACTTTGCTGGACATTTGTTACCACGAGGATATACAGTACAGACCAAAACTTTGGACACACCTTTTCATTCCAAGAGTTTTCTGCATTTTCATGACTATAAAAATTGTAGATTCACACTGAAGGCATCAAAACTATGAATTAACACATGTGGAATTATATACTTAACAAAAAAGTGTGAAGCAACTGAAAATATGTCTTATATTCTAGGTTCTTCAAAGTAGCCACCTTTTGCTTTGATTACTGCTTTGCACACTCTTGGCATTCTCTTGATGAGCTTCAAGAGGTAGTCACCTGAAATGGTCTTCCAACAGTCTTGAAGGAGTTCCCAGAGATGCTTAGCACTTGTTGGCCCTTTTGCCTTCACTCTGCGGTCCAGCTCACCCCAAACCATCTCGATTGGGTTCAGGTCTGGTGACTGTGGAGGCCAGGTCATCTGGCGTAGCACCCCATCACTCTCCTTCTTGGTCAAATAGCCCTTACACAGTCTGGAGGTGTGTTTGGGGTCATTGTCCTGTTGAAAAATAAATGATGGTCTAACTAAACGCAAACCGGATGGAATAGCATGCCGCTGCAAGATGCTGTGGTAACCATGCTGGTTCAGTATTCCTTCAATTTTGAATAAATCCCCAACAGTGTCACTAGCAAAGCACCCCCACACCATCACACCTCCTCCTCCATGCTTCACGGTGGGAACCAGGCATGTAGAGTACATTCGTTCACCTTTTCTGCGTCGCACAAAGACACGGTGGTTGGAACCAAAAATCTCAAATTTGGATTCATCAGACCAAAGCACAGATTTCCACAGGACTAATGTCCATTCCTTGTGTTCTTTAAACCAAACAAGTCTCTTCTGCTTGTTGCCTGTCCTTAGCAGTGGTTTCCTAGCAGCTATTTTACCATGAAGGCCTGCTGCACACAGTCTCCTCTTAACAGTTGTTGTAGAGATGTGTCTGTTGCTAGAACTCTGTGTGGCATTGACCTGGTCTCTAATCTGAGCTGCTGTTAACCTGCGATTTCTGAGGCTGGTGACTCAGATGAACTTATCCTCCGCAGCAGAGGTGACTCTTGGTCTTCCTTTACTGGGGCGGTCCACATGTGAGCCAGTTTCTTTGTAGCGCTTGATGGTTTTGGCCACTGCACTTGGGGACACTTTCAAAGTTTTCCCCAATTTTTCAGACTGACTGACCTTCATTTCTTAAAGTAATGATGGCCACTCGTTTTTCTTTACTTAGCTGCTTTTTTCTTGCCATAATACAAATTCTAACACTCCATTCATTAGGACTATCAGCTGTGTATCCACCTGACTTCTGAACAACACAACTCATGGTCCCAACCCCTTTTATAAGGCAAGAAATCCCACTTATTAAACCTGACAGGGCACACCTGTGAAGTTAAAACCATTTCAGGTGACTACCTCTTGAAGCTCATCAAGAGAATGCCAAGAGTGTGCAAAGCAGTAATCAAAGCAAAAGGTGGCTACTTTGAAGAACCTAGAATATAAGACATATTTTCAGTTGTTTCACACTTTTTTGTTAAATATATAATTCCACATGTGTTAATTCATAGTTTTGATGCCTTCAGTGTGAATCTCCAATTTTTATAGTCATGAAAATACAGAAAATTCTTGGAATGAGAAGGTGTGTCCAAACTTTTGGTCTGTACCGTATGTCAGAGATCGGGGTTTCATACCCAAGATATATCCACTTACTGTGTACCAATTCTGTGGGTATCTGTACACCTCTTCGCTTCCACACTCTCTTCCAGCTCACCTGCCACATCAGGCTACACAGGAGTGTAGCTCTCTTTTACACTCATGCATCCACACAAAGCTGCCACCACTCACCACTTTACAGTAAGACGAAACACTAGTATACCCACACCACACACACAAAGCACACAATAGGGGTAACATGGCTGAGCGATATTTACTCTTTGGAATTGGGGGACATTAGAGCCACATGACAATCCTATTAAATTTTAGATTTAATATACATAAATAGGTACAGAGCATTAACAATAGCAAGATGGAATAAAACATATAAATTCATACAATGTGCAATAAAAGGAGAATAAAAGTACAGACCTGGTTTTAAGTCTGGGACAGAATTCACACTAGCTCCAAAGAATCTGACAACAGGGTCCTGTGCCAAAAGGCTTTTTACATACCTTTAGCTCTCCTCACTTCCTGTGACCTCCCATCTGTGATGCTATAATTTAATCTTTGATCAAAATACAGACCTTTTGATCAGCTAGGTCTGGGGTGGCAATGTCTGCAATGGTCAGTAACCCTGGCTTGCTAATGAGATGACCACTAATTGAATTATCACCTGGGACTAGTTCTCTCTCTGAGCTTCCTGGATTGCACATTGTAATTACTGCACACATTACACAGGCTGTGCTGACACATTGAGGCAAACTCCTCTGCAACACTGAACACAACAGTTAAAATATATTTGTACAAAAATGATAAAATAAATTTGTACACAGTATGATATATACATATTTCATCACAATATGGAATAAAAAAAGTTATGATTTTGTAGAACAAAAGTGTAATGGAAATTCTATACACACTCCTAATATTAGCTACAAAAAAATCAAAAACTGCACAAGAACTATCTTGTGTGAACACAGCCAATTGAAAGCTTCTTTCTCCAGGGTTTTATACTGATTGCCAGATTTAGAGTTGGGAAGGAATTTTTTTTACCCGGATGTGTGGCAATTGGATCAACACTGTAGGGTTATAGGTTGGACTTGATGGATTTGTGTCCTTATTCATCCTCATCTACTAAGTTCTGCTTTTTATTGCAGTCAACAGTTTATTTCCTAGTAGTATTCCCTAAGGCTACATTCGCATTTGTGCCTCTTTGCCGCAATGTTTGCCTGAAATTGGCAGACAAAAAAATTCTGCGCGCAAAACATTTTTGTCCGCCGGTCTCAGTTTTAAAACGACAGACACCCGACGGACCCCACTATAGTCATTGAACTCCGTGTGTAACAGCTATTTTAATGGTCCACCTATCCATTGTTCTGGTCCTCTGACAGACCGGAACAGCGGATAGCCATTGCTAATGTTGCTAATGTGATCTTAGTTTAAGCAGCTCGATTGTCTTGACCAGCACAGTCTTCAGCTGCAGCTTAGTAGAGAAAAGTTAATCTTACTTTGCATAATGATCCAATTTAGATTAATGAAACTTCAATACTGGCCAGAAACTTAATTTGAAGATTGTTTTTGAAAATTTTTTTGGAAGTATTATTTAGAATTTTTAAAATGCATTGCTTTTGCTGAAATAAACCTGTTATATTTCTTAAATATAAATAACCCCTTTCACAGTTGTAAGCTGAGCCACAAAGGTCTGGAAGAAGTCAATGCTATCATGACTGTACATCTGCTCTATTCCATTATTCAAAGAAAACTTCATTGATCCCTGACACCGCACTGGGGATTATGCAGTTGATGTAAAAGAAACAATTTAGAAAAGTGTTTAGACTGCAAGTAAAAAGGCTGTAGAATATTTAAATAAAATATTATGCTCGATGTGTATATATACCTAAAATATATTGCATCATTTTCCCCACCGGGCCTGTAATCAATTCCTTGCAGCATGTGGTCTTTGCAAGCAGGTGCAATAAAAATCAAACAGAAGCAGCGCTGCAGGTTTTCACAATGAATAATTTATTACTCCCAGCACAGTTACTCACCATAATTAATAGGCAGCAGAATGTTTGGAGAAAGTACAGTAACTCTTTTCTAATCTAAATATAATTTACTAAGCCATAAACACTAACCTCTCTTATCTCTGGTGGTCACATTAGAAAATTATTTAGCTACTTGCTCACTTTTTTGCTGGCTGTGACTCAAATATTTTAGGATGGAAACCTGTTTGATAATCTGAATAATTAGAAACACATTTTTAAAGAAAGGAAACTAAGTGTTAGATAATAAAAAACAATATTTGTCTTATTCTGCCCCATAGTGAAGCCTAATACCACCACACCATAATGATACTACATAGTGCTCACTATATAGCTCTCTGGAGATGGAGGAAATTCATCAATATGGGTGGAGTGGGGTAGGGATCAGGGTGGGCCAAGGTGTCCCCGCCTCAGCCCGACAGATTTATTATAACTGACGCCAATTTTCTGGTATGAGTTAGAATGGAAATCTATGCCAGTTTCTACCTGGCGTAGATTTCCATTCTGGCACAGGGATATCCAACAGATTTATAAAGAGGCCACTACCTCTCTTGTTACCTGCACCAGTTGGGCTGTTTAAGATTCACGCACGATACGGTAGGCTTTATAAATATGCTTCAATCTGTGTAGTACTGGCTAGAGCTAGACTAGGCTGCAAAGTCTCCCTATTCTTCACCATTAATCCCTGCAATATTCCCAGATCCCAATCCCCAAAATAGTCACCAGTTGGTGTGAATAGCACTGAAGGAGCAGTAGCTTAGTCAGGAACCGAGTCAGTGGCCCTTAACAGAGAGTAATCTAGATATGAATGGTCAACTAGACAAGAGCATAGGCAGTAGATTTCCAGGGGTCAGATGCAGGTACCATGCAAAGAATACCAATGGCAAGAAAAGAGCAATATCCAGGCTGAGCTTAAGGTCAAAGTCATTCAGAAGTCAAGATCAGGATCAGTACTAGAGCCAGGAATGTTGTGAACCTTAATCAGCAAGGCATGAAACGCTGCCTTCCCTTGCAATATACAGCCAGACCTGACGTCACCTACAAGCTCATGTTGTAATAAGCATGTCACCGCCAACCATTATAAGGAGGAGAGCCATAGTCAACAAGGCCACAACTAACATCAGGAAATTGTTTCTTGATGTTCACAAACTGGACACAAATGGCAGCTGCTTGGTGGGTCTCAATGCTGGAGCAAGGTGAAGTGAACAACACTTACATACAGTAGTACTGCCATAGCATGCCTACAGAATGGTGTAATGTATTGAATGCATGACAGCACCATGCAATAACTACATAATCAGGGCTAGAATTGGGGGGGGGGGGCAAACTGGCCAATTGCCCAGGGCCCAAACCCCAAAGGGGCCCCTGGGATCCGGAGCCTGATGACTCCGGATCCCGGACTCAGGCCCAGCCATATCAATAACAGAAAGGGACCCAGCGTCATGTGCCGCAGGGCCCCTTTCCGAGGTGAGTAAAAATAATGGGGTGTGCTTCACGTAACCGCTGAGGCCCAATCACAGGCTTCAGCGGTGATGTCCACAACATGTGACATCAGCCGCAGAGAAGAGGAAGCCGGCGGGGATAGCGGAGCTTCGCGAGGAGGCCCAGGAGAGGTAAGGCAAGGTGAGTATAACTGTTTGTTATTTTCCCTTACCTCTCCGGGCCTTCGCTTATTATACTCTGGGGTCTGAAGAGACCCCAGAGTATAACATAACACTAGCACTAAGGGAGTCTGTAAGGCCACTGTGGAGCATTATACTGGGAAGGTCCCTCTGGATAGCATATTATACTGTGTAGGGCCACTGTGGAGTATTATACTGGGGGGTCCCTCTGGATAGCATATTATACTGTGTAGTGCCACTGTGGAGTATTATACTGGGGGGGGGCCCTCTGGAGAGCATATTATACTGTTTTGGGCCACTGTAGTGGAGCATTATACTGGGGGAACCTCTCTGGGCAGTATATTATACTGTGTGGAGACCATTCTGGAGCATGTTATACTATGTGGGGTCACTGTGGAGCATTATTCTGAGGGGCCATCTGCAGAGCATATTATATTGCGTGGCAACACTGTGGGGCATTATTCAGGGGGGGAACTAAGGAGCATTATACTAGGGGGCTCTCTAGGGAGTATATTATACTGCGTGGGGCCTACTGTGGAGCATTATACTAGGGGGACACTCTGGGGAGTATAATATATTGCGTGGGGCCACTGTGGAGCAAAATACTGGGGGGTCACTGTGGAGCATTATACTAACAGGGGCCCTCTGGGGAGCATATTATACTATGGGCCACTGTGGAACTTTATACTGGGGGGAAGGGGCAGTGTGGGGAGCCTGTTATACTGTGTGGGGCCACTGTGGAGTTTATTATATTGTGTGGGGCTTCTCAGGAGCATATTATACTCTGTGGGGCCATTGTAGAGCATTATACTGGGGGGGACTGTGGGGAGCATATTATACTGCGGGGGGACCCCTGTGGAGCATTATACTGGGGGAACCCCTTTGGGCAGTATATTATACTGTGTGGAGGCCATTGTGGAGCATGTTATACTGTGTTAGGCCACTGTGGAGCATTACAGTGCCTTGGGAAAGTATTCGGCCCCCTTGAACTTTTCAACCTTTTGCCACATTTCAGGCTTCAAACATAAAGATATAAAATTTTTATTTTTTGGTGAAGAATCAACAACAAGTGGGACACAATTGTGAAGTGGAATGAAATTTATTGGTTATTTTAAACTTTTGTAAAAAATAAAAAACTGAAAAGTGGGGCGTGGGGCATTATTCGGCCCCTTAAGTTAATACTATGTAGTGCCACCTTGTTGCTGCGATTACAGCTGCAAGTCACTTGGGGTAGGTCTCTATCAGTTTTGCACATCGAGAGACTGAAATTCTTGCCCATTCTTCCTTGGAAAACAGCTGGAGCTCAGTGAGGTTGGACGGAGAGCGTTTGTGAACAGCAGTTTTCAGCTCTTTCCACAGATTCTCGATTGGATTCAGGTCTGGACTTTGACTTGGCCATTCTAACACCTGGATACGTTTATTTGTGAACCATTCCATTGTAGATTTTGCTTTATGTTTGGGATCATTGTCTTGTTGGAAGATAAATCTCCGTCCCAGTTTCAGGTCTTTTGCAGACTCCAACAGGATTTCTTCCAGAATGGTCCTGTATTTGGCTCCATCCATCTTCCCATCAATTTTAACCATCTTCCCTGTCCCTGCTGAAGAAAAGCAGGCCCAAACCATGATGCTGCCACCACCATGTTTGACAGTGGGGATGGTGTGTTCAGGGTGATGAGCTGTGTTGCTTTTACGCCAAACATATCGTTTTGCATTGTGGCCAAAAAGTTCGATTTTGGTTTCATCTGACCAGAGCACCTTCTTCTACATGTTTGGTGTGTCTCCCAGGTGGCTTGTGGCAAACTTTAAACGAGACTTTTTATGGATATCTTTGAGAAATGGCTTTCTTCTTGCCACTCTTCCATAAAGGCCAGATTTGTGCAGTGTACGACTGATTGTTGTCCTATGGACAGACTCTCCCACCTCAGCTGTTGATCTCTGCAGTTCATCCAAAGTGATCATGGGCCTCTTGGCTGCATCTCTGATCAGTCTTCTCCTTGTTTGCGATGAAAGTTTAGAGGGACGGCCGGGTCTTGGTAGATTTGCAGTGGTCTGATACTCCTTCCATTTCAATATGATTGCTTGCACAGTGCTCCTTGGGATGTTTAAAGTTTGGGAAATCTTTTTGTATCCAAATCCAGCTTTAAACTTCTCCACAACAGTATCACGGACCTGCCTGGTGTGTTCCTTGGTCTTCATGATGCTCTCTGCACTTTAAACTGAACCCTGAGACTATCAAAGAGCAGGTGCATTTATACGGAGATTTGATTACACACAGGTGGATTATATTTATCATCATCAGTCATTTAGGACAACATTGGATCATTCAGAGATCCTCACTGAACTTCTGGAGTGAGTTTGCTGCACTGAAAGTAAGGGGGCCGAATAATATTGCATGCCCCACTGTTCAGTTTTTTATTTTTTACAAAAGTTTAAAATAACCAATAAATTTCGTTCCACTTCACAACTGTGTCCCACTTGTTGTTGATTCTTCACCAAAAAATAAAAATTTTATATCTTTATGTTTGAAGCCTGAAATGTGGCAAAAGGTTGAAAAGTTCAAGGGGGCCGAATACTTTCGCAAGGCACTGTATACTGGGGGGGGGGGCACTGTGGGATGCATATTATACTGTATGCAGTATATTATATTGTGTGGAGCTGCTGGGGATCATATTGTACTGTCTGGGGCCACTAAGAGGTAATATACTGTGTGGAGCCTTATTTACCATGTGGGGCCACTAGTGGGGGCTCAGGGGAGCATTTTATACTGTGTGGGTCCACTGTGGAGCATTATATACCATGTGGGGAAACTGTGGAGGGCTCAGGGGAGCATTTTATACTGTGGAGCATTATATACCATGTGGAGCATTATATTGTGGGGGGGGGCTCAAAATTCCTGCTGGCAGCCCTGTGTGCTATGTCTGCATCACAGCTCCCTCACTATAATTTTGCACAAACTTGTAGTGCTCCATGGCCATGTCATTCCCCATACAGTACTGTGCATGAACCGGCCATGGAGTTATTGGGGTCTGCACAGTACTATAGGGGCTGACTATACTGGGAACATACTCAGTAACACCAGATAGTCAGCACATATGTAAGACATCAGCAGAGGCGTAGCTAGGGGTTTAGCACGGGGGGGGGGCCAACATGTCCAAGTGGGCGCCCTACTTGGACATGTTCGTATACCAATACTATCAGTATACGGTGAGCGTATAGTGGTATATACCGGCTCTACACAGGGCTCTGCAGACGATTTAGGTGAATACAGTGCAGTAACATTTAGTGACTTACAGGTGACGTCTCTGACTAATCGTTCACATTCCGCATCTCTTTCACCTGGACGGCCATGACCACTTCTTCCAGTCTCTGTAAAGTTTGCAACACAGACATCTTTGGCTCCTCAATTTTCCAGGCACCTGACCCATATTGTCCTCACCTACACAAAGCCCCTATCCTGCTGCTACCCCCAATTATAAAATATATAATATAACCCCCCATAATGAATAATACCCCCAAGTGTATCTTTAAACTAATAACTTCCCTTTGCACCCCTTTAAGAGGACCTTTCACGTCCTCATGTATATGCTGTTTTACATACCGCTAGAAAGCCGACAGCGCGCTGAATTCAACGCACTGCTGGCTTTCCCGTTATATGCCCCGGGGCTGGAGATATCGGGGGTCTAAATTTCACCGTTCCCTGTCAGAAGGGCGTTCCTGACAGTCTAGTTGCGCTGTGAGGAACGCCCTCCCTTACAGTACCCGTCCATAGAATTGTACTGGGGTGTACTCAGCCAAGTGATGACGCTGAGCTGTGAGGAACGCCCCCCCAGTACAAGTCTATGGACGAGCACAGTCAGGGAGGGCGTTCCTCACAGTGTAACTAGACTGTCAGGATCTCCCTTTTGACAGTGAACGGTGAAATTTAGACCCCCGATATCTCCAGCCCCGGGGCATATAACGCGAAAGCCAGCAGTGCGCTGAATTCACTTATCACTTATAAGGGAGCTATTACTGATAAGGTGTAATATTATTTATAAGCAGGGACTATTATTTATAAGGAGGCGCTATAATAACTGATGACTGCGTGCAAAAATCTATTAGGTGGTACAAAGGTGCTCATTTGAATTATGTGTGGTAAAATGGGGCTTGTTATCACTTTTTTGTTGGCAGAAAGGAGGCGTTATTATAGGGGTTGTCACTGCAAGACGATGGTGTTGTTTGCATATTAGCATTTGGGGCCCCGTTTTTAATTTTGCCCAGGGCCCCACTTTGTCTAAAACCGGCCCTGTACATAATCCTACCATATAGTTGCTACCTAATTCTACCATATATTGAACACAAACAGTACCATACTGCGCCCACATAATACTGCCATACAGTGAATATGTGACAGTGAAATACACAGTTCAATAACTGTGATAAAAGTAATTTACTAATCTCCCAAAGCCAATTCTTTTTTTAGTAATAACGTAATTCTAGATGAAATAGTAAATACAGCGAAGAAAACTTATTTTATATACTAATTATTATATATTAAAGTTAGCTGTCCCCTTCCAAACTGTAAAATCTCCATCTCCTAAACTCCTTCATTTACTTTTATAGTTCCCTGTAATGAATGAATGAATAAACTGATGGAAAACTCTCTTCTTACAAGTTCATTAATACGGCCATCATACAGTCACTGCTTTAGTGAATGAGATAATACATTTAATAATATACTACCTTATACTGGATGGAAGAGGCTTATGATGTGCGCCAACCTATGGGCACCAAGAAATAAAGCAAGAAGTCATTTTGTTAGCATTATGGCAATGTCAATTTTTCTTCTTTAGGGCACATGTTATTTTTCTTGCAAAATGCTTAGAAGTCACAAAATAACTACTTTATACTGGATGGCACCTACAATAAGGCAAGAAGGTATATTGTCACAATTATGGCAATGTCAACTTTTCTTCTCTAGGGCTCATGTTATTTTTCTTGCACAATGCTTGGAAGTCACAAATAGAAAAAAAAATATTTTCTGTAGCAAAGTCAAGCAAAAAAGTGTGAAACAACTGAAAATATGTCTTATATTCTAGGTTCTTCAAAGTAGCCACCTTTTGCTTTGATTACTGCTTTGCACACTCTTGGCATTCTCTTGATGAGCTTCAAGAGGTAGTCACCTGAAATGGTTTTCACTTCACAGGTGTGCCCTGTCAGGTTTAATAAGTGGGATTTCTTGCCTTATAAATGGGGTTGGGACCATCAGTTGTGTTGTTCAGAAGTCAGGTGGATACACAGCTGATAGTCCTAATGAATGGAGTGTTAGAATTTGTATTATGGCACGAAAAAAGCAGCTAAGTAAAGAAAAACGAGTGGCCATCATTACTTTAAGAAATGAAGGTCAGTCAGTCCGAAAAATTGGGAAAACTTTGAACGTGTCCCCAAGTGCAGTGGCCAAAACCATCAAGCGCTACAAAGAAACTGGCTCACATGAGGACCGCCCCAGGAAAGGAAGACCAAGATTCACCTCTGCTGCAGAGGATAAGTTCATCCGAGTCACCAGCCTCAGAAATCGCAGTTTAACAGCAGCTCAGATTAGAGACCAGGTCAATGCCACACAGAGTTCTAGCAGCAGACACATCTCTACAACAACTGTTAAGAGGAGACTGTGAGCAGCAGGCCTTCATGGTAAAATAGCTGCTAGGAAACCACTGCTAAGGACAGGCAACAAGCACAAGAGACTTGTTTGGGCTAAAGAACACAAGGAATGGACATTAGACCTGTGGAAATCTGTGCTTTGGTCTGATGAGTCCAAATTTGAGATCTTTGGTTCCAACCACCTTGTCTTTGTGCGACACAGAAAAGGTGAACGAATGGACTCTGGTTCCCACCGTGAAGCATGGAGGAGGAGGTGTGATGGTGTGGGGGTGCTTTGCTGGTGGTACTGTTGGGGATTTATTCAAAATTGAAGGAATACTGAACCAGCATGGTTACCACAGCATCTTGCAGCGGCATGCTATTCCATCCGGTTTGCGTTTAATTGGACCATCATTTATTTTTCAACATGACAATGACCCCAAACACACCTCCAGACTGTGTAAGGGCTATTTGACCAAGAAGGAGAGTGATGGGGTGCTACGCCAGATGACCTGGCCTCCACAGTCACCAGACCTGAACCCAATCGAGATGGTTTGGGGTGAGCTGGACCGCAGAGTGAGGGCAAAAGGGCCAACAAGTGCTAAGCATCTCTGGGAACTCCTTCAAGACTGTTGGAAGACCATTTCAGGTGACTACCTCTTGAAGCTCATCAAGAGAATGCCAAGAGTGTGCAAAGCAGTAATCAAAGCAAAAGGTGGCTACTTTGAAGAACCTAGAATATCAGACATATTTTCAGTTGTTTCACACTTTTTTGTTAAGTATATAATTCCACATGTGTTAATTCATAGTTTTGATGCCTTCAGTGTGAATCTACAATTTTTATAGTCATGAAAATACAGAAAACTCTTGGAATGAGAAGGTGTGTCCAAACTTTTGGTCTGTACTGTATATATATACATATAGTAATACCTCTTGCATTCGCGTTTCTGAATTTGCGAATTCACAGATTCGCGATATTTTCATTGGAACTTAACAGATATGCATTTGTGATTTTTCCACAGATCTGCAAAATAAAAAAAATAAAAAAAACCCTTCTCTATTGGGTAATAGCATCCCATTTGTCACGTACAGTACAGTACCCTGTACTTGGTTTCATCTTACTGTGAGTGGAAAAGAAAATAGCAGCAAATGAATTAGTATACAGTACAGTACTGTAGGGGTAAAATTAATAATATTTAGGGGTTAAACTCTGGAAAAAAGGATCAATTAGCATTTTAAGTGCTCGTACCAAACATTCACGATTCCTCGCGATTCGCAACTGGTTCTGGAACCTAACCTCGCGAATATTTGGGGTATTAATGTATATATGTATATATATATATATATAAGATGAGATAAGATAAGATAATCCTTTAATAGTCCCACCATGGGGAAATTCAGTTTATTTCAGATATATATATATATATATATATATATATATATATATATATATATACAGTATATATATCTTCACCTGGATCTGTTTCTGACATTTTTGGAAGTCTTCTGCTCCCTTACCTTTGCCTAAACTGCACTATGTGAACAAATCCTAAATCTCAGGTACACTGTTATAGTATGGATCCATAATACAGTGTCCACAGACTTTTTTGTCATTGAATCACCAAAGAATATACTGCCTACTGGAAGAACCATTTACTGGCACAGAATTCCTTTAGGCTTTGCTGTATGCATGATCTCCAAATCGTAAATTCTTAAAGTAATGTACAGTATATGTTTTTCATATGCAGTTTATATGACACCCTGGTGGAAGAAAACCATAATAAGAGTTGCTATTACAGGAGTAATGCTACAAGTTGTCTATATAAGCTCATTTAGAGGAATTGAGGATTTGAGATATTAGATAATAGCAGATTTACTTATCTGCCAGCCCTGTTAATAACAGAGAGGTGTCAATCCATCTAATCTATCTTTCCAAATGTCAGCCACCAGAATCACTTAATTCCTTCTTAATCGATAACACTCTCAAGGTCATTTAATTTATTCCTATGATGAGCGAAGAAACATCCCAAGACATAATCACATTCCCTAGCTCATTATCACTTTGTAGATTTTTTAATCAGGACCAAAATAATCAAATTACAACAAGGCATAATAAATATAATTGGATTTCTAGATTCAAGGCAGATTAAAACAGGTTTGCCTTTGTAGTGCGCCCATTTAAGTCAAACCCACCAGGCCGCTTATGTATTATATTTTTAATTTGTTTATATTAAGTAGATTTTTGTCCCTAATAGCAATGTTACAGAAGTACTAATGGTACTGATAAGAGAAAGAGAGTGTAATTACATTGATGAATTGTGTATCATAAGAAAAGGTGACCTTGACCTACTTCTTGCATGTATGGAAGAAAAAGTACTCTAAGCCACAAAACACTGCATCCTGGCAGATTCTTAGCTCTAACTCCCATGACTCAACAGCTAAATGTACTTAGATCAACCTGAAAGTCTTTTGGCCAGTATGTTATGGTCAAAATTACTTTCTTTGCCAACGTTTTTACAGTATTCATTGACCTTTTTTTTTTTTCTTTTTTTTCAAACAAATGTTAACTTTAAGGGAATCTGTCAGGTCAATCTGGGACACTAAACCACCCACAGGTCCTTGTAGACCTGGCTTTTAATGTCCCAAATCGCCCTGTTGTAATGCAATCCGCAGGCGCATTAAAAATAAAAAACCTTTATACTTACCTAGAGAAGGGTCCGATCAACACTGTTCGGCGAGAACAGTCCAGCTTATTCATGAGCTTCTTCGTTGGCACGCCGCCCGGCGCCTGCGCTGTTTTTCAGTGAAGCCAAAGATGGACACCCTGGCTTCACTGCGCAATTGCCGGAGGTATGGGACATACGCACTGAAGCCGAGGTGTACTCCTTTGGCTTCATTGAAGAACTGCGCAGGCGCGGATAGTACAGCAGCAGAGTGAATATAAAACTTTTTTATTTTTAGTGCGGCCATGGATTACGTTATAACAGGGTGATTTGGAACACTAAACCTCAGGTTCATATGGATGTGTGGGTGGTTTAGTGTCCCAAATTGCCCTGACAGATTCCCTTTAAATTTAAAGTGCACGTAAAATTTTAAACGGTTTTTGATTTTCTGGTAGCATTTGTGTTATTATTAAATATTGCAATATACCTTATTAAAGGGGTTATGATACCAAATATATTTTATCCTCTCTCCATATGATAGAGGATAAATTGCTGATCATTGGTGGTCTGACTACTGAGACCCCACCAATCCTGAGAACAGGGAATGTTTTACCCCCCCTAATGAATGCAACAGGAGTGAGTGAATGTGTGAAAGGTACCAGGGGCGCATTACGTCCAGCAAGGTCACGCCTACATTTATCCTGGTTGCATTCACAATGGGGGTCTCAGTGGTCAGATCTCCACCGACCAGCAATTTATCCTCTATCCTATGCATTGAGCTTATATATGTTTGGTGGCATAACCCCTTTAATGAATTTTTCCTCCCTTCTGTGAAATACCATGCTGAAATCCACTTTCTGGCCCTTCTTTATGCTCCCCTGTTTCTCTCTTGCCAGCAGTATACGGTTTAGGTTTGCTCATGATTGTGTGTACAAGTGGGTAGCTCCGGCCAGACATACAGTGGCTTGCAAAAGTATTCATATCCCTTGAACTTTTTCCCATTTTGTCACCTTACAACCACAAACTTAAATGTATTTTATTGAGATTTTCCGTGATCGACCAAAACAAAGTAGCAGATAATTGTGAAGTGGAAGGAAAATGATAGATGGTTTTACAAATTTTAATCAAATAAAAATCTGAAAATTGTGATGTGCAAAAGTATTCAGCCCCCTATATCAATAATTTTGTAGAGCCACCTTTCGCTGCAATTACAGCTACAAGTCGTTTGGGGTATGTCTCTACCAGTTTTGCGCATCTAGAGACTGAGATTTTTGCCCATTCTTCTTTGCAAAATAGCTCAAGCTCAGCCAGATTGGATGGAGAGCGTGTGTGAAAAGCAATTTTCATGTCTTGCCACAGATGCTCAATGTGATTTAGGTCTGGACTTTGACTGGGTCATTCTAACACATGAATATTCTTTTATCTAAACCATTCCATTGTAGCTTTGGCTGTATGTTTAGGGTCATTGTCTTACTGGAAGGTGAATCTCCTTCCCAGTCTCAAGTCTTTTGCCGTCTCCAACAGGTTTTCTTCCAGGATTGCCCTGTATTTAGCTCCATCCAACTTCCCATCAACTCTGAGAAACTTCCCTGTCCCTGCAGAAGAAAAGCATCCCCATAGCATGATGCTGCCACCACCATGTTTCACAGTGGGGATGGTGAGTTCAGGGTGATGAGCGCTTTGCATTTAGGCCAAAAAGTTCAACTTTGGTCTCATCTGACCAGAGCACCTTCTTCCACATGTTTGCTGTGTCCCCTATATGGCTTGTGGCAAATTGCAAACGGCACTTCTTATGTCTTTCTTTCTACAAAGGTTTTCTTCTTGCCACTCTTCCATAAAGGCCAGATTTGTGGAGTGCATGACTTATAGCATGACTTATAGTTGTCCTGTGGACAGATTCTCCTACCTGAGCTATGGATTTCTGCAGCTTCTCCAGATTGACCATGGGCCTCTTGGCTACTTCTCTGACCAGTGCTCTCCTTGCTCAATCTGTTAGTTTAGGTGGACAGCCATGTCTTGGTAGGTTTGCATTTGTAGAATACTTTTTTCTATTTTTGGATGATGGATTGAACAGTGCTCCTTGGGATGCTCAAAGCTTGGGATATGTTTTTATAACCTAACCCTGTTTTAAACTTCTCCACAACTTTATCTCTGACCTGTCTGGTGAGATCCTTGGTCTTCATGATGCTGTTTGTTCACTAGTGTTCTCTAACAAACCACTGAGGCCTTCACAGAACAGGTGTATTTATACTGAGACTAAATTACACATAGCAGGACTCTATTAACTAATTAAGTGACTTCTGAAGGCAATTGTGCGCACTGGATTTTATTTAGGGGTATGAGAGTACAGGGGGCTGAATACTTTTGCATGTCACAATTTTCAGATTTTTATTTGATTAAAATTTTGAAAACCATGTTTCATTTTTGTTCCATTGCACAATTATCTCCTGCTTTGTGTTGGTCTATCACTTAAAATCTCAATAAAATACATTTAAGATTGAGATTGTAAAATGACAAACTATGAAAAAGCTAAATGGGTATGAATACTTTTGCAAGCCACTGTATCATGCTGCATACATGAAGAGGCTGGAGGGCGGGATGTTATTTCAAACAGCTGTATCTCGGCAGGTTTTGACTCAATTTGACACATCTACTTTGAAATTAAATTTTTCCAACTTGTTAGACATGTGAATCTGGCTTCTCAAGAGAAGATGCCAAAAATGCATCAAAATTGTGTTGTAAAATTATGGCTGATATAAACTTAGACTAGACCAGATACACCAGATTTATCATGTAGTGTCAACCATTGCAATAATTCTGGCAGATTTTCAGGCTGCCTAAATTTACACTAACTATAGTAAATCTGGGTCATTTTTGCAGGCAGAGGCAGTGAATGATATAATGGACTGGATGGCTCACTCTGAGTCAGCCACACTCAGTCACAGCAGAATAATGTTACCACTGACACCATGACATTATTCCCATGTTCAGCACATTTCTCCTGCTCCTCTTCTTCCTTTACCGTTAATTTGTGGCCTGCATTGATGGCCTTGCCATTAAGATAGGTCATCATTTTTAGATAGGTGGAGGTCCGGCTGTTAGGACCTCGCGGATCAGCTGTTTCCCAGAGCATTGTTTACATGTCAGGTGCTACCCTGCTCACTCACCATATTCTTGATAACAGCAGTTGAGGGTACTATAACTGTATGCTTTTCAAGTATCTGGGGTACTACTGCAGCAGTCATATCTGCACAGTTGCTAAGTGAAGGCACTAAGTAGGCACTAAGTGTGGGGGGTTAAGGGAAGACCAATGCTGAATTGGGGCACTAAGAGGTCATGTTTAGGGACACTAAGCAGCACCATTACTGAAAGCCACAAATTATTTTGTGGACAGCACTAAGCTGACACAAATTGGGGGGCACTTGATTTTTGTGGGGGCACTATTACTGTGTTGGGAAATAAGGGACCACATTACTGTGTGGAAATCACTGCTACTGTGTGGACATTACTACTGTATGGACATAATTACTGTGTGGAACTGAAAGGGCAGCAGTTAGCACTGTTGCTTTGCATTGCTGGAGTCTGGAGTTTGAATCGAGTCAATGACAACATCACCCGTGTACTCCGGTTTCCTCTCACACTCCAAAGACATACTAATAGGGAACTTAGATTGTGAGCCCTATATGGGACAGTGTTGACAATATCTGTAAAGTGCTGCAGAATATGATGGCGCTATATAAGTAAGCAAAATAAATAAATATCGGTCACTGAGAAGCTATTCACTGTGTGGTGACATATATTTGTGTAGAGCACCGAGATGCTACTATTACCATATGATGCACTAAAGTGGGTAGCAAAATCTGTAGATACAAGTACTGCCTGGGCAAAGTTGTCATGGTGGTCTGGACCAGAAAATTAAAAAAAGGAAAGGTGAAGGATGACAACTAGGGAAGAAGTCACTAGTAAGTCATTGAATTTAACTACTATTTTTATTTCTATAGCATGCTTTACTGTACTCTGCAGGGCAACAGGGTAGTGCTAGTACAGATGTAGTAGTGTATGCTTGACTTTCTGCAGCGTAATATCTTATCACACAAGACAAGAACCATTAAAAATGAAAATGGAAATAAAAAAAAAAAAAATCATGTTGCCACATTGTGATTTAATGTGATTTTAAACTTTGCTACATGTGACCATTATATGGTGATGTTACTACTTATATTAGTCTTTATGGTAGAAATATGTGGCCATGGTGTGGAGATATTTGGTTCTTGGATAGTGCTCTTATTTGATCAGAGCATTACCATATTATTGAGAGAGATGCTAATATAGATAGATAGATAGATAGATAGATAGATAGATAGATAGATAGATTTTCATTATAAAGTAATATTGAGGGACAGTCACTGCTGAGATGTTATGTCTAAGCGTATAATTTCCTAAAAGTTTATTTTTTATAACTATGGTGGTTTCAATATATGATTTGGGGTATGGAGTGGGGGACAAAACATGATATTAGGCTTATGATCTCAGCCATAGTCCTCACGGTTGTCATGTTATCTACTGTATGCATAAACATTGGCATTTCTGTCTCTATAACTCTTGTGCTATATTAATGATATTTGCGCACAGTCACATTGATACACCAGCCAGGTGTTAACACTAATTAGTGGTGTTATGGTGTATAAAACATGAACATAAAATATTACTTTAAAGCAATGTCATTTATAAAGGTAGAGGTTTATCGATATTTATCACCTGCAGGTAAGACTACCTAGGTGCTGCAGCGAGTTGCTAGGCAACAGTTCCACTATACTCTGCTGTTCACTTCTCCTTTCTGTGCCAGATGTTAAATGACTGTACTGTAAATGAAAAGTGTTTGATGTCAACATTGATGCAGTCACAGCGAGCAAAAGAAAGAGAGAATTACAAAAATGATAGAAACCCTTTAGATGTACAAAGGTGTGTATGTGACAGAGCTACAAATGCTGGCAGATGACAGTGGCCGCTGTACAAGTGACAGAGCTTCGGTTAAGCACTGTGAGCAATTTCAGTTTTAAGGCAAAGGAAATATATCCGCTAATTAGTCATGTAAAATTAATAAGGTTCATACTATAAAGCTATGCATGAATGAGAAGTGGTAAGTTACTACTGACACCTACTCAAACTGGGATTATGATCATGTAAAGTGTCAGTACTGTGCACCAATATTCCACAAAAATGTAATATATTATAAGCATTTTTATTAGTAATAAATTGCTCTTCTAAGGACAATAATATCTTAATGTCAACAAGCATAGTTACGCTAGGTTCACACCTGCGTTCTGGTTTCCATTCTTCGTGTTTTAATAGACATTGATTGATATAGTCCAGGGATACGTTCTCTGTGGCGTACAGTCTCTCCAGTTCTTACATATGCTTTTAACATAGTGCTCATCATTGCAATTATCATAGACACAGAAAATTCCACTGTGGGCATCACTTAAGGAAATAGTGTGTAGCATGAATGGTAACGCAATGGTAGAAAGTGATAACAGAAAAACTAGATTGCCTTCAAATGACATGACCAATTATATTTGCCCAGAAACAAATATAACTGCTAAATACAACTTTTACCTAGAAGGGGGCATCTCTGACATTTTTATGGTTCTAGGTGAAAATGCTCCTTCAGAATGTTCTTATCAAAGGAGTAAACAAGGGCACTTGAAATGTAAACCGTTCAGACCTTGCAGTACTTTAGACTTGCCGTGTAATTTAACTGGAAATCAATATGCCTCCTGAGAACTACTTTAGCTACAGTATGGAGGATAATTGTAAGTGCACATGCCTAATGTAATAACCTTCTCAGTGCCCATTAGTGACAGTTGCAATAGATATGATGCCCCTGTACCTAAATAAATGTTGATATTTTGCATAATACTGCAGAGTAAGGCACACTTTCTGTAAGGGTGGTCCTTTAGCAGAGGGCAGACAAGCTCTCTTTCTAACATTAGGAGTATCCAAATGTCCTATCCTGACCCTTGCTCCTGTAACTTCAGCATGATAGCTATATCATCTTTCATGTATATGCACATTATTCCTTATATAATAAACCGAATAAGTTGAGTGGCTTGGTAAAGATTTTGTTGCTTATTTTGCACTTGAATACGGTTTTTGGCTAAGGCCCCACGTTGCGGAAACGCTGCTTCTTTTGTTGCAGATTTTTCATGTGTTTTTTTTAGTCTGTCAGGAGTGGATTTAACAGAAGGGAAACGTCTAAGCGTTTCCTTTATATTTCCCATTCCTTTTCAAGTCACTCTTGACTTTGGCTCAAAAAACCACAGCAAAATCTGCTACAAAAAAAGCAACATTTCTGCAATGTGGGGCCTTAGAAGGTTTTATAGCTCAAATCTGTATTCACATTTATAATGGTTTATTGATTGTTTCCACAAAAATCTTGTTGACAGACACATCTCTACCAGCTTAAGTGGCTTCCCATAATCATAAGTGTCAAACACAAGGCCCGCGGGCCAAATCCGGCCTGTGGCCTTGTGTTTTATGGCCTGCGGCCCAGGGCCGCTTAATTCATAAGGCAAATGGTTCAGCTGCAGCGGGCTCCTTTAAGTGTCACTTTACATTGCTCAGTTTGTTCTGTCTTCGGCTGGAAGGTCCCCAACAATATATAGCCGGTGAGTGCTGTGGACCTTCTGGCCAAACACAGAACAAACAGTTATAGGGGTTACCTTTTCCATCAGGCTCCTAAGCCAGGTGTAGGGAATTGAATATTTACCTCTTCTTCTGCAAAACACTAATGCGGCACTGGGCTGTGCACCTCTGTTAATGTCCTTCCATCCATGATGTCTCCTGCTCTATGGTTCCACTTGTGTTACCATAGTGCAGGTGACAGGGTAGCTGGGAGGACAGTAGAAGAGGTTCATAAGTGCATCAGTGCTTTGTAAGAGGAAGAAGTAAGTATGAAATTCACCAGAGTTCTGTGGTCTGGTGTAAGGGTCTTGCCAACCGTAGCAATACCCTGACACTACTGCAGGGGTCTGGGAGGAAGGACAGAGACAAGTGAGCCTTAATCTCACCCCAGCCACTGTCCCTTCCTATTGCCTCAGTTACCCTAAACGGTAAAAGGACAACCAGAAGACAAGCCCTATACTGGGTAAGTTACACACAGAACAGGACAAGACAAAACAAACGATAAAAAGAGAGGTCAGGAAGCCAAGGGGTCGGTAACAAACGAGCGATGCAGTACAGAATCTAAATCCAAGAGAATAGTCAAAAGGCAAGCCAGAGGTCAGAGAAATAGTACAGTCAATATCAAGGACACAAAGAGAGCAGGCAAAGTTAGAGCAATAACCGGCCACTTGGTGAGAAAGTGACATCCTGTATAAAGAAAGTCTGGGCCCAGCCTCAGACCTGATAGGTACACAGGCTATCAATCACAAAGGCCAGGAAGAGATTAACTCTATACAGTCCAGAGAGAAATGCTCAGAACACGGGTGTGGCCGGAAATCCATTACATTGACTAGGACCATGTTCAGACTGAGTAGCAAGAAACCTACGCAAGGAATCAAACTGAACATGCCTCCTTCGCCACAGCGTGCGAGCGGAGGGTGGCGCAGAGACTCGAACAGGCAGAGACGTTACATCTGGACTGTATGTGACGTAGTTTGAATTGGGTGGGGTGGTGAGAATTACTACCTGTGGGGATCACCAATATCTATGTGGGGAGGAATATTAGCTAGGGGGGCACTATTACCTATGGGGGGACTGTTACCTGTAAAGGGGAAATAATTAGGATACTATTACCTATATGTATTAACAATATGTTAACATCAGCCAAATGGTTGCCTTCAACGGGCTTTAAATGTATCTATGCCTAATTGGCATAGCTACATCACTACAGTCGTAGAATTACGGTCTTCTGAAGACAACTATGGCTGATGTGGCCCAGGGCAAAAAATGAGTTTGACACACCTGTCATAAGGGTTTCAACTACTCTTCTCTCCCCTCCTCTCCACTTCCTCATTTCAGTGACAAATTGATTGGATTAGTCTGTGTGATAGACAGTTCAAGCCAGCAGCGTGCTCTGAGACTAAAACTGTGCTTGGGATTAACATACAGAAATAACAGAGGTACTGGTAAAATATTATTCTAGCTCAGCAGCTAAGTGCACTTTGCTGAGGGCTCCATTGGTCATCAATCACAGTGAAGAGAAGAGGATACAAGTGGCCGGGAACAGAGACTGACATCCCCAGCCCAACTAGTGGTGCTAGACAGCACAGGCGGTCAGAAACCTAGGTAATGAGCTGTGAATACTAAGGAGGAATATTAAGTAGAGATGGGTGTATTGTTTTGTTACTAGCCAGGTTTGACCCGAATATTCTAAATTGTTTAATTTTTAACATTTCGTCTCAGACGAACTAAAATGGCTGCAGCATTGTCCTGGCATCACCTGACAGCCTCTCAGCTATTAGTCAGAGGTAGAACACCTTACATTGTTGTTGTCACATACAGTATACAAGATGCCATGTGCAGGAACACGAGGCATTTCAGTGATAGTGAAACTATGGAATAGATGTGTGATTCATCACTGCATTATCCAAAACAGTTACTCAGTTTTCTTCTGCAATACACAGCAGCAAAATTTGCAATATAACTAGAGAAAATCATAGTAGTAGAAGAAGTAGAAAAAAGATTAGCCAGATTTAATCAATTTTGCTCACCCAAGTAACAGTGACAGACCCTGCTAATCTGAAAAATCTCTGTTTATTAAATGTTGTTTTTTTCGGTTACCGAATATACATACAAACTGGTGTAATTGTAATGGCAAAAAAAACAAGCTGACTGATGTAATTCTAGTTTAATAATCACTAACCAGGTCACCCTTTTAGTGCTTTGCCAATAAACAATGATGCACCCTGATAATCTGAAAAATATGCACTTGTTAAGGGGTTTTTTTTTTGTTACCCAATATACATACAAACTGTTGCATTGTAATGGCAACAAAAACAAGACAACACACACAGTATCAGAATTGTTGCCAATAGGCAATAGGGCAGGGGACAGGCAAAAGGAAGGGGAGGAGGAAACACTTGTGCAAGTACTAACAATAAGAATGTGGGTGGCAACACTACTTCTGGTCTTGACAGCAGTAGTTGTTTTTGAAATAGGTGAAACACAAATGTTGAGTCAGAGTTCTGTGTGTTCCTCCACCTCTGTTGTAACATGTAATTTACCACACTGTCTTTCTGTACTGTCAATCATAGCTTCTTCTTTATCTTCACTGACATAGATCCCATTATCTAGTAGTCATGTGGCATATGCTGAGAGAAATATTCCTCATAGCCCAAAACTACTTCTTCTTCCTCTTCTTGATGAGTTGTAGGAGAACAGACAGTGCTTTTTGGATGTAGAGGAGGTGGTTGGTGGGTGAAGTAGGCAGGGGTTGTGCTACTGGTAGTTGTGCTGGTATGGGGCACTAGGGGGAAATCTGTTAGGAACTGTGAGGGCATAGTGAATCCCATTGCCATGATGAGTCAAAAATAATTGGGAAAGATTATGAAATAACAAAATCCGATGATGATTCTAGTGCAATAAGATCTGGCAACTAGGGCAGGATGACAGGGTGCTGGCATCTGCAGTAGTAAGAAATCCATCTGATGTGCAGCCCCAAAAGTCTTGTCTGGGGTAAGTGTAAGGTAAGTTTTGGTGGTGGTGACATTGGCAGACACATTTTCACTGCTGCTAGTGTTGGCGACAGCAGCTACGTGCAGTTATCTTCCATATGGGAATTTTTTTGTGCATTACAAAATAAGTTGATGGCAAGGTCCAAGATCTGCAAGCAGAAAATTAGCTATGGGTGTCTAGGGGTCTTTCCATGCTCACATGAAATGGCATTAACAGCTCATTTGGTAAAACAGAATTGGCAGTGGTACCAAGTGAGTAAGACCATTCTATTCTTTTTCCCTTTGATCTTCTTTGTAGTCAGGCCACATCCATCCATCCATCCATACATCCATGTAGCACATGGTCATCCTTGTTATCATTATCATCTCCATCTGCTTCTCCTGCTCCATACCAACATTGGTCACCATCCAGTAAACAGCAATCTGCACCCAGTCATCCGGCTGATCTGCAACTTTAACTCACACCTCGCCAAGTAACTGGCAGTGCAGACGCTGCCGTGCTATTTAGTGGACTCCACTGCGTTTCACCAATTGATGGCAGTGCACAGTCTAGATGGAGATTAGCCACCATTATTTCTCCAGGAAAGTTGTCCCTTCTTGATCTCACCATGTTGGCCTTTCCTTGTAAATGTCCACTTGAAGAAAGGTGTACACCACTGTCAACACATGGAGAAGAAATTATGGAAACGGAAAATACATAGCTTTCGTGGCCAACTGGGTCAATGTTTTGAACATCAGCAGCCACAGTCTAGAAACACAGCAAGACCCAGAGATTTCTAGTACTGACATCACTTTGTGGGTGCAGGCCCGGTTACATCACCAGGCAGGACCCATCTGCCTACTCCAGTTCCTTCATACTGGACCAACAACTTCACCAGGACAAGCCATTTCTTACATTCCTTTTCCCTCATTTCATGGCTGAAGGTGCAGTGCACATTGAGTGGCACTCTGGTACATGCTGGAGCATCAATTTGAGCAGTGCCGTTTTAACACATTGGTGAGCCCAGTGCAAAGGTTTCATAAGTGGACTACCCACCCCCATCACCAACCAGGCTACCCATCTGAAAGATGCCAAAAAATGGGATTTTATATGATGACATTCGATGCGTAAAAATGTGTTATCTGACTGATGGAACTTTTCCACCTGTCAGAAATGTTTTATACGTTCATCTCTAGTAATAATCTTTATTGCTATTATTTTAGCATGTAACGGATATCGCTAGAGAGGTGGTCAGTGTATTTTACTCTATAAAGATCAGGTATGGACAGGACAGGACAGTGAAAAAATGTAAACTTTATTGATGACTTTGTATATGTGTTGTGTAAGTGTTTGGTACAACTCTTTTGGCGATGTGACCTCTACAATGATAAACGTCTGGGTCATAGCACCAATAAACTTCCTGGTTTTTCTCAGAGGGGTATTACAGAAGAATACCCCTCTGATTAGGCTCAGAGATGTATTACATTATCCCTCTATGTGAAAATCAGAGACAAAAGTATAGTATGCTCTTTGATTGATAGGAAAGTGGGTAATATGGACATGGGCTATGAAGATGAGAGAATCTCATCTTTACAATGATACCAAGATCATTTTGATAGCCCTTACAGATCCAGAGCGATTTGCTGGTGAAAACAATGTTCCGCATTGAGATTCCAATGCAGATGTCAATTCGCTCTAAATCTGTAGGGGCTCTAACGAATCCTGAGATATGGGGCTCTAAAGTGTCCTCCCCCCTCCAGCCTCAGGAAGCATCTTAGAGCTGCGTGAAGGAAGAAGGAGAGGGAAGGAGCAGAGCTGTAGACTGCAGAGACAATGATATTATCATTGTTCGTACATCACCTGTATTTGATCCCAGGGGGGTAGCATGGACTTCTGACTATGTTATCCACTCTTTTGTCAATCAGAGAGCAGACTATACTTTTGCTCTCTGATTTACACATAGAGGGATAATGTAATACTCCTCTGAGCCTAATCAGAGGGATATTCTTATGTAATACCCCTCTGAACATGATAGCCCTTACAGATTCGGAGTGATTTGCTGTTTAAAATGCTGCCGGGAATTGAGATCTGCATTGGGATCTTAATGCTGAACATCATTTTCACCAGCAAATTTCTCTGGATCTGTAAGGGCTATCATGATGATCTTGGTATCACTGTAAAGACGAGATTCTCATCTTTAAAATCAATCCAAGATCATCTTCATAACCCTAAGGGGGCATTAGTAGCAAGGACGTATTACAAATGTCCTCTGCAACTAAAGTGCCACCCAGGCTGGAAGGCAGGAAAAGGGTTATAGTCCCCCTGTAGTTGTCTGCACAGTTTAATGTCCCTCTCCTACTGCACACAAAAAAAAAAAAAAACACTAATACTCACCTCTCCTCCCTACCCTGCTGTCTCAGGTCTTGAGTCTTCAGGGAGCTGCAGTTGGGATGTAAGTGACCTCATCACATGGTGCCTGCAGCTCCCGGGGGAAGAGAGGGGATGAATGGTGAAGCAGGGAGCAGATGGCAGGACGCCTATGGATGCCGATGACCTGAAGTTGGGGCAGCCCAGAATGGTGGGACAGCATATGCAGGACTGTCCCGCTGCCCCAACGGGGTCCCCGCTACCATAGGGTTCGGTGCAAGTGCACCATTAGCCCTATGGTTAAAGTGGCCCTGAATCTGAGCAGTAGTATATGATGAATGACCAAAGTGCCATTTTCGGGTTGATCGCCAAATGCCCTAACCCCTTCCCAGACGAGATCCAGTTTCAGTTTAAAGGGATCCTATCATTCAGAAAGGCCAATTTTAGTAAGACCATGTCGTAATAGCCTTTATAAAGGCTATTCTTCTCCTACCTTTATTGTTTCGCACCTCACCGCCATTTAGAAGAAATGTTGATTTTTATCTTTATGATAATGCATCTTCAGAATGCACAGGGGACATTCCCCCAGTGCAGAAACTGCACAGGGGGCATCCCCTGTGCTCTCCTCAGATGCATTTTTTAAATTACCATGCTGCCTCTCTTCTTCTTTAGCAGACGCCTCTTATTGACATCATCCTTGTACAAGTCTTCATTCGGGAGGCATGTCCATTTGGTCATTTTCCTGTGGCCTATTACATACAGCACATGCAGTACGCTCATGTAATAGGCCACAGGAAAATGGCCGAATGGACATGCGCAATCGGCGCATGTCTCCCAAACGAAGGAGGACGTCAAGAAGAGACGCCTGCTAAAGAAGAAGAGAGGCAGCACGGTAAGTTCAAAAATGCGTCTGAGGAGAGCACAGGGGACGCCCCCTGTGCAGTTTCAGCACTGGGGGAATGCCCCCTGTGCATTCTGAAGACGCATTAGCATTAAGATAAAAATCAACATTTCTTCTAAATGGCAGTGAGGAGCGAAACAACAAAGGTAGGAGAAGAATAGCCTTTATAAAGGCTATTACGATGTGGTCTTACTAAAATTGGCCTTTTTGAATGATAGGATTCCTTTAAAGCATGTGTAATTGCCATTTTATCTGTCTGCCTATTCATTGTTCTGGGCCTCTAATGGACCATTACAATGGATAGCCAATGCTAATGCAAACTTAGTGTAAGTGTGTAGTACTTATTCTTATCTGTGCCAGGATGAGATGCTCCTTTGGTCACCTTTACTTTACTGTACACAAACCTGAATAAGTTTCTGTCCTCAGTATAAAAAATTATTTATAGCTCACAGCAGCTCATTCTGGCTGTTATATGTAAGGATTTGCTTTATCTATATTAGTTTTCTGCTATTTAAATTACTCCTTATTTTGTGTTGATATTTTGGGGCTACAAAACCAATTTCCAGTTTGGCGATAAAGGAACAAATTGATATTCTAACTTGAGGGAACACTGTACATGGAAAGACAAAAACCTAGCTCATGCAAGCAATAATAAACGTTCTTCTAGGTTAAAATAAAAAAAAAACAAAAGAAACATTTCTTCAGGAATTGAAGTATGAAGTTCCTTTGTTACGCTTATGGTGATATCATACATATCACAGTCTGCTTTGTAGAACCTTTTACTCTTCTCTAATGTTTCGGAAGAGCTTCCTCAGTTGTAAACCAATTATCACAAGACTGCTTTTCATTTATTCTAATTACAGAAAAAACTAGTTCCTGTACTTTAAGAAACCTGACAGAGCATTCTTCTGCTTGTGGGGACATACAAATAATATGGAAATATTTCTTACAGTCCTTCACATTTATTCTTTGAAAGCAAAACTCTCCATTTTATGAATTATTCACAAACAGCCAAAGATAAATGTTTCAACTTCCACATGTAAATGAAAAAAGGCACCCTGGAGCCTTCAGCCCTTTTTTAATAGTCTGTTTCACACTGAACGTTTCCTTTGGGGTTATTTCTTTTATAAACCAGCAATCACTAAGAGGATATGTAAATGATGCCGCTTACATAAAAGCTAAATGAAAAAATGACTTTATCATGTATTCATTGCAAATGCTGCATTATTTATTTTACGCATAAGATTATTAAGTCAAATTTAAATAAACAATTAAACAAACAATTTACATATGTAAGATAATGTTATTCTTTACTTACCAATAAGCAAAATATGCAAAAACAGAAACCTTCTCAGGAGACAAAATCCACAATAGAATAATACATTTATGCAATTTGGAGAATGAACCTAGGGTCTGTCCTGGAAGTTCTCTGAACAGATCATGTTAGTGTCTTACTTCCCATTTACTTTTATGGAAAATGATCACACAAGAACAGCAGCTTCTCAACCTTTTCACTGTTGGCCGGTAGTCAATATACTACAAGTTCATACTCACATACAACATTGCAGATTTACTAAGCTAACTAAGGCTAAGGCCCCACGTAGCGGGCCGCAACAAAAAAGTGCAGCGTGAAAAAATGCGGAGGCAACGCATTGCGGTTTTTCCCACAGAGCTTTTCACAGAAAGTCCGCAGAGGTTTCCTGAAATTGTTGAGGTTTTTTGAGCCAAAGTCAGTAGTGGATTAATCAAAAGGTAGAAGTATAAGAAGCTTCCTATATATTTCTCATTCCTTTTGTAGCCATTCTTGGCATTGACTCAAAAAAATGAAACAAAATCTGCAACAAAAAAAAGCTGCATTTCCAATGGTGGGGCCTTAGCCTAAAAGTTAGTTGAGTTGCAAAGTTATACTAGACAGTCTTAAAATGCACCATATTTAACATAATGTGTGACGTTGCATTATTAAAATGTGTAATCTTTGTGTAAACTTTACACCGCCTATGAGTTGGCTTAGTTTATGCCAGAAAAATATGCCAAAATTTTGCCATTTTTCTGGCGTGAGTTATAATAAATTTGCCAGGAAAAAGGAGTCCCCATACCAGACCACCTTGACTCGCACCCTGCTCCGAAAAGCAGGTAGAAAATCAAGAAATTGGCACATTTTTGGTGCATCATTTGTGCGCCAGAAAACGTATATGACTTATTTAGTGAATTCTTCTACTGTTGCCAGAAGTATATAGTAAATTCTGTGTGGGTTTTTTTCTGACATTTTTCCCATGGTCCTCTATATAGAGCTTGAAAAAAAGTTTAAAATAAAATAAAAAATAATAATGTTACAAAATAAAAATTGGTTAAAAAACGCTATCAAGCATGCTATTTTTCAAGTGTTAAAATGTGTGCGTGTTTGTAGAAAACCTAAAAGTTTTTACCTTCTACAATACTTCCAATTAACTCCTTAATGCTCTGCACCATACAGTTATGTTACGCTGAGCATATAATTAACGCTCAGCGCCGTAATAGTATGGTGCTGTAATGCCTTACTTCCGGCTTTTGGCTGTGTTACACAGCCAAGGGCTGGGACCAGCCTCTGGAGTCGGAAAATACTCTGACTCCAGTGAATTACCCCCTGGATGCCGTGATCAATAGCGATCATGGCAACCAGGAGATCCAGGCGGCACCCCTAAGGGGGGACACTCCCCTTGGATTAGATCGTGGATTCCGAGGGGTTGTCATGGCAGCCAGTTAGCTTTTTTTTTTTAGACTAAAGCCCCATGTTGCGAAAACGGTGCATTTTACAGTACTTGCAAAGTGGATGGGATTCTAGCTAATCCCATCCATATGTTGCAGAAAAAAAAATTGTAGCGGAAAACCTGCATTTTCAAAAACGCTGCGTTTTTGAAAATCGCAGCATGTCAATTATACCTTCGGAAACACTGGAGTTTTCCGTATAAGTATAATAGGGGCAGAAAGTCTGCAGAGGAAAACTCTGCGAAAATGCAATGAAAAATGATTTTTGCTGCGTCTCTCTATGTGGGCCTTAGCCTTAAACATCAATTCGCCTGGGACACTAGTAATCCTTTTCTGCTTTAGTTACAGTACTTATGCCAGTGAACAGGTAAGATACAATCAAAACTGAAATAAAGAAGAATAGAAAATAATAATTAAAAAGATTATTTTAAAAAGTTGCATTAATACAATATCATTAATAAAATTACTAATATTTCTAAATATCCTAAAATGATGAAGAGAGAAGATAATATTTAAGTTCCATTGACATGTTGAAAAATTGTAATGGTATATTCACACATGGGAGCTTTCTGTGACTGAAAATCTGTTTCATACATCTGAATAGAGTTTCTGCAGCATATGTATGTTCATATACCCTTATGGTGCTTTTGTACTGTACATCATGTAGTTTTTATAATGCTTTTTTTGTAGCCAAAACTAGGAGGGGATTTAAAAAAAAAAACATAGACTTCTTTCCTATATACTTTCCTTTTCTTTCCAGTACTGGCATTGGTTTCAAGAACTGAACCTGTAAATGAACTCTTTACTGTGTTTCCTAGAACTGAAATCTTGGACACTTTAACCATAAGACAGAAGGGCAGTGGGTCCCCACATCAGCTCTATCTGTGTGATGAGCCACTAAGAGGGCATTAATTTGTATGGGGTCCACTGAGTTCATTTTACTGTGTGATTGGTCACTGAGGGGGTCAATATATTGTATGGCGGCCACTGAGAGGGTATTATACTGAGTGGGACCACTTAAGGGACATTATACTGAATGGGGCCACTTAAAGGACATTATACTGAGTGTTGTTAACTAGGGGACATATATTGTGTTTGTCCACCTAGAGGATATTATACTAAGGGGGCCACTAAGATGCATTATACTGTGGAGGACCAGTAACGGAACATTATACAGTGAGGAGGTCATTATAATATGAGGGGCCACTTGGAGACGTTATAATGTGTGAACTAAGCCAGGAATTTCCCTATTTGTTATATATTGAAAGTCATTATTACTGAGTTGGAGTAGAAAGGGACTCAATGGGAATGGGCAGGATCAAAGGCAACTGGGATGGGTTAACAAAAAATACTTTGCTACTACACATACCGCCATGATGCCATCTTTGTGTCTTCTGAAAGTTGGGAGATAAGTCTAAGTGGTGGTGATAGGGGGGCCCACTTATGAAACCTTTGCACTTGGCACACCAATGTGTTAAAGAGGACCTTTCACGTCCTCATGTATATGCTGTTTTACATACCGCTAGAAAGCCGACAGCGCACTGCCGGCTTTCCCAGTATGTGCCCCGGGGCTGGAGATATCGGCGGTCGCAGTTTCACCGTTCACCGTCAGAAGGGCGTTCCTGACCGTCTAGATCAGGAGTCGGCAACCCCCGGCACGCGTGCCAAGAGTGACACGCGAGGCTTATTTCCCTGGCACGGCAGTAGATTCCTCACCCAGCAGCTTTGATCAGACCAAACATGGCCAAAACGAAACTGCTGTTATTATACTGTGGGGTCTCTTCAGACCCCCGAGTATAATAAGCAGAGACTTAGGAGAAGTGATGAAACATAAACGCGACGTGACCCCAGAGACCCAATCAGCGGTAGCTGACGTCAGGCAGAAGCGCCGAAGAGAACAGAGTGGCAGCGGAGCGCAGAAAAAGGTGAGTAGCATTGTTTTTTTTATGTTTGTCACTTCTCTTGGTCCTGCACTTATTTATACTCGGGGGTCTGAAGAGAGCTATGGGACCTAATACCGTGTGCAGGGGCCGCTATGGGACCTAATACCGTGTGCGGGGACCGCTATGTAACATAATACCATGTGCGGGGGCTGTTATGGGACCTAATACTGTGTGCGGGGATCGCTATGGGACCTAATGCCGTGTGTAGGGACCACTATGGAACCTAATACCGTGTGCGGGGACCGCTATGGGACCTAATGCCGTGCATGGGGACCGCTATGGGACCTAATGCTGTGTGTGGGGACCGCTATGGGACCACTATGGGACCTAATACCGTGTGCGGGGACCGCTATGGGACCTAATACCGTGTGCTGGGGCCACTATATGACATAATACGGTGTGCAGGGGTCACTATGTGACATAATACCGTGTGCGGGGACCGCTATGGGACCTAATACCGTGTGCTGGGGCCACTATATGACATAATACGGTGTGCAGGGGTCACTATGTGACATAATACCGTGTGAAGGGGCCACTATGTGACATAATACGGTGTGCAGAGGCTGTTATGGGATATAATACCTTGTGCAGGGACCGTTATGGGACATATACCGTGTTCAGGGGCCGCTATGGGACCTAATACCGTGTGCAGAGGCCACTATGGGACCTAATACTGTGTGCAGAGGCCACTATGGGACCTAATATCGTGTGCAGGGACTGCTATGGGACCTAATACCGTGTGCAGGGACCGCTATGGGACCTAATACCGTGTGCTATGGCCACTACATGAGAATACCGTGTGCTGGGGTCACTATGTGACATAATACGGTGTGCAGAGGTGTGTTTTCTGCATTAAGGATGTGTTTTTGCATAGAAAACACAGGCATTTTTTTTTGTGCAAAAATGCACCATGTGAACGCAGTTTTACATTGAAGTAAAAGTTCCAGTGGCCTAAGACTATATCTGCATCCAGATACACAGTGTGTTTCCGCCATAAGGATGCCGCCATACGCTGCTCCTGGACACTTACATTCACCACTAATTGCGGGATGTACATGGACTTTCATTGCTTCTAATCGAAAAGTACAGGTGCGTCCCAGGAAATAGTAGTAAACGCATAGGTCCTAAAACATCTGGTGGCAGCACTTCTGTGATATGGTTTGTGGTATATGACTTTAGTTTAGTGGTTGTCAGACTTACAATTATTGACCGGCACTCCGAGTACCTCATCTTTGATTTTTTAATTAAAATCGGCACGGCGAACAAAAAAGGTTGCCTACCCCTGGTCTATATGGTCTTGCGGTGACCAGATGGAAGGTAACGCTGCAGTTGGGATTGCGGGGTGCAAACAGCGCAGACTTGTCACGGTCTCTGGGCACGAGGGCGCAGCGCTGGTGCTGTCCCACGTTACCACCACTGGTACCGGTGATGAGGGGGCTGCACAAATGTTGGTGGTGATTGTTCCCCCGGGGCGCTTCCCCTATACTGTGCCGACTGGTGGTGTTTGGGGCGCCCTGATGTTGTCGGTGCAGAGTCAGACACAGAAACGGTTGTAAAGTTGAACTTTTACTTCCATGGGTGTGGAGGCACAAATGCTTAAACAGTTTCTTCAATACAAAACAACGGGGTACGCCTGGTGACACAGCAAAGTCCTGGGGTGCAGGGTAGACTTGATGAAAGGTGTTCCTAGCCCCTTATACTTCAGTGTTACAGCCCTAAGGTGCGTCTGGGCTCCTATTTGGCACACAGGAGGATGCCCACCATGATACTAGTACATAATATTCCCCACTCACGTTATGTGGTCCTGATAGCTCAGAGTTTCGGGGTGCAATAGTCAGGGTGGCAGGATATTCCACAGGTCTGGCCTTGGCCCCTGGATCCTGTGATACTTGCTATGGAGCACGTGTTCCAGAATGTTCTCTCCACAGTCTCATGCTGACAAGATAATGATGCTTGACTTCCTTCAGGGCGATGGCTAGGCAGACAGGGGACAGGATCTTCTGAATAGCTGGAGTATGTCAGCTCTCCAACCTTCCTGGGCCTGTCTAGGACTTGAGATTCCTGCACTAAACTCACTGCTTTCTTCACAGGACATCACACTTATCTCCTCACCTCCTCCTCCTAACACTCCACACTTCTAACTCCTCACACGCAGGTCCTTCCTGCAGGGGTGTTACCATGGGGACCCAGTGATCAGCTGACTCCTCCCCTTTTCCCAGGCAATGTCCTCCCATTGGACATTTGGTTACTATTCAATCCTATGGGAGGTGTAATGCATATGTGAGGTTCACTAGGTGGCGCTGTGTTGTGTGAGACTCAGGACCCCCTGCTATGTCACACAGGCTATGAAGCAACAGGAAATAATACAATGACTACAGAGATCACCCTCAGCCCAGCCATAGCCAGCTCTGGGATGCCACATACTCCCCCTCTTTCACTGAGCCGACCTCGGCGACGGGCTGGGGTGAAGGTGAGAAATGTAACATAACGTTAATAAATACGAATAAAGTGCAAATGTCACTAACAGTTTAGAAAAATATAATACTTAGAAACTTGAGGTAAGACCTCCCGGCATAGTCCTGGAATGTCCATGAGAAGTCTGAAGGGTAACGGAGAGATAATTAAACTCAGACTTATGGAACCTTTTGGCGGTACCATCAGACAGTCCATATAGAAACGACAGTAGTGCAAATGGGTCCAGAGGCTCTCTGGCACAAATTTCGTGAGTGTCCATTATCATGAGAGTCTCTCTGAGAAACAATAAACAGTCCTTTCTGTAAGGAAGAGTAGGCACTCTAGCACCAATGTCCATACCGCAATGGAGTAACAGAACTTCCTTGGCTCGGTGAGCCAGGCACTATGGCTTGGATTGTTGCATATAAATGTAAATACTATATTACATGGCAAGATATTATATATATACTGTATATACACACAGGAAAAACATTAATGTAATCAGAGCAGGAATAACATATATACAGAAGCAGAGACAGTTAACCTCTTTTACCCGAGGACAGCCATGGCATCACTATAGCGTGTTGGAGGTATGCCTTTTGTGGTACGCTCAGAACGCCTAAGTGGAACGAGATTTGAATCAGGAACAGAGTCACTGAAATCAAATAAATCATCTGTCGAAGGGTTCTCTTGCACTAGAGCAATTGGTGGATAACAGCTAAATGGTAGTAGTTTAGGCGCCCACATAAGCTCAGTTAACGTTGGGTGTCTCTCTTTTGCTTCATACGGTGACAAGATCTCTGTACTCGTTGTCTCAGCTGGGGGCACCTCTGTGGGTAGTCCTTCTTTAAGGCACAGCTTCAGACGGTTTCGGTGTACTACTTGGGGCTGTCTCCCAGGTTTAGAGATCTCATACACGTCGGATTCAGGATATTGTATGGAGATGACACTGTATGGTTCTTTCTCCCAGAATGGATCCAATTTCCCATTCCGATGGTTATTCCTTAACCATACACGGTCGCCAACTTTCAGGGGCGCTGCATGGGCGTGACAGTTGTAATCCTCCTGTTGTCTCCTACGAACCTCATCCATGCGCGTTTCAACTATCTCTTTAGCTTCCTCCATACGTCGGCGGTGTTCAACAACCCAGTCTGTTATGGGTAGTGGATTGATGGTGTCAGGGACCTTCACACCAAGGGTTAAGTCTGAAGGAAGTTGACCTTGTCTTCCAAACATTAGATAAAATGGTGCGTATCCCGTAGATGTTTGGGGTGTGTTGTTGTAAATATAGGCCAAGTCCTTGATACGCTCAGGCCACTCAACACCAGGTGTAACTGCGGCTGTTCTTAGCATGCCGATGATCACTTGATTTGCCTTCTCGCACATACCATTCCCTTGAGGGTGATACGCTGTGGTTCGCAACTTCTTGCAGTCTTGGAACTGACACAGCTCACGGAACAATTGGGATTCAAACGCCGATCCACGGTCGGTGAGGATATGCTCAGGACAACCGTAATGGCGGACAAACTCTGCGTAGAAGGTCTCAGCCGTAGTTCTTGCTGTAAGATCTCTGACAGGCACGATGACAAGGAACTTGGAGTAATGATCCACCATTGTCAGAGCGTAGCTGTGGCCGGAACGTGTGGGACCCAACTTCACATGGTCCAGAGCAACAATTTCACACGGCTTTTGAGTCTTAATTGGATGTAGAGGGGCCTTCTGATCTCTTCGACCTTCCTTGGTGATACTACAGGCGGGACACTCTCGGCACCAACTCTCAATGTCACTCCTCATCCCAACCCAATAGAAGCGATGACGGATGGTAGCTTCGGTCTTTTGTACCCCGAAGTGACCAGATCTGTCATGATACGCCTCAAGTATCATCTGTGCGTCTCTTCTTGGTACGAGGATCTGATGAAGCCTTTCACCTGTGACAGGATCAAGAGTGTTTCTAAGTAGAAGGCCTCGTTGGACAAACAGGCGCTTCCTCTGTCGCCAAAGGCGTTTTAATTCCACGTCATGAAGACCTCTCTTTACACGGGTTGGTATTCTTCCTGTAAGCAGGAAATCTGACAATTCTCCTAAAACTCTGCTCTCTTCTTGGAACGTTTTCCACAGAGATGGCTCCTGGAGGGATTCGGCAGCTGTTTTCGCCAGAGATTCTCCTTCTACAGGGACACCAATAGCAACCTGTTGGGCAAACTTGTTGTAGAATGGTGGCATCTCCACCTCTTCCCAGATGTCTTCTCGGGGTGGTTCTTCTCCCACAGGCAACCTTGAGAGTGCATCAGCGTTAGCGTTGGACTTGCCACTGCGATACTTGACAGAGAACTTGTAATTCGCGAGTCTTGAGGCCCACCGTTGTTCAAGGGCTCCCAGTCGAGCAGTGTCCAGATGCGCCAACGGATTGTTATCTGTGTACACGGTAAAGGGTGTGGCAGCCAGGTAGTCTTTAAACTTCTCTGTCACGGCCCAGACAAGCGCCAGAAGTTCGAGTTTGAAAGAACTATAGTTCTGGTCGTTCTTCTCCGCGCCTCTCAGACTCCTGCTGGCGTAGGCGATGACTCGCTCTTTGTTGTCCTGAACCTGGGACAACACTGCACCCAAACCTTGGTGACTTGCATCTGTGTACAAGCGGAATGGCTGACTGTAGTCGGGATAGGCTAGAATTGGTGGTTGCGTCAGAAGTGCTTTAAGCGCTTGAAAGGCTTCCTCTTGACGCGCTGTCCAGTCTACCGGAAGCTTTCGGTTGTAGTTTTCTCTGGGACAACCGCGCAACAACTCGTTCAGAGGCTCGGCTACTTGGGCGAAGTGTGGTATGAAACGCCGGTAGTAACCTGCGAATCCAAGGAAGCTTTGGACTTCTTTGACGGTAGTTGGTCTTCGCCAGTTCTGGACTGCAGTGATCTTTTCAGGATCAGGTTGGACGCCTTGTGCGCTCACGACATGCCCAAGGTAGTGAACTTGGGGTTTCAACAGGTAGCACTTGGAGGGCTTCAACTTTAGGCCGTGCTGTATAAGTACCTTGAATACCTCGGACAGGTGACGAAGGTGTTCTTGGTATGTCCGGGAGAATACGATAACATCGTCCAGGTACAGTAGCACACTCTGGAAATTCTCATGGCCGAGGCACCTCTCCATAAGCCTTTGGAATGTGGCTGGGGCATTACATAGCCCAAATGGCATACTATTGAATTCAAAGAGTCCCATCGGGGTCGTAAACGCAGTCTTTTCACGATCTTCAGGCGCCATAGGGACTTGCCAGTATCCACTGGTTAAGTCCAGGGTCGAGAAACAGGTAGCTGATCCCAAAGCCGTTAGAGATTCCTCAATCCGCGGCAATGGGTATGCGTCTTTGTGCGTGACGTTGTTGAGTTTACGATAGTCCACACAAAATCGTAGGGTTCCGTCTTTCTTCTTGACAAGGACTAGCGGGGCTGCCCAGGGGCTGTTACTCTCCCGGATGACATCAGCATCTCGCATCTCTTGGATCAACTTTTTCACCGGTTGGTACATCGCGGGTGGTATTGGACGGTGACGCTCCTTGATTGGATGGTGGTCGCCAGTCAGAATGCGATGTTGTATGGTCGTGGTCTTACCAAAGTCCAATGGGTGTTTGCTGAATGCCTTTTGGTAACGCTTGGCCACATTGCGAACCCCATTGATGTGCTCTATAGGGGTATTGGCGTCTCCCACGTTCAATTCATCCCACCAGGACTTCGTGGCTCCATTTTGAATGTTCTCAGCAGCTTGGGTGGAACGCTGTGTGGCAGTAGAATCACCAGAGAGAATGTCTTCTGGTGCTAACCGGTGTAGCAGGGCCACAGAGTGGAACTTGTGGAGGTTCACGGGAGCATCGCCCAAGTTGACTAAGCGGACAGGAACACGTCCATTGGAAACTGTGACAAGGCTGCGGGCAGCCATGACAAGTGGTTGGCCATCTACCTGTATGGGTTGTAGCAAGGCCTCGTAGTCCTGATTTTCTATTCCCAGACGGGCACGGCACCACACCATAGTTTCTGTTCCAGGCTGTAGGGTTACTGGACGGGTATCTTGGATCCGGACTCGACCAATTTCACCTTGTTTGTTGGCGAACTTGTGCTGGGCATTGAGTACACGAATGGCCCGCTGAATGGTCTGCTGGTCACTGGGAGAAGCTGTAAGGAGAGAGGCATGCAAGGCATCCAACACTTCTGCAAAGCAATGGCGTAAAACATTCATGCCTAATATTACAACTGCAAACCTATCATCCTCTACATCAGTGACAATTACACCCTGTCTAGGCAGTTTCAAGTCCCCAATCTGGATAGTGGGTTCCCAATAACCCTGCTGTGGTATGGGCTGTCCATTGCTGGCACACAGATTTATCCATGTGTCAGGTGTTCTATTCAACACACCTAAGTCCCAATGTTCAAGGAACACCTGCTTGCGCAGGGTTGTTACCTGAGATCCAGTGTCCACCAACGCTGTCAGAGGGACGCCGTTCACCCGGATTGTGATGTGTGGGCAGGCTGAGACGAAGCGTGACAATGGCACTGAAGATTCACCTGGGCCCTTCTTCTTTCCTCCCGAGGGGCGGCCCGCTGCCTCGGGGGTGGCCCGTTTAACTGAAAACACTGAGGCCTGGTGTGTCCATATCTATGGCAATAGGTACAGTATGGCCTCTCACTCTGCGGAGGTTTCACTGAAGACGGACGTCTGGGTGGCGACTCAGGTGAGATGTTGAGACTTCGCAAAGGATCACTGGACGATGAAGACGGCTGGGTCAGACGATCTAGACGGACGGTGATCTGTTCCATGGCACGGGTCAGATGATCCACTCGGGCCAGAAGGTCATCTCTGGAGTCTGCTGGTGTAGTCTGCGCAGTTTGGGCAGCAGGTGAGGTACCCAGAGGTAGTGGCAGGACAACTGGAGCAATGCTTGTTGAGGGTCCAGGTGAGGGAGCACAGATGACTGGGCTCGGCTGGGGCTGCTCCTGTCCCAAGACCTGGATGGCAAGGGCCTTGAAGTCAGCAAATGTGATGCTGGGATGTTGTGCAGCAAGCATTCGCAACTGACTCTGGAGCAATGTGGTACCCGCCCCTTCTATGAAGCGGTCAAGCAAGATTTTATCAGAGTCCACATTTTCACGTGGATCCACTTGCACCACAGCTCTGAACGCCTCTTGGAGGGATAAAGCATAGTCCCGCAGGGTCTCACCAGGTAGTTGTCGTCTGGAAAAGAAGCGCATCTTTACCTCGGAGACAGATCGCACGTCAAAGTTCACCTGGAGTTTGTCCAGAATTTGCCCAGGGGTTCTTTTGTCAGAGGCAGGCCAGGATTTGACCTCCCTAGCTGCAGCACCCTCAAGCTGGCCCAGCAGGATCTGAATCTGCTGTTCTGTATTCAGAGGATAGAACTGGAAGAGAGACAGCATCTTCTCACGAAAGTCCCTGAGGGTATGCGCCTCCCCTTTGTAGCGCGGCAGCCATGGTGCGCCAGGGTAAAATGGCATGGAGAATGGTAGGCTGCTCGCCATGGGCACTGCTGGATCACTAGAAACAGATGGCACAATGTCACTTTGCTCAGTCATGTTGTTTGCAGGTATGACTGGAATTAGGTCGCCGTCTCTTTAAGAAACTCAACTGCTTGCTGGCAGGGAATGGAGACTACAACTTGGAATGCTGTCCCTTTAAGAATGCTGTAGCTATTAACAGAGTCACTGTGATGCAGGCTGACGGTGTGCTCCCCCTCTTTAATGGTGGCACTCCCCACGGACACTGTACACGGAAAACACTCGCTGGGGCCGTGGGAGGACTGAAGACAAGGACAGGGAGGCACAGTACTCACTGACAACAACTGCAGCGTGGACCAGAGATCAGCGGTGCACAGCAGGGACGGTGATGCGGCACTGGAGAGTCAGAAATGGCGCCGGCACGTTCGCCTTTCACTTTCTTGTATGGGTGCGCTGGAGCATTGCGCTCAGCATTCTGGGCTCTCCTAAGATGGTGGCAGATGGGTCTCCTGGCCTCATGGGCAGTGCTAAAAATCTCCCGCACTTTTGCAAGGTACAGTTAACCCTTTGTGGGCGTTCTTACACAGCGATGTGGCGCAGCAAACAAGTCCTGGGCGTTTTAACTCTTCCAGGGCTGTAACACACTGAGAGGACAGTCTTTAGGGCTTACTTCAGGGGTTTAGGGCTCCCCCTCTTTGTGGCAAGCAGTCTCAGGGAATAAACTTGATCTTAGCAAAGTCCACAATAAAGACCGATGCTCTGGAGACAATTTGGCGCACTTTTCGTGGCGACTTTCTCAAAATGGCACACACCCGTATCCTGTTCGTGACGCCAGTTTTTCTTGCGGTGACCAGATGGAAGGTAACGCTGCAGTTGGGATTGCGGGGGTGCAAACAGCGCAGACTTGTCACGGTCTCTGGGCACGAGGGCGCAGCGCTGGTGCTGTCCCACGTTACCACCACTGGTACCGGTGATGAGGGGGCTGCACAAATGTTGGTGGTGATTGTTCCCCCGGGGCGCTTCCCCTATACTGTGCCGACTGGTGGTGTTTGGGGCGCCCTGATGTTGTCGGTGCAGAGTCAGACACAGAAACGGTTGTAAAGTTGAACTTTTACTTCCATGGGTGTGGAGGCACAAATGCTTAAACAGTTTCTTCAATACAAAACAACGGGGTACGCCTGGTGACAGAGCAAAGTCCTGGGGTGCAGGGTAGACTTGATGAAAGGTGTTCCTAGCCCCTTATACTTCAGTGTTACAGCCCTAAGGTGCGTCTGGGCTCCTATTTGGCACACAGGAGGATGCCCACCATGATACTAGTACATAATATTCCCCACTCACGTTATGTGGTCCTGATAGCTCAGAGTTTCGGGGTGCAATAGTCAGGGTGGCAGGATATTCCACAGGTCTGGCCTTGGCCCCTGGATCCTGTGATACTTGCTATGGAGCACGTGTTCCAGAATGTTCTCTCCACAGTCTCATGCTGACAAGATAATGATGCTTGACTTCCTTCAGGGCGATGGCTAGGCAGACAGGGGACAGGATCTTCTGAATAGCTGGAGTATGTCAGCTCTCCAACCTTCCTGGGCCTGTCTAGGACTTGAGATTCCTGCACTAAACTCACTGCTTTCTTCACAGGACATCACACTTATCTCCTCACCTCCTCCTCCTAACACTCCACACTTCTAACTCCTCACACGCAGGTCCTTCCTGCAGGGGTGTTACCATGGGGACCCAGTGATCAGCTGACTCCTCCCCTTTTCCCAGGCAATGTCCTCCCATTGGACATTTGGTTACTATTCAATCCTATGGGAGGTGTAATGCATATGTGAGGTTCACTAGGTGGCGCTGTGTTGTGTGAAACTCAGGACCCCCTGCTATGTCACACAGGCTATGAAGCAACAGGAAATAATACAATGACTACAGAGATCACCCTCAGCCCAGCCATAGCCAGCTCTGGGATGCCACAGTCTGTGAGGAACGCCCTCCCTGACTGTACTCACCCATAGACTTGTTCGGGGGGGGGGGCGTTCCTCACAGCTCAGCTTCATCGCTGGGCTGTAAGGAACACCCCCTCTGACAGTACAGCGCTATGGGCGAGTACAGAGAGAGGGGGGGTTCCTTACACCCAAGTGATGACGCGGAGCTGTGAGGAACGCCCCCCCTCCCCCCAGTACAGTGCTATGGAAGAATACAGTCAGGGAGGGCGTTCCTCACAGCCCAGCTAGACTGTCAGGAATGCCCTTCTGACGGTGAACGGTGAAACTAAGACCCCGGATATCTCCAGCCCTGGGGCCCATAGCGGGAAAACCGGCAGTGCGCTGAATTCAGTGCACTGTCGGCTTTCTAGCTGTATGTAAAACAGCATATACAGTGGGGGAAAAAGTATTTAGTCAGCCACCAATTGTGCAAGTTCTCCCACTTAAAAAGATGAGAGAGGCCTGTAATTGACATCATAGGTAGACCTCAACTATGAGAGACAATATGAGAAAACATATTTAGAAAATCACATTGTCTGATTTTTTAAGAATTTATTTGCAAATTATGGTGGAAAATAAGTATTTGTGTGTGTTGCCTGCGTGGTCTTTTATAACCCGAGATGAAGCACTTAGCCTTTCGCTTCCTAATCAACGAGGTCATCAGTTTACCCCCCTTGTCCCCATGTGCATAGAGCCTATGTTGGTAATGAAGAAAGTGCTTAGCCGTTCGGACATTAATGGCATCTTTTAGTTTTTAGCGCAGATTTTGAAGTTTGGAGCACCTGATCAACTGCCTACTCGCTTTACGTGTGTGTTCAATCGCCGCTATGTCTGAGAGGATTTTGTGTAGTTCCGCCTGAGATTCTTTCTTGACTCTAGAGGCGAGGGAAATGAAAATTCCTCTAATCACTGACTTATGTGCCTCCCAAGTAATGGTGGGACAAGTGTCAGCATTAGCGTTTATGGCGAAATACGACTCCAACTGTTGCCTGACAGTCCCAACCAGATCGGAACGATCCAGTAAAGCCTCGTTTAATCTCCAGCTCCAGTCTTTCTGAGGTAGTTGGCACAGCGTTAACCTAGCCCATATCGGAGCATGATCGGACACCGAGATGGAGTCAATGCGGGATTGCAAAGAATACGGAGCCAGATCTCTGGAAGCAACGATATAGTCTAATCTCTGATAAGATTGCTGTGGGTTGGAGAAAAAGGAGTAATCTTTCACGGACGGGTTGTGCAGACGCCAAAGATCAACTAGTTGGAGGTCATTAAGGTCCCGTAGGAGCCTACCCAATGCCTTTTGAGGATTAGAGGAGGTCCCTTTGGAGGAATCAAGAGCAGGATTGAGGGTGAGGTTAAAATCGCCAGCCAAGATTATACAACCTTCTGCAAAGAGTTCCAATGTGCGCAGAGCTTCAATAAGCCAAGCCACTTGGCCTTGGTTGGGAGCGTAGAAATTGTCAAAGGTGTATTTGTAAGTGGCGATAGTGCCTTTAAGCAACAAGACTCTGCCCTTCCAGTCTTCATAGGATTGAGAGCACTGGAAGGGCACTGAGGAATGAAAGAGAATTGCAACACCCTTAGAGGAAGTGGAAGGATTCGTGGAATGGAAGCAAATGGGGAAAGCCTTTGCGGGGAGACGAGGGATCTTCCCAGTTTTAAAATGAGTTTCTTGAAGGAACACCACATTTGTGTGCAGCTCACGGAGTATGGTAAAAATTTGAGATCTCTTATTTGGGGAGTTTAGACCATGGGTGTTGAAGGAGGTGAAGACTAATTCAGACATGATGAGTCCGAGACAATATGAGTCCAGTGGTTAAGGGAGGATAAGGCAGATAGGATAGATCAGGAGGGAGGGAGAGAAGGGAGTCAAAACAGAGGTCGGGTATGAGGGGGAGGGTGGAAGGAAGACAAGGGTAAGGACAGGGAAGAGAGAGAGGAGAAAGAAAGTAGAGAGCGAAGAGAAAGATAGAAGAGAGAGAGAGAGAGAGAGAGAACAAGAGCTAAAGTGAGCCTGAAAAAATGCGCCTGTCAATAGATCATGTATTTAGCGGCAACGCCTAACAGCCGCTAATTATTGAGAACTTGATCCGTCAATAGACAGAAATAAGAAAGGTAGGGGAAATGGAGATGATCCTAATCGTGACAGCCGGTAACCATATCTTACATGAATAGATATGTAGTGGTATGGGAACAATATGCAGGTAACAGTACACAAAAGATGTAAAGATACACAGAAGATGTAAAAATGGGAGACATAGAAAAGACATACCGAGACGGGGTGAGGGATAGAGAGTGTGGCGAGAATGCAAGGCGGCTCAAGTACATGTGCTATAAGCGAACAGATGTGAACCCATATCGTATAATACAATATAAACAGCATAGTCAATACAATCAATATAACATAAGCATCAGCAATGTGATTATGTATAAAACCCCTATTATGTTCCATCTTTTTGGAGCAGTATGGTTAGAACAATGCATATTCCCTTAAATGCTAGGGCGTCATGGCCACCCGGGACCTTGGGACCCCCGGCGCGACATTCTGCAATCCATAGATCCCGAAGGCCCGGGCGGGAGCCCACCCCCCCCGCCTTACCACAGAGCAATGAACCATCCTCGATGATATTCAGTTAGTGATAGTTAGTAGTTAGTAGTAGTTGTTAGCAGTTAGTAATAGATGATAGTTAGTAGTAGTTAATAGTTAGCAGTTAGTAGTTAGTAGCAGTTAGTAGGCTCCCCGACACGCACCGGTCAGCCCAGAGTGTACACCCGCCTTGTCCAAACCCCCGAGAGGGGAGGAAGGAGGAGACGAAGAGGCGCGATCCAAGGGTCGGGAGAGTGGGCTCAAAAATAGGGTGAATAGTGACAGGGGGAGAGGGGGGAAGTTAATGAGGAAATTAGAAGCTCATGGTCCATATTGTAACGTAAAACCTTGTTTCACTAAATTAACATAACCCAGGCTTGGATGATGAACCCCAGTGCCGACCAGGGCTCCCCCGCCATCTGAGACCACGGGGCCACCCGTGGGCCGGCGCTCCTCTATCTCCACAACACCATATCACGCACACCACCAGCCCCGAATCCCAGACGGGGGGGGGAGGCCCCACAAATACAATTGCCAATACAAAAAAACAGACCCGTAGACAAGTGCATAAAACAACTCAAAAAATTGAACATCACAGTAAACTAAAGTTAACTAGAGGGAGGGGAATGTGATAAAGAGCACGAAAACCCCAACCTCCACACTTCCTAGCATAGGGTGACAGTTACTTGTACTATGGGGGTTGCAGAACCCGTTGGAAAAAGGGGTAAACTTCCTGGGTAGGCATATGAGGGAGTGGGGGTTGCGGGGAAAGGAGAGGGGCTATTCCAGGAGAGAAGGTACCTTCAACCGCCAGCAGTCTTGGGTGTGAGTGTAGGGTAGAAGTAATTGGCGTCTGGGCTAGTCCAGTGGGGAGGCATGGTTCCGCAGCAGATTTTAGAATGGTATATCGGGTATGGCTCAGTCAGCCCTTTCAGCGAACAGGTCAGCTCTGTGAAAAGGAACAACTCGGTGGTAAGATGACAGGTACTCAACTGGAATCTTGTATGTGTCTCCTCAAGGTGGATTTCCGAGGCTTCGGCGACTTGAGACGTTGCTGCAGGCCCTCTTGTTCAAAACTAGGCAGTGACAGCCAGGAATGGATGTCCTCTGGGAGAGACAGCCATGAGGGTATCTCCATCGGAGGTATGTCGAGCGAGGCCCACGCTTTAGAGAGGTCTTCTGGTGAGCATATCACTATATTCTGCGGCCCTGTTTAAGAACATATAACCCGAAGGTAAAAAGCCACGCATACTAGACCCTTTTCCCGTAGAGCCTCCAGCAATCGACGTAACATACGACTTTTGCCAGGGTAAAAGGCGCCAAATCCTGGTATAGGTGGATTTCTGCCTGAGCGTGCGTGAGTGGCCTTTTTTCCCTGGCCGCAGCGAGTACAGCTGACGTGTCCACGGAGGACAGCAGCCCGCAGATCACATCCCTCGGTGGGTCAGCAGGGGAGGGTTTAGGTCTGACCACCCGATGGACCCTCTCAATTTGGACAGAAGCTGCCCTCTCTGGACCTAGAAGGGACACAAAAATGGCCGACATCACCTCTCTCAAATCCTCAGAAGAGGGAGCTTCCGGAAGGCCCTTGAGGCGCAGGTTCCTCCTGCGGTTACGGTTCTCCAGATCCTCCAGGACATCGTAGGTTCTATTCAGGTGAGTATGATGATTGGCGTTATGCTGGACCAGCGAAGAGGAGTGGAGAGTGATCGCTGAGCAGGCCGATTCAAGGGAGTCCACCCGTTTGCCCATGGAGTATATGTCAGCACGTAGGTCAGAGAGCTCCGTGAGTACTGGAGCGATTGCTTGTGCCAGAGCCTTGCGAAGGAAAGATTTGGTGATTACCCCAGAGATAGCGTCCATCCGGTTAGTACCCGACGCGCTGTCCAGATCCGAATCCTCTGCCACGTCTCCCGAGTGGGCCTCTTCTGGCGCCATTTTGCCGCCACTGCAGGAGAACGCAGAACTTTTTTGCGGAAGAATTTATGAACCTCCGCTGCATTATTCTTGCCTGTGGAGGTGCCTGGTAGATCCCCGTTTCTTTCTCTAACTGTCTTGCCCATTTTTGGCCCCAAGTGAGCGCTTTAAGGCAGGTAATGGCTTGGTGACTGACAGAGCTGCAGGCTCAGACATCCATCAGTATCGACAGTTATGCTCTGCCCCCGGAAAATCAGGTTTTGGTCACCTACAAACAAGCAAAATTTCTGGCTTTCACAGACCTGTAACTTCTTCTTTAAGAGGCTCCTCTGTCCTCCACTCATTACCTGTAGTAATAGCACCTGTTTGAAATTGTTATCAGTATAAAAGACACCTGTCCACAACCTCAAACAGTCACACTCCAAACTCCACTATGGTGATACCAAAGAGCTGTGGAAGGACACCAGAAACAAAATTGTAGACCTGCACCAGGCTGGGAAGACTGAATCTGCAATAGGCAAGCAGCCTGGTGTGAAGAAATCAACTGTGAGAGCAATAATTAGAAAATGGAAGACATACAAGACCACTGATAATCTGCCTCGATCAGAGGCTCCACACAAGATCTCACCCCGTGGGGTCAAAACGATCACAAGAATGGTGAGCAAAAATCCCAGAACCACACGGGGGGACCTAGTGAATGACCTGCAGAAAGCTGGGACTAACATAACAAAGGCTACCGTCAGTAACACACTACGCCGCCAGGGACTCAGATCCTGCAGTGCCAGACATGTCCCCCTGCTTAAGCCAGTACATATCTGGGCCCATTTCAAGTTTGCTAGAGAGCATTTGGATGTTCCAGAAGAGTATTGGGAGAATGTCATATGGTCAGATGAAACCAAAGTAGAACTGTTTGGTAGAAACACAACTCGTCGTGTTTGGAAGAGAGTGAATGCTGAGTTGCATCCAAAGAACACCATACCTACTGTGAAGCATGGGGGTGGCAACATCATGCTTTGGGGCTGTTTCTCTGCAAAGGGACCAGGACGACTGATCCATGTACATGAATGAATGGGGCCATGTATTGTGAGATTTTTAGTGCAAACCTCCTTCCATCAACAAGGGCATTGAAGATGAAACGTGGCTGGGTCTTTCAGCATGACAATGATCCCAAGCACATCGCCAGGGCAATGAAGGAGTGGCTTGGTAAGAAGCATTTCAAGGTCCTGGAGTGGCCTAGCCAGTCTCCAGATCTCAACCCCATAGAAAACCTTTGGAGGGAGTTGAAAGTCCGTGTTGCCCAGCGACAGCCCCAAACATCACTGCTCTAGAGGAGATCTGCATGGAGGAATGGGCCAACATACCATCAACAGTGTGTGCCAACCTTGTGAAGACTTACAGAAAACGTTTGACCACTGTCATTGCCAACAAAGGATATATAACAAAGTATTGAGATGAACTTTTGTTATTGACCAAATACTTACTTATTTTCCACCATAATTTGCAAATAAATTCTTTAAAAATCAGACAATGTGATTTTCTGGATTTGTTTTCTCATTTTGTCTCTCATAGTTGAGGTCTACCTATGGTGTCAATTACAGGCCTCTCTCATCTTTTTAAGTGGGAGAACTTGCAGAATTGGTGGCTGACTAAATATTTTTTTCCCCACTGTACATGAGGACGTGAAAGGTCCTCTTTAAAACAGCCTGAATTAAGTATTGATGACCTATCCTTAGGAGAGGCCATCAATATCACATCAGTGGCATTGCGCTCAGGTGAGCCATGGCCAGCTTGCAGCCCACTCACTCATATTCAAGTACAATACCAAACACAGCCACTGTGCAATGTTCAATGCTGTGCTTGGATAGCAGTGAAGAGGCTGCAGCAGAGGTGTAGCTAGCAAGCACTGACCCTGGGCCCACTGCAAACACAAGCAGCACTTTCAACTGTATCAGAGTCTGTAGGACACTGATATAGTTGAAATGGTAGAGGATGAAGCCTTTGTATTCCTGTTCAACCATTCTGTAAAACTTGTAGGCTACAGGTCACTTTAGGCCTATGGCCTACAAGAGGATGTGTCCCAGCTAATACATTTGCAATCCCATCACCAATAGCAGTTATCAGTACATGGTTAGCACTCAAAGGAGTGGCGTCAGTGGTGCCCATGAATGGGTTAGTGTCCCGAAATCATAGTATGAAGAAACACGGCACTCAAACTTCAGTGCTTGAAAAGTTGGCCAGTGTAAGATCCACTAATAATGAGATATAGAAATAATGATCAGATTAAATGTCACTGAGGAGAGTGGTTTATCGAATGTAGAATAGCGTCAGATAGCCATGGAGACCGGACATCACAGCATTGTGCCTCCTGCACCTGGGTGCAGATGTTTGTGGAGATAGTGCCTTGTAGGCCACGTGTAAGGGAATTGCCAGTTGAGCAATTCCCCAGTGCTGCTGCAGAACCCTGGGGGGAGGGGCACAACAAGACAGTGGAAACCCCCTACTGTCCCTGGCTAACTTGCCCAATCTGTCCTAGGCGACAGCCAGCAACCAGTCGACAGTCCTTTCCTAATATAGGTGACAACAAAGAACGCAGACAGGACAAACAACAACAAAGGGAGGTCAGCTAGCCAAGGGGTCAGTAACAATCGAGCAAAGCAGTACAAAATCACAATCCAAAAGAATAGTCACAGACAAAGCCAGAGATCAGAAATAGGAATACAGGTAACAAAACAGCTTAGAGTAAAGGCAGGTACACAGAAGCAATAGCAAGTGCTGATGTGATTGTGAGCAAAGAATAAATAGGAAGAAAAAACCCACCCCAGAGTTGATAGAAGGATAGGCTGTCAATCACACAGGTAAGGCTAAAATTAACTATTAGTGGAGCAGAGGAAAACCAAGGTGATGCAGACGGGTGTGGCAGAAATTCAATTACATAGTCTAGGACATTGTTCAGACTGAGCAACAAGAATCTTAAACAAGGAATCAAACTGAGCACGCCTCCTACGCCGCTGCGTGCGGGCGGAGGGTGGTGCAAAGACCTGAAGAGACGTTACACCACGGGTCTGCAGCTTACATGTTGCAGTAAGAAGTGAGAAAAGGAGGAGGAGGCAGCAGCTCTTCCATGTGCCAGGGGATCCAATCGGAAGTGTGTAATTGTGTTTGCACACTTCAGGGACATTATTTAAATATATGGGCAGTTAGAGGCCTTATTAATATAATGGGCATTAGAAGGCATTATTAATATTAGGAGGCAGTAATAATGGAAGGGGTCTTCAGGAGGTATTAACCTCTGGGAAAATGGGAAATATTCATTTAAGGTAGGATACAGCGGCATTATTCATTAGGGAGCACACAGGAGTCATTATTAATTGAGGGGCACAATTAATTTCAAAGGGGTTGTCCCAGATCCTAAATTTTATGTAGACATTTATTGTAGGTAGCACGGGAGGTATAGTAAATAAAAATTCAGTGATACTTACCTTCATCCTCCCCTCTGTTTCTGTGGTGGGCCAGCCATCACCTCCACTGTTTTGTTTGTATACAAACAACTGCAGCAGTGACGTCATGTTGATGGAACAGCTGCAGCCAAACACCATCCTTTACATAAACCAGTGTATGTAAATGAGGAGAAACACTACTGTTATGTCCTCTCCCGTTTGAACGCCTGCGCCGTCCTCTGGCCGCATTGTACGGCGCAGGAGGCATGTCCACTCATGATTACCTGCTCCCAGACTCTTATCATTCTGTGTTGGCACTGTTAGGGTTAACTTTTGTGAGATTGTGATTGAAAGCCTATCTGCCAATCAAGGCTGGGGTGGGTTCTGGACTTCCTTAAACTGGCCATCAGCCCACACATAGTTGCTGGCTATTGTGTGTCTGATCTTGCTAAGTGTTTCTCCTTGCTCTTATATTGTATTTACTGACCACTGCTTTTTGGCTTTTGACTACTCTTTTGGATTGTGATTTGGTACTGTTTTGTCTCTCTAGCTTGACCCTTGGCTTGCTCACTCCTCTTCTTTGTTGTGTTGTCTTGTCCTGTTCTGTGTATCACTTATCCAGAGTAGGGTTTGTCGTCCAGTTGTCCCTGTCATTAGGACAGTTGCGGCAAATAGGTAGGGACACGGGGTGGGCCTAGTTTAAGGCTCACTATCTCTGTCTTCTCTTTCCCTAGCAGCTGTTATTGGGAAATACTTACGGGTAATTCTAACAACTACATTGAACAATCATATATATATATATATATATATATATATATATATATATACAGTATATACTTTGATATACTTTATTATTATTGTTTATTTATATAGCACCATTAATTCCATAGTGCTTTACATTTGAGGATTTACATACGGTACACAAGATATACAAAACAGATAATACAAACATTGACCAACTGGCACAGTTTGATAGAGGGCCCTGCCCGCAAGGGCTTACAATCTATCACATGCTATATCTGTAGTCTGCATTTGTCTTTGAACTGGTTGTTGAATATTAGCTGCCATACACTGTACTTAGAGTAACTGTCTCTCTCTTTCACTCAGAAACAGCACCAGAATCATGCAGAACATATATAGAGACCTGTATAAATGTGGATATAGTAATTTGGTTGTAATAGAAAGCTCCTATTTAGCTCCCGCATTAGATTAAATCTGTCTTTCTCCACTTGCAATTCTTGCTCATGTCTCTCCTCCCCCTCCATAGACTTCTTTAGACATGCATAGTCTGAATCATGTGACCTGCATGCTATCTAAAGACAGATACAGCAGTGATTTTTAGAGTGAAAGTCATTTTAACAGAGGATGATAGAGCAGGGAAACAGCCTGTTAACAGCAGAAAGAGACATTTTCTTCTGATAAAATATCTTACCAAGTTTCTTATAATCACCTCTACTATTCCTTTATGCAAAGTTTGTTGAAAAGTTAGTGACCATTTAAATAAAAAAAACAGTCTTGGCACCCTATAGTAAAAACTTAAAATAGGCCCCAGTCACACAAGAGCTTAACTAGCTTAACCAGCTGCTATTGCACTCACTGCATGCTGTAATCTTCCCTTACTGATGGTTGGGTCCATTGTGAGATTTTTTTTTTTCTCACTCATTACCTATAAATGTCCATTGTGACTGCTAAGAAACTACAGCTCAGGTACCATCCAATAGATATAATACACATCAACTCATGACACACATTATATACAGTAAGAACAGAAGAAAAAAGCTGAGATGCGGAGAAGCAAATATTCACATTTTACATGGGCATAAATTATAAATGTAGATTACTGTAATAACCTGTACATATTTAGAATGCACTGTATGATGTATAATAGAGCCGTAGATGAGCTCCGTGATCACGGGGAATATAGAATATATAACATATTATAATTAGTTACCTTTTCTCAAATTTGTATCTACTAAAGTACATGACAGGCATACTAATATTTATCCAATATCCACATCAGTCATTGTTCTGTAAGGCAGCCCTACTGTTAGAGAGGACAGGCTCATGCTGCTCAGGATGAAGGAAAAGTCAAAATGATTAGTATTAATCATTAATTTCACAGCCCCGCAGCCTTTTCCAGAGATCACAAGGAGTATTGTATCCTGACTCCTGTGAATACACTTGAGACGCTCTTTGTCATTCGGCATATAATGTGAAGTCTCTTAGTGAAGGATGTGTGAGTTAGCTCCAAGCCCATCTGGCAGATAAGTTCATAGACTGAGCCAATAGACATTAACATTTTTCTAAAATCGTCTTGGGGGATCAACCCCAGAGGTGCTAGCTGTTGATAAATTGCGTATATTAGTCCCTGCTCTTACAGGTTCAGCTATTTTCTAGTATCACTTTGGTCAATCCTTAGTTTCTTCATACTCTTTATAACTTGGTATTGTATTCCCTATTTACTAGTGCATATTTTTGAGAAAACTATAATTTGTAAATACCCTTGTTTTCTGTAGCACATATTATCGGTATAGAAAAAGATGTATCACCCTGAAGATATGTAAGCTACAAGTATAGTGACACTATCATCTAGTTTGCCTGTGTACAATACATTATGCCATTACATTGAGATAACTTGTTTATCCATATTTAAAGGATCTTTCTAGAGTTGAGATACATACAGGATTGATGGGATAATAGTAGCAAGGGACTGTTCAGCACTAGATAGATAAAAATCAGAAGCTGGTGGTCTACTGGAGATGGATGGGCTTTACAATTAAGTCAGTCCAAATACTGCTTTCAATGGTCTCCATATTATTTGGACTACCTTGGGGTTCATTTAACCAACTCCTCTGCGACCCTATACTTTCACAACTATCTTTCCCAACCCCAAATAGGTCATCAGTCTAAAAACACTGACCCAGAGACCAGTAAACCACTTTAACTGCATTTCTTGCTTTGTCTGTCAAATATCCATGACAGATCCATGACAGATACAAATGAAAGCCATGGTGCCAGTGTGAACAGAGCTTTAAATTTTAAAGTACAAAAAAGTGCCCAAACTATAAGACAGCAAAAATCTCATCTGATTTCCATCCATGATATACATTGAGAGAAGCTTTGTGCATGTTCCATGCTTGAGACATCAAAGCGGCAACCATTTACATACTGACCATGACTCCTAATATGTTTAGTTTCCAGGGATAGCATTACTGTATATTCCCATATATAGTGCTATATTGTTGGTATTCTTACTTTCCAGGGAACTGACTATCGAGTGTCTGTGCATCCAATTAAGAGGACTTATTCTGGATATTTTTAGAACTGTGATAAGGTGAAGGGTAGTATAAGGTAGTAGTGATCATAAAGAACAGTAGGAGTTTAAAGCCATTGTCATTAGGAAGGATTTTATTTTCTAACCTGTGGAGTTTCCATGACAATTGACCTGTTGCAGCATTGTTCATAACACTCACCCCTCATCCAGATTGACTTTACCAGTGTTGGAGATGTTATATGAGTTGCTCCCGCACAGCAGAGTGCACACATTTATTTTAGCGGAACAGAAGGTACTGAAGGATCTAGCAGGATAATCAGAAAATCATTTTTCTTGTGGTTAGAGCACTAATAGAACAACCTGCTAATGGCAGCAAGCTCTGTTTGTCATTTGCGATCTCTGTCTTGAAAAATAATGTAAAGACGCGGACTGTTTGAGAAAAACAATATTTGTAATTAAAAATCAACAGAGGAATATTCATAAGGTTTCATGTGACAGAAGCCACCACAAAGGTCTCTGGTGTAATTGCTTTTTTTTTTTCTTAAATATGCTGTGCGACGTGATGATAAATCTGCACTCTATCCAATGCACAACAAAAATGACAGTGACTTTTCATTATGCTGGAGGAACGAGGCGCATCTATCATTCGCTTGCCTCTGCTTTAGTTTTAATTACACCACTTCACTCAGGAATGGGAATTCGAGTAATAAACCTTGCAAGAAAGTAGGTTTTAATTTGCAGAACAGCAGTTAAATGCTTGGCTTCAATGCAGTTGATTTGCAGTAAAGATAGCATATTTTAATATCATAAATAATGAACAGCATTGCAAACACAATGTATTCTGAGTAACTAAAAGTTTGTCAGCTGGAAGCACCAGGTACAAGGGGACTGTGCCATTATCAGAGACTTGATTAAAAATGTACAATCCCCTGTATAAACAGTGGAGGGCGATAGCATATAGCCTAAATGAAAACATCTAACCATCCCATGTTATGCAAGATTGTGCCCATAATGGGGAGAGGTTTTCCTGGTTGGATCAGAGGCATGGCTTAAAATTTTCCAAAAATTGATATTCAGTTATTGGGAGGTTTGCTATATATGAACAACATAAGGCCAGAACTGTTATTAATACTGGTCCTTTGTAGTATTTTTTATTCATAGCATGTCAGTGACAGCTTTTATTAATACTTTTTTTTAATTATGGTGAAAAATAGAGTCGAAGATATATCAAAACTGGTGGAAAAGAAAAGTAGTGTAGATCAGGTTGCATTTACCAAAAGTCCCTAAGGAAAATGAGTGGAATATGAATAGTTGTCAAAGGCAACTACACCACATTTCCTATGCACCAAGTTTGATACATGTCTCCCTCAGTTTATAGGTTTGTATTTAATTGTGCCTCAATTATAGATGTTGTGCACCAAAATCTGCATCATTTGTACTGCAAAATGTTGCATCAAATTTTAGACATACTTGGGGGCAGAGGCGTCGCTAGCAGGGGGCAGGAGAGTGGCAGCAAACACATGCAGAAATTTTATCTGTATCAGCGTCTGTAGGACACCAGTAGTTTGTTGGCTTCCTGCTCTAGCATTCAACCAAGGCTGTAGTGGTTTGTGGCCTACAGGTACCCTGGCAACAGCTAAGAATTTAGTGCCCCAACACAAGTAGGTCACAGACCTTAAGTGGCTTGCAGCCTGCAAGATAAAGCAAGAAGTAAGAAGAGGTGGTAATGGCAAGTATCTGTGCATCAGGGGATCAAAGGCAGGGGCATATTATTTTTATTTGTTTGGGGGAGCAGTTGGCGGCCTTACTAATATTGTAGGCAATACCGATATAAGTGAAATTATTAATATAAGGTGTCACTGGGGCAAGTAGTGTTAGTACATAGAGGTCATTAGGAGGCATTATTAATATAGGGAGGAATTGTGAGGCTGTATTTAAGTAAGGATGTATTAACCTCTGGGGTGGTGGGCTGTATTTATTTAAGGCGGGTATCATTGATTTAAGGGGCATACAAGAGTATTATTAATAAGGGGGGCAAGGGGACATTATCAATTAAGGGAAACTATTAATTTAAAAGGGTAGTCCGAGATCATACATTTTAATGCATGCAGCAGAGGAGGGTTATAATGTATCCTAGCAGCCTACTGGAAGCTGCTTGTGGACGGGGAGCGTTTGCAGCTCTTATTCTTGTAATAATTCGTGCTCCTATTACCTGAAATGGAGCAGTGCTGCACAAGTTGTCCATCCACTAGCAGCTTCTGCCAAATGGTGGCTGCTAGAATGTGGGGTCTAGATGCTGGATCCTGAGATATATTGTGAATAGGTCATCAGTATGAAAAATGAGTTTGGGGCCAGAAAACCCCTTTAATAAATTAGACACATCTTAGTACAGCGAAGGAGAGATCAAGACTGGCTTAGGAAATGTTTTGATAAATGTTCTCCACTGTATTCATTAAATTTATTGAAAAGTACATATGTTTCTGACGCATTCAACCCTTTTTCAAATTTGTCTAGACAAGTGGGCATGGTTTAGCAGGAGAGGTGTATGGTTGAGAATGCAAAAATGTCTATGCATATGCCAGATTAATCACACGGCATGAGTAGCGGTGATAAATATTACAGTGTCTAAAAATTAGACAATATTAGTAAATCTACTCCAGTGAATGCACCAATGCAACATTTGGCATTTGTGCAATGCAACGAAGAGACTGCACAATGAAGACTCAATACAATAGTTCCAATTCAATACAAAATAATACAATGCACATCTTTTCTCTCTTCATTGTATTGTGTTGTACTCCTCTAACCGTGTATCAATTTACATCTATCTTTTGCAGTCGCAACATATTAAATATAATTCCATCAATTCACTTACTGCACTTCAAAATTTCATCACTCTAAAATACATGAATTGTATATCCCCTTACTTCTGTATTCTGCTTCTGCAAATACAGGCTTGAGATTGAATGATGAGGTGCGGTATGTTAGGTCTAGCATAAGTAATGTAATAAAAACACCATACTGGTTATTCTAAAATCTATCAAGCCCAAGATGACACTTTAAAATTATCATATAAAATGCTACTTTAGTTGCTCTTTTTTCTCTTACATGAAATGTGATGTTCCATCCCAGCTTCCCTCACCCTTCCCCCTGTCACTGCAGCGCCTTTCATCTCAATGGAGAGATTCAGATTGAATCCGTTGCAAAGCCTTTGAAAACACACTCAGCTGAGATCTTTCTGTTTACAGCAGTGGTTTTCCCTACAGAAATCACAATTCATGGTAAATTAACTATGTCACATGTACTTTCCCTCACTTCTGTGGCCTTATAGTCACCTTGTCTGCTGCCAGAACAGTGACCATTTCCACAGATTCAAACGAGACCAGTAAAACTATGTTTGACCTACCTGCTGTGTGGAGGAAAGAACATAGCGACCAGGATGAATATATTCAATGTTCACATCAATAGTTAGCATTATTTGGGACATCCAAGTTTGACATCTGTTGTACAGTGTGACTTTGATGGACTGCACGCAAACCCACTGACAATCGGACAATATACAAAAAAGTTGTGTTGGAGCATGTCCAATTCTAATCTGTTTTCTGGAACTATTGGCCATTGTTTCTCAATATTATCATGTAACGGCAGATATGATGGAACATGTGTCATTTTTTTGCTGTCAGTCTTCTATGTTTCTATGCCAATTAGCCAAATGAATTTACCCTAGCTGCATCAGTTCCTAGAGGGGTTGGAGACGTGGGCACAGGACAGTTGATAGTAACGACAGCAGAAGAGTCCGACTTACGTACCCTACAGAGAAGGATTGTCATAATCTAATTGTGTATTCCGATTGCAGTTTAAATGTGTTTTTGGTAATTTAAAATTGATGGCCTATGCATAGTAAAGGAGATCAATATTAGATCTATGGGGGACCAACACCACATCACCAATGGTCAGCGGTTTGAAGGAGTTGTGGCTTTCCCCTTTGTTATTTACCAGACACAGCTCTTCACTTTTGTTCCTGATATTACAGTTTTGTCCCTTTCAAGTCAAGTACAGAGCTAATAAGACTGGGTGCACACAGTGCTTTTTATAAATCAATAACTACCTACTTTTTTACAATTACAATATTGAGCAGCATATATTGCTAAGCATTTCAGTTGAGTAGCGCCTTTTAATGTTTTTCCCATCTCCCTCTCTCACCAGTGTGCCTGCTGTCTCTTCTTCTCACTTCCTGTATTCTTCAGCAAGCTGGTGGGCGAGCTTTGACTGTTTGGTGGACAGGATACTATGAAGTACCTCAGTAGATATATACAGTGGGTACAGAAAGTATTCAGACCCCATTAAATTTTTCACTCTTTCTTTCATTGCAGCCATTTGCTAACAGCAAAAAAAGTTCATTTTATTTCTCATTAATGTACACTCAGCACCCCATCTTGACAGAAAAAAACAGAAATGTAGATATTTTTGCAAATTTATTAAAAAGAAAAACTGAAATATCACATGGTCATAAGTATTCAGACCCTTTGCTCAGTATTGAGTAGAAGCCCCTTCCTTTTGAGCTAGTACAGCCATGAGTCTTCTTGGGAATGATGCAACAAGTTTTTCACATCTGGATTTTGGGATCCTCTGCCATTCTTCCTTGCAGATCCTCTCCAGTTCCATCAGGTTGGATGGTGAACGTTGATGGGCAGCCATTTTCAGGTCTCTCCAGAGATGCTCAATTGGGTTGAGGTCAGGGCTCTGGCTGGGCCAGTCAAGAATGGTCAAAGATGGTTCCAAAACCACTCCTTTGTTATTTTAGCTGTGTGCTTAAGGTCATTGTCTTGTTGGAAGGTGAACCTTCAGCCCAGTCTGAAGTCCAGAGCACTCTGGAAGAGGTTTTCTTCCATGATTTCTCTGTCCTTGGCCGCATTCATCTTTCCTTCAATTGCAACCAGTTGTCCTGTCTCTGCAGCTGAATAACACCCCCATAGCATGATGCTGCCGCCACCATGTTTCACTGTTGGGATTGTATTAGGCAGGTGATGAGCAGTGCCTGGTTTTCTCCACATATATCACTTAGAATTAACCCCAAAAAGTTCAATCTTCGTCTCATCAGATCAGAGAATCTTATTTCTCATAGTCTGGAAATCCTTCATGTGTTTTTTGGCAAACTCTATGCGGGCTTTCATATGTCTTGCACTGAGGAGAGGCTTCCTTCGGGCCACTCTGCCATAAAGCCCAGACTGGTGAAGGGCTGCAGTGATAGTTGACTTTGTGGAACTTTCTCCCATCTCCCTACTGCATCTCTGGAGCTCAGCCACAGTGATCTTTGGGTTCTTCTTTACCTCTCTCACTAAGGCTCTTCTCCCAGGATTGCTCAGTTTGGCTGGATGGCCAGGTCTAGAAAGAGTTCTGGTCATCCCAAACTTCTTCCATTTAAGGATTATGGAGGCCACTGTGCTCTTAGGAACCTTAAGTGCTGCAGAAATTCTTTTGTAACCTTGGCCAGATCTGTGTCTTGCCACAATTCTGTCACTGAGCTCCTTGGGCAGTTCCTTTGACCTCATGATTCTCATTTGCTCTGACATGCACTGTGAGTTGTGAGGTCTTATATAGACAGGTGTGTGCCTTTTCCTAATCAAGTCCAATCAGTTTAATTAAACACAGCTGAACTCCAATGAAGGAGTTGAAGCATCTCAAGGAGGATCAGAAGGAAATGGACAGCATGTGAGTTAAATATGAGTGTCACAGCAAAGGGTCTCAATACTTATGACCATGTGATATTTCAGTTTGTCTTTTTTAATACATTTGCAAAAATATCTACATTTCTGTTTTTTTTTCTGTCAAGATGGGATGCTGAGTGTACATTAATGAGAAATAAATTGAACTTTTTTGCTTTTAGCAAATGGCTGCAATGAAACAAAGAGTGAAAAATTTAAAAGGGTCTGAATACTTTCCATAACCATTGTACATTGCCTTTACCATGAGAGATTATTTATTATGATTACTAGAAATCTAATATAAATGCAGATCAAATAATATGAACAGTAAATGTATATTACTTTACACAGTTTTGGAAAGAAAAAATGTACATGCCAGGACAGACAATGAACTTGCAGTAAAATCAATGTTATCTTTGTGTTTACATAATAAGAGGTAACCCACAGTGTCCAAGCCTTTATCAGCAAACTACAGTTAGCTGACCTGATTGTCTGGGACCTAATAACAGGAGATAACAGAGAGTAGTGAGTCACATCATCCATCATATAATGCTAGTGTAAGGGAATTGATAGTTGAGCTATTCCCCTGTGCTGCTGCAGAAACAAGGGAAGAAGGGAATGACAGACAGTGAGCCCTAAACTCAACCCAGCGACAGCCAACAACTTGGCGGTGAGCCCTTCTCTGAATAAGGAAGCCAAAGGTCAGAGGTGAGTAATACAATACAATAGCAAAGGAAAAGCTTAGCAAGGACAAGGTCACAGAAGTGTCACAATAGCCAGCGACCATGTGTGAACTGATGACCTGTTTAGAGGAAGTCTAGAATCAGTCCCAGACTTGATTGGTAGACAGGCTGTCAATCACACAGGCAAGATTAAGATTAACTGTTAGAGGAGCGGAGAGAAACAAAGGTGCAGGAAACGGGTGTGGCTGAAATTCAATTACAGAGAAGAGGTAGTAAAGCCGTGTTCAGACAGAGCAACAAGAACCCTAAACATGCCTCCTGCACCGCAGCGTGCAAGCGGAGGGTGGCACAGAGACCCGAACAGGCAGAGACGTTACAGCAAGATAAAGAGAGATACCAGTCTGGGTGCCTTAACAACATTGTGTGAACAATGGGGAGCAATAATTTTACATAGCAGGTAAATGAAGCAGCATTGCTAAAGCAATGTATTTAGAAAACTCTTGAATTTACATAAGCTAGCAGTATAGACAGGATCCTTGAGATGGGAATACCCCTTTAATTATGCTAGTAAATCAGAGGTTTTTAATGTAATGCCCATTAGTTTACAGCTGAAATACAAATAAAACATGCTACTTGTTACTGCAATTAAAGAAAACATTGTGTGAACCCAGCCTTAAAATTTAGATCTGGGCTGTTTAGAACCCAATTAGGAGAGCCTCTTTATATGGCTGACTGGTGGCTGCACTAAGGATAGAGCAACAATTTTAATGATCTAGATAACTACTTTAACAATTGCATTCAGAGAACTATACTCATCCCCACTAATACTCATACAGTATTTAGTTAATGCCCCCATACAGTACCCAATTAACGCTCCCCCCAAAAAATTGTACGTGCATACACACAGAACAGTACACACCCAGGTACACATCCATTTACCTAAAAAAACAAAATACACATAAATGCATCCATATAGACACACGTGCATAGAGACACCTATCTTACTGTGGCATATTCTATTCGGTCTCTCATTGGTATTGTTGTGTTTCTTGCCATGAGTCAGAGACAAAGAACTGTGCTCTTGTATCACCTATGACTGCTGCAAGGTGTCGGAAGTGGAAAGGAGGCCTGGTCTTTTCAAAGGCAGCACCATCATATCATGATTATATTGCATGTGTTCTGGAAAATGGCGCTTAATGGCAGACCCGGCAATTCTGTGTATCCACTAGTTATTGTGAGGTACTTCTAAAGTTCTATCTAAAGAGGTCCAGATTGCCATTTAGTTTCTACCTGGTTCTCCAAACCATCTGTTTACCAACTAGTTTGGGAAAATCAGATTTCTGGTCACATCTCATCCCTTATACTGAAGCTCTGACTTATTGCCTCCTGCATGGAAGATTATTGCTTGCTCTTACACTTGTTGAAGATTGTGATAGTGAGCTACTGTTCTTTAGTTAAGGCAGAATTGGGGTCCCACGTTGCAAAAATGCGGTGTTCTGGCCACAGCGAAAAAATCCGTGGCAAAAAACACTGCTTTTTACAGTACCTGCAAAGTGGATGGAATTCTGTCTACTGTAATCTCATACACACATTGCAAATCACAGGATATCAATTATACCTACGGAAATGCGAGTGTTTTCCATATAGGTATAATCAAAGCAGAAAACCCAGAGTTTTCCTTTACTTTCTGTAAAAACACTGCAGAAAAAAACTGTATTTTTCATCTGTGGCTCGCTACGTGGGACCTTAGCCTAACACAGAACTTGTCCTTCTGATATTAAAATGTATTGTAACATTTTAGTAAAGGCTCTGCATTTTAACCATTGTATATTTCATTCTCATGCATGTAAAATAAAATAGTGAATAAACTGTACAAATAGCCGTCATTGAAAAATTTCCTACAGTTTTGTACTGCAACTATTACACCCATATTGTGTCTTAGGAGCTGCAACACTCCAAACAAGCATCTCTGAGGTTTCCATATTATCAGACTCTTTTTTTCAGTAATCACTTTCACCTCAGACCTAGCTATTTTCTTCCCAAGAAACAAGGGAACTCTGTCTGAAGGTGGCTTCAGCCATACACTATACCCCCTTACTGCTACCAGCTACCTTTATATCACCCTCTTCTGGTCTCTGCTATGAAACATGGTGGTGACAGCCAAAAGTACAGTGTAAGATCTTTTCATTAGATTACATGTCAACAGTAATAAGTGGGATACAATGAAAGAATGTCACATTAAACAAAAGACGCATTGGTAGGGGGTGGTATGCTTATGCTTATGTACTTGTAAATTCTGTTTGTAAATTAGTGAAATAAGAGAGTTTTTGATTCTGTACGCCGCTCCCAAAGTACATTTTGCTTTTCATAAGAAACAAACTACTTGAGATGGTGTAAAGATGTAATAAAAGTTTGATGAATCTCCCATTGTGTGCAGAAGAAAATCTTTTCTGCTGCTGGGCCCTGAAATACATTGCTTTTCATGACAGCATGACCACTATGAGGTTCAGCTGCATCAAAGTTTAATTACCATTTTCTCTTGCAGTCTGCAGCTGATATGCATCTCCATCTTCACAAAATATATTGATGTTTTATGAATAAATAGTAATGATAAGACAGAAAAGAACAACATGAAATATTAAGCTTGCAGTCTTCTCTGAGCATCTTGTACCATCATTATTTTCTAACATTTTGCACACACAAGATGCAGTACAAACTTTCCCTAGTTTACCCTCACAGGCTAGGCTGTAGTGGTAGCATGTACGTTTCTTGAATACAGAGATGCAAAGTGCTCTGTGAGAAGCATGTCTCCTGTGGAATAGTCAGGCATCTTGTTAAAAATGCATCTTAGAAATCAGGCAACCATAAACAACAAAAACATAATACAGAGAAATCCCTAATTATAGCAATATGTAGTATACAACCTCAAGAGATGTACATTTATGATTGCAGAATACTTTGCTGCAGATGTGTTACATCACCATGTCATTTACACTATACTGTATGTAATACACAATAAATAAAATAATGAATACACAAAATTGGAAGCTATAATCATTTTTAAACAGATCACGACAAATCCCTTGGGGTCTGTCAGGGTTCCAGTAGGTTTGACAGTAAGAATGCTACTGCAGATTGGGCTATTCTTGTTGCTAAAAACAACGGATCCCTTGAAAGAAAGCAAAAATTGGTCTATGGTATGCGTTGTTACAATTATGCGTTTACAAAAGATGTATATATTTATTTTCTTGTTATATTAATTTGATTTATTTTAATTATGGATTGTAATTCTTTACATATTTTCAACTTTCTGGGGGCTTTTTATTTTTCTAACTAAAGTGTAATATTTTATCTCTGTAATGATACAAACAGGCACCTGTTAGTACATAGCTAGTAGTACATAGTTAGTACATAGCTAGTACATAGCTAGGTTCACAGAGAAACAACAAATGGAGCCCTCTGTAAATGTTAAGATAACCACTGATCATAGTGTTTTAGGGTAAGGAATCCACCAATTTTGGTCACTAGTACTGATCTTATAACACTTACAGTAGTTATGTCCATACAATAACCAAGACAAAATGTACATCCAAATACAGGAACTAATATATATTATCTCTGACATACTTTCATCTTATTTCTACTTCCATCAAACTAACATATATAACTCTATGGGACCGTGATCTGTGAGATGTTGTCATGGAGGGAATGGCAGGATACAGCGGAAAAGACAAACAACTTCCATTAATATTTCATTAGTTAAGGCAAAATACAAAATACTTCTCCAATGGTACCTGATAGACTAGCTAATATGTTCACTACATCCTCTCAATTTTGTTTTCAAAACTGTGAGAACCCATGTTCATATCCGGTGGACTTGTCTAAAGATGAGACAGTTTTGGTGGAGGATTTATGACATACCATACTTTACTCTATCAGTGTCATAAATCTCTGTTTATCACCTTCACAAGCTTTACTTAATGAAACAGTCCCTGGGATCTCTAAACAAGCCCATCAGTTTGTTTCATTTTTGTTTTTGACCGCTAAAATGGGAAAAAAGTAGTTTCCCCATGGATCTAGTCAAATACAAGCTGAAGTGATCATGATTTCATAGTCTTCATTGCATCCTGCAAGATAGGGAGGAAAGGTTCCATCAGACGTTGCTGCTTTGGATTGACTATGACTTGAGAATGTCATGATCTCCTCAGCGAGTCATGGTGCCCTAGCCTACTGCGCTCTACTCTACCCTACTCTACTCTCCTTTACTTTACCCAATTTTATTTTACCTTTCTTTACTTTACAATCCTTGATACTTCCAGCTTCTCCATTCCTTTTGACCCACTCTACAATACCTAACAACCCCACTGTTGTATTTTGAGCTATATTATCTTGCTTTTTGACCCATATACCCTTTACCCATTTTATGTCATGTGAATGTTGATTATGGCAAAAACCATTCTGATTCCATTGATTAAGAAAATTGTGAACCTATTACTAGCCTTTGTTATCTTGATTTGAAAAACTATAATAAAAATCTATTGATACCAAATACAGGAACTAACTTCTACTTTAGATATATAATATAATATATTTGCAGATATTTTAATGAATATAGGATTCAATATGCTGTACATTTTTGGGGACCTCTTACAACTACATGAAATGGGTTAATAAAATGTATCTGAATAGCAATTATTAAGTGCATATCTTTTGTTTTTTAGTAGTTAAAGCAAAACTATAATTTCATTTGGATGATGATAAGCTGTTATGTGTATCCATGTGGAGTAACATTATTTTTGATCATTATGTTACTTATTTTCTACAGTTTTCAGCAGTTTTTCCCTCTGCTTTCTATATCTGGAGTATGCAATTCTCTCTGATCTGGTGGGTGAAGACTAGCAGCCATCTAGTGCACACAGTAAGTAGGGGAGAATCTGCTCTATAACAGTCTCCTTCAAAACCAGCCCCAGGGTCATGCAGGACATATATAGAGATTACTGACTTGTACTGATGTGAAAAAGTGCTTTGGTTGTGATAGAAAGCTCATATTTAGCATCTGTCTTCTCTCATTTCTTATACTTCCTGTTCAATCCTCCCCTCCCCTTTCATAAACATGTGTATTCTGAGTCATGTGATCTGCAATCTGTCTCCAGTTGGATACAGCAGTGATTTTCAGAGTGATAGGCTGTTTAGTAGAAGGAGGGGGATCAGTTGAACAGCTTGACAGGAGCAGAGAGTGTCATTTCTCTATAAAAATATTTACAAAGTTTCTTACAATTGCCTGTACTATTCCTTTATGCAAATCTAAGTGCCTATCCAATCTCTGAATAAATCCATGAGGAGGAGATTGTAGTCTCATTTAGTGAGGGCTTTTATAAATTACATTGATTGTTTTTCAGCAGTAAATTAGAGGCCTTTAAGATATTGGGACATAAAGGGATCTTCAAAATTAGGTATTTTAAAGCAGCTGGACAAAGACTTAACCAGAGTTTGCCCAGGATTACAAAAATTGGCCTGCTTTCCTCCAAAAAAAGCGCCACACTTGTCTACCAGTCGTTTGTGGTATTGCAAATTGGCCCAATTTAGTCCACATGAGCTGAACTGCAATACCGAACACAACCCAAAGATAGGTGTGGCACTGGAAGGAAACAGTCACGTTTGTCAGGATAAACCGTTTTCTGAATATCCATGAAATACTATTTTGATTAAAGAAAATGCAAGGAAATTAAGGATCATCGCAATGTCTGTTATGTGAAGAAAATTATCCTTCACATGAAGCAAAATACATTTACCGCATCACATTAAGAAATTCTAGTCTAAAAAAAAAAAGGAGCCTTTTGCTACTTTTTAGTGATAATGGAAGCCAAGTGATAACAACCTTTTTCGAGTTTGAAATCTCAACTTCCATACACACTAGTCTAGGGGGCTCTCAAACACATCTGGGTGCCATTCAGGGAGACAAAATCAGAATCAGACAGGTTGTATTTTTCTTCCTTTTCGTACTTGTTATCTCTAGAGATAACTATTGAAGTGTTAATTGGCAATTATCTTATGTATACCACGAGTTTCAATCTTTGCGCCCTGCTGAATCCAATAAAGTTTTAACAAAAGCTTATGAAAAAGCTGAAAAATGCAAACTACAGTGCATTATAATGATGCTATTCATTATCAATTACTGTATGCTGACAGGACAATTCAGTTAGTTGTGAAAAAGTTTATTTCTGCTGTTTATACAGTGCCAACATATTTTGCAGCACAGTACAGAGATTGTCACCATTTATAACAGTCCCTGGCTCTAGTGGGGGGTCACAATCTAAATTCCCTGTCTATGGGTGGTATTTCTGAACATGCGCTGATCGGCTCCAAATGTGTTGGACAGTGCTCATTCTTCACAGGCTGTTGGAGAGATCATTCAGTAGGAGTAATTGAGTCCAGTGGGCTGCCCTAACAGTGATGACAGCTATCTCTTTATGCATGATCTTAGAGGCTGTCAATCTCTGTTAGGACCGCCCACTGGACTCAATTACTTTTTCTAAGCCTAGAAAAAAAAATAGAGACGTAAATGGATAAATGACAAGTTATACTGAATATTTTCCCACAAAACTATATATCAATCTGCTCAGATTGAGCAATATATAGGGTTTAAAGAGAATAAAATGGTTTATTGGTAAGATTACGTTAAGCTTTTAAAATCTTATTATGGATGAAAACAATGGGCTGAAAACTATTATAGGCTAAAGCCCCACATAGTGAAAGGCAGCAAAAAAAAAAAAAAAAAAGCTGTAGAAAAAAAAACGTGGCAGACTTTCTGCCCTTACCATACCTATACGGAAAACACCTGTTTAGTTGTTTAATATGCAAGTCTAAAAACAAAGATTGTTGGAGTGAATTGTACCAAATTCATGAAAACACTCATGCTAAATACATAAATTTGGTATAATTTGGACTGTCTCAGAGTCAGAAAATGAAATCTCTGTTAGCTATGAGTTTAGATTTATGCCAAGCTTTGCACCATTTTCTGGCTTTCATATCAATAAGGTTATATGAACGGTCTCTGTAAACTCTGTAAATGGTCCACTTTTTAAAGCCGTTTTTTCCATCCATGTCTCAAAAAACACACAGCACATCTCATGAAACACACACCAGATGAATACAATAGAAATATAAAGTTTATTAGACAAGGAGACACAAAAAAATATTAAACACACATTATTGTACCAAAGACTCCCATACAATAATGAGGATCTATATACTGCCGTGGTATATATATACACCATAAATCCCAGGATAACCACAAGAAGTAAAAAAAAAAAAAACAATGAACAATCATAAAAGAGTCCCTCGAGTCAAATATAAAGAATCTATCAATAGGCAAAAATAAGGGTATATAGGGGTACGTCTTTTTCCCATCCATGTTTGACTTTTTTTATCCTTTTCCTAGTTGTTGTTCATCCATTTCTCATTCATTTTAACTGCTGTTAATAAAAACAGAAATGTAAATATACCCATAGACTTTCACCATTCTAAAAACAGCTGCAACATGGTACATCAGGCCTACGGCAACATACATATTAAAGTTGTAAAAACTGATGAAATGGTCCATTTATAAGTGTAGATTATGATGTTAATCTGTTTTCCCTTAGTCCCAACAGCAGCACAATATTGGGTTATTTCTACCCCTGTGTGCTGGTAGGACAGAATGGAATTTTTAATGAACAACAAATAGTTAACTGTAACTCCTCCCCCTCCTCAATATAAGGAAGGAAGTAACAACCCCCCAGTGCCCCCAGTGTGTAATTATAAAGACAAATATGTAAAACATAGGGAGGGAGCCTTGTGTTGCTGTTGGGAATAAGGGAAAACAGATTAACATCATAATCTACACTTCCCTGTCGTCCCACAGCAGCACAATATTGGGGATCTAGCAAGAAAAACCCTAGGGAGGGCCCTCTTGAAGAATTGATTTTAACACGTAATGGCCAAAAGAAGTGGCCTCCGTACCCCGGGTGTTAAATCTGTAATGCTTAACTAAGGTATGGAGAGAGCCAAGAAGCTGACGAACAAATTTGTTCCCAAGGAACAGAGCTTCTTTCCACCCAAAAGGTAGAAATGGCTCTTGTAGAATAAGCTTGAACAAACTCAGGGGGGGTCTAACCCCTGTGAAGTTAAAGCCAATTTTATGGCTTCATTGTGCCAAAGAGGCTTTAGAGGCCTTGAGCCCATTATTTTTCCCAGCAAATGATAGAAAAAAATTCTCTGACCGTCTAAAAGGCCGAGATCTCTGAATATAAATTCCGAGGCATCTGGACACATCCAGGGAGTGAAGTTTACCTTCCTCCGGAGATGACGGACTGGGATAGAAAACTGGTAATGAGATAACCTGGTTTAGGTTAGAATATGAGGGTAGCTTAGGGAGGAACCCTGGCATAAATCTTAGTTGTACTCACCAACTCTGAGCTGAGGTTATGGCATAAAGTGTGAGAAATTTAATCTCAACCTCTTCTAAAGGCTCCAAGGGGGGAACCCCTTTAAAACAGTAGAGAAATCGGATTGAGGGATTGGGTGGGTAACAGGTGGACTAAGCCTGAATGCACCCTTAGATATCTTTTAACCAGCGGGTCTGCAGATAGCTGCTTATCTAAGCAGGCTGACAGGGCAGCAACCTAAGCTTTCAAGTGAAAGGGCTAAGGCCCTTGTCCAAGCTGTCCTGAAGGTATTCCAGGATCTCTGGAATGGAAGGATCCAAGCTCTCAATTCCTCTACCTGATGCCCAGGAGATGAAGATGATTCAGATCCAGGCGTAATTTTTATTTGTAGACTCTAGCGAGAGAGGGAGTGCTTAAGACGGCTCCTGAGAGTCCCTTAGATCGTAATAGGGACTGGTCAATCTTCAGGCTCTCAGATTGAAGGATTTCAGATCCTGGAAGAGCCTTGAGACACCAGGTTCTGAATTGGGGGAAGTCTCCAATATATCCCGTGACTCATTTGAATGAGATGGGAAAACCAAGCTCTCTTTGGCCAGAATGGAATGATGGAGATTACAGAGGCTTGGTCCTGTCTGATTCTCATCAATACCCCTTGGTATCATGGAGATTAGAGGGAATATGTATGCCAGCCTGAACCTCCAAGGGATGGACAGGGCATCCACAGCCAAGAGATTGTCCTCCTTGTATAGAGCAGAACTTCTCTACCTTGGCATTGAGTCTGGTTGCCATCAGGTCTATCTCTGGATGACCCCCATTTCAGGGTGATTGCTTGAAAGACTTCTGGATGGAGAGACCATTCCCCTGGAACAGTGATGCCACGACTCAATTGATCCGCCACTACATTGAGTGACCCTCGGATATATACGGCAGAAAAATGGTTAAGTTCTTCTCTGCCCAACTCAAGATCTTCCCCACTTCGCTTAGAAAAGGTTGTGACCGAGTTTCTCCCTGCTTGTTTAAATAAAGGACGGTCGTCATATTGTCCAATCTCACAAGGACTGCCTTGTCCTTCAACTGGTCGGCAAAGTGAAGCAATGCCAGTCGTAGTGCTTGGAGTTCTCTCCAATTGGATGACATCATCTTCTCACGGGAATTACAATGCTCTTGGGCTGGAACGTCATTCAGGTGGGCTCCCCAACCTGTGAGTGATGCATCTGTAGTCAACAGGGTCCAGCGAGGCTGGACCATGGACTTTCCGTTTTTTTAGCTGAATCCACCACTTGAGGGACAAGCGGGCTTCATGAGACAGGAAAAAAAAACTTCTGTCTAGACCGCTGGTTTGCGATTCCAGGCCGACAGAAGTTCCCAAGAGACTGCTTCTGCAGCTCATGACATCAATCCCAAAACTTTATGCCTGTCCTGATGGTGATTGGACCGAGGAACCAGCAGGAATTTTGCTGCCTTGATGATTCTTTCCCTTCTGGAGGAGGAAGAGATATTTTCATTTGGCCTGAATCAAGTATGAACCCTAGAAATGTTTTCTGGGTTGCTGGTAATATTTGGGACTTTCCCCAATTTATAATCCACCCCAATTGTTGGAGGAAATTCATCGTGATGGATAGATGCTGTAGTAGGCCTTCTCTTTAGAGACTTTTAACAGCCAGTCTTCCAGATAAGGAACATTTGTGAACCTCTGGATTCTCAGTGACTCAGCTACAGTGGATACCACCTTGGCAAATACGTAGGGTGCTGACGTTATATCGAATGGAAGTGCGATGAAATTAAGGTGTCTCAGCCGAACCTCTACAACCACTGCAATTCTTAAGTATTTCCTGTGAGCAGGAAGAATAGGGACGTGGAGATGCACGTTCTTTAGGTTCAGAGTGGCCATGAAATCTCCTTGCTGGAGAATGGATATCACAGACATTTCCATACGGAAATTTTTTCGTGATAGCTCTGTTGAGGTATCGTAGATCTATTATCAACCTGAAGGTTTTGGAACCAGAAACACTGAGAATAAATTCCAGACCCTTGACGTTGTGATGGGCAGCAGGGAGGCGAGAGGTCTATATAAATCTGTCCTGGGGAGCCACAGAAAAAACTATGCCAGAATCGGACCAGATTATCTCCAAGACCCATGAATCTGTTACCCCCACAGGAACTTCATGTCTTGGAGGAGGGAGAAGGTAATAGTCAGAAATTTGGATTTCTGATTTTCCTGTCATCACGGAAAAAAAGACGGTTGGAGTTCCCACTCAGGAACCTAGAACGTCCACACGTGACCTCTTGCAGGTGACCTCTTGCGGTCTTTGAGAAGACTGTCCTCTACGACGTGGTCTTCCCTATCCACGGAAGGACTTTCCTTCTTTTCCCACTAGTGCTTGTATCGTCTTCTGCCCACAAATATTAAATTTAGAGGCATAATCCACTCTCAAAGGTTTTAAACATAGGGGGAAACGGGCAGCCGAAGTCATGCCCTAAACTTGGCAGATAACTTCACCTGGAGAAGAGGTTTCATTGAGGTAATCTGCCTCAAAGGCTATACCCTTCAAAGAGGACAACAATTCGTCCCTGGAGACCCCCAAATCGATATCTCTTTTTAATGAAGAGAGGCCAGAGCACAGCTTCTTAGCTACCTCACTAGTAGTGATACCAATCAAACACTGTGCAGAGAAAGCCGTATACACTTTCCTTAGGGAGCACTCTGCCCGGAGGTCCATGGGGTCCTGAAGGCTAGACCCGTCCTCACAGGGTACAAGTGTTCGCCTGGTCAATTTGGCGACTACAATGACAAGCTTAGGTGGTGGACCCAAGTCCCAACTGGTCCTCTGCTATTGAGAAGATGGTATTGAACCTCTTGGATAATATACAGGTCTTCTCTGGGTGTTTTCACTCGGTGGACATAGCTCTTTTAAGCATGTCCACGGTCAACATCATGGTCCCTTGACCTGATGGACTTCAGTAATTTCTGAATTTTCTCCAGAGCGGTTTTGCTATATCTGTATCTGAATCCTCAGATGAAGAATTAGCTTTCTCTATGATCCTGAATACCTCATCAGATCATATGACAGAAGCGCCATCATATTCCACAGCGCTCCACAGACACTGACAGTCACTGTCCCATATAGGGTTCAAAATCCATACTCCCCACCAGCAAGCCTTTGGAGTATGGGAGGAAACTGGAGTACACCCATGCAAACATAGGGAGAACACACAAACTTCCCGCAGATGGTAGGATTCAAACCAAGGACTCCAGCGCTGTGAGGCTGCAGTGTCAACCACTGAGCCACTGGGCTGCCCAAGCAGCTCTGGTGGCATGTATTGAATTTGTAACCGTCAAACAAGGGAATTTCACAGGAGCGACAGTTTAGATGTTTGCGCCTAGACGAAGACTTACCTGGAGGACTCACCACCAGACGCAGAGGAAGACATCTTACCGCAAATGTAAGAGTAAATAGCAAAAAAGCCAGAAAAAACCACAACAGTACAAGTCTGTTGAACTAGAATGCCCAGCATGCACACTCTCTGCCAAACAACAAGGAGGCAGCGGAAAGGAAGCAGCAGACTTATATAGAAGAAATGGAGAGCAAAGACTCTCCCAATACCTGTGGCAGGTTACACAGAAAATAAAAGCCTGCCCCGCACAAATTTGATAAAAAAAATTGCAGAAGTGAAGATAAAAAACATTTCCTAGTAGCTCACCTGAAGGAGATTCAAAGATGTCATCACATACGCAAGCTAGTGTACTCTGGACTCCGGCGTCCCCATACATGGGAGCTGGAGAGAAGTAGCAGGAAACGCCCTGCATCGCAATAAAACAAGGAATGCAAGGCTTACATAGCCACAAAGGGTTCAGCGTGGACACTCACCCATTATAAGCAACAGCTGAAAAAAGGCCTTTCACTGCAGCTAAGCAGACTAAGCAGCAGAGGCAAGAAAGACAAGACAAGGAGTTTTAACCTTTGAATTTTGTTCCAACAGGAACCAAAGGCAGAAAAAGAGTCCTCACAGGAGGATAGACAATACAAACTCAAACAGGAGAGAGGAGGGGAAATGCCCAACACAGGACAGAAAAAAACATGCTGGGGGGTTGGTACTTCCTTCCTTATATTGAGGAGGAGGAGGGGTTACAGTTAAATATTTGTTGTTCATTAAAAATTCTGTCCTACCAGCACACAGGGGCAGAAATACCCCAATATTGTGCTGCTGTGGAATGACAGGGAATGGCTGGTTTCCACCATGTGTCATATGTTTTTCATCCACTTCCAGTTCATCTGACCATTTTTAACACCCATTTGTCTTCTGTTTTTATATGTTCATTAAAAAAGTGGATGAACGTCATTATTTTGTTTTGATTGTTTTTTTACGTAAACCACTGATCCATTTTTAACAACCATCATTCAGAGGCAAATCCATTTTGACAGACAATATAAACAGACCTGTTGACTTGTATTGGGTCCATCAAGCCATGAAAAGTTGGAGGTCATTCACTATCCTTTAAAAAAACAGACATATGAGCACTCCCAAAGGTTTTCATTGTTCTGGAAACGGAACAGATGTCACACAACCATTTAGAACAATTTGGGGCCTATCATTATTTTTATGCCTCAATCCTGGTGTGTTTTTACCTAACTTCTTTAAGGCTAAATGCCGCGTTTTTTTTTGTTGCAGAGTTCGCTACATTTTTTTGAGCCAAAGTCTGGAGTGGATTTAACAGAAGGGAAAAGTCTTAGAACTTCCTTTATACTTGCCATTCCTTTTCAAGCCACTCCTGACTTTGGTTCAGAAAATCTGCAACAAAAACGCTGCATTTCCACAACATCGATCCTCAGTGTCATGGTTGCACCTAATTAATTAAGGGTGTGTGCCTTTTTTTTTAGTTATTTGCACCTATTGGCGCCTTTTTTCAAAAGTGACTTCTAGTATAGATGTGATTTACATGGCACATAGGTGTATTCCTTCTTCATTATATTTTAAAAAGTCGCAAAATGTTTGCACAAGAACACTCCTATTCCAACTTGGCTTTAAAAATGCACCAGCAATCCACAATCCACCTAGAGAATTGTGAAAAATTTCCGAATCAGCATGAGACATTTTGATAAATTTGTCCCAAACAAAATTAGTAAAAAATAATCCAGAAAATCAGAAAGTGGCATAAAAATGCCTTCATAATAGATTGGTCCCATTGATTTCGATAGTTAAAAAATAGGACATGTCCTATTTTTGTCTGTTGTGAACAGATTCATATCTATGTGGAATCTATGAAAATGGATGCCCCACAGATGCAAAATGAATGATGCATGGGCGTGACTTTTGTTAGGTTTATTTCTTACCTAAAACTGGTGAAAAGTGACTATTATATGTGGGCCTTCATTTTATCACTTTAAGGCTAAGGCCCCACGTAGCGAGCCACAGCCAAAAAACACTGCGTAAAAGGCCGCAGCGGAAACGCATTACATTTTTTTTTCAGAGCTGACTTTCTGCCCCTATTATACCTATACGGAGACCACCAGCGTTTCCAAAGGTAAAATTGACATGCTGCGTTTTTCAAAAACACAATTGTTTTTAACGCAGCTTGTTTTTTTCTCCAATGTGTGGATATGTTTAGCCAGAATCCCATCCACTTTGCAGGTAATGTAAAACGCAGAATTTTTTGCTGTACTGTTTCCACTGTGGCCAAAATACTGCATTTTCGTAACATTCGGCCTCGGTCATAGTAACATCTGCAACTAATAAAGAAGCTTTTGTGGGGCTTTAGGCTAGATTCAGATGAAAGAGGTGCAAAAATTCAATTTTCCACAGCCGCCTTACACCCGAGGGACACCCGTTTTCACAGATCCCCATACTTCTCATCGACCTATATTTATTTATTTATTTGCTTACTTATATAGCGCCATCACATTCTGCAGCACTTTTTCCAGACATGGACAGTCACTGTCCCATATAGGGCTCATAATCTAAATTCCCTATCAGTTTGTCTTTGGAGCGTGGGATTTAATATTATATTAAAATAACAGTCATGTGAATAGCCCCCATTCACTGACAGTAAAATTAATGCTGTCGTGTAATGTCTGTTAAAAAAAAAAAAACGTTGTCACTGTCGTGTGAATGTAGCCTTCGTCCTAATGGTTGCACCTAATTAATTAAGGGTGCAAGCCTTAATAAATATGGGCTGATGTAGCTATTTTATCCTATGCGCTGTAACACAATACAATGGGGGAAATTTCCTATTCCTTAAACTATAGTATTTACCATAACTTCTATAGGCTGAGGCCCCATGTTGCGGAAATGCAGTTTTTTTGTTGCAGATTTTGCTGCGTTTTTTTGAGCCAAAACCAGAAGTGGATTGAGCAGAAGGTAGACATATAAGAGTTTCCTATATATTTCCCATTCCTTTTGTTGCCATTCTTGACTTTGGCTCAAAAAACAACAGCAAAATCTGCAACAAAAAAAGCTGCGTTTCTGCAATGTGGGACCTCAGTCATAGATGGTAGTAGGTGTGGTGCATTTTTGGCTCATGGCCATTTTTATCTGATTTGACACACATTCAAGAACCAAAAGTAAATTACAATTGTTTTAGCTTGACTGTAAAGCCAATAAAGGCAATCCACATTAATATACATAATTCATCTAAAAGAACTAAAGTTATTTCATTCATAATAATGACCATAATGCAAATTTCTATTTCCAAATTGCAGATTTCAGAGAGAATTGTGATTATGTCAAATAATGAGTATAAATGCATTATATAAATGTTCCTTTTATACAGTGTATGAAACCTTAATTGACAGAAAGATTATGCTGAAAGAAGAAATTTGTTCCAGTCACCAAGCGCTATATAGTTGATTAGTTCTATGAAGTGTCGTCTGAAGCATGTCATGACCTATGGCATGTCTGGAGCTCTGCTCAATTATTCACTATGCTAGACACGCTCAAACTTCCTCCTCAAATATTCATGGTTCCAGGCAGCCAAATCTCCATACTCATCTGTATACATTTAATATTTATAGCGAGGTGACAATATTTTAAGCTGTTTGCTATTGTTTTTATCCTTCTAGTCTAGTCTGATGTCTTTACTCAGCAAACACAGTACTCCATTATTCATGGGTGCACTGGGGTGGTCTTCGCCTCTGCTCAAAACATACATTTGAAGTCACTATTTACTTTAGGTGAATTTTATGTTTGTCATTCTGGAATGCTATCTACATTTTATATATGATTCTGTGAAAAATAATTTATAGTAGTATAATGTTGTACCGTGTTAGCCATTGAAAGTAGTGGAAGAGTGAAGAAATCAGGCGATACCTTTTAGAGGCTAACTGAGTATATGTGAATTTTCAGTTCTTGTATAACACCATGTCTGATGAAGGAAGCTAGTCTTCTGAAAGCTTACTTATCAAAAATACTCAGTTAGCCTCTAAAAGGTGTCGCCTGATTTCTTCACTCTTCCAAAAATAATTTATGAAAAAGAATGAAAATATCACAATGTTCCTATAATTCCATATCAGATTTTTTTCTCATTAATTCTGAACCTAACTATTTATTAAACTTTACAATAGGAGTGCAGTAGTCACCTCATAGCTTTTACAACATGATGCAATTAAAACGCTGTTAAAATATTTCACCTATCCCCCATTTTATTACTTGAAAAAATAAATAAAGAATTGAGAAAAAAACTGTCAGTCTAGAGAGATTTAGAAAGACATTTCTAATGCACTAAAGCCTCAGGAAGTGCTGTCAAATCCGTTGGTCACATGGTCTTTCCGCAGCTTTCTCATTCATGTGTCACTTGCTAAGAAGTTTTTTTAAGCGGATTAGGTTTCCGTTCGGGGGGGTCCCCAAGCGGAACCCCCTGAATGGAAACTCGAACCTAGTGTAAGTCTACATTTAGGAAATTTGCATGAATGTTCTTTTCAGTCACCACAGAAGTATCAGTCTACCATAAAGTGTGCAGTGAATGTTATCCAAGACATTACAGAACTTCTCACATCACCAAAGGATCTTCAAGCCTGTCTTGCCTCAGTTATGGTCAATGACCGTGACCGGTGTCAGACTGGAATGTATGGGGCCCACCAGTGGAATTGATTATAGGGGCCCACCTTACTGCTACTGCTGTAGAGGCCATGAAAAAAAAAGTCACACCACCTCAGATTTATCATCATTTATGCCACAGTATAATGCCCTCTTAAAAAAGCAATGAGGTGCCCAACCAAGTACCCTGGTGGGCCAGTCTAAGCCTGACCGTGACAGAAGAAGAATGAGACTAAGCAAATGGCAAAAGCAATAACTAAAATAAGGTGGTAAAATAAAACAGAAACCACCAAAACACCAAAAGCATTTCAAGGACATTGTCTTGTTAAGTGCCATAAACTGGAGTTAAATCATAATATGTGAATATAGTCAAGGATCTAAAATACAAAAAGCTGAATAGCTTAAGAGTGTAAAAAAGCTTTGTTTTGATCTGAAATGTGTATTTTGAGAAATGAAAAGAAAATGTGCTAAAGATGGAATTACCAGTATAAGACCCCATGAACATGACTGTGTGTGCATCTGATGTGGGGCCGTGTTTGCAGCGGAATGCAATTGGTTGACACTCAGAGTGATATCCGAGTGTCAACCAAGTGCATTCTGTTATGCATTCACGTCTATAGGAATGAATCCATGGCTTTGGATTCATTTCGTTCCGATCCTGCTCTATGTCATGGGGTGTTTAGGTCAGTTAATTTTCCACATGGGTGAGAGAAGGTGTGGATATCTTTGTTCCTTTAACCTATTCCGGACAGCCCATCATCTTTATACACCAGGGATGTCCACTCATTCCGTTCCGGTTGTGCTCCGTGTCATGGGGTCTTAAGGTCAGTTAATTCAGCTTTACCAATATGTCCCGGATGCCAGAGATATCGGTTGCCATTAGATTCCACTGTCAGAAGGGTGGGCCTTGCAGCTCTGCGCCATCGCTGGGCTGTGAAAAATGCCCCCCTGACAAAACTTTTACATACCCTTGTACTGTCTTGGGGGCATTCATCACTGCCCAGCGATGATGCTAGGCTATAAGGCCCGCCCTTCTGATAGTGCAGGGATATCAGAGCAAAAACTAACGGCACCAATATCTCTGCCATCTGGGCGCATACCGCTAAAGCTGATAGTGCTCTAAATTCAACAATTCTAGATTTCTAGGGGTATATAATAGGTCCTCCATGAAAGGTCCTCTTTATAGGGGTTCTCTTGGCTTTTGGTATTGGTAACTGTGGGGAGAATTCCAAATCCTCATCAAATTATGACATCACTGATCTTCTAAAACAAAATAAGATTAGTTTTATTTGTTAACAAATAGGAACACACACACAGCATACAAGTTATAGTGTGTCTGCCCACAGACTTCCAATATACACCAGTTTTTATACCTTACCTCACATGATTTTATGGGTTAGCTTTTTCACAATATACTGAAAAATATGCTGACATCATATAACACATATCCAACAGGACAAACAAAACTTTTGAGATGAATAGAGTAACTTATTCATTAGCTATCTTATCTTTTTACAAACAATAACTGTGTTCAGCGTATATATAAATCAAAAAACTAAGTCTACAGAGATGAGGGGAGTTTTCCATCCTCTGTCAGACTGATTCATTACTGTCTCATTCTAATCCTTAATATCAAGCACTACAAATACTTATATGATATAATGTAAAACAAAACATTCCCAACAGTAACCTATCCATAAATTTTGGAGGTATGATAACCAACATCTCTATTGATCAGCTGTTATACAGTCATGGCCAAAAGTTTTGAGAATGACAGAAATATTATATTTTCACATGATCTGCTGCCCTCTGGTTTTTATGTGTGTTTGTCAGATGTTTTTATCACATACAGAAATAGAATTGCATTCATATTATGAGTAACAGAAGCTTATATTGACAGTTAGAATGAGTTAATGCAGCAAGTCAATATTTGCAGTGTTGACCCTTCTTCTTCAGGACCTCTGCAATTCTCCCTGGCATGCTCTCAATCAACTTCTGGACCAAATCCTGACTGATAGCAGTCCATTCTTGTAGAATCAATGCTTTAATTTTGTCTGAATTTGTTGGTTTTTGTTTGTCCACCCGTCTCTTGATGATTGACCACAAGTTCTCAATGGGATTAAGATCTGGGGAGTTTCCAGGCCATGGACCCAAAATCTCTATGTTTTGTTCCCTGAGCCATTTAGTTATCACCTTTGCTTTATGGCAAGGTGCTCCATCATGCTGGAAAAGGCATTGTTGAGCGCCAAACTGCTCTTGGACGGTTGGGAGAAGTTGCTCTTGGAGGACATTCTGGTACCATTCTTTATTCATGGCTGTGTTTTTAGGCAAGACTGTGAGAGAGCCGATTCCCTTGGCTGAGAAGCAACCCCACACATGAATGGTTTCAGGATGCTTTACAGTTGGCATGAGACAAGACTGGTGGTAGCGCTCACCTCTTCTTCTCCGAATAAGCTGTTTTCCAGATGTTCCAAACAATCGAAAAGGGGATTCATCAGAGAAAATGACTTTACCCCAGTCCTCAGCAGTCCACTCCCTGTACCTTTTGCAGAATATCAGTCTGTCCCTGATGTTTTTTCTGGAGAGAAGTGGCTTCTTTGCTGCCCTCCTTGAGACCAGGCCTTGCTCCAAGAGTCTCCGCCTCACAGTGCGTGCAGATGCACTCACACCTGCCTGCTGCCATTCCTCAGCAAGCTCTGCACTGCTGGTAGCCCCATCCCGCAGCTGAAACACTTTTAAGAGACGGTCCTGCCGCTTGCTGGTCTTTCTTGGGCGCCCTGGAGCCTTTTTGGTACCAATGGAACCTCTCTCCTTGAAGTTCTTGATGATGCGATAGATTGTTGACTGAGGTGCAATCTTTCTAACTGCAATACTCTTCCCAGTTAGGCCATTTTTGTGCAGTGCAATGATGACTGCACGTGTTTCTTTAGAGATAACCATGGTTAACAGAAGAGAAACAATGATGGCAAGCACCAGCCTCCTTTTAAAGTGTCCAGTGGTGTCATTCTTACTTAATCATGACAGATTGATCTCCAGCCCTGTCCTCATCAACACCCACACCTGTGTTAATGGAGCAATCACTGAAACGATGTTAGGTGGTCCTTTTAAGGCAGGGCTGCAATGATGTTGAAATGTGTTTTGGGGGATAAAGTTCATTTTCTAGGCAAATATTGACTTTGCAAGTAATTGCTGTTAAGCTGATCACTCTTTATAACATTCTGGAGTATATGCAAATTGCCATTAGAAAAACTGAAGCAGTAGACTTTGTAAAAATTAATATTTGTATCATTCTCAAAACTTTTGGCCATGACTGTAGACAACTTCTGGGGCTGGAACTATACAGGTAATAGAGCCAGAAACAGACGTCTCTGTCCACCATGTAGTGGCAGAACCAAGTTACTGTATCTCAGCTTGAATATAATAAACTAGGTAAATTACTTACAGACTACCCAACGTAATACTGTATAGACACATAGTTTGAAGGAAATTACATCTACACAAAGAGGCCGAAAGACTAATATCATTCCTTCCCTGGGTCTCACCTTCTCAACATTACTGGACTTGGACACAGTCAACAATCCTCTTGTAGTATTTTGCTGATTCTTGAGGCCTAGTGCTGTGTGGACACGTAGCCCCAGATAAGAGACTTAAAAGGGCCCTAGTTCATGGTAAAAGCTAATTAGAAGGCCCACAAAAAAACATCCCTAAATACGAAATACGCAGCAAGCTACTAATAAAAAAAATTCTATCAGTGCACTTTTAGGAGTTTGTAAATGTGTGGGCCTCTGGAAGTGCCTTTAGGCAACCCTGTTCAACACTGGGCACTCAGAATAATTTCTGCTGGTGAGCCTTAAAAAACCCAGTCAGACACTGAATGGAATCGAGTCCAATACCCAGAATAAAGGACAGTGATGTTCAGCTATGCAATAAAGACCAGAATGTCACCAATAAAACTTAGTTGTACAGGCAGCTGATCTCTATCATTATACTCTAAATGCTCTACCATAACTCATGAAAAATCAACCATATCACAACGTGTGGTCGAAGCCTGCACCTGGTCAGGTACTCAATTTTCTGCGTGGATCTTCTCCAGGGTCAGATGGGAAATCACAAATAAGTGACCATCTGTTCATCTTTCTATCACTGAACACAGGCTGTAGGTGTGTTTTCCAGACAAAGCTAAAGCACAAAAGTGCACAAATCCCTTTATATTAAGTCTTATTGTCCAGAAGCTCTACATATACCTTACTTTATACATGCTATTAATTATATTACAGTCACACCTATTATTTGTAAAGAATTATAATGATCATAAAGTGACCAATACAGGAGAATTGGAAATGTTGTAAATCTGAACTAATAGTCCTCATGGGAATAGGAAATGTACGTTTGTTCTTTGCAATTGGCAAGCAAGGTAAAAATTCAACAGCTTGAACCTCATTCATACTTTAGTTTAACAAACGTAAATGATTCAAAGTCATAAATATGCAAACCATAAAACTATTCCATGGATAGTTGAAGCTAATTTGCAAAATGAAATACCCTCCTCTCTGTCACACCGCCAATTGCTGTAATTCTATTGGCTGTAGTAAACTGCTATGACATCACAGCATTTCTGCTGCCAATAGAAAAGCAATAAACTCACAAAGCAGCATTTGCATATGTTTATAATAGAAAGATTTATATTTGGTTGGCCTGTAGTCAAAGCCTGTAGTTTGAGATATTATTAAAGCCTTTGTTTAAGAAGGTATTATTATTTTTACAAGATGCTAATTTCTATTTAACAAAGGGACAAATGCGATAAATGCTATCAAGATACCAGTCATTGTGCAAACAATCTACATAATTGCTATTCTGCATAATTTAATAGGCAATAAATCTTATATATAAGTCGTGTCCTTTGCACATTAAACGTAATTCACATTTGACCAACAAAGGTGATTCAATGTCACCACTGTAGAAAAGGTATACATCAGATTAGTAAAGGACTGTGTCTAAAATAGTGAATTCTTGTCCTGTGTACCTAAATGCCAAAATATGCACAGAAAACAAAACTGTAGAAAACAATTGTCACCATTTTTATTAGTTTACAAATAGAAAATTATTTTAAATATGGAGATAGAAAGATATATATGCTTCATCCAGGATTTTTGTTGGGGCTGTTACATTGGGGCAGGCACCCTGTTCTGGTTTGTATATATCTCACATAACAGTAAACCTGTCTTTTGTTATATGATTTCCATATTATGAACTTTAATGTGTGGTATAGCCAGATTTAAAATCAAATACTTAAAGAGGACCTTTCATGTCCTCGAAGATGGGCAGTATATACTGTGCACTCAACTTTGGTGGAATGTACCCATGTGTTGGAGATATCGGTGCCGTTAGTTTCAGCACCGATAGCTTTACACTGTCAGAAGGGCAGACCTTACAGCCTAGTGTCATCGCTGGGCTATGCAGAACGCCTCCCTGACAGTACTCTTCCATAGCCTTGTACTGTTGGGGAGGGGGGCATTCTTCACAGACCAGCAATGACACTAGTCTGTAAGGCCCACCCTTCTGACAGTGGAGGGATATTGGTGCCAAAATTACTGGCACTGATATCTCCAGCACTGGAGCACAAACCGACAAAGCTGAGAGTGCGCTGAATTCAGCGCACTGTCAGTTTTCTAGCAGTATAAAATAAGACCCATCTACAAGGAGAAGAAAGGTTAAAGGGGGATCTATAATACTATACTTCTATAAAAAGTACACTACAATACTATACATACAATACTACAATTCTATACACAGATTATGATTCATTTTAGTATACTGGCAATCAGGGAAGTAGCTATACAGGGTGCAGAAGTAAAAGCCACTACCACTGGAGCCTCAAGAGGTCCAAAAGTCTCGCTACCTCGTCAGAAAACACCAGTATTATAGATAGCACATGGTAAGTGGAGACCTTGTAACATATTTTACATTACGGCCCAGGAGCTTCAAGTTACGATTTCACTGGCAATGATTATATACTAAAAGACCATCATTTTCAGTGGGTTTTCTATTTCTGTATTTTATAATGTTTTTTATAGTAAAGTTGACAGTTTTGAGTAGAAAATTTTTTTCAGAAAAAAAAGAAAAGCAAACGTGTTAAAAATGTTTTCGGGGCAAATGATATTGATGACCTATCCTTAGAAGTCAGAAGTTCTCTGGGATTATCCAATTAGCAACTGAGGAGGCATATAAAAAAAAAACCATTGCTCCTGAACCAGGTGCCTGCTAATTTAGTTGTACTCTAGTTTGGCTCTAAACCCTGATCATGTACACTAAACAGCTTTTTTCTGACTCTTGACTTGTTTCTGGTTATGTGTTTGTCTCCTGATTCTACCTCTGATGTGCCCTCCTTGTATTGATCATTGGCATGGACATTTATTCTCCTGATTCTGATCTGCCCTATAAGTTAATTGTGGGTTCTGGTTTTCAATTCACTTAGTGGAGTGTTTATTTTTCATACAGTTTCTAGTGGAGGTGCCTAGCTGTGTTTAACCACTTAGATGTTGCCGTCAATTGCAACTGTGGCATCAAAGGGGTTTTGGAGGGCGGGCACTCCTTCCTAGAAGCATCAAAACTCCTGCAAACAAGATCGTAGGGGTCTTATGTCTTTACATGGCAGCCAGGGCCTAACAAAGGCCCCCAGGGTAGCCAAAGCCCCAGTCTAACAAACTGTCTGTTAAAAAAATGATATGCAGTATAGGTGCAATGCATTATAAAAGTGATCAGAAGATTGCAAGTTAAAGTCCCCAAGGGAGACAAAAAAATTAAATTAAATGAAATAGTTTAAAAAAAAACTGTTAAAAACATAATACCACATTAATCCAGTCATCCCAAAAATTTTATAACTAATAAAAAATAAATACATAAGACACATGCGGGATATTGCTACGTCCGTAAGGGCCCAAGGAATAACACTGTAATGTTATTTAACCTGCACACTTAACGGCGTAAAAAAAATCTACAAAAGTATGATATTCCCCAAAATGGCATTAATAAAAAACATCAGGTCTTCCAGCAAAAAATGAGCCCTCGCACAATTCCGTTATGTGTCTTGGAACTAGCGATGGAAAAAACAAAATTATTACAAAAAGTCTTTTTACTTTGTAAAATTAGTAAAACTTAAAAAAAACTACACAAATGTGGTATCAATTTAATTGTATCGACTCTGCTGTTTTTCTCTATTCCTTCCCAGAAAGAGTTAATAAAAGTTAATCAATGGCGTATGTCTACCCAAAATAGTGCCAATAAACACTACCAATTATCCTGGTGAAAACATGCCCTCCTACAGTTACATCGATTGAAAAATAAAAAAAGTTATAGGGCTTTGCATGTATTGACGGAAAAATGCAAAAAATACATTGGTCACCTAGGCCTAAAACAGACCGGTCACTAAAGGGTTAAAATGATTGCCTAATGAAGACAACCTCTGAGCATTTGTTTTATTAGGGCATATGAGTGCTTGGTAACATATCAGCCAAAGTGAATGATCTGTGGATTAAGAAATTGTTCCAATTCATTGGAAAGAACATCACAACAGTTACATTTCTGTAAAGATAGATTTACAGAGAAGAAACACATATTTAGTGAAATAACTGATTTTTTAAAATGTTATAGAAGAGAAAAACCTTAAGAGCTCTTATTTAGCGGTTAGAGGCAATGTGCTTTAGAGTGTATTCTCAGATTTCTCTTAATATGAAGATTTAATCAGCATAAAAAGCTGGATGACCTTTTAAGTATGTTAAATTACTTCTAGAAAATCTAGAATAAGAACTTGTACTGCTCCTGAGTCACAATTTCCTTAACACATATTTTCTGTGCCTTTTTTTTTTTTTTTTTTTGGGGGGGGGGGGGGAGGATGGCTTTACCAAAATGCCTTCAATTTCTTATATATAAATTTTTACAACCTTTTTAATGAGGTTTTGTTGTTCACAAATTTTTGACATGCTTGTTTTCCCAGGCATTTCTTGTCTATAGAGGAGTCTATGAAAAACCACCTAAAAAATAGTACTGGTGCACCTGAGCTTCATTTTGAAAAAAACCTGCAAAAAAACCCAGTAAAAACACACAAATGCAACAAAAGGGCCACAAAAAATAAACACAGATTGCCACGAGTTGCCTTAAACAGAACTTTTCATGTCCTCATGTATATGCGGTTTTACATACACCTAGAAAGCCAACAGTGCGCTGAATTCAGCGCACTGTCAGCTTTCCCGTTATGTGCCCCGGGGCTGGAGCTATCAGTTGGTCTTAGTTTCACAGTTCACCATCAGAAGGGTGTTCTTGACAGTCTAGCTGAGCTGTGAGGAATGCCCCCCTGACTGTACTCGTAGATAGACTTGTACTGGGATGGCATTCCTCACAGCTCAGCGTCATCGCTGGGCTGTAAGGAACGCCTTCTCTGACAGTACAGGGCTATGGACGAGTACAGTCAGGGGGGCGTTCCTTACTGCCCAGTGATGACGCTGAGCTTTGAGGAACGCCACCCCCCCCCCCCCCCCCCAGTATAGGGTTATGGACGAGAACTGTCACGGAGGGAGTTCCTTACAGCCCAAGTAGACTATCAGGAATGCCCTTCTGACAGTGGACGGTGAAACTAAGACCACCGATAGCTCCAGCCCCGGGCCACATAACGGGAAAGCCGACAGTGCGCTGCTTTCTAGCGGTATATAAAACTGCATGTGCCTGAGGACATGAAAGATCCTCTTTAAGAATTCTGCAGACTTCAGAGCTGAAATCTAGTAGCATTTTTGGTTTTTGGATACTAGGATTGTTGGATTCTGGGAGTTTTTCAAAAAAGTAAAAAAACTCTTTGGCCTCTACTGTACAATAGGTTATTACTTATATCTCAGGTTCTAGAATTTACAGAATCATTTACATACAGAGCAGTAGTAGAGTAGAGCAGTAAAAGGGAGAAGAATGGAATGATGGAATGTGCGTGCCGGCATTGCTAACATCTAATAAGTAATGAATTCATACTGATGTGTGCAGATTCCTACAAAGCACAAGTAATGTCATTTATCTATTATGCACAGCAGTTTGCTTTGTTTCCAAAGCAAAATTGAAGTAAAAAGTGTATATTTTCATGTGTTGAATGGCACCTTTAGTGCTCAGTTTTCTGCAACCTATTGCCACTTCTCAAGGAGGTCTTTCTTTGCACAATAATTACAGGCAATACACGTTTTTAGTGTTTCTCCTGCTATTACTGTGCAAAAATAAAAACATATTAAAACGTACAGCAAATCACAGTAAAATGTGTACAGTTTGACCTGAACATGGAGTATACTACCTGTACCATTCAGCATATATAGGCTAGGTTCACATCTGTGTTGGAGTATCCATACTCTGCCACAGATTCCGCCTAAAATTGGTGGAGAGAAAAGTCCTGCAAGGAGGACTTTTCTTTCCACCGGTTTCAGTATAAAACTAGCGGAAACCCGAAGCACAGTTGGACCCCGTTATAGTCTATGGAGTTTGTGGGTGTCCTTGGGTAACCGCTTTTTAAGCGGACAGGTACATGTGGACAGCGGACATGTGGACCCAAACAACAGAGAGCCAAACGCTAGTGTGAACCTAGCGGTACCCTTACACTGAGTTTGTTACTGTAGGTATGGCTAATTAGAAATTTTACCAACATTTCAGATAAGGACAACTCAGACACATTTGTAGGTGATTTTGTTATTTTAAGGGAGATTGCTGTTAATGCAATGCAAATCTCAGAACCTGTTTCTCACAAGACGTACTCCACTGTTAATGAGTATAGTAATGCTTCTTTCAAGAACCTTTTAACAGTTTTATAGGTACAAAACAGCTTTCAGTACACACCATACATATTTAATATATTTTCACACTTGTAATTGACTACACCAAGGCATAAGACAAAGTGCTCTACTTCCCTGATGATTTATGGTCTACCTAAGATGTCCTGAATTCAAAATTCAACAAGCTACGCATTGCTCAAAGTGAATTAGCAGCATGGTATCTACAGTACAAAGTTGTAACACTAAATACCCCAGTTATACAGCCCATATTAAAGAGGATCTTTAACAATCACAACCAACTCCAACTCTTAGAGTCTTTCTATAGTTGCCACTCCACTAATTCTGGCACAATTGGAATTATTTATTGAGTCCTCACTGTTCCTGAGCAATCGCTAATGTTAATTTTTGAACCAAATATTCCAATAAGGTTCTATACTGTCTGGTGGACAGTCCAGGGCTGTCTGCTCCAGCTCAGGATTACCCACATGACAGTAGAGAGCCTAATTAGCATATTGGGTGCTAAAATTAACAGAACCAATTGCTTGGGAATGGTGGATGCTAGAGAGAAATTTTCAAATGTGCCAGGATCAGTGGAGTGACACCTATTGAAGGATGCAAATAGTTGGAGTTGGTGGTGATGGTGAAAGGTCCTCTTTAAGGAAAAACACATTTCAGATTTACACTAAGATCCATAATTGTCAACTGTACAATTCCTAATGAACTCAGGTTCTAAAGAAGGTTGGACCTCCAGTATTCATGGTCCAAAAACTGGACCTTCAACAATCACTACAGTATGGAGTTGCTAACAAATCTGGACCCAAAGTTAAGGTTGTCCAAAAGTTGCATCTTCATTCAACAAGTACTCTTCTCCTAACATACAATGGCAGCGACACTTCAATATGAGGCAGATATGAGGTAGTCCAAAGGCTGGATATTCAATAACTAATTCTTGCAGCACTAAGCTGCTATTGCATAATGAAGAGTTACTTCAATTTAAAGTGGTCCAAAGTCTGGAGAATAAGTGTTTAATGTCTACAGTACTGAACTGTTTATACATAATGAGGGCTGGACCCCACCTGAACTTAAGGTGGACCAGAGGTTGGACTTTCAATGTACATTAATTGTATACTGAACTGCTAATACACAGTGTAAGATAAATGTCAGGTTATGGTGGCTACAAATATAAATAAATGTGTGAATATATATATATATATATATATATATATATATATATATATGGCCATAATAATTCTTACCGCAATACCACCAAGAACAAGCATCCATAATGCCTCCATTGCACTGAGCTGCACTGATCCAAAAAGCTGAAATCCTTTAAACCATTGACTAAACTAATAATATACCTTTCATAACATTTCCTTATTCAATTGCATTTGCATACTCATAACTAGTATTTTACAGTCTTAAGAGTTGTAAATGAAAATTTACCATGAGTCACACGGAACAAATTGGTTGTAGATTTTCAGTAGATATGCAAGCGTGTAAATATAATTTCACTTAAACTGTATGTATATAGGACAATTCATTATTCTTGAAAATTGGTTCAAAGATCAAAAAATAGCAGATCTCGTCATTTTTAAGAAAATTCTTATGTCAGTTTCTAGTTTTACATTTAACTCTTAGTCCATATATTGATATCACATGTAAAGTAATACTTGCTCCACGAGTCCCCCTGTAAGAAATCTACCTATGTATCTTGTGCTGACAGGTAGAATAATGGTCATGTTTGTCCCAGCAGGCACAATGACATCCTTCATTCAATTAGGTCAAAAACATAAGACAACATAAAACATACAGAGCATTATAAGGCACACACAGCTAAAGAAATAAGATCTATTACCAGGCGCATGGTGAAATTGCTAGAGAATCCTTAGGGGCACAAATACTGGCTGCTGATGCTGCTGATGTGGATGCTTTTCTTTTAGCTATCTGGGCTTGATGTGACCACCACTTGATACCAGGTGGCTCCGCAAGCACATTCACAGCATCCAAGATCCCATAGACGACAGACAAGACACTCCTGACTCTTGGCTCACTCAGCACTCAGTGCTGTGGTGCTGAGGAGAGAAGGGAACCTGGATATTTACAGTGCTCCTGCCACTGGCTCTGCAGCTCTGAGCTCATGTTAACTCCATGACTGCTGGATCTACAGTGTTATGCATCACCATGGATGCAAACATAAATCTGAACTATTGAAGTGCATTTATTTGGATCCTTTAAGTGAAACCCATTGTTTGCATTAACCACTTACTGTACAACCCATATACATTGGAGTGCCATTATTTGTTTTGATCACAGTAATAAGTCTCCTTTTTGATATTCATTGCTTTTTCACCAATATTCACATCTTTCTTTACACACTGTGGACATGAACATGTTCTTTACTGTTGGAATTCTTTTTTCTTACGAAATTGAGAAATATATATGGTCTTCATAAGTGTCCTTGGATGTGTCACCTAGAATATGTCTTCCACCGGCAGGGTTCAATGATACAGTTGGAATGTCAATATCTCTGTATTTCACTGTTATATCTGTACTGAAGTGCTATTCCAAAGCGTGAAAACTGTTTGTACACGATACCTATTGCATTTTGATGTCATTTTTTCACACTGAGTAATTATTTTACTAGTTTAGGAAAAAAACAAACTTGCCTTTTATGCAATTGTAATCCTTGTGCGGTGTTGAAATGTATTATATATAACATATATAATACATTATTTTAATGTCGGAAATTTTAGACTAATTGTAAAATCTAAATGTACACATGGACCTAAATGAAGGTTATTGGCCTTATGGGATAATTCTTTCCATTTCTGGCTATAAATCTAATTCTCACATGAATCCTTAGGCTCCACGTTGCAGAAAAGCTGCGTTTTTGTTGCTGATTTTGCCTTGGTGTTTTGAGCCAGGGTGGATTTAACAGAAGGAAAAGTAGAAGTGCTTCTTTTATATTTCCAATTTCTTTTCAAGCCACTCTTGACTTTTGCTCAAAAAAAATCACTGGAAAATCTTTTTTTTTCCCACTACAGTAAGGTCAGGATATGCCATCACTTACCAATAAGTGGTCATTCCACTACCACAACCCTCCCTGATCCTTTAGGATGAGGCTACACACACAGCAAACACAATGCAGAATTTCCTGCAGGTAGATCAGATGATTTTTGTTGTGGCTTACCAGCAGGTTTCTCTGCGTGCTTCTAGCAGCTCTTAGCCTTTGTATCGCAAAGGTTGAAAACCATAGGTGAAAACTACATCAATAAGTGCATGCCGTAGGCTTAAAAACTGCAGAACAAATCACTTTTTGTGGGTTTTAGTTGCAGTGTGCAGATGAGTTGTTGGCAGTGAACCTACTGAGATTATTGCCCATGTGGCTCCAACCTCACATTGTTTTGTTGCATCCATTCACTTGCTATACAGATAACTGAATCACAGCACCCTACAGTGGAATGGAGCTGCAATTCTCTGAACATTGGGTAGCCATGAGCAAAGGATCTAAGCACTTGTGTTCTCACTCTTGGCAGGAGTCCTGGAGGTCAGAGCCACCAACAATGGAAAGTATGACTGAAACCATTATATATGTTAGGTGCAGGAGGGAAAACTTAATACAAGACACATACCATTTGCAAATATGGTTTCTTATATTGCTTTTTTCTGAAATATAAATACTGTCAGGTTTTAGTTACAGAATTCCTCTTATGTATTCCCCCGGGACACAGGGCCTCTTAATGGAATCTCTCTGTGTAGATAATTGTAGATCTTACCCAATCATAAAGCCTAAAAAAGTGACATTTCAAAAGACTTGAAAACAATGCTATACTTACTTCAAAAGCTCAGTTACCTGTTAAATTTATATCTTACAAGTGGATCCAAAAGCTACATCCTTATATATTATTTACCACCTTACTATAAAGATTAGCTGCAAAGAAGATTGCTTGGCTGAGGCTTAGTAGAAGAGAAAAGATTTCAGAAGTTATACTTAAGGGGAGAGTAATGGAGACCTCATGCAGGGCCGGCGTTAGGGGGGGGGGCAAACTGGGCAATTGCCCATGGCCCCTTCCCCAAAGGGGCCCCTGAGATCCGGAGCCTGATGACTCCGGATCCCGGAGTCAGGCCCGGCCATATAGATAACAGAAAGGGACCCAGCGTCATGTGCCACAGGGCCCCGTTCCGAGGTGAGTAAAAATAACAAACATTTTTACTCACCTGTCCTTGGCGTCCGATGTCATCTTCTGCGTTGCGGACATCACCGCTGAGGCCAGGCCTCAGCCTTAGCGATCACGTGGGGTGTGCTGACAGCGTGCCTCACGTAATCGCTGAGGCCCAATCACAGGCCTCAGCGGTGACGTCCACAACGCGTGACGTCAGCCACAGTGAAGAGGAAGCGGTCGCCGACTGGGATAGCGGAGCAGCGCGAGGAGGCCCAGCAGAGGTAAGACAAGGTGAGTATAACTGTTTGTTATTTTCCCTCACCTCCGCCGGGCCTTCGATTATTATACTCTGGGGTCTGAAGAGACCCCAGAGTATAACATAATAATAGCACTGACGCAGTCTGTAGGGCCACTGTGGAACATTATACTGGGGGCCCCCTCTAGATAGCATGTTATACTGTGAGGGGCCCCTGTAGAGCATTATACTGGGGAGGGGGCCCTCTGGATAGCATGTTATATTCTGTGGAGCATTATAATGTGGGGGGGGGCTCTGGAGAGCATGTTATATTCTGTGGGGTTACGTTTGAGCATTATGCTCTCCAGAGGGGCCCCCCAGTATAATGCTCCAAAGTGGCCCCACAGAAAATAACATGCTCTCCAGAGCCCCTCCACTTTATAATGCTCCATAGAGGCCCCACAGAATATAACATGCTCTCCAGAGGGACCCCTCCCCAGTATAATGCTCCACAGTGGCCCCAAACAGTATAATATGCTATACAGAGGGGCCCTCCCGTATAATGCTCCACAGTGGCCCCACACAATATAATATGCTCTCCAGTATATTATACTGCGTGGGGCCACCGTGGAGCATTATACTGGGGGGGCTCTGGAGAGCATATTATACTGTTTTGGGCCACTGTGGAGCATTATACTGGGGTAACCTCTCTGGGCAGTATATTATACTTTGTGGAGGCCATTCTGGAGTATGTTATACTGAGTGGGGACACTGTGGAGCATTATTTTGGGGGGCCATCAGCAGAGCATATTATATTGTGTGACGCCACTGTGGGGCATTTTTTTTGGGGGGGAACTAAGGAACATTATACTAGGGGGCCCTCTGGGGAGCATATTATACTGCGTGGGGCCTACTGTGTAACATTATACTGGGGGGACGCTCTGGGGAGCATAATATATTGCATGGGGCCACTGTGGAGCAAAATACTGGGGAGGTACTTTGGAGCATTATACTAGCGGGGGCCCTCTGGGGAGCATATTATACTATGGGCCACTCTGGAGCTTTAAACTGGGGGGAAGGGGCAGTGCGGGGAGCCTGTTATACTGTGTGGGGCCACTGTGGAGTGTATTATATTGTGTGGGGCTTTTCGGGATTATAGTATACTCTGTGGGGCCATTGAAGAGCATTATACTGGGGGGGGACTGTGGGCATCATATTATACTATGGGGGACCACTGTGGAGCATTATACTGGGGGAACCCCTCTGGGGAGTATATTATACTGTGTGGAGGCCATTGTGGAGCATGTTATACTGTGTTAGGCCATTGTGGAGCATTATACTGGGGGGGCACTGGGGGGTACATATTATATTGTGTGGGGCTGCTGGGGAGCATATTGTACTATCTGGGGCCAATAAGGGGTAGTATACTGTGTGGGCCACTGTGGAGTATTATACTGTGTGGAGCCTTATATACCATGTGGGGAAACTGTGGAGCGCTCAGGGGAGCATTTTATACTGTGGAGCATTATATACCATGTGGAGCATTATACTGTGGGAGGGGGTGTTCAAAATTCCTGCTGGCAGCCCTGTGTGCTATGTCTGCATCACAGCTCCCTCACTATAATTTTGCACATACGTGTAGTGCTCCCTGTCATTCCATATACAGTACTGTGCATGATCCGGCCATGGAGTTATTGGGGCCTGCACAGTACTATAGGGGCTGACTATACTGGGAACATACTCAGTAACACCAGATAGTCAGCACATATGTAAGACTTCAGTGAAGGAGCCGTGGTGTAGGCTATTAGCAGGAAGCTGTTGGGTGGCCCCAGAACAAGTTCATCTGGTGGGCCTAAGGCCCTTTAGTCCGACGCTGTATAACGGAGAACTATTATATATAAGGGTGGGTTACTATATATAATTGGGAAACTTAAATATGAGGGGGCTATTATAAGGGTTAACTATTATTTATAAGACGGGCTATTATTTATAAGGAGGGAATTATTATATAGAAGGCATCCATTATAAGGGGGAGCTATTATTTATAAGAGGGGAACTATTTATAAGGGGGGTATAATTGTTAAGTGGGCTTATTTATAAAGGGGGCTATTAGTGATAATGGGGACTATTATTTATAAGGGTAACTATTATTTATGAGGGGGCTATTATTAATAAGGGAGCAGTATTATGATACTGATAGAGGGCACTAATTATCATTTATAAGGGAGCTATTACTGATAAGGGTGTAATATTATTTATAAGCAGGAACTATTATATATAAGGAGGCGCTATAATAACTGATGACTGGGTGCAAAAATCTATTAGGTGGTACATAGGTGCTCACTTGAATTGTGTGTGGTAGTGTGGTAAAATGGGGCTTGTTATTACTTTGTTGGCAGAAAGGAGGCGTTATTATAGGGGTTGCCACTGCAAGACGATGGTGTTGTTTGCATATCAGCATTTGGGGCCCCGCTTTTAATTTTGCCCAGGGCCCCACTTTGTCTAAAACCGGCCCTGACCCCATGTCTGAGCCACGTCTGGGGAGGAAGTTTATTTGTGAAGGAGGAAATTGATCTTGCATAACAGAAAAGCCAGATCTCTGTCTTGAGCTCGGTACCTATTCAGTATAACAAAGGGGTATCACTTACTATGTGCATCTGTTAAATACAGGCTCCACCGAGATTGTTGTCATCTATTCAGTTCTGTTGAGAAAAGAAATTTACAAAATGTTCTTTTATACAGGAATAATTCACGTTTTAAGGAGTAATCATATATTGGCTACATTAGAACAGAAAACTCTCACTTAGATTTTCTTTATATTTAGAATTTCATTGTTTATGCTTTTTATTCTGCTATGAATGTGAAATTGTGTTCTTTTTAGTAGCAAACATCTGGTACAAAAAAGCAAAATTCACAACACCGTGGCTTGTTTATCTGAATAAGAAGTGGTAATCTGAAACCTTGAAATGTGTTACTTTATAATAATGTTCTAATCCACAAAATATATCATTAAATGTCAAGAGGACATTGAATAGAGGGTTGGTCACATGTCTCAGGTTCTCTTCATTCAACTCTGTAGGAGTTACAGACACAGCCAAGCAGTCTTGGCCTCCTTGCCATTTAATTTGTGGTTGGATGCAGCCAACTCAACTGGTGAAATAGGGGGTAAGGGAACTCTGTTCTCCAGATCTCATGAGATAGAATGAGATAGAAATACCACTTTAAGTCCATAAAATATCTGATATGTCTGGAGCATCAAGTCACCTTAAAAAACAACAATCCTTTCTATTATATCTCCCACATTTATTACTTTTGTTTTGTTTTATGATATACATATGCTAGCTTTGCACAAATGTGTTACAGGTGCATTTTTGTTCGTGTCCAGCCATACTTCTTCTAAAATGTTCTCAGTTCAAGTCAGTAGACATTCTGTCTGGCTGAGACATTCAGCTGTAATATCGGCTCAAAAATACGCCAGTATTATACTAACGTGAAACTGGCATTCTCTGTTGTTGGTCATGAATGGATAAATCTCTGAATAATCATAAAATCTAAAAAAAAATAAAAAATGGGCAGGACACTTAGGCCAAGGCTTGATATGAAAGTAAATAATATATCTTCACTCTGCATGCCTTTGGTCATTTTTGATATCTCTTATTTACAGTATTGGAAGGTCGCATAGTAATTTATCTATTTTATGAAAGCCAATACTGCTCTGAAGGACTGCACAGGTGCCAGGAGAACAGATACTGGGTAAGTATAAAGGTTTTTTTTATTTAATGAAGGACAGCATGGACAGCATTACAGGGCTATTCTGGGCACTAAACAATCGGTCCATAGAGACCTGCTGAAGACAATTTTATTATTAATGGCCATTGAGTACAGAAGGGTGGCCTTCACTGTAAAAGAACAGCAAGCTCCCTCACTTGGGAGTAGGCACAGACCCTCCCCACACCATCATGCTGTGCCCTTGCTTATGAGTAAACTAATTGCAGATGTGTGTGTAAAATTGTACTGTCACCGCAGGCAGCTTCTAAGTGGTATACATTTGTTAAAGTTGGTCAGAGATTTGAGTGATCATGGGCCCCCCCAGAAGCCTAGGTCCTTGGGCCTCTAGCCGCTGACGGAAGCCCAAAACAACCATATTATAATCCACTAGTTATTATAATTGACCTGTGGGTTTTTCATCTGGTTTTGGGTAAATGTGGCCTTTTTTTTTCTATGATATGTTTTTTGTATAGTATATTGATTTTTAGTTAGGGACTTGCAATGGTATGAGTAATCTTGACAATGGTTTGCGAGCTTGCATATGTTGGCCAAAATATTGACTAATAAATACCTCATGGTTATTTAATCAAATTTTTTTGGGGATGCAACCAGGCCCTGTTACTGGTGGGGTGCACGTATGGAGGTGCTGGACAGCCCATCTGATCTAATAGTGTGGGGAATGACAAAAAGGCTGTTCTTCGGTGCTGTGCGCCTCACATTATTATGTGACTTGCACCTTGTATAAGTTTTATCTATGAGCATTTGAAATGCTGACATCCACCCCCCCTCATGGATTGTAGGTATGGAGTTGGGTGTTTGTGAAGGATCTCGTCCTACCGAAACCTGCTTCGGCACACCTGAGATCGCTTCAATCACCTCACACCCACCTCCAGTGAGTGTTCCGGGCTGATAGGATAATACAAAACCCCTAAAAGGGTCGGCACTAGACGCTTAACACACAGAAAATACATGCAGCGATTAGCAAGCAAATACAAGTTGAAAGCAACATGACACAGTGCACAAAATAAAAATGGGGATAAACAGAAGAAAAGGAAATATTACCAACACAAACATGTGATTGCTTTTCTGGGCTCCGGATGTTGAGCTCAGGGAGCGTACTTCAAGCAGTCCAAAAGCATGCGTCCGAGCATGCTATTCCAGTGGCAGCCCCCCTTTGGCTTTGGGCAATGCTGTGCAGATGGCTTTTAGCAGAACAAAGACCATTTCCAGAACAAGTCCATTTCTCTGAGCCCATGTGGTAGGCTTCAGGGTTCTTCCTTAAGCAAGTTACATAGCATGTGTCTCCTATATGCTGTTACATATCTTCCAGGATAACAACAGAGTCTCAGGCCTCAATGCTAGGCCACATGGTAGGCTGCATGGCAGACCACATGTTGGAGTCTGCACCATGACCGGCTCTCACATCTCCTTCAGCAACAACAAAGACAAAAGGCCAAAAGCCTTCCTGGTCTGAGAACTTTAACTAAACAGGTCTCCTTCCTAAGTGATGTCTCCTGGAGGAGGAGCCCCGCCCTCCTTCCTCAAACTCTCTATAATCATCTTTTCCTTATATTTCCTCGCCCGATGACTGTAGAGTCAGGCCAGAGGTATGATAGGGTTCGTGGCGAGATCCCGACTGTGTAGACACCAAGGATGTCCCCCAATCTCTTTGGGTAAGGATATCAGTGTCTGGACCTTTTCTGGGCATTGAACCATATCATGTGTGTACTCTGAGCATGTGCCCAGGCCTGGCGCATCTGGGGAATTTATCGGGGGGACTGTAAGAGGTTCCCCTGGGCAGATATTGCCATAAAACCATAATCCTTTTGAGGTGTGGCTAGCTCCAACTTGTCTGTGAACTGTGTGCAGAGAGCCCGCCCAGCACATTCTTTCTGCAGGACTCCCTTCCGGGTTAATGAGTGTAGCACTGTTATGTAAACAAAGGCCTGTGCCAGTGACTCTCTGGGGATCAAAGGGTTGTTGAGTACAGAGTCCCTGGACCACATTCTTTAAGCCTAGGACCACATGGCTGCTAACAGACAGGAACCACACAATATGAGTGAGTAGTAGCACAAGAAATACATATATGGGGCTCTTATCATCACAGTGTTGTATTAGCATTTTCCACCTGGGCCTTTTCTATCATATACTGTAAAGTCCTGTCTGCATCCTATACACAGCTATGATTCATGGGTTATTGGGTAAGTGTGGCCTTTTTTTCTGTGATATGTTTTTTGTATATCATGTCCTTTTTTAGCAATATGTTCTTGTGCAACATAAACACAATTTTTTTGCTTTGGTCTGATCAGACAGATGACCAATATGATCACACATCAGTTTGGTCACAGTTTGACAACCTAAATATTGATGATGAAAATGAGAAACATTTAGTTTAGAACATTTTAGCTTATAAATAGCTTCCAAATGGAAAGTAGAAGGCAATGCCAAATAAAATTGTTCTCCTGTCAAATTTTGGCAATATTTAAAGTGTAAAGAAGGAGTGATGAGCACTCCAATGCTACTTTCTAATGAAGAGCACATATTTATTGTACTGTTCTGTCATTGTATGACCACATGCTGCTTGGGAAGTGTCAGTGAAGGTCAAGTCACTAACTGGATATACAGTTAATAGTCAAGGATAAGCAAATCCTCTGCAAGAATGAAATCACCAATTAAACGTGCTATGTATTTGCTGGTGGGAACACACCGAGCTGTTTCAACTGATGTATCATAGACATGTGTTGTGGAAAGTGAAGAAATAGATCTATTTGACTGCAACATTAGATGTTAACTACATTTTACTTTATCGTCAAATGAGTGTATAGACTTGCCTTGTACTAAAAAATAGTTTCTATGATTGTCCAAATAAAAATCTTACAAACAAGCAAATGCATTTGTCCAATATAGAAGTGTGCCATTACTTCACATGACTATAACTGCAAAAGGGGTATAGATGTAAGGTTCTGTTACCAATCTTCTACATGATGTGTTCCTCTTCCAAGTACTGTGGCATGGTATCATAATACAATAAATACATGTTCTATACACTATACAAACAAAAGAAAGTCTGTTAGATGAATTATCTCCAAATTCTTGGAATGCTTAGTCTATTCTCATTTGATCAGCTATCTTTCTGCTAACTCTCTTCTTGACACCTGACAATCTGGCTTCCGCACTCTGCACTTTACTGAAACGACCCTTACAAAAGTCTCCAATGATCTGCTGACAGCTAAATCCAATGGTGACTATTCTCTTCTGGTTCTTCTGGATCTGTCAGCAGAATTTGACACTTTTGATCACCAACTCTTCCTCTTCCTCACTGTCAGCCTCATAGACCCTACGCTCTCTTGGTTCTCCTCATATCTCTCAGACTGCACTTTCAGTGTATCATTTGCGGGCTCTGTCTCTTCCCCTTTTTCCCTTGCTGTTGGGGTTCCTCAGGCTCGGTTCTAGGCCCCCTGCTCTTCTCTCTCTACACAGCCCCTATTGAACAAACCATCATCAGATTTGGCTTCCGGTACCATCTTTATGCTGATGACACCCAATTATATAAGTCATCCCATGACATCACCCCTGCACTAATACAGAACACCAATTACTGCCTCTCTGCTGTCTCAAATATTATGTCTTTGCTTTATCTGAAACTGAATCTCTTAAAGACTGAACTACTGCTGTTTCTACCATCTAACAGACCCAATCTTGACATCTCCATTTCAGTCTCCAGCCTTACCATTACTCCCGCTGCCTCAGGGTTATGATTGAACTTTCTTTCACCTCCCATATCCAGTCACTTGCATGCTCATGTCATCTCCACCTCAAAAACATCTCCAGAATCCACCCTTTCCTTACCAGAGAAACATGAAAGAACCTTATTGTCACCCTGATTCACTCTTAACTTGACTACTGTAACTCCCTTCTAATCGGTCTTCCCCTTACTAAACTCTCCCCTCTACAATCTATTCTGAATGCAGCGGTGAGGCTCATCTATCAGTCTAGACCAGGGGTAGGCAACCTTTTTTGTTCGGCGTGCCGATTTTAATAAAAAAATCAAAGATGAGGTACTCGGAGTGCCGGTCAATAATTGTAAGTCTGACGACCCCTAAACTAAAGTCATATAGCACAGACCATAACACAGAAGTGCTGCCACCAGATGCTTCAGGACACATGTGTTTACTGCTATTTCCTGGGATGCTCCTGTACTTTCCGATTAGAAGCAATGAAAGTCCATGTACATCCCGCAATTAGTGGTAAATGTAAGTGTCCAGGAGCACCGTATGGTGGCATCCATATGATGAATACACATTATGTATCTGGATGCAGATATAGTCTTAGGCCACCGGAACTTTTACTTCAATGTAAAACTGCGTTCACATGGTGACGCAAAAATGCCTGTGTTTTCTGTGCAAAAACACATCCTTAATGCAGAAAACACACTGTTATACAGAATAATGTCCCATAGCGGCCCCTGCACAAGGTATCATATCCCATAACAGCCTCTGCACACCATATTATGTCACATAGTGACCCCTGCACACAGTATTATGTCATATAGTGGCCCAAGCACACAGTATTATGTCATATAGTGGCCCCAACACATGGTATTATGTCATATAGTGGCCCCAGCACACGGTATTATGTCACATAGTGACCCCTGCACACTGTATTATGTCACATAGTGGCCTCTGCAAACCATATTATGTCACATAGCGGTCCCTGCACACGGTATTAGGTCCCATAGTGGTCCCTGCACACGGTATTAGGTCCCATAGCGGTCCCTGCACACGGTATTAGGTCCCATAGCGGTCCCTGCACACGGTATTAGGTCCCATAGCGGTCCCTGCACACGGTATTAGGTCCCATAGCGGTCCCTGCACACGGTATTAGGTCCCATAGCGGTCCCTGCACACGGTATTAGGTCCCATAGCGGTCCCTGCACACGGTATTAGGTCCCATAGCGGTCCCTGCACACGGTATTATGTTCCATTGCTCTCTTCAGACCCCCGAATATAATAAGTGCCAGGACCAAGAGAGGTGACAAACATAAAAAAACAATGTACTCAACATTCCACGCTCCGCAGCCGCTCTGTTCTCTTCGGCGCTTCTGCCTGTAGTCAGCGACCGCTGATTGGGCCTCTGGGGTCATGTCGCGTCATTATGCGTAATGACGCCGGACGTGACCCCTGAGGCCCTGTCAGCTGTCAGAAGTGCAGGCAGATCGCACAACCGCCGTGTAGCGCAGGGAGCAAGGTGAGTATCATTGTTTTTTATGTTTCATCACTTCTCCTAAGTCTCTGCTTATTATACTCGGGAGTCTGAAGAGACCCCACAGTATAATAACAGCAGTTTCATTTCGGCCATGTTTGGTCTGATCAAAGCTGCTGGGTGAGGAATCCACTGCCGTGCCAGGGAAATAAGCCTCGCGTGCCAAGAGTGGTACGCGTGACGAGGGTTGCTGACCCCTGGTCTAGACGCTACAGCCATGCCTCCGGTCTGTGTCAGTCACTACATTGGCTGCCAATTCAATACAGAATACAATATAAACTTATCATCCTCATCCGCAAGGCTCTCCATAATGCTGCACCTCCCTACATTTCCTCCATCATCTCTATCTATAACCCAACCCCTGCTCTCCATTCACGCAATGACCTAAGACTAACATCCTCTATTTTCAGAACCACCCACTCCCGTATCCAAGACTTCTCCTGAGTTGCACCACTTCTCTGGAATGCTCTACCCTGGACAATCAGATTAACACCCAATTTCTACAGCTTCAAGTGCAAACTAAAGACACATGTTTTCAGACAGGCCTATCCCAACTCTTAATGTAAACCCTTCCGCAATTAGAATCCCTAAAACATACCCTCCTCTGTTCACGTTCCCGCATTACCCCACAGGATATGATGCCGTTTCAGACTGTAACTTTATATGTCCAGGTACCATCTGCACATTAAAGGACACTGACTAGTGATGACTCATACAGCTTTATTTATGTGTAATGAAAGTAACCTCTATCACAAAAAACTGCTGGACCACTTAGTATAAGCAATGCTACCTCCGATGCTGCCCCTGCTACCTCTTGTGTCACCCCCTCTATCTCATAGATTGTAAGCTCTTGCAAGCAGGGCGCTCAGTCCAAATTGTGTGAATTGACTTTTACTCCGTAATGTCTCTTTTTGTCTGTACTCTAACCCTACAGTTTGTAGAGTGCGGCGGAATATGTTGGCGCTATATAAATAAAATGTATTATTATTATTATTTTTTGGTGGAAATTTTTGAGGTCTTTTTCTGCTCTACGCTTCATTTCTGAAGCATTTGAGCCTTTTTTTTCCAGATGTTATGCCTCCCTTGTCACTTTTGCTTTTTCTCGAGAAAAGGGTGCCTAAATGGAGACCCTTTTCATGTTGTATTTATGACTTGAGCCTTTTTAAAAAGGGGCAAAAAAACCCACAAATGCCCTCCAGTCCATGGGCAGAGTAAAAGAGCCCGTCAGGTTAGAAAGCATTAAAAAGGGGCAACTGCGCCTTCTGTGTGCTTTTTGACCAAAAAAGGTGCAACATGTGACAAGAAGGTGCGCCTACATCATAAATAAGCACCACAGTAAAACTAGTCTAAAAAAGGCGTGCCTGTGAAAAGTATGGTCAAAAAAGGGGCAGATGATAAATAACCCCCAATGTGTCTACAGACAAAAACAGATGTCATCCATGTGTGATTCATTTTTCACAGACCCAGATACAGTCAACATATAGAAAATGAAACACAAAAAATTGATCTGCTTTTCACAGAAATGAAATGCAGATCAACCCCAAACCAACTGCAAATGAGCAGGGTGGGGTGGTGACCATGAATAGCATGGACCTCAAAAGTGTGTATGAGGCCTAAGTATTCATTTACATAGTAAGTTACCTTTTTCTCGTGTGATTTGATCAATGTGCCTGATAAATGTCCATGCGCTGCCACTATTAGCATTGCCATTCTATGGTACTGTTGGGCCTGCACACCCCCAAGGCATAGAGTCTTGAGCCTATTTGCGACCTATGCACTCAATCATCACTCCCAATAGTCTTTTATTTTAACAGGGTTACAAATGTAAAAGGAAGCAGGGTGAAATATTTCAGGGCCCAATGAATTCATATTTATTTGAAGCCAACCAGTTTGCCGCATGCTCTTTTTACCACTGACCTTCCAACCGTGCATAACAGCAATATTGTTTTGTCTCTGCCATTCTATTACACAACGCTCCAGTAACCAGAACTTCTGATTCACTTGGCATTTGCTGATTAACTTCTGTATTTCATCATGCAATATTGAACTTCCTATAGAAGGAAGGTTAATCAAATACACCTAAAAGTGTCGCTAGTGTAGCTACAAGCTACTGAGGGCTCGATGTTAAGATGCTTTATGCAAGTGAAGGAAGGACATGTAATCTATTATTGGAATACACATAATGAAACCAGGAACACGACACGAATCATGGAACCTAGTTTCAACAACTAGAAATCAACACAGCACAATGGTTAGTGATTCATGTAGCAATGTAATTTTCCAAGTCACAGATATCATTCCTTTTCAGTTGAGTGATCTCCTGAATTGTGATTGAGACAACGACCCCACATTGCTGCAATATGGTGTTAATGGGAAAAATATTTGGATACAATTCTTTCATTATTTTTTATAGCAAGTTAAAGCCAATCTGACATCTGATTTAAGCAGGGAACCTGTAATGCTGTTTGGGGTCACCAAACCGCCAGGATGGTGATAGATAGCTGTAGTTTAGGGTCCCAAACATCTGTATCCTACCCACACTTGCTAACCCCTTGCTAGCAGTCAAAGTTTGAAGATCCCCAGTGTCAGATCAGATGAGTCAGCTGAGGGATTCGTGTGAATGTGAACAGTAAGCAGGTGAGGTCAGTATACCTTAATTCACTTCTCATGCATCCAAAGTGCCGAGCATATGCAGTGAAGCGGGGTGTACTGACCTCGGCCTCACTGCGCATAATGTGCATGTACCAGAATCTCTCAGCGGGCTCACCTCATATTACCCCAGGGGTTTTCAACTTTGACTGTTAAGGATACTGGTGGAAGAGGAGGTATGTTACAGAGGTTTGGGACCTTAAACCTCAGCTGCAATAGGCTGGTAGTATAGTGGTCCCAAACAGCCAGACAAGTTCCATTTAAGAAAATACATTCCAAAAGTCTAATGTCAATACATGCTTGGGCTCTGTCCATACTGTCATCATTGCTTATGTTATTACTTGAGCCATTACAGTTATGATGTATCTCCTCATTTATAACGTTAACTTGTAATGGCAGGTTTCCATTTGGTTTCCATTATTTTTATCAGAATGAATATTGCAACAAACTGCTCTAATCTGATTATCAAAAAGCAATGGGAACCTAATGGAACAGACTCAAATGGCAGTGTGAACAGATTGTTTCATCTACGTTTATTATTTTATGGGAAAACTGTACTGCATTGTATTCTAAACTGTATACTGCCTTCTATTCTGCTCTATTCTACTCTTCTTCCTCTGTATTCTGCCTCTTATTCTACCTCTACTTCCTCTGTATTCTGCTTTCACCACTGGATTTAGCCTGTTAGTTCACATTTTTTTGCCTAATTTTTTCACCTCTGTATTCTACCTCTTTTTGTGCTCTTTTGCTGCCTGTACATACACTGGCCCTAAAAGTTATGTTCACATAGACATTGCCATGGTCCTCTGGGAAATAAAGTTCACTTCGGCAGAGGCACCATTATTAAGGAACAGAGTATGGACTAAAATTCCCAGAAGGCCTTATAGACAAAGACAAGTGACTAGCAAGAGCCAATAAATATCTTTAATGTCTTTTATTGGCTCTTGAGGACATATGACATTTTATCATCTACCACAGGCCTCCCTAACTCCTGTCTACATTTTTTCATCCTCCCTGACCACTTTCTCTCCTTCATACAAGGCTGTACAGTGCTCTTCTCTAGATATGGGTGCTGCTGGAGGGTCATGTGATCTGACCCGTTTATCAATGGCCATATTGGGTCAGAATATAAAGACTTACAACCCGTCAGTGGAAAACAACTCACAGTTTGGGAACCTGGGATGTAGTACCATTACATTTATACCTGTAAAGGCATCATAATGCTTTTAAAAATTTGTTTGGGTGGAAAAGTGGCATTGACAGTTCAGTATTGCAGTTAAACAGGAGTGAATATAGCTTCTCTGCTGCCTAAGATGACTTATAGAAAGGCACCCCCTCCCCCCAAAATACCTGACCCAGCCATCTTTGGTTCTGTGATGGGGCCTCCATAATTAAAATTGTAGGCCATGTCCCCCATTTGAAGATAGACAATACCCTTATTTGACCCACATAGAATACAATGCTCCCAAAGTATATTATTTCCCTTTACTGACCCCCACAGTATACTCCCACCTTTACTGGCCCCCACACAGTAAAACGCCAGCTTTTACTGGTCCCCACACAGTATATTGCCCCCATTACTAGCTCCTACTCAGTCCCTTTTTAGGCCTCCACGCATAACATTGCTCACTTCTTTTTTTCTCCCACACAGTATTGTCTTTTTTTAGGCCCCCACACAGTATATTGCCATCTCCTTTTTGGCCCCCACACAGTGCACCCTTTTTTGGACCCTACGCAGTTATATGTCAATCTTATATTCAACCAGAATTTTCCAAAAATTTTGGACTTGGACTGAAGCCCAAACTTTTTGAGTTTATCACCCACAACACACTATTATACTCTGGGTTGTCTTCCTCACGTCATGATGCACAGCGCACCTAATGTGATTTGCGCCTCAGGGGTGACCCTAGGATGTATGGCATCAGATGGAGGCTGGAAGAGTCCTGAAGGGGAGAATGCCAGGGACCGCCGGACACTTAGGAGAAATGAGTATAACCGTTTTTTGCTTTTACTCCCCTGGTGCAGCACAAGTTTAGCCACTACTTATTGGATTATTCCAACAGGTAGAGGCCAATGTTTTATTTACCGATCCCTGCTCCTGTCACTTCTTGCCTTTGCTTCTGCCTCAAGGGCGCTGATGCTGAAGAACGCTGCAGCGCCCTCTGGAGAAACCAGCAGAGGCATGAGTAAAATATCTGCTGCTATCTTTTGGAATAATCCAATAGGGAGCAGCTAGGAATGTTGCCCTTCAGTTTACGCCAGGGGGTACCGCTTGAGGCTGTCGCCTCAGGTCGCCTTATGGCAGGTGGAAACCTGCAGTTAAAATAAGTACCAAAGAGGTTTCTAGGTAATTCTTAAACTCTCAGATCACTCCAGATTCAGGAGCCCACACATTGAACCATTATATTTTTATGCATTCTCCCTGTGACACGTACTCAAGCCATTATTATTGATTAGGATTTTCTGGAAAGATATGAAGGATGTGTTTTGGGACTAATACATTGGCAGTTGTAGTATAAAGGGCCCTTGTCCTGTTCTTGTACAGGGGTTCTTTGTCATCTCTTTAGTTCCATGCCAGAATAAAGACCTTTACTATACACAGAGAAATCTAAAACCTGAAAAGTCTGGTGAAAACGTTACACATAGATTGATGTAGCAGAACTGAAATGATAAATCCAGCTTCATATTTTATAATGATGCTGTCTTTTCTTCAGCATAACATATACTTTACCTGCGTAATTATTTAGTTAATTGCTATGTTAGTGTATGATGATAATTATTTTATCATTTGAGCTATTTATATTCATCTCATAAAAAGTCATTACAATGTAAATGTACACTATAATGAAACCAGGATGGTGAATATAAGGGTATGTACTATTGTCTAATGGATTGTTAGAAGCATTCTCTGTGGTAAATGAGCTGGAATCTTGGAATTTATCAAGTGTCTATTAGCTATATTTTAATCATGGTACATGTATCTGGATAGTAATTAATGAACTATTGAAGCTCAGACATGAAACCTTATGAGTGCGAGCCATTCCAGGAGGAAACATGGTTATGTGTTTTTATCTGACTGCTGTATAATTTTTCTGTTCCCTGGACACTGGCTAATCTCATCCAGCCAACTATCCCTAGATCCATTAGTCTGTTATGAAAAGTTGGTAATAGCAAAAGACTAAAAATGATATTTAAATACCATTTTTAGTAATTTGCTATTACCAACTTTTCATAATTACTATTACCAACTTTTCATAATACATTAATGGATCTGGGGATAGTTGGTGGGATAAGATTAGCCAGTGTCCATGGAACTGCAACATTAGTGTTTAGTGGTTACTACTAGAAAATGGTTACCATAGTCCATCCAAAAGCAATACTCAAGAAGCAGGTAATATATGGGCGGTGATTATACCAGCAGCAATATATTTGTTTTAAATGGACTTTTGATGTTTTATGAAAGGGATTTCCCATCATTACAAGCTATTGGGTTATCACTGAAATATGCCAGCGCTTCCTGATTGTTAGGGGTTTGACTGCCTGAACCCCCACCGATCTTCAGCACTATTTTAGTGCTGTGCTCGTTCACAATTTTTCCATGCACAGCTGCGTTCCCATCCAACCACTTAACTAGCACTGCAGGTCCTTTATTCTGAGAATCAGTAAGACTCCTGGCAGTCAAACACCCGCTGATCAGTAAGTGATGGCATGTCGTAGCATATGCAGTAGCTACTAATGATGGCAAACCCCTTAAACTCAACATAAAAATCCAGTCAAAAAATATTGTGTTTAGTGTATTCAGCATTTAATCTGGGTTGGAAATAGCAAACTCTTCAGTTGAAACACTTTCTATAGAACATATTGACTAAATGTTTAGCACATGCTGTTTAATATTCACAGTATTGAAGGGAATACCTACTATCTTGGTACACACATAGTGACGGCTGGAAAAAACATATGTCCATCTAGTTCATCCTAGTATCCTTCAATGTTCAGCCATAGGAAGGAAAAACCCCAATGTGACAAATTACTTTATGGCTAAAAAGAAAAATTACATTTGCAAGCTTGCAAAGCAAAGAGGCTCCTTCTTAGGGCATTTCCAAATGAATGACTGAGAACATCACAACACTGGCAAGTACATGAGGTGATATGTTAGTGAGATAAGGTAGGTTAATAAAATTGAACTTATAAGGGTGAAGACTTGGGGGGGGGGGGGGTGGGGTCATTTGAAGTCAGTCTGATGGAGGGGGTGAATAGTGTGCATGTAAGGGCTCATAAATCCAGGTGTCAGGTTGAGTTCTTTTGCTAGTGATTTGAATTTTATCACCAGCTTGAATTCCCATATTGTTCTCTCTCTGTCATTTTTGAAGAGGCCTCTTAGAATTAGGACTTTAAGGCTAAAGCCCCACATTACAAAAACACTGCGTTTCTGCTGCTGTGGAAATGTGGCGGGGGAAAAAAATGCTGTGTTTTACAGTACCTGCAAAGTGAATGAGATTCTGGCGAATTCCATCCACACATTGCAGAAAAATATCCACAGCGGAAAAGCAGCATTTTCAAAAAAATACCTGCTGCTGTTTTCCCAATAGGTTTAATAAGGGAAGAAAATCCGCTGAGAAAAACTCAGCAAAAATGCATTTCTGCCTTGTTTTTTTCCGCCACATTTTTTACTTGCATTTCGCTACATGGTGTTGTTTCCTGTCTTCACTGTCTGAACAGATCTGAATGTAAATGCACAGTGTGGCTGTAGATGATGGATTTTGATTCTAAAAGGTCCTTTCAAGAATAACAGAGAGAGAAAAATTTGAGAATTCAAGCTGATTATAAAAAAAGGACTTAAAATGACACCTGGATTTATGAGCCCTTAAATAGACACAATTCACACCCCTCCCTCAGACTGACTCCAGATAACTCCAAATCACCCCCAAGTCCTCACCCCTATAACCTGTTTTATCTTGCTAATCTTATCTTACTAAGTATCACCTCCTGAACTAATTACCTTTGTATAGCATCTTGCCAGTGTTGCCTTGTGTTCTTAGGGAGCGTTCACACTACCATTGGTGTCCGTCAGTAGTGTCCGTGGCTATTGTCCGTTACAAGATTTTAGCTACGGACACTAGTTGAACCGTCAGAAATCCGTTAAAATTTCCATTCATTTCAATGGGTTTTTATATTGTGTCCGTTAGTGTCCGTTTACATCAAATCCGTCAGAAGTCCGTTATTTTTTCACGGACAAAAAATCCTACATGCAGGACTTTTTGTCCGTTTGAAAAAAACGGATTCTTGACGGACAGCAAGTGTCCGTTACTTTTTTAACATTGAAGTCTATGGGTAACGGACATATAACGGACAGTAACTGAAAGCTATCAGTTACTGTCCGTTATTTTATGTCCGTTTACTTTCCCTGCGCATGCTCAGAAAGGAGAAACAAACAAAAAAAAAAAACTAGCAGTGTTAGAGGACATTTCGTGTCCTCAGGCACATGCGGTTTTACATACCGCTAGAAAGCCGACAGCGTGCTGAATTCAGCGCACTGCCGGCTTTCCCGGTATGTGACCCGGGGCTGGAGATATCGGCGGTGTAATGTTTTACTGTTAGAAGGGCGCTGCGAGGAACTCCCTCCCCGACACTTCTCTTTGTTCAGAGACTTGTACTGAGGGGGCGTTCCTCACAGCTTGAGCGTCATCGCTGGGCTGTGAGGAACGCCCCCTCTCTCTGTTCTCGTCTATAGCCGGGTACTGTCAGAGGAATGCCCTCCCTGATAGTTCTGTTCATTCATAGCGCTGTATGAGGGGGCGTTCCTCACAGCTGAGCGTCATCACTGGCCTGTAAGGAACGACCCCTCTCTCTGTACTGGTCTATAGCCCTGTACTGTCAGAGGGGGCGTTCCTTACTGCCCGCCGATGACGCTGAGCTGTGAGGAACGCCTCCTCAGTACAGCGCTATGGACCAACGAGAAGTGGCAGGAGGGAGTTCCTCACAGCGCCCTTCAAACAGTAAGTAAAGTAAAACATGTAACTCCACACCGCCGATATCTCCAGCCCCGGGGCACATACAGGGAAAGCCGGCAGTGCGCTGAATTCAGCGTGTTGTCGGCTTTCTAGCGGTATGTGACATTAAAAAACGGACACTACCTGATGCTCATCAGTTAGGGTCCGTTATGATAGATGTCCGTTTATTTTTTTTTAACGGACACCTTCATAGCGGACTCCAACGGTAGTGTGAACTCTGCTTTAGTCATTCATTTGTAAAAGCCTGAAGAATGAGCCTCTGTACTTTGAAAGCTTGTGTAAAGGATCTAGCCTTGCCAAACCACTTGGCACACCTGCGACCACCTTCTTTTACCCTCAACTCACATGCTGTGAGCGGACCGAGTCATAGGATAATACGAAACGAGCTTTTTAAATTTTATATATTTATTAACACAAGTGGATCGGTACTAAGCATTAACATATACAGAAATATATATCAATTACCAAGCAAAATACAGATAAAAGTAAAAGTACGGTACAGAAAATTAAATGGGAAATAAAAGATAGAAAAAATACCGGCACAGACTGTAAGTCTGTTTCTCTAGGCCACAGCAGGTTCTTGGGCCTATGGCGCTTTCTTCAGCAAGTTACAAAGCATGTGTCTCCTACATGCTGTCCAGAACAAAGGAAAAGGCTTCAGGCCTCAATGCTAGGCCCATGCTGCATTCCACAGCATGAAATGCCCTCACATCTTCTCCAAAATAGGAAGTGCTTCCTGCCTCTTTTCTGAGTGTCCCAGAAAGCTTGCGTTCCTTGCAGCATATGGCTAGTGCCCCACCCACACCTCCCCCCAGGTAGGTCCCCTCCTCCTGTTCTCCTTTGCAGAACCCGGGAAGAGATGGATGCCTTCCTAGGTGCTGGGAGAGATGTGTGTCTGTGGGTGAACTTAAGGTCACTAGCCCTCCCTCCCCCATGCATCTGCTGTCGAGGGGGTAATAAAGCTGGCTGGCTCCAGTGACCATCCCCCATGGTATGCACACAACACCACTGACAAGTGAGCAACAATGCAAACACAACTTAAACATGACATTCCTAAAAGTAGGTAGGAGTGATATGAGCAAGTAAAAATACATTTCCCAGAAAGATATATAACTGAGGGTCGGTTCATCATAGCTTGCAAATGTAATTTTTTTGGTTAGCCAATAAAGGTATCATACCTACAACACTTTTGCCTTTTTGACACAAAAATATCACATATTGCATGATTTTTTTTCTGGCTAACAAGTTCCCAATTCAATATATGGCAATAAAATTTTAAATAATAATAATAATAATACATTTTATTTACATAGCGCCAACATATTCCGCAGCACTGTACAATTTGTAGTTTTCAAGTACAGACAAAAAGAGACATTACAGAGTAATAGTCAATTTACACAATGGGACAGAGGGCCCTACTTGCAAGAGCTTACAATCTATGAGGTACAGGGGGTGAAACAAGAGGTAGCAGGGGCGGCAATGGAGGCAGCATTGCTTATTCAGTGGTCCAGACATTTTTGTGATAGAGGTTACTTTCATTACACATAATAAAGCTGTATGAGCTGTCACCAGTCAGTGTCCTTTAATGTGCAGATGGTGCCTGGACATATAAAGTTACAGTACAGTACAGTACAGCTAATACGACATCATATTCTGTGGGATAATGATGGAGCGTGAACAGAGGAGGGTTAGTTTTAGGAATTCTAACTGTAGAAAGGTTTATATTAGGAGTTGTGATAGGCCTGTCTGAAAAGATGTGTCTTTAGTTTGCGCTTGAAGCTGTAGAAATTGGGAGTTAATCTGATTGTCCGGGGTAGAGCATTCCAGAGAAGTGGTGCAACTCTGGAGAAGTCTTGGATACGGGAGTGGGAGGATCTGATAATAAAGGATGTTAGTCTTAGGTGTTTGAGTGAACAGAGAGCACAGTTTGGGTAATAGACAGAGATGACGGAGGAAATGTAGGAAGGTGCAACATTACGGAGAGCCTTGTGGATGAGGGTAATAAGTTTATATTGTATTCTGTATTGGATAGGCAGCCAATGTAGTGACTGACACAGACCGGAGGCATCGCTGTAGCGTCTAGACTGATAGATGAACCTGGCCACTGCATTCATAATAGATTGTAGAGGGGAGATTTTAGTGAGGGGAAAACCGATTAGTAAGGAGTTACAGTAGTCAAGTCAAGAGTGAATCTGGGCGACAATAAGTGTCTTTAATGTTTCCATGGTAAGGAAAGGGCGGATTCTGGAGATGTCAAACATAACCCCGACGCAACGGGCATACTGCTAAGGCGTTATGGTAAGGTCGGAGACTGAAATGGAGATATCAGGGTTAGGTCTGTTAGATGGTGGAAACAGCAGTAGTTCAGTCTATGAGAGATCCAGTTTCAGATAAAGCAAAGGCATGTAATTAAACAACCTTTTTCAACCATTAAACATCCTTTTTCCTAAAATGTAATAACCATAACATGTAATATTATTCTACTCAAGAACAGCATTCCGGTCCCTTTTGAACTCTTTTAATGAAATAATGAAAACCTCCATATTTTCATTGGTTTTACCATAAAGAATCTTTTTCTATGTTGCTGTAGAAGTCTTCTTTTATTGAGCTGTGGAATGTGCCTCATTATTATAGTTATAGTCCTAGGTATAATGTATTTTTATTATATCCAGAAACTACTTATAAAGATGGAGGCAGATAATACAGAATCCCATCATTGACAATAGGTGATGGAAACAGTATATCACTTTGAACTGCATCCTGCACAATGACCTCTGCACATGTCACATGTCTATAACAATCTCCCATAGAAGAAAATAAGATGCCTGAGAAAGACCCAACTAATATAGGGGTTAAAACTACGCATTTGATATGTAGCTGGAATAGTAAAGACACAGATATTTTTATTGATTCTGTTGCCACAGTCTCGCATATTAGAATAGACAATTTGATCCGTTCAGTTTTAGGTATATGAGCATCAAACATTAGATAAGAATTGTGTTCCTCTTTGTTGCTCTCTTTTGCAATGAGCCGACTATATGTATAAGAGGATGTTCAACCATGGCAGCGAGGGGAAGGAGGAGGAAGGTAGAAGTAAGGAAGAGCTCATTTGATGAATACCTATGAGTCTGCTATATTCTATGAATGTTGCAAATGGTATAATATTGTTTTGGCTACTAGTAGAATGGACTTGTATTTGTAATATGCTGCCCTTACATAAAGAAGCATACACAGCTGACATATCTGCTTTGATTTGGTGCTGTCATTTCAACAAACTTTGCACAGATCAATAGTTCAGGTGAAAATGTCTTTCTACACTTATATGCTGTTTCCCTCATCTCTCCTGTCCCTAAACTGACCTTCACTGAAATATTTGCTATGTCTGTCATGAGATGGACTGCAGGTTACTTGTATCAGATTACACATATCTATAGAAGTTTATGCAAATGAAAGGGGGAGAAAGGAAAGAAAAGGAAACAGGAGATACAGAGGTGTAGGCTGATGATGGAGTTAAATAGAAAGTTTCTATTGCAGCCCAAGTATTTTATCAGTTCAGGACAGTGCATCTGTGTCCTGCATAATCCTGGGGCTGTTTCTGAGTGAGTGAAAATGATAAAGTTAGGGGACGTTCAAACTACCGTTGGTGACCGTCAGTAGTGTCCGTTGCTATTGTCCGTTACAAGATTTTAGCATCGGACACTAGCTGAGGGTGAGTTCACACTTGCCCCGGAGTCCGTCCGCCACCAATCCGACTGAAAATCTCGGGAAACTGGATAGGCACTGGATAGCGACAGGTTATCAACGCATTGCTTAAAAAACCCATTCATTTGAATGGGTTTTTAAAGCAATGTGCAGGTGTGCGCTTACACTCTCTGCGCAATGCGTCGCTAACCTGTCGCTATCCAGTGCCTATCCAGTTTCCCAAGATTTTCAGTCGGATTGGCGGCGGATGGACTCTGGCACAAGTGTGAACCCACCCTCAAACGTCAGAAATCTTTTAAAATTTCCATTCATTTCAATGGGTTTTTATATTGTGTCTGTTAGTGTCCGTTTATGTCAGTTTATACCCAATCTGTCAGAAGTCCGTTTTTTTTCCACAGACAAAAAATCCTACATGCAGGACTTTTTGTCCGTTTGGAAAAACGGATTCTTGACGGACAGCAAGTGTCCGTTATTTTTTTAACATTGAAGTCTATGGGTAATGAACTTATAACGGACAGTAACTGATAGCCATCAGTTATTGTTCGTTATTTTATGTCCGTTTTTTTCTGCACATGCTCAGAAAGCAGAAACAAAAAAAAAAACAAAAACGGACAGTGTTAAAAAATGGACACTAACTGATTCTAACTGATGCTAATGTGTCAGTTTTTTTAACTGATCCATTAATTGGATCAGTTAAAAAAACGGACACATAAACATCAGTTAGAGTTCGTTAATGTCTGTTATGATAGGTGTCCGTTTTTTTTTTTGTTAACGGACACCTTCATAGCCAACGGTAGTGTGAACCCTGCCTTAGAGAGCAGATTCTCCTCTTCCATCTAATGTGTTCTGTGTATAACAACTAGTCTCCACCCAAAATGCATAATTCAAGACATATAATAACCAGATATTGTGTTACTCCTCATATATACAAACATGACAGGTTATCTTATAATTCAACTAAAATGACAGGCATGCTTTAAGTTACTTAATTATAAGTGTCACAGAATTGGAGTGGAATTCAAAAAAATAATATAATAAAACTTAACATTTATTGTAATCCAATAAAAGTGGACAAGCCACTATTTATATGAATATTTAGCAGAATGGCATAAACAATAAAATGTCTGGTTATAGGCCTGATCAGTGGTGATACTAGTCATACTTCTCATTTTCTCTTCTTTTCTAAGTGTACTTTTGAATAAAATTCTCTTGCTGTTTTTTTGCTACTGTCCTTGAACAAAGTGTGCCTGATCAAAATCTCTGCATTAATACATGTACTATTCTGTTCCAGAAAGTGTTTGCCTGGTTCCTAAATTCACATTTATTGCTATTTAGTACTTACTTGGTACTTTGTATATTCAGCAGATTATTGTAAACTGTAAATGGAAGACTTCTGTTAAAGAAAAAGTGTTTTTTTCCCCCAAACTAAGTGTTTACCGTGTTGTGCTTATATAAAGGACACAGTTCTAGGTCCATTTTCTAGAACTAAGTGCATAGATAGCTGCATTGTCATATGTAAAAAAAACCTGCATTACAATTGCTGTAAACCAGATAGGAAAACTACAGATCACCACCACAATATCACCACTAACTGTACTTTGTGAATAGGGTTTCATAAAACTGGTCTCAGTGTTAATGTGGCAATAAATATGGTAATAGTGGCAATAAATCAGTAAAGACACTGCAAAGGAATAAGGCTTTATCAAAAAAGAAACTAGTGAGGCACAATAAATATTTGGATGGCATTCAGCAGATAGGCCAGAAGTTTAGCCCCCTGAAATTTATGTATGCCCTTGAAAAAAAACTTCATAAAACTACCCAAAAAGAAAGTCATACAAAGCACAAATAACTAAAATAATTTATCAAAAAATATATGAAATTTTATTAATACATACAGTACAGACCAAAAGTTTGGACACACCTTCTCATTCCAAGAGTTTTCTGTATTTTCATGACTATAAAAATTGTAGATTCACACTGAAGGCATCAAAACTATGAATTAACACATGTGGAATTATATACTTAACAAAAAAGTGTGAAACAACTGAAAATATGTCTTATATTCTAGGTTCTTCAAAGTAGCCACCTTTTGCTTTGATTACTGCTTTGCACACTCTTGGCATTCTCTTGATGAGCTTCAAGAGGTAGTCACCTGAAATGGTTTTCACTTCACAGGTGTGCCCTGTCAGGTTTAATAAGTGGGATTTCTTGCCTTATAAATGGGGTTGGGACCATCAATTGTGTTGTTCAGAAGTCAGGTGGATACACAGCTGATAGTCCTACTGAATGGAGTGTTAGAATTTGTATTATGGCAAGAACAAAGCAGCTAAGTAAAGAAAAACGAGTGGCCATCATTACTTTAAGAAATGAAGGTCAGTCAGTCCGAAAAATTGGGAAAACTTTGAAAGTGTCCCCAAGTGCAGTGGCCAAAACTATCAAGCGCTACAAAGAAACTGGCTCACACGAGGACCGCCCCAGGAAAGGAAGACCAAGAGTCACTTCTGCTGCGGAGGATAAGTTCATCCGAGTCACCAGCCTCAGAAATCGCAGGTTAACAGCAGCTCAGATTAGAGACCAGGTCAATGCCACACAGAGTTCTAGCAGCAGACACATCTCTACAACAACTGTTAAGAGGAGACTGTGTGCAGCAGGCCTTCATGGTAAAATAGCTGCTAGGAAACCACTGCTAAGGACAGGCAACAAGCAGAAGAGACTTGTTTGGGCTAAAGAACACAAGGAATGGACATTAGACCTGGGGAAATCTGTGCTTTGGTCTGATGAGTCCAAATTTGAGATCTTTGGTTCCAACCACCATGTCTTTGTGCGACGCAGAAAAGGTGAACGAATGGACTCTACATGCCTGGTTCCCACCGTGAAGCATGGAGGAGGAGGTGTAATGGTGTGGGGGTGCTTTGCTGGTGACACTGTTGGGGATTTATTCAAAATTGAAGGAATACTGAACCAGCATGGTTACCACAGCATCTTGCAGCGGCATGCTATTCCATCCGGTTTGCGTTTAGTTGGACCATCATTTATTTTTCAACAGGACAATGACCCCAAACACACCTCCAGACTGTGTAAGGGCTATTTGACCAAGAAGGAGAGTGATGGGGTGCTACGCCAGATGACCTGGCCTCCACAGTCACCAGACCTGAACCCAATCGAGATGGTTTGGGGTGAGCTGGACCGCAGAGTGAAGGCAAAAGGGCCAACAAGTGCTAAGCATCTCTGGGAACTCCTTCAAGACTGTTGGAAGACCATTTCAGGTGACTACCTCTTGAAGCTCATCAAGAGAATGCCAAGAGTGTGCAAAGCAGTAATCAAAGTAAAAGGCTACTTTGAAGAACCTAGAATATAAGACATATTTTCAGTTGTTTCACACTTTTTTGTTAAGTATATAATTCCACATATGTTAATTCATAGTTTTGATGCCTTCAGTGTGAATCTACAATTTTTATAGTCATGAAAATACAGAAAACTATTGGAATGAGAAGGTGTGTCCAAACTTTTGGTCTGTACTGTATATAAGCACAAGGTGGTTAAAAAACGAGACATGGGCTAGATGGTACAAAATAACCCCAAAGCTGGAGATGGTAACTGCTGGGGATGAATAAGCTGAATATAAATGCAATATATAAAGTAGATAGTATATCAATATTATATCGATTGGACCTTAAAGGGGTATTCCCATTAACATAATCATAACTATATTTGTAGATAATTAAAAGTTAAAATTTTTTGCAAATAAGAGTAGTTAAAAATTCTGCAGAGTTCTAAAGATTTTCTCTAACCATCTTAGTGCTGACAGTATGCTGTCTAGATCGGTTGCCAATGGATACGACCACAAGTGCAGAAACTTTCTATGGTCTGGGACTTGTCAAAAACCCAGCCATGATGTCCTTATTGTAGCTGGTTATCAGACAGGGACACTATATGTAGTAGAAGATATCCCGGCCACAATAGGCAAATCGTAGCTGATTTTCTGATCTTAGAAAGGTCCTGCATTCATGGTCGTATCCAATGGCAACCGATCTAGAGACAAGATATTTAGAGAAAATCTTTAAAACTCTGTAAAATTTTTAATTATTTATATTTGCAAAAATGTTTAACTTTTAGTTATCTACAAATTTAAAAATGGTTATGGTCAGGAAAATACCCCTTTAAATATAAAATGTAAAAATCACCATGCACATAATATATAGTACACAGAAGGTGAATTCTGTATTAATTAGAACATACATTTAAAGTATATAGAACTCCATATACAGGTGCATCTCAATAAATTAGAATATCTTTGAAATGTTTATTTCTTTCAGTAATTAGATTAAAAAAGGGACCTCCTATATTTTCTAGATTCTTTACACACAGAGTGTTCTATTTCAAGTGTTTTATTTCTGTAAATGTTGATTATGGATTACAGGTAATGAAAACCAAAATCTAAGAAAATTAGAATATTCTAAAAAAGTTCAGTATGGTAAATTCAGTGTGTTCCCTGCTAAGGTTTCGTAAGCCTTTACATGGTCCCTCAGTCTGGTTCAGTAGGACACACAATCATGGAAGACGCTGATTATGAATTGTATTACTGAATTACTGAAATGAATGAACGTTTCAAAAATATTCTAATTTATTGAGATGCATATGTATATAGAGTATAGTACATATAAGAGAAATAAAGCACAGAGATAAAGCAATCACACCTATGTCCACTGTATCATATAATACTCATAGTAACAGCTAATCAGCCAAGAATTACTCAAAGAATAATGCACTGCTAGTATCATATAATACTCATAACAGCTAATCAGCCATAAATTATAACAATCTTAGAGAATGGAGAACTACAAATGAAATAATACCTGTAGACATAATGGATGATCAAACAGCTTCAGCAGTATAGAACAGACAACACTAGTGTTGAGGAATCGCCTCAACACGTTTCACAGACATGGCTTCCTCAGAAGGTACAAAGCCAGCTTAGCTGTTATTATCTGTATTATATGATACTAGCAGTGTATTATTCTTTGAGAAATTCTTGGCTGATTAGCTGTTACTATGAGTATTATATGATACAGTGGACACAGGTGTGATTGCTTTATCTCTGTGCTTTATTTCTCTTATATGTACTATATTCTATATATATGGAGTTCTATATACTTTAAATCTATGTTCTAATTAATACAGCATTCACCTTGTGTGTACTATATATTATGTGCATGGTGATTTTTTACATTTCATATTTAAGGTCAAATTGACATAATATTGATATACTATCTAATTTATATATAGTGCATTTATATTCAGCTTATTCATCCCCAGCAGTTAGCATCTCCAGCTTTGGGGTTATTTTGTACCAACTAACCCATGTCTCGGTTTTTTTTTAACCACCTTGTGATTATATATGTTTTAATAAAATTTCATACATTTCGTTGATAAATTATTTGAGTTATTTGTGCTTTGTATGACCTTCTTTTTGGGGAGTTTTATGTGGCTTTTCATGGTCATCAATTTTAAATCGTAGGGATATTCTTGTATGTTTACTTGAAAAAAAACTTAGCTTAGCTAGAGAGAGTTCAAAAGAGAATGCAACTACCTCCCTCTGTGTGTTATATTATGTTACAGGGGCTACTCCTGGACATATGATTTCATCAACCAATTAGGACCAATAGCATCACAGAAGAGCTGGCTAATGGGTAATGCCCCCAAGGACACTTTTTCCAACAGTCTGTGCCTCTTAAGATTAAGCAGCCTTGTAGTCATAATTCTGTCTTGTTCAAAAACATCACAGACAAACTCCCTAACAGAAGAAGCTGGTAAGAAAAACAAAGCATTAAAAGGCGTAATATCTCCATAAATAAAAATGGAGGTCTTTTTGGCCTAAGGTAAAATGTCTTCCCACCGAAATCATAAGATCAATATTTCAAAGCTATGTGCTTTTCACTTTACACAATACTCTTTTTGAATGCTAAATGGCAGAACAAGGCTATCTGTTCAGAACCAAAGCTGGCACAAAATCCCACACCTCTTGGGAGCTAATTAGTACTGTAACACTTGCTAAGAAATTAGAAATCTCCAGCTAAAATACACATTGTAAATTCTATCAAAATAAAAGCAGACAGGAAGTAACGTACCCCATTCACAGCTTACAATGGCTTAAGTGCAAGGACTTCTTTCGTTAATTTTTTTTTAGCACAAAAGGCCCCAGTAGCCTTACGTAGTAAATAAAACAATACAAAATAAATGAATACAAACCAAAATAATAAAGTGCCAGGGAAACCCAGGAAAATACAACTTCATAACCCAGCACTCCTAATACTTACAAGTAATGTGAATCAAAAACAGTTGTTGGAGGCCAGAAAGATAGCTAAAGTGTCTCCAATAGATCTGAAACAGGTCAACAATCAATAAAGCCCAATACACTGAAAACATAATCTAAATGTTAACAATGTACATTGACATTTATACTAGTGCTGTATATGCACATAGAGCTACAGAAGACAATGCTACACACAGTAATAACCCAATGAGCATAGGCATTCTATAAATTATTACTATGTATGACAAAGAATAAGGTGCCAGTGGATGTCACCTATGAATAAAAGATTTAAGTGAGTCTTCCACCTCCCCCCAAGCCTATTCAACTGTCACTACTGCATTGCCGAGCACATTCCAGTGATAAACAACTCTTTTGGAGATTTGGAGAAAAACAACTTTGAAAGTTATGCAAATGAGGGAGTTGGTGCACTAGGGGGATTCAACCATAGTAGCAGTGCTTAAATAGGAGGGTGATGTCATATCAGTGGGAGGATTGATCAACTCCCACTGCACAGGGTGGCACAGGAAGAAGATCGTACAGGTCTGAGTTGCAAGAGCAGTACACTGATCTCTGTGTAAATAGATGGCTGTTTTTCATATGGCTATATTGCTATAGATTGCTATATATTTTTCCATTAACAGATTTTTTTACAAAACAAATCTGCTATGCAAAGGTAAAAACATGATGTGAATGCACCCTAGTATTGTGTAGCCCCCGCCCCATGCAACGAATCAGCTCTGATGTGTTAGGAATTATTCTCTACAAGACTTCTGAAGGTGTCCTGTGGTGTCTGGCAACAAGATAGATGTATTAGGAACAGATCCTTTAAAGAGTTTGCTCAGGACTTTGAAAACATGGCTGCTTTCTTCTTCTCGGGAAGTGACATCATGGCTGTTGGTTAAATGGCCATGCTGCAAAGTAGTCTCATTAATGTGGGAGATGTGCAGAGATGTGGCATTGCCAAGTGACCAATGTATGTTATGTCACTTTTCTAAGAAGAAAAAAGCAGCCATGTTTTTGAGTCCTGCACAACCGCTTTAAGCCCTGTAAGTTGTGTGTGGGGCCTCCATGTGCAGAGATGTGGCATTGCCAAGTGACCAATGTACGTTATGTCACTTTTCTAAGAAGAAAAAAGCAGCCATGTTTTTGAGTCCTGCACAACCGCTTTAAGCCCTGTAAGTTGTGTGTGGGGCCTCCATGGACCAGATGTGTTTTTACTTCATATTCCACAGATGCTTGAAGGAGTTTAGAGGCCAAGTCAACATTAGAAACGTTTTCTCTTATTCACCTAATCATTCCTAAAACCACCATCACTAACCTCACCCCACATCCACAGTTGACTTCTGTGTAAGATCTGTAACTCCAATGTTGTGGAAGCTGTTGGTTGCTGTATTGCATTAGTTATATAGTAAATCTGTATGAACTGTTTCTTGCAACCACGTATCTCCTGGAGTCATTTGCCTGCACTACCATCATGGGCACTCTGACTTCCATCTGGCTCAGGAGGGCTGAAGACCACCACCACCAGGACCTTGCTGGACCCCTCAACGTTGGTGGGGGAGTCAAAAAACGAAAATCTAAAATCGAATAATGCCTCTGGCAGGAATGGGTTAAATGGTCTGCAGATGCTATTCTGTTATTTTTTGGGGTACAATAGAACTTCATATCAACATCACAGAAGTTTCGTAGAATGCAGGGAATGGCCTTTCCAGACAGTGGTCGAGTTACATGCGTGCAAAACACAGCAGCGATTCCTGCTCACACAAGTGTAACACGCCAAGTTCCCACAGACCTGACATCCTATGGCTAACATTGTTGTTTGCTCTGCTGGCTTTAGGGGAAAAGCCCTAGTGCCATGTAATTTGCTTGGGCATCTCTCCACAGTCTGACATGGCATAATGGAGCTTATAAATATCACAGTCTTATGCTAGGTTCACACTAGCATTTGTCTCTCCATTGTTTCCATGATCCATGTGGACCCGAAGAACAGAGAGCCCATCCGCTAAAATAGCAGACACACGCGGACCCCATAGACTATAATGGGGTTCATATATGTTTAAAACCGGCGGAGAGAATACTCCGGATGGAGGAAAGCCTTGATACCCTTCCACAATACCTATTCACACTTGCTACCTCCACCTTGGTAGAATAGTAATGGTAGAGGTGATTTGGTAAATTTCTTTGTAGTCACCACTGGACCGCACATAATAGTTTGTGTGAACCATATGTGTGCGTCTGGTAACATTTATGGTATAGAGCAGTGATGGTGAACCTTTTAGAGAGCAAGTGCCCAAACTGCAGCCCAAAACCCAATAATTTATCGCAAAGTGCCAACACGGCAATTTAACCTTAAATTAACCAGGATCTGTTTTATAGTGACCGTGCAATGTTATTACAGCCTGTAATAATATCACATGTCTGCTATAAAACAGATACTGTGAGATATAAATAGTGAAGGGCCCCCACACAGTATAATGCGCTACATAGTGGCCCCCAGACAGTACAATTCGCTCCGAAGTGGCCTTCAGACAGTATTATATGATCCAGAATGGCCCCCAGACAGTATTATATGTTCCAGAGTGTCCCCCAGACAGTATTATATGATCCATAGTGGCCCCCACACAGTATTATATGTGCCACAGTGGCCCCCACACAGTATTATATGCTCCATAGTGGCCCCTACACAGTATTATATGCTTCACAGTGGCCCCTGCACAGTATTATATGCTTCACAGTGGGCCCTCACACAGTAGTTTATGCTTCACAGCGGGCCCCCACACAGTAGTTTATGCTTCACAGTGGGCCCCCACACAGTAGTTTATGCTACTTAACTAGTCCCACGAAGAGCTGCAGTCCCACGAAGAACGTCCTCCTTCTTCTGATCTCGCGCGCTGATGACTTACGTCATCACGCCTGCGTGGGGGCAGAGGTTACACTCTACAATCAGTGTAAGCTGCTGTCCTGTGGACTACGGCCTACACTGACAGCTCAGCTGTATGTGCATTTGCACATACAGCTGAAAGAAGCGATTGCTCACTAACAGGGAATCCTGTACTGGATTCCCCTTTAGTGAGCGATCATGGCGACGATGCGCATACCAACTGAGAGGGCTCTGTATGCCCTCTCTGGCAGGCGTGCCATAGGTTCACCATCACGGGTATAGAGGATCTGTCATCACATTCTTGCCAAAAATGTCTCCATCTTGTCAATGACAACCTATTTCAAATAAATAAATAAATAAATAAATAAATATAGTTATTGCACATGAAAGTCACTGTTGTGTGCACTTTCCTTAATTGTCCATGGCTAGAAAGTCACTTGTGACATGCAACAGAAAATAGTGAGTATGGTTGAAGCTGGCACAGTGTAATCATATAGCGACTCGTTATTCAGCTTTCCTGTATCCAATGTCACCTGGCAGCACTAGCCTTTTGGAAGCTTTCACTAATAGAGGTTCTATACACCAGTATCAGGACCAAGCTACATTTATTTTACTCCTTTCATATCTTCTTTCAGCACTCAGGACCCTTCCATGTAAATGCTGCTGATAATCAATCCATAGTCTAGTGGAAATGCTGGTGACGGTCTATAAATATCAATCGCAGGATGATGTCTGTAAAATCGTGTGAACCTCTTCTGCACCGCCATTTTAGAGACTATATCCTGAAAAATATATATTACTAGAGGAAGGACCCGGCTTCGCACGGGTATATTTCATTTTTTGTTTGTGTAGTGACCCCATAAGAATTGGCCAGTTTTGCACTTGACATCCAGTATGGCAGTCCAGTATAGGTATAGTCTATTTATGGTTGTGTTGCTATGGAAACCTGGTAAATGAAATGTGAACTTACATTGGCTAATAGACGTCATATGACTGAATATTTAAGGACCTGCGAACTGCTATTGACTCATACAGGACATAAATAGCTTGGTTGCTATGGAAACCTGGTGTAAAGCTGTGTGTATGTCAAGACTGAACCTGTGATTTTCCATTGGTCCATAAGTGTCATGTGATCATGTGCATCTCAGTTTGGATATCAGTGAAAAACCTGCGATTGGTTGTTATGGAAAACCTGGAGTAAAGCTGTGTGTATGTGACCTTGTGTAACAGTGTCATCCACAGCGCCCTGCCCCTTTAAAGCTGACCTACAGCAGTGAAGAAAAATGGCTGGGTTGTTATTGAAACCTGGAGTGCAGCTGTGTGCATGTGGCTGACAATGCTTTGTCAGATTGGAGACGGGCTTGGGTCTGCTGGGGAGTTTCAGCAGCTCGCTGTTGTCTGTAACATACCTTATCAGATTGGAGACAGGCTTGGGTCTGCTGAGAGTTTTCATTAGCTTGAGCAGCAGCCATGCGTTTTGCTGCAGGGGACATGAGTAGTTTAAAAAACGTTTCAATTTATAAGAATGCTGAAATCCAGTATGGCAGTCCAGTCAGTGGTGTAAATACCGGTTTAGCAGTGGTAGCAGCTGCCATAGGGCCCGGGACATTAGGGGACCCGGCGGGCCTCTGATGTTTATTTTTTTTTAACACCAGCAGGTAACGGGCCCTATTTACTTACCGATCCCCACTCCTGCTCATGGCCGCCTGCACTTCATCTTCTGCAGAGGCAGCTGTGAGCAGGAGCGGGGATTGGTAAGTAAGGCCTGTGGGCCGTGAACCCCACAAACATTGCTATCATTATACTCTGGGGTCTTTTCAGCAGGCTTCGGGCCTCCATGGTGGCGTCCCAGATGTCGGTGGGCCAGTCCGACGTCATTATGCGTTGCGATACATGCCTGGCTCACGTGACATCTGGTCCAACATTGAAGAAGTAGCGGGAAGTGCGCATAATACTATATGAAGGAGCCACTATGATACTGTGTGCAGGGGCCACTATGGGGCAGAATACTGTGTGCAAGGGCCACTATGGGGCCTAATAGTGTATGCAGGGGCCACTATGGGGCATAATAGTGTGTGCAGAAATGCAGTTTGTGCGTGGGGGGGTGGTTGCCGGGGGGGGGGTTGGGGGGGGTCCCATGTCAAATGTTCGCCTTGGGGCCCTGCCATTGCTAGTTACGCCACTGAGTCCAGTATAGGTACAGTCTATTTATGGCTGTGTTGTTATGGAAACCTGGTAAATTAAATGTGAACTTATATTGGCTGATACACGTGATATGACTGAATATTTAAGGTCCTGTGAACTGCTATTGACTAATACAGGTCATACATAGCTTGGTTGCTATGGAAACCTGTGTGACTGAGGAGAGTAAGCGCCTGCGAGCTGTTATTGGCTGATAAGGGACATGTGACCGTGTGTATGGCAGTTGGAATATGAGTGAAAGACTTGCAGGCTTGTATAGACTAATGCTGGTCATTTTTTGGGAATACTGTACCTCAGGAACGGTACGTCCAAGAGAGCTGAGACCCAGTCTATAATATTCCCAGACACCTGATGTACATGTGTGCCAAATTTGGTGAAGATCGGTCCAGTCGTTTGGTCGCGCATAAAGAACAGACAGACAGACAGACAGACAGGAACTCATTTTTATATATATAAGAGACTAGAGGAAGGACCCGGCTTCGCACGGGTATATTTCATTTTTTGTTTGTGGCTGACAATGCTTTGTCAGATTGGAGACGGGCTTGGGTCTGCTGGGGAGTTTCAGCAGCTCGCTGTTGTCTGTAACATACCTTATCAGATTGGAGACAGGCTTGGGTCTGCTGAGAGTTTTCATTAGCTCAAGCAGCAGCCATGCGTTTTGCTGCAGGGGACATGAGTAGTTTAAAAAACGTTTCAATTTATAAGAATGCTGAAATCCAGTATGGCAGTCCAGTCAGTGGCGTAAATACCGGTTTAGCAGTGGTAGTGGCTGCCACAGGGCCCGGGACATTAGGGGACCCGGCGGGCCTCTGATGTTTTTTTTTTTTTTAACACCAGCAGGTAACAGGCCCTATTTACTTACCGATCCCCACTCCTGCTCACGGCCGCCTGCACTTCACCTTCTGCAGAGGCGGTTGTGAGCAGGAGCGGGGATTGGTAAGTAAGGCCTGTGGGCCGTGAACCCCACAAATACTGCTATCATTATACTCTGGGGTCTTTTCAGCAGGCTTCGGGCCTCCTTGGTGGCGTCCCAGATGTCAGTGGGCCAGTCCGACGTCATTATGCGTTGCGATACATGCCTGGCTCACGTGACATCTGGTCCAACATTGAAGAAGTAGCGGGAAGTGCGCATAATATTATATGAAGGAGTCACTATGATACTGTGTGCAGGGGCCACTATGGGGCAGAATACTGTGTGCAAGGGCCACTATGGGGCCTAATAGTGTATGCAGGGGCCACTATGGGGCATAATAGTGTGTGCAGAAATGCAGTTTGTGCATGGGGGGGTTGCCGGGGGGGGGGGGGTCCCAAGTCAAATGTTCGCCTTGGGGCCCTGCCATTGCTAGTTACGCCACTGAGTCCAATATAGGTACAGTCTATTTATGGCTGTGTTGTTATGGAAACCTGGTAAATTAAATGTGAAGTTATATTGGCTGATACACGTGATATGACTGAATATTTAAGGTCCTGTGAACTGCTATTGACTAATACAGGTCATACATAGCTTGGTTGCTATGGAAACCTGTGTGCCTGAGGAGAGTAAGCGCCTGCGAGCTGTTATTGGCTGATAAGGGACATGTGACCGTGTGTATGGCAGTTGGAATATGAGTGAAAGACTTACAGGCTTGTATAGACTAATGCTGGTCATTTTTTGGGAATACTGTACCTCAGGAATGGTATGTCCAAGAGAGCTGAGACCCAGTCTATAATATTCCCGGGCACCTGATGTACATGTGTGCCAAATTTGGTGAGGATTGGCCCAGTTGTTTGGTCGCGCATAAAGAACAGACAGACAGACAGACAGACAGGAACTCATTTTTATATATATAAGAGATAAATAAAAACATATAATATAAATCGATTAAAAAATCAAAGTTGAGGTACTCGGAGTGCCGGTCAATAATTGTAAGTCTGACGACCCCTGCACGCGGTATTATGACCCATAGCGGCCCCTGCACACGGTATTATGTCCCATAGAGGTCCCTGCACACGGTATTATGTACCATAGTAGCCCCTGCACACGGTATTATGTCCCATAGTGGCCCCTGCACATGATATTATGTCCCATAACGACCCCTGCACACGGTATTATGTCCCATAGTGGTCCCTGCACACGGTATATTTCCCATAGTGGTCCCTGCACACGGTATTATGTCCCATAGTGGCCCCTGAACACGGTATTATGTCCCATAACGGCCCCTGCACATGGTATTATGTCCCATAGTGGCCCCTGCACACAGTATTATGCCCCATAGTGGTTCCTGCACACGGTATATGTCCCATAACGGCCCCTGCACATGGTATTATGTTCCATAGTGGCCCCTGCACACAGTATTATGCCCCATAGTGGCCCCTGTACATGGTATTATCCTCCATATTGGCCCCTGCACACGGTATTATGTCCCATAATGGCCCCTGCACACGGTATTATGTCCCATAGTGTCCCCTGCACACAGTATTATGCCCCATAGTGGCCCCTGTACATGGTATTATCCTCCATATTGGCCCCTGCACACGGTATTATGTCTCATAGTGGCCCCTCCACACAGTATAATATTCTAACTTTTATAATATTCCAATTGTCACCACTCACTAGCTATAATTATACTGTGGGGTCTCTTCAGACCCCAGAGTATAATAAGTGGAGGGCCAAGAGAGATGACAAACATAAAAAACAAGGTTACTCACCTTTTTCTGCGCTCTGCAGCCTCTTTCTTCTCTTTGGGTGCTTCTGCCTGTAGTCAGCGACCGCTGATTGAGTCTCAGGGGTCACGTCACGTCATTATGCATAATGATGTCGGACGTGACCCCTGAGGCCCTGTCAGCGGTCTCTTACGTCAGGCAGAAGCGCCCGAAGAGCACAGAGCGGCTGCGGATTCAGGGAAGGTGAGTTAACATTATTTTTTATGTTTGTCACCTCCCCGGGGGCTCTGCTTATTATACTCTGGAGTCTGAAGAGACCCCACAGTATAATAATAGCAGTTTCGTTTCGGCCGTGTTTGGTCCGATCGAAACTGCTGGATGAGGACTTGGGTCACCGTGCCAGGGAAATATGCCTTGCGTGCCACTCTTGGCATGCGTGCCAGGGGTTGCCAACCCCTGCCCTAGAAGATATTCCATTTTGTAGATGCCCCTACCAAGTTGGGTAGCCATCACAGTTTTGTCTTTGTCAAAGTCCTTCTTTCTACTTGTCCGTTTTTCCTGCTTCACATTAACCTCATGAACTGACTGTTCATTTGTTGCCTAGTATATCTCTTCCCTTGACAGGTGCCATTGTCCCAAGATAATCAATGTAATTCCCTTTATCTGTAAGTGGTCTAAGGCTAAGTTCACATAGTGCTTTATTGATAACAAACTGCATGTTTTTTTTTTTATTGCAGTCGCAAGTAGTGCATTTCAGCTGAGTAGCACATTTTACTATGACTATAAACCAGAGGTTTTCAGTTTAATTGCCATTAGCTTTCAGGTGAAATGCAGAGCAACATGTTCCAGCATTGCTGTAATTAGAAAGTGCAAGTAAGACCTCATTGGTGAAAAAGAGGAACTTGCCCCTAGTGCCACCTTTTGTAGCTCCCTATAGATTAATTCTTGGTTTTCAAAAAACCTAAGGGCATAATTTGGCAATAGTAGCCAAGTCAGAATAACCCCTTCAAGGTTGTTGCCTCTCCCTAATGAGACACAATACCCCTTCTAAACTACATTCAGACCTCCTACACTGTACTGATTAGAGGCAACAACCTTGAAACAGTTGTCTGTGTGTGGGAACCTCTTCCTTTTGTAGGAGTTATTCTGGTTTGGTTATTATTTCCAGATTATCCCCTTAGGTTTATTTGAAAACCAGGCATTGATCTATAGCACAGGTGTCAAACACAAGGCCCGCGGGCCGAATCCGGCCCGCTGCCTTCTGTTATCCGGCCCGACCTCACGCAATACAAGAGCAATAAAGATGGCGGCCGCCTCACTTCGCCTCATTAGCGGTGCACCCCTGGGCGGCCGCCATCTTTATTGCCTCAGGCGGCACTGTCCCTCAGTTTCTGGGGCGCGGCATTTTTCTATTCAATGTAAACCAGCCCAGGACAGGCCGTTTTAAAAAAAAAAAAAAAAAACAACAGAGCTGAGCGGGGCCTGTCCTGGGCTAGTTTAAGAGACGTCGCATCTGAGCGCAGGCGGCGATACAATGACGTCATCGCGCCGCCTACGCTGAGACACAGACGTCGCGGACAAGAAGAGGAGGTGGCGGCTGCATCAAGGCATCGCAGGTGAGTATAACTTTTTTTTTATATATGAATAGGCCGTGACCTGCTGGAGTATCCCCAGCAGGTCACGGCCTATTTATTTACCTACCCCGCGTCTGCTCGTGGCCGCCCCCGCTTCTCCTTCTGCTATGGGACGCAGAAAGGGAAGTGGATGCCGCTGTGAGCAGCCGCAGGCATCGGTAAGTGAGGCCGTGGGCCTCAGATACTACTATTATTATACTCCGGGGTCTTTTCAGTGAGCGGCCGCGGGCATCAGTAAGTGAGGCCGCGGGCATCGGTAAGTGAGGCCGCGGGCCTCAAACACTACTATTATTATACTCCGGGTCTTTTCAGACCCCGGAGTATAATAATCAGGGGCCCAGGGGAGGTGAGGGAACATAAAAACATATCCTACTTACCTCTCCTGCGATCGGTGTTACTCCGAGCAGGCTTGGGCGCTCTGGTGACGTCATCAGGTCGCGTCGCCGGCCTGATCACGTGACGTGTGTGCGCAATTAAACAGGGCCGAAAGCTGCAGGGAGTGCACCGGTGTCCAGGATAGGTAAGTAACACTGGTTTTTATGTTTGTCACCTCCCCTGGGTCTCCGTTCATTATACTCTGGGGTCTGAAAAGACCCCAGAGTATAATAATAGTTCATGGTTTGGCCACTATGGGGCATAATACCCTGTGCAGGGACCACTGTGGAGCATAATATCAGTACAGGGGCCACTATGGAGCATAATACAAGTGCAGGGGCCATTATGGAGCATAAATCCGTGTGCAGTGGCCACTGTGGAGCATCATACCGTGTGCAGGGGCCAATATGGAGCATCATACCGTGTGCAGGGGCCAATATGGAGCATAATACCGTGTGCAGGGGCCAATATGGAGCATAATACCGTGCATAATACCGTGTGCAGGGGCAGCTGCGAGTCATAATACAGTGTGCAGGGACTGCTGTGGAACATTATAGTGTGTGTAAATGGGGCGCTATAAATAGGGGCTATAACGCCTGTTTATATTATACGCTGTCTAATAGCTCGCTTAACTGTTAAGGAAAAGTTACTTTTATACACGTGTAAAATAATCTTGGCCCTTCAAGGTATCCCGTGAGGCTGAAGTGGCCCCCGGTGAAAATGAGTTTGACACCCCTGATCTATAGGGAACTCCCTTCCAAAAGGTAGCGATAGGAGAAAGCTCCTCTTTTCCACCAATGAGGTCTTATTTGCATATTCCTTACCCAGAATTCTTAACAGGTCATTCATGACCTTATAAATCCCTGAATAATCTCTCTGTAATGAGACACAGTACCCCTTCTGTAATTAGAAAAGTATATAGTTCACCATGTGAACTCAGCCTGAATGCTATGGCTGATTTGTGTTCATTTTAGTATTCCTCATATGTCATAAATTGCTTCTAGGGGAAAATACTTGTGGTTTCTATTATAATGTGAGAGAGAAAAAGAGTGGTGCACATCCATACAGTCCCATGCAACATGGATCTATAATACCGTCAGGGGCATGTGTAGTAATAGAAAATATTTTGGTAGTACAACATGTCATACAGAATAATACATGTCCTAAAAAAATGGCATATAATTTGCTAAGGAGATTACAATACATCCAACTGTTTAGCCCAGATATCCCTTCTTATACATGCAGAACAACACACATATACATTACACTTATTTGAATGCTGATCCAAAATAAACTACTATAAAATGGAATTAGACAGGGACGTTTTAACACATTGATGGAATCAGAGCAAAGGTTTCATAAGTGGGCCTTCCTCCATCACCACCCCTTAGACATACCGCCCTACTTTCAGAGGACACAAAAATGGATATGAATAATGAAATAAAAATGGATGGAGCACTTGTATTGCATTATGGCATACTTTTTTGTAGTAAATCAAGTCTCTAAACCTGCCCATGTCCCACCCTTGTGCTCCAACACAACAATAGTGCTATTCAATGAATAATACAGTGAAGATACCTCCCTAGTGCCCACAACACATTTTAATGTCCTCTAAGTATAATGCCACCTTAGTGGCTCCACCTACGTGGTTGCACAAAGTACTGTATAACGTTTAAATCGGGACAACAGAACAGCAGGACAGCACCTAAAATGCAGGACTATCCCACTGAACCTGAGATAGCTAAGAGTGGGCCCTTGCTGCCTGGTGCAGGTACACCATTTGCAGTATGGTAAAAGTGGCCAATTGTAAGGGGTTGTTAATAAAATCTACAAAAACTCAAGTAGGGTTTACAGATTTTGCTTTATGATAAATACTGTACAGTCAGGCAGCAAAGTAGAAGCACAGTAATTTTAGATTTCTACCATATGGTTTCCACAGATATTATGCTGCAAAATTACTTATAGCAAGAAACAAGGCTGTCGGCAGAGAAAAACTTACTTTATGGCAGTATGTTTCACTGATCAATGTACTGAATAACAAATGTGCTTAAGGGTTTATTTAGCAATTATAGTCTGGAATTACTGAGCAATGAAAAAATACCAGGAAACAGGCAATGCATTCTGCAAAACAGCTTTATATTTTCACTGCATCATAATGACCACATATATTAAAACACAGAGGAAAGTGACCTTGTCGCTCACTGCAACTATTATGTAGTTTGCAGTAAAGAAATATGAACTCTGGTTGATAAGGAGTACAAGCAACCTTTGCAATTTTCTGGCATTAGGTATTTTTTCAGTCTACCACTTACCCCAAGAATATTCAACTGCTAGCACTACATTACAGAGCACATTACAGTGATAAACAACATACCTTTGTTATGCATGTCACTTTTGTAGATTTTTAAGAAATACAACTTTGAAGTGATATGCAAATGAGGCACTTGGTGCATTGTGGGGTGGATCCTACAGCCTTGGGAGCACTGCCCTTGCTGCTCAAGTAGGATGGGTGATGTCATAGCAGTGGGAAGATCAACTCCCACTGCACAGGTTGGAGCAAGCAGGAGATGGAAGGGGTCTGAGAGGCAAGAGCAGAGCTCCAGGGAGGTGAAGGCCTGTCCCCCCAAGTGCACCAATTGCCTCATTTGCATAAGGCTTAAAATTAGTTTTTCTCCAAATCTACAAAAGTAATATACATGACAAAGGTATGCTGGTTATCATTGTAACATGGTGGGGGCTGTTGAATATGCCTGGAGGAGGCATCACTTTCTATACATATTTTATACAATAACTAGTTTACTGATGTCATTCTGTAATAAGTTAATGCACCATCTACCAGCATTTCCCGCTATTTGTACCTGATCACCATTTTGCTCCCTTGTCCTATTTCATATGTGGTTTACTCCAATTATTTTGCCTTCAACATCAAGATGAAATGTTCAATTGTTCATAAGACACTTGTGTCTTTAGGAGGCTCAACGTCAGGGGTAGAGATGAGTGATCCTGAAATTATTGTGGTCCAATTCTCACAAACCAGCTAGAATGCTGGCTGCCATGTGAAAGCAAGAGAAGCAGAGAAGAATCAAGTGGCCACAAGGATTAAGTGGGCTTCCCCATAATGCCTTGCAAGCAGCTCTCATGACAATGGACAGTCAATTATAAGGGATCATAGGTCAGAGGTCACTGATATCCCATAGGCAGTATAAACAGTGAAAGAGAAGGTGTCCATTTTGAGGGGAGAGATTAGACAGTAGCATCTCAGACAGTCAGAGAAATAGGAAATAATACACAGATAGTGGGGAAAAAAGTATTTAGTCAGCCACCAATTGTGCAAGTTCTCCCACTTAAAAAGATGAGAGAGGCCTGTAATTGACATCATAGGTAGAACTCAACTATGAGAGACAAAATGAGAAAACAAATCCAGAAAATCACATTGTCTGATTTTTTAAGAATTTATTTGCAAATTATGGTGGAAAATAAGTATTTGGTCAATAACAAAAGTTCATCTCAATACTTTGTTATATATTCTTTGTTGGCAATGACAGAGGTCAAACGTTTTCTGTAAGTCTTCACAAGGTTGGCACACACTGTTGCTGGTATGTTTGCCCATTCCTCCATGCAGATCTCCTCTAGAACAGTGATGTTCTGGGGCTGTCGCTGGGCAACACATGACCATCATGGTCGTATCACGCCTTGAGGACCACTGCTATATAGCACCCCTTTATCTAGAAGGCACACATGAAGCAATGTGTAGGTGAAGCAATTGCAGACATTAGTGGTGCACATTTATGTAAGGGGCCATGAAAAGTCAGAAACAGCTGAGTATTAAAAGGATTTACACATAAGGATAATCACTAGTCAATCCTGTGTTGCTCAAAGTTATGCTACTCAGAAGAAAAGCAGAAAAAGAGGGCCTGTCACAAGCCCAATGATCGGCGCTGTCACTCTGAGAATTTTAATGTTTTGTTTATACAAACCCATTCAGTTATTCATAAGATATAAGTGTTGCTACACATTCATATATACTAGTCAAGTGGGCGGTATTACTGCATGACATACAGCATACAGATACCCCGTCTCCAGACAGAAGGAGCTGAAACATGCTGTCTGGAAAAGGCACCCTTCACACCCGAGACAACTGGAGCAGTTTGCTCATGAGGAGTGGGCCAAAATACCTGTTGAGAGGTGCAGAAGTCTCATTGAGACAGTTACAGGAATCGTTTGATTGCAGTGATTGCCTCCAAAAGATTGTGTAACAAAATATTAAGTTAAGGGTACCATCATTTCTGTCCAGGCCTGTTTCATGAGTTTTCTTTTTTTTAAAATTCTGATGAAGCATGGTGGAAAAGCAATGTCTGACTTTCATTTGTTCATTTTCATAGAATTTTTATATATTATTACTTTTGTCAGATTCAAGTTATTTCTGTGACTATTGTGGATTTTTCTTTCATTACAAGAGGGATACCAACAATTTTATCCACGTGTGTAATAACTTTCAAGATAAATTCCTTGTGTCAACGCCCAAGATGGTGAGGGCCCCACTACTGCTTTCTGCTCTGTATGCTCATGAAGGAGAATCCACCCACGGAACTTCTATGTTCTTGTGATCTGTATTTGTGTTATGTCTCTCAGTTGGTCTTGGCTCAAGAGAGGCAGTAAGATTTGGCTGAAGAGAGACAGAAATACGAACAGTGAACCAAAAACCCAACTGTTATCTTAGAGAGGATTTTCTCTGCCTATAATCTCTTTTTCTATATTCTTCTTTACAGACATAATATACTACTATATACTGACATATCTCTATATATACCAATGTATTATCAGTAGAAGAAAAAGCTAAAAAGCTAATAATTTCAACACATTTTAAAACACATTTTTAAGAATATTCATTTTTATACATTTGTCAAAACATGGGAAATAACAAATATATTTGGAATCCTCATAATTGCAACAACCTGTATAATACATTGAACATATATGTTATGGTGATCAGTAAAGGAATATTTTTTCTGTAATTGACTCATATTGAAATGTAATACAAATTAAATACTTATTTCTGTGCATGGCAAAATGGTGCCCAAAAAACTAAAGCTAGTCTTGCGAAAAGGAAAACTTCGTATTATGACGTTGATGTAAAAATAAAGAAGATATGGATGTCGGAAGGTAAAACAAAAGAATTCTTCTGGCTATCTACCATATTTCTGTAAAATAATTATATTATTATATTTGTGGGATATGTAGAGTATGTTCACATGGCTTTATTGGTAGAAATAACTAAAAAATATACTTATGTAACTTTTCCAAAGTAAAAAGAAATCAAAGAAACAAAGCAAAAACCGTTACACAAACATCTTTTGTGTGAATATTGGTTTATATTATACTGGGGGGATGAAAGAAGTGGAGAGAATAATATGGACAATGGTAACTCTATTACCCAAGAGCCCAAATAAACCTGGAGCAGATATATTAAATCACCTATATGCTATGTAATAAATACCTTATTTCATTGATGCTTGTTTCTTATAAATGTAAGCTTGCTATGAACATTTGTGTAAACGCAGTTATCCAGATTAAATAGTACTCAGTAGGGGCGTGGCCTGGCTATGGAGGAGTGAGGTCGTATTCTGCCTCAGCTCCTTCCCCTGGGCTTCCTGGCTGCAGCTATATACCACTGACCAGCGACTTTTTGACTTACCTGGCTATGGATAAGACTCGCAGGATCCCTCCACGGTGCTCGTCCACCCCTCCGAGGGCTCCGAAAGACGCTTCTATTGAGTGGTTCCTCCGCGGCCCGCGCCGCAGATCAGGTTACGGCCTCTAAGATGGCGCCCGATACTGCCCTCCCTCCATGCAGCTCCCCGGCCTGCTCTGCACCCGCTGATGCTCCTGCGGCGGCGCCCGTCTCCACTGAGGGCTCCGGAGTAGCACCCATCCCTTCGGACGAAGTGTCCTTCTTGCCCAGTCCTCCTGCACCGTGGCCCACAGGAGGATCTGGATACCACTCGGCCCCCTCCTCCCTTCTGTCAACGGGGACATCGGACATGGGCTGGCCCTCCATGCCGCCGTCTCCTGCTGCCTCACCAGCGCTCACACAGCCGTGGCCTGCACCGGGAGCATCCCAGCCCTCTACACAGGCCAGAAGTGGACCTCTAAAGCCTCTGCACAGCTCTCCCTCCCCTGGAGAGCTCCTGCTTCCACCCCATCAGCCGGCCATCTTTTGTTGACAGATCCTCAGCCTGCTCCTCCTGGCACGGGGGGACTTACTTCTGCCACTATGCCTGGACCTACCTCTATCTGTAACTCTGGTGTGACCCTGGTGCCTTCACTACCTGGCGCATCCCAACCAGAAGGTCCTGCACACCCACTGATCTCCTGTCAGGCTCCGCGCCCTCGCACCCCTCAGGTAATCCCTCCTGGCACGGGCCTGGGGCCCCCCCTCTCATCCTAGCGGTCCTGGAGCCTCCCCCACTGGCGCCTTTTTGTCATCTGCCTCTACCTCTGATACACTGGATGAGCTTCAACGCTTGAGCGCCCATCTCGCTGCCATCCCGACTAAGTCTGACATGGAGGCATATGTGTCCCTGCTGGAACAGTCCTACAAGTCTGAACTCTCTGCTATTAGTTCTACTGTGCAACATCTGGAGGTGAGGGTTGACAATCTCGAGTCTGCATCTACCACTTCTGGTAACTCTCTGCCCATGACCAGCTACAGTATCTAGCGGACCTTTTGGATGATCTTTAAATAGAAACAGGCAGAACAACATCAGGGTTAGGGGTCTTCCTGAGTCTATTGAACCACAGCAATTGGATGCTACATTATGCCTAATTTTCAACTCGCTGTTGGGCGCTCCACAGGGCTCTCCGCTTGAACTTGACTGTGCTCATCGCTCCTTGGGCCCGTGCCCCCTGATTCTGCAAAACCTAGAGATGTCATCTGCAGAGTGCACAGTTACCAAATGAAAGAGGCCATCATGCGCAAAGCCAGAGAGTCTCGTCAGGTTATGTTCCAGGATACACCCATCAACCTACTTCCTGACTTATCCCGGCTTACTCTTGCCAAGCGGCGTGCCTTGAAGCAGCTTCTGGACTTGCTGGTTCAACATCAGGTGCCGTATTCCTGGGGCTTCCCCTTCCGCCTGCAGGTTCGTCACGGGGTCCGTGCCCTTGTCTTGACACATCCGGACGACATCCCAGCCTTCACAGCGGCTCTTGGACTCCCTCCGGTGGCTGCGTTGGATTGGCCCTCCCTGCCTGGAGCTTCTCCACCGGTTTCTTCAGCCCGACCCGAGCGTCGCTCTAGGAGACGCCGATGGGACCAGGCCCCTGCTTCTAACGCTCGGTTGGGCTCCAGCCCGGCTTTTCCAATTTGATACCGTGGCCTTTTGATGGTCTAGTATACAGTCTTTGTTTCTTTACATCTTCTGTGGTTTTGGTCCTCCCTGCGGGGCCACGGAGCGCCACTTATGTGGTAGATTTGTTTTATCTCCATGCCCCCTTCAGGGATTGAACCCTTGTGCCCTTCCCCCTCCATTTTTTTTTTCTTTTCTCGTCTTCTTTCTTTCTTTCTTTCTTTCTTTCTTTCTTTCTTTCTTTCTTTCTTTCTTTCTTTCTTTCTTTTCTTTTCTTTTTTCTCTTTCTCCTACTCTTTTTCTCTTCCTCTCTTCTCTCCGCCTCTCTTCTCTCATTCTCGTCCCGATTTCCTCCAGGTTGTTTGTGTTATTTGCTTGTTTAGCCGGTCAGCAATTGCAAACTGTTCTTGTTGTTTATTCATTGTCGTGGCCCGGGGGCCCGGAGGGGGGGGGGGCGGCTCCTTTGTTAGAAAGCCCGTTCTCCACCGGGGTCACCGTGCTGCTGTGTAGTACGCGTTTTCGCATTTATATACTGCCTTTCCCCCACCTTTCTTGAATGGAGGCTGGTCCCTCCATCCCATAATTTTGGTTAATTCTTTGTTATTTGTAGTCTTAGTTGGTTTCAGTTTCCTTGCTTTTCTTCTCCTTTCTGTTGTTGGTTCCTCTTGTGCCGCCCTCCCACCCTTCCCTCCTCTTCACCATGACCTCCCTTAACTTCTGTACCCTCAACGCTTGGGGGCTTAATGTCCCTCAAAAGCGCAACCAAATTCTGTATCAGCTTTATAAGAAACGCTCTCATGTTCTTATATTACAGGAGACTCACTTTAAGAAGGACCATGTTCCGGACATTCACAACCGTCACTACCCCGTCTGGTTGCACAGCGTCAACCCGGTTGCCAAGGCTAAGGGAGTTTCCATTGCTCTTCATCGATCCCTACAACATGAGGTACTAGACACCCTGATTGACCCGGAGGGCAGATTTGTGTTCCTTAAATTGCGCACTCTGGGCACTGTGATCACTGTAGCTGGATGTTATCTCCCTAATCAGGGGCAGCTACTGTATTGCAAGACCTTAGTCGGCAGGTTGGCAGACTTTAGTGAGGGGGTAGTGATACTTGTGGGCGACTTTAATTTTGTTTTAGATCCAGCACTTGACTCCACTCCTCCCCTCCCTGCCACCCTCACGTCCTGTCGCACCTACGACGGCTGGCGAATACACTCCATAACTCTCAACTAGTCTACGTATGGCGAATTCTACACCCTCAAGACCGAGATTATTCTTTTCATTCCCCAGCGCATAACTCCTATAGCCATATAGATTTCTTCTTGGTCAGCCATCACGCCCTCACCTGGTCCCCTACCACTCGTATTGATTCGGCCCTTTGGTCTGACCAAGCCCCTGTCTTCCTGTCTCTTGAGGTCCCGGGCATGGTACGTCCCCCCTTCACGTGGAGACTGAATGACAGACTTTTGAAGGACACTTCTTGTAAGGTGGACGTCAGCGTGGCAATTAGGGACTTTGGCCTCAACCATGTTCACGACTCCACTCCTCTCCCACTACAGTGGGAGGTACTGAAGTGTGTGATTCGTGGTGTGCTGATCAAACATGGTGTGCGCCTTAAAAAGGAACGCGCTGCTTGGGTCATCGAGTGCCTCGCGCACATTCATTCCCTTGAGTTGACTCATAAACGGACCTGTTCCCAGGAGGCCTTAACTGAACTCCTTACTGCTAGGGAGGAACTGCGTTCATATCTTGACGAAATGTATCTGTACTCTAGAGACCGTGCCAGGAAACATTATTACGAATTTGCGGATAAGTGCGGCCGCTCCCTTGCTCGTCGCCTACACCCGCGTGGTAATCTCACTTATACTGTATTCCCCAGCTGCTGGATGGATCAGGTCGCATGGTTTATAGCCCCACTGATATAGCCGCGGAGTTCCGCTCGTTCTACAGTGACCTCTATAACATTCGCGGGCAGTACTCCTATCTCGCCCCTGATGCTCTCTTTGACAAGATCCAGGAGTATGTAACTAACACGACCCTTCCCACCCTTGCGGACACTGATACGGCTCTGATTGATGCCCCTTTTTCCGAGGAGGAGGTCTCGCTCGCTATTCAGTGCTCCCCGTTGGGTAAGTCCACTGGCCCGAACGGGTTCACTGCCCATTTTTATAGGTGCTTTGGAGACCTCCTTTCCCCCTTCATGACCCAGGTATTTAACAGCATTGACGACTCTTCCCCTTTCGCGACGCAGTCCCTTTCAGCCCTGATTACGGTCCTCCCCAAACCGGGCAAAGACCCGACTAACTGTGCCAGTTATTGCCCAATCTCCCTTATTAATATCGACATCAAATTGTTCTCCAAATTATTGGCCAATCGGTTGTCTCCCCTAATGCCAGGCCTGATCCATACTGATCAGGTCGGCTTTATCTGCGGCCGAGAGGCCCAGGATAATGTATGTAAAACCCTGCTACCAATCTTGCTGGTTCACTCCAACAACTCTCCCATGTGCCTGCTCTCTGTAGACGCCGAAAAAGCGTTTGACCGGGTACACTGGGGTTTCCTGCAGGCGATGCTTCAGCAGGTGGGCATGGGTCCGGTTTTTCTGAGCAAGGTGTTTTCCCTTTATGGCGATGCGACGGTGCGGGTCCGAGCCAACGGGATCCTCTTGGACTCCTTTCCTGTGCGGAACGGCACTCGGCAAGGCTGTCCTTTGCCGCCACTGCTGTATGCCCTGGTTATGGAGCATCTGGCGGTGGCCATACAGCGGTGTCCAGACATTCACGGCCTTCAGATGGGCAACTTCAAGGTTAAGGCGGCGCTATATGCAGACGACCTTCTTCTTTACGTTTCCCAGCCACAGTTATCCTTTCCTTCTATCCTATGCGAGTTCAGCCGCTTCGGTCATCTAAGTAATTTCAAGGTAAATCTTTCTAAAAGTGAGGCCCTCAACATCACACTACCCCATGCAAAGGTAGCTCACCTTGCCGACAACTTCCCATTTAAGTGGCAGAGCACCTCTCTCAAATACCTCAGGATTCACATTCCCCCTGACCCATCCCACTTGTATCATCTCAATTATCTCCCGTTGCTCGAGACACTCGCGTTACACCTACGGAAATATCGCACATATGCCCTTACATGGTTTGGCCACATCCACGCCCTTAAAATGGATGTGGTCCCTCGGCTCTTGTATTTGTTTTAGGCTCTTCCTATTCCTCTCCCACGCACCTTTTTCACTAGGGTTCAGTCCCTGTTTGGGAGATTCGTCTGGGGTTTGGCGCGGAGCAGTATAAAATATCAAACATTGACCCGCCGCAGGGACAGGGGAGGTGCGGGCCTGCCACATCCCAGACTTTATAACCGCTCCACGGTTTTGCTCCGTCTTTTCGACTGGAGTTTCCGTAGCGTGGATAAGCAATGGGTCTCTATCGAGGCTGACCTGCTCTCGGTTCCCCTCTCCCTCGTTGCCGTGGATACCGGCACATTTCCATCCGGGATCCGCTGGGCACTTATTCCTTTCTCCACACTTCCTTAAGACCTGGGATTCGGTGTGCTCCAGTGGGAGAGTGGCTAGAGTTCCTGGCCCCCTCAGTCCCCTTTTTGGTAATCCTATGTTCCCCCCGGGCCGTTCTGTAGACAGGTTCCTTTGCTGGCGCAACAGCGATGACGTAAGACTTAGGCAGGTCGCCAGGGACTCACCTCTTCCTTCATTGGCCCAGTTGCGCGCTTCTCATCCGGACCTTCACTTGTCCTGGCTGGAGTACAGCCAACTTGTGGCCTTCTTGCAGAAATTCTCCTTGTCTCCCCTCCTTTCCTCGACTATGACTGACCTAGAGTCCGCCCTTTCCCATGCTGACTCTCCCCTGCGTGCACTCTCAACGCTTTACAGTATTCTTCTCCTGGACGCCACTCTCAGGCCCCCGTCATATACAGTTCCCTGGGAGTCAGACCTCCATGCGGGTCTGCCACTCGCTGACTGGGATAAGTCAGTTTGCCCACAAGCTTCCGTTGCTTTGCAGTGCGCAAGAAAAGAATTTCAAAATTCTGTCTCGATGGTACAGGTGTCCTGACTTCCTCCACAGAATATATCCTGCTGTGACTGACCGGTGTTGGCGCTGTGGCACGGAGAAAGGTACCCTGTATCACATCTAGTGGGAGTGTGACATTCTTAGGCCCTTCTGGGACGCCGTGTTTGACCTGTATGCTAAGGTGTGTGGTCGTACCGTCGCAGCTACTCCCCAACTGGCCCTTCTTTCAGTTATCCTTGGCAGGATTTCTGCAGTGAAGAAGGATCTCCTGCGATACTTTCTCACGGCCGCCAGGACCGCCATTCCCAGGCACTGGCGGAGCACTGCTGCACCTTCTGTGGTTGAATTCCTACAGGAGCTTCTCCTAATAAGCAGAATGGAGGCCCTGGTGGCGGAAGATTCTTCCGATCCTTCCAAATTTGTACTCTACTGAAAATTCCTTAATAAACATTGATTAAACATAAATAGTACTCAGTAGTATGTATTAAAAATATTTCTACCAGTGGAATATTCCTTGTTGGGGCCGGTGTTTAATAGCTGACATGATCTGTCTGGTATACTTACAGATGCATCTCAATAAATTTGAATATCTTTGAAACATTTATTTCTTTCAGTAATTACATTAAAATAGTGACCTCCTATATTTTATAGATTCTTTATACACAGAGTGTTCTATTTCAAGTGTTTTATTTATGTAAATGTTGATTATGGATTACAGGTAATGAAAACCAAAATCTAAGAAAATTAGAATATTGTAAAAAAAAAAATTCAGTATTGTAAATTCAGTGTATTACCTGCCAAGGTTTCCAAAGCCTTTAAATGGTCCCTCAGTCTGGTTCAGTAGGACACACAATCATGGAAGACGCTGATTATGAATTGAATTACTGAAATGAATGAACATTTCAAAAATAGTCAAATTTATTGAGATGCACCTGTACCTGCGTCATGTTCTTTCTGTTTGGTTTAAACACCAACATTATCTAATACACACATAGGTTTAAGCACAGTGTAATAAGCATGGTTGTCTCCTGGGATTTATACAGGTGCAAAATGTTTGGATGTTTAACCATCTGAAACATATGCATTTCCTTTTTCATGTTCTGTAAAGCACACAGATTTAGTCTGACCTTTTTATCATCAGCCACCTTTATTACAGCCAAGACTGCTCACATGAAATGAGCAAACATTATTGAATCCCTATGGAATACTTTAGCTTCTGCTAAATAAAACACTTAATACTAGAGTTAGGTTAGGTTCACATATATCAGTTGCATCAGTGTCAGTTTTTTGTCAAAATTCATCAGTTGTCATCAGGATTTTTCATAAATTTCTACTCCAAAAACCATCAGTTATCATAAATTGTCATCAGTTGGCATCAGTGTTTACCATCAGTTTTACTATCACTTTTTACCATAATAGTGGTATATGCCTTGTACAGGGATAGTATACTGTATGGGGGCCAATAACTGGGGTTATATAATGTGAGGGTCACCAAACTTGGCATTATCCCTGTGGCTCAGTGGTTTGCACTGCAGCCTTGCAGCGCTGGAGTTCTGGGTTCAAATCCTGTCAACGACAACATCTGCATGCAGTTTGTATGTTCCCCCCATGTTTGCGTGGGTTTCCTCCGGTTTCCTCCTACACTCCAAAGACATACTGATAGGGAATTGTTGATTGTAATGTCAATCTGTATTCCCTTAGTCCAGACAGCAGCACAATATGGGGTATCTCTGCCCCTGTGTGTTGTTTAGGACAGTGGAACCTTTAATTAGCACCAAATTTAAGGTGCCTCCTACTGGCCCTATAAGAGGGCACCTGAGACCTCCCTCCACTGTGTAAATTATAAAGTAAAAGGAAACAAGCTTCTAGGGAGGGAAGCCTTGTGCTGCTGTCTGGACTAAGGGAATACAGATTGACATTACAATCAACGATTCCCCTTACGTCCGACAGCAGCACAATATGGGGAGATAGCAAGTAATTCCCCTAGGGAGGGATTCCTTGCCTTACAACGTCAAGGACTGTCTGACCAAAGGCAGTTGTCTGGGAACTGCGGACGTCTAAACGATAATGTTTGACAAAGGTCAACTGGGATGACCATGATGCAGCCGCACAAATCTGGTCCAAAGGTAAGGACCGGTACTCAGCCCAAGAAGTCGACACAGCCCTGGTCGAGTGGGCCGTAGAAAAAACTGGAGGGAGTAACTCCTGAATAAGGAAGGAAGACCTAATTGTCTCCTTGATCCATGTGGATAGAGTAGGCTTGGAAGCCTTGAGGTCTTTGTTTTTACCCTGCATATTAATTAGTAGGTTTTCGGCCTTCCTAAACGGTTGAGTGCGGGATAGGTAAATCCGCAGACACCTTACCACATCTAAGGTGTGGAGCTTTTCTTCCTCCTCAGAGGTTGGAGTGGGGAAAAACACTGGTAGCGAAATTAGCTGATTGCTATTATAGCATGAGGGGACCTTAGGGTTAAACCCAGGCAAAAATCTAAGGTGCACCCTATCTGCAAAAAACACAATGTACGGTTCTCTAGAAGAGAGAGCCTGGAGTTCCCCTACTCTTTTGGCAGATGTAATAGCCAACAAAAAAACGGTTTTGTATGCCAAATATTTTAGCTCCGTAGTCTCCAAGGGTTCAAATGGAGGACCGCACAGGCCTGTAAGGACTACCGCAAGGTCCCACTGGGGAACTGGAGATGATACTGAGGGCTTTAGCCTCATTGCCCCTTTAAGGAACCTTGCAACCAGAGGATCCTGAGACAGACGTCTGTTCAAATGAGCGGAGAGGGCCGCAATCTGCACTTTCAAAGTGGCAGGGGCAAGGCCCTTATCCAAACCGTCCTGAAGAAAATTTAAAATATCAGCCGTTGAAGGTTGTAGATTATTAATACCCTTCTTAGAGTACCACTCCATGAAAATCTTGGCTGTCCTCTGGTAGTTCTTATTGGTAGAGTCTGCTCTTGCAGAAGAAAGGGTCTTCAGGACGGCCTCTGACAGTCCTCTATCCTGCTGTAGGGACTGCTCAACCTCCAGGCTGTCAGGTTGAATCTCCGGAGATCCTGGCACTTCAGAGATCCTTGGGAAACCAGGTTCTGGATGGGGGGAAGCCTCCAATATATCCCTCGATTCATCTCCATGAGTTGGGAAAACCAAGCTCTTTTTGGCCAGAATGGAATGATGGCTATCACAGAGACTTGGTCCTGTCTGATTTTCATCAATACCTTCGGTATTATTGGAATTGGAGGGAAGATGTATGCCAGCCTGGACCTCCAAGGGATGGACAGGGCATCCACTGCCAAGGGATTGTCCTCCTGGTAAAGGGAACAGAACGTCTCCACCTTGGCGTTGAGTCGGGTTGCCATGAGGTCTATTTATGGAAGACCCCACTTCAGGGTAATCTGATGAAAGACTTCTGGATTGAGTGACCATTCTCCTGATACGGCATGACCCCAACTCAACCGATCCGCTACTATGTTCAGGGAGCCCTTGATGTGAACTGCGGATAAATGGGTTAGATTTTTCTCTGCCCATGTAAATATCAAATCTGCCTCCCTGAGGAGGGTTGGTGATCTGGTGCCTCCCTGTCTGTTCACGTACAGCACTGTGGTCATGTTGTCTGACCGGATTTTGACTGCTCTTCCCTTGAGAAGAGGCGAGAAATGGAGTAAGCACGATATACAGCTCTGAGCTCCTTCCAGTTGGACGAGGTCCTTCTTTCTGGAGCGCTCCAGACTCCCTTTATGGCGTTTTCGTCCAAATGGGCTCCCCATCCCGAGAGGGATGCATCTGTAGTCAACAGGGTCCAAGAAAGTTGGACCGTGGACCTTCCGTCTTTCAGGTGCAACCACCACTTGAGGGAAAGATGGGTCCTGGGGGAGAGTCGAATCTTCTTGCTTAGTGTAAGAAGGGAGCGATCCCAAACCTCTAGTAATTCCTTCTGGAGGGGACGTAAGTGCCACAAAGCCCATGGGACTGCCTCCACTTAGGAAGACATCAAGCCCAGGATCTTCATCAATGTTCTGATGGAGGCTATCGGCTTTTTGAAGAGGTGCTGGACTGCACCGACCAGTTTCTCCTTCCTTGCTGGTGTCAAGGAGACCTGCAGGCGGACTGAATCCAGGAAGTAGCCGAGGAACTTCCTTCGGGTTGAAGGGATCGTTACCGACTTCTCCCAGTTTATAAGCCATCCCAGACTCTGAAACAGGGACACGGCTGTCTGTAGATGCTGGAGCAGAACAGACTCTGACTGGACTTTTATCAACCAGTCGTCTAGATAAGGCACCACGAATATCCCCTGAAGTCTGAGGGCGGCCGCTATAGGAGCCACTACCTTTGTAAAGGTGTGGGGAGCAGAGGAGATCCCGAAGGGTAGTGCTGTGAACTGAAAATGCTTCGTGTGGCCGGAAACTACTACGGCAATCCTTAGAAACCTTCTGTGTGGAGGATAAATAGGAATATGCAAATAGGCGTCTTTTAGATCCAAAGTCACGAAAACATCGCCTTGGAGGAGAAAAGTGGTGACAGACTTTATGGTTTCCATACGGAAGTGCTTCTTTTTGATGAAGCGGTTGAGGTACCTTAAGTCTATAACCATTCTCCACTTGTCTGCAGGTTTTGGTACCAGGAAGACGGGAGAATAGACACCGGATCCTTCTTCTAGAGAAGGGACTTCCTCCAGGGCTCCCTTGTGAATGTACGCTCGGATGGAGCATTCCAATGTAGTCTGCTGCATTATAGGGAGGCTGCGAGTTAACACAAACCGATCCTGAGGAGGATGGAGGAACTCGATTGCATATCCTTTTTGGATTACCTGCAGGACCCATGGGTCTTGAATTTTTTCCTGCCAGCCGTTGAAAAAATGGGAAAGACGACCCCCGACAGGAATCTCGGCCACAGGAAGACTGCTCCTGATGTCAAAAGCTAGGCTTCTCCTTTTTATCATCAGACTTCGGGAATCTCCGGATGGTGCCTCTAGAGGAATATCTAGAGCCTCTTTGGGACTGCCGTCCACGACGAGGCGGATAGCCTCTATCACGGCCAGAATTAGATCTACCTCTAAAGGCCTGGGGTAAAGTTTTACCCTTCCTATCAGCCAAGCCCTCCAGGATCTCGTCTAGGGGACTGCCAAAGACTCTACCTGGCTCAAAGGGTAATGCGCACAAATTATATTTTGAGGGGAAATCAGCTCTCCAGGGTTTTAACCATAGAGGTCTTCTTGCTGCAGTGGTAAGTGCCAGAGATTTGGCCGCCAGCCTTAATTGATGGTGGGAGGCCTCCGCTAAATATTCAGCTGCCAGGGAAACCGAGCCTAGAAACCCTAGCAGCTCATCTCTGGAGACTCCAAAGTCGATGTCCCTCTCGAGATGAACCAGGTCAGTGCGTAATTTGGCTGACACTTCACAAGACGCAACCGCCACAGCGGTCTGGGCCGAGGCAGCTGAATACGCCTTCTTGAGGGTATTGTCGATGCGCCTGTCCATGGCGTCATGCAAATTTGATCCATCATCTGATGGTACCATAGTGCAGCGGGACAGTTTGGCCACCGCCATATCCACCTTGGGAGGAGGACCCCATTGATCCCATTGAGCAACTGGGAATAAAGCCTTGAACCTCCTAGAAACCACAAGAGGTTTTTCAGGACATTTCCACTCTGAAGACATTAATCTTTGTAATGTCTCGTCCACTTGGAAGACCCTAGGCCCTCTATAGGTGGACGTGGAGGCTTCCCCCGCCAACATCACGATCCTTAGACCGGATGGACTTCAGCAGCCGGCTTAATTTTTCGAGTGGGAAGCACGGCCTGCTGGGATCTTCAGTGGAATCGTCAGATGAGAGTGTCTCGTCCACTATCTGATAATCTTCGTCAGCGATGCGTAGGGAGGACTGTGTCTCAACCCGCGGTTTCTTGGCAATCTGGGCGATGGAAGAACGGATCTCCTTAAGAGACTCCTCCATATAGTCCTTTACCCAGGTGACAACCTCTCTTATAGAAGGTTCTTCTGACGGAGGTCCGCGGCATTGGCGACAGCGGGTAAAATCATAGCCGTCAGGTAAAGGGGTATTGCAATCCAAACACATTAGGTGTTTACGTTTAGAGGACTTTTTCCTCCTAAGCCCATCGCCGTTACCTGATGCAGAAGATGACATCTGAAACATCAAAAGCCACATGACAATGTAGAATAGAAGATTGCCAAGCATCGCACAAGAAGAAAAAAACCAAGGGGTACCTTACTTTTTTAAATCGGTCACTTGAAAAGAAAAGATCCCGTCAGGAAAAACCCAGACACCGCAAACCGCAGCAGAGGAGCTAGTAACCACGAGCTCACCAAGTAAAGGACTGAAGCCCTTTTAAATGTAATACAGCAGCGAGGGGAGGAGCCAAACAAAGAAAATATTCATACAGCGCCAAACGAGGTCAAATGCCATAATGGAACATAGAGGAGCATAAGCCTAAGCCAGAGGCTCCACATACAAACAGCAAAAAACAAATCTATATTTTGCCATTAAAATTCCAATTTTCAAACTTACCGCACTTTTCCGAGAAAACCGGAAGTAGGCCGCGGTGGTGCGCAAAGGCTTCCTTCCCCGGGGAACACGAGACCGAAAAAAAGGTTCCGGCCGAAGAGGTTCCCCGCTTACTTCCGGGATCGCGCTGCCTGCAGAGCGATGAGCCGGGTAACGCTGCGCTGCGGGGCGGAAAAAAGCCCGAAGGACCGGAGGATCTTAGGAACGTAGGAAAGGACCGAGGTACCCCAAAAAGGTAAGCCAGGAGCTTTTTTAGGAAAAAAAAAAAAACCCTAGCAACGGGAGGTCACCAGAGAGCTCCGTCCACCTGTCCCACACAGGACAGAAAAAAACACAGTGGACACAGTGGAGGGAGGTCTCAGGTGCCCTCTTATATGGCCAGTAGGAGGCACCTTAAATTTGGTGCTAATTAAAGGTTTCACTGTCCTAAACAACACACAGGGGCAGAGATACCCCATATTGTGCTGCTGTCGGACGTAAGGGGAATGTAGATTGTGAGCTCTATATGGGACAGTGACTGACAATGTCTGTAAAGCGCTGCGGAATATGATGGCACTATATAAGTAAACATAATAAATAAATAAATAATAATTATCACGGGAAGGGGAGCGTGGGCGTGCGCGCTGAGACAAAAGCTTGCTATGGAGCCCGGCCTTTACTACTTAGGGCAGGTTCACATATATCAGTATCAATTTTAATGTCCCTAAGGGTAGTTTCATATATATCAGTTGAATCAGCATCAGTTTTTTTTACCTTAGTCATTACAACTGATGCCAAAACTGATGCGAAAATGCATCAGTTGTCATCAGGCTTTTTTTTACAAATTTTTACTCCAAAACCATAAATTATCATGAGTTGTCATCAGTTATTACTATCAGTTTTTACCATTATGGTCCACAAGGCATGATGGGCTGCCGAGGCCAATAGAGTAGGGGTACTCAACTACTTTTAGTAAATTTCCACTGATTGGGATCCGCCATCAAGTAAAGGTCTGAGCTAAACACGTCCAGTATTTACAGTAATTTTTGGACAAAAAGACACTATAAGACGCACCCCAGGCTTAAACAAGAAAAATAAGGATTAGGTTGGGGGCGACTAACATGGCATTATACTGTGCGAGTAATGACTAATGTGGCATTACACTGTGCGGGGGGCACTAATGTGGCATTACACTGTGTGGGGTGGCTAACATAGCATTATACTGTGCAGGGTGCACTAATGTGACATTACATGGTGTGGGAGGCAACTAACGTGGTAACCACCTTCATGAATAATTATAATCCCTATGCCTAACTAATATGATAACTAGGACCAGCTTCAGATTGGTGTAACACGACCAGTTTATTGCTCACATCTCACGCAACCTCTGAAGTTCTTGCAGTTCATTATTACTGGTGTTAGAGAGTCTGGTGACCTACTGGAAGTCTAGGTGTTTCGTATGAACTTTGGGTGCAAAAAAAAAAAAAAAAAAAAGCACCCATCTGAAAGCTGCCAAAAACTGGGATTTTATATGGTGACATTCGATGGGTGAAAATCAGTGGCGTAACTAGGAATGGCTGGGCCCCGAGGCGAACATTTGACATGGGGGCCCCCCCAAAACGGTTACGGGTCCCCAAACAGTAAAATATGCTCAACAGTGGCCCCCACACAGCATTATATGCTCCACAGTGGCCCCCATACTGCATTATATGCTCTACACTGCTCCCCCCCACACACAGTATAATATGCTACCCACAGTGGCCCCACACAGTATAATATGCTCCACACAGTGGTCCCCACCCAGTATTATATGCCCCCCATAGTGGGCCCCACCAAGTATTATATGCTCCCTACAGTGGCCCCCACACAGTATTATATGCTCCCCACAGTGGTCCCCACCTAGGATTATATGCCTCCCACCCAGTATTATATGCCCCCCATAGTGGGCCCCACCCAGTATTATATGCTCCCCACAGTGGTCCCCAACCAGGATTATATGCCCCCCACCCAGTATTATATGCCCACAGTGGCCCCACCCAGTATTATATGCTCTACAGTGGCCCACACACAGTATTATAGCTCTCAACAGCCCCCTCCGCTTCGGTGCTATTATTATACTCTGGGGTCTCCTCAGACCCCAGAGTATAATAATCGGAGACCCAGGGAAGGTGATTAAAAATAACAAACATTCATACTCACCTTGCCTTACCTTTCCTTGGCATCCTCGCTCCATCCTGCCATCTTCAGCGTCTTCAGGCCCTCTTCCGACGTCGCTGCTGAGGCCTGTGATTGGGCCTCAGCGGTCACATGGGGGCGCACTGACGTCATTACCCGCCCGCGCCCCATGTGACCGCTGGGGCCTAATCACAGCCCTCAGTCATGACGGAGGAGCACCGGAGAGAACGTTGTGCCCAGGAGAGGTGAGAATATGTGTTTATTATTTTCAGTCACCTCCCCTGGGCTGCCATCTATTGGAAAGGGGCCTACAATATGCCAGGACTCCTTTCTAATAACAGTATGTATAGCGGTCGGGGAAAGCCTGGTTCCCCGACCGCTATCATAATGGTCCGGGGCCCCGGCCATCTCCAGCTGGCCGCGGGCTCTGTACCCTGCCGGGTCCGTTCGCGGTCGCACCCCCTGCGACCGCGATCGTTACTGGTTTGTGGGATTCGCGGTAGCGGCTGCCACAGGGCTCCGGGGCCCCTAATGTCCCGGGCCCTGTGGCAGCCGCTACTGCTGCTACCCCGATAGTTACGCCCCTGGTGAAAATGTATTATCTGACGGACATAACTTTGCCGTCTGTCAGAAATGTTTCATACGTTCATCGCTAGTGATAATTGCTATTGCTATTATTTTAGCGTGTAACGGATATCACTAGAGAGGCAGTCGGTGTATTTTACTCTATAAAGATCAGGTATGGACAGGATAGGGACAGTGAAAAAATATAAACTTTATTGATGACTTTGTGTGTGTGTTGTATAAGTGTTTGGTGCAACTCTTTTGGCGCTGTGACCTGGACGATGGTAAACATCTGGGTCACAGCGCCAATAAACTTCCTGGTTATGTTCAGTGGGGTATTACATAAGAATACCCCTGTGATTAGGCTCAGTGGGGTATTGCATTATCCCTCTATGTGACAATCAGTGAGCAAAGGAATAGCATGCTCTCTGATTGATAGGAGAGGGGATTACATGGACAGAATGAGCTATCATTGTCTCTGCAGTCTGTAGCTCCACTCCTTCCCCCTCCTTCCTTATCTCTAAGATGCTGCCTGAGGTAGGAGGGGGGGCACTTTAGAGCCCCATATTTCAGGATCCGTTAGGGCTATGAAGATGAGCTTGGATTCATTTTAAAGATGAGAATCTCATCTTGATCATCATTATAGCCCTTACAGATTCAACGTGATTCACTGTTAAAACAATGTCAGGAATTGAGATCTGCATTGGGATTTCAATGCCGGATATTGTTTTCACCAGCAAATCTCTCCGGATCTGTAAGGGTTATCATGATGATCTTGGTATCATTTTAAAGATGAGATTCAAATGCATCTTTACAGCCCTAACCGATCCTGAGCAATTCAGTAGTGAAGCCGGCAATTGCTGCCATATACATCTTCAGACAGCACCCAGCGGCATCTGGCGCCAAGGACATTTTAAGAAAGCTGGATGGAAAAATGCTGCAGGTAGCCTTTTTCCATTCGGCTGAGGCATAGATCCAGCACCATACAGTGCCAGAACTGATAACTCTTGTGCCAGAACTGATCCCATAGAAAACTATGGGATCCATCCTGGCATCAGTGTAGTGCACACAAGCCGGAGGGAAACTGACAGCTGCCCCGGATATATGTGAACGCACCCTAAGTCATTACAATTGATGCGAAAATGCATCAGTTGTGATGAGGCTTTTTTTTTTTTACAAATTTCTACTCCAAAACCATAAGTTGTCATCAGTTTTTACCATGATGGTCCACAAGGCTTGATGGGCTCCAGAGGGCAATAGAGTAGGGCTACTGAACTACTTTTAGTAAAGGTCAGTTGACTGGGGTTCCCCATCAAGTAAAGGTCTGAGCTGAACACATCCAGTATTTACGCTATTTTGCAGACAAAAAGACGCGTCTGACTATAAAACACATCCCAGGTGGGGGGATGCTGGCGTAACCCCAGCAGGTAACGGGCCCTATTTACTTACCGATCCCCGCTACAGGAGCTATGGGGCCCCTTTGAGTTTGCTGCACCAACTCATCGGCATCCGGAGGACACCAATGATTTGAAGCCAGTGATGAAGTAGGGAGCTGTCCGCTCCCTGCTTCACTACCCGGCCACTGTCTTTGCTCCCGGTGTCCTGGGAGCAGGAGGCGTGATGTAGTGATGTCACTTACATAGCGCCTGTTACTCCTTAAAGACTCCGGGACCAGAGAGAGCACTGTACGGGGGAACGGGGAAAGTTGAGTATTAAGGTTTGTTTTTTTCTTTGATATACTGTATACAGTTGGGTTTATGATACTGTGGGGGCAACCTGAGGGGTGGGGGCATATGATACTGTGGGGGCAATCTGAGGGGAGGGGAGGAAATGATAATGTGGGGGGCAACCTGAGGGGTGGGGGGAAATGATACTGTGGGGGGAACCTGGGGGTGGGGGGAACATGAATCTGGGGGGGGGGTAACCTGGAGGGGGGACATGAAAATGTGGGGGCAATCTGTGGGGGAACATGACACTGAGGGAGCAACTTGATGGGGACATGAAACTGGGGGGGAAACCTGAGGGGCATGACACTGTGGGGGCAACCAGGGGGGACATGACACTATGGGGGCAACCTGGGGGGTGGGGGAACAGGATACTGTAGGAGCAATCGGGGGGGAAATGACACTGTGGGGGGCAACCTCAGAAGGACATGAAACTGTGGGGGGTAACCTGAGGGGGACATGACAGTGTGGAGGGACATGATACTGTGGGGGTAATCTGGGGGATGGGTGGACATGATACTGTGGGGGCAACCTGAGGGGGACATGACAGTGTGGGTGCAACTTGGGGGGAACACATAACACTGTGAGTGCATCCAGGGGGTGGGGGGACATGAATCTGGGGGGTAACCTGGAGGGGGACATGAAAATGTGGGGGCAATCTGGAAGGGGACATTATGAGGCCACTAGGGGGGCATTATACTGTGTGAGAGCCACTAAGGGGCATTATACTATGTGGGGGCCATTCAGGGGCCATTATAATTTGTGCAGGTCAAGTATTTCTAAATGATGGTGATGAGGGGGTCCACTTATGAAACCTTTGCACAGGGCCCAGCAATGTGTTAAAACGTCCCTGTGCCAGGCGGTTTGGTTCAAACCAAATAGGTCTGAACCGAAAATGCTATTATCATACTCCGGCGTCTCTTCAGACCCCGAAGTTTCATGATCGGTGGCCCAGGGAAGGTAAGCGAACATAATAAACAGTGTTACTTAGCTCTCCTGGACTCCGGTGCGACTCCGTACTATCTTCGCCCCTCTTCAATGGCCTCACGTGGGTAAGGCTGGCATCGTGACACATAATGACGCCGGCGTAACCCACGTCTCTAACGTCATCGAAGACAGCTGAAGATTGAGCAAGGAGAAACACTGGAGCTCGGGAGAGGTAAGTAACATTTTTTTTATATTTATCACCTCCCCCTCCCCTAGGCCTCTGATCATTATACTCGAGGATCTGAAAAGGCCCCCGAATATAATAATAGTTTGTGGGTTGTGAACCCCAAAAATGTAGGGTTCTGCCGAACCCGAAATGTTTCCAATATTTGCAAGGACCACCCTAGGGGCCACTATGGGACATTATACTGTGTACAGGGGCCACTATGGGACATTATATTGTGTGAAGGGGACACTGTAGGACATTATACCTTATGAAGGGGCCGCTATGGGACATTATACTGTGTGGAGGGGCCGCTATGGGACATTATGCCGTTTGGAGGGGCCACTATGGGACATTAAACCTTGTGAAGGTTATATTATACCTTATGAAGGGGCCGCTATAAGACATTATACTGTGTGGAGGGGCCGCTATGGAACATTATGCCGTTTGGAGGGGCCGCTATGGGACTTTATGCTATGTGAAGGGGTCGCTATCAGGGGCGCACCGCTAATGAGGCGAATTGAGGCGGCCGCCTCAGGCGGCACTGTCCGTCACTATCTGGGGGGGGGGGGCGGCATTTTTTACTTTATATTTACCATAAGCCAGCCCTGGTTTACGAGACGTTGCATCTCAGCGCAGGCGGCAATACAATGATGTCATTGCGCCTCCTACACTGAGACACAGACGTCGCGGACAAAAAGAGGAGGCGGCGGCTCCATCAAGGCATTGCAGGTGAGTATAACTTTTTTTTTATATATATAAATAGGCCGTAACCTGCTGGAGTATTCCCAGCAGGTAACGGCCTATTTATTTACCTACCCCGCGTCTGCTCGTGGTCGCCTCTGCTTCCCCTTCTGCTATGGGATCCAGAAGGGGAAGTGGATGCCACTGTTAGCAGCCGCGGGCATCGGTAAGTGAGGATGCAGGCCTCAAATACTGCTATTATTATACTCTGGGTTCTTTTCAGACCCCAGAGTATAATAATCGGAGACCCAGGGGAGGTGAGGGAACATAAAAACCAATGCTACTTACCTCTCCTGCGATCCGATGTTACTCCGAGCAGGCTTGGGCCTTCTGGTGACGTCATCAGGTTGCGTCGCCTTTCTGATCACGTGACGTGTGTGCGCAATTAAACAGGGCCGAGAGCTACAGGGAGTGCACTGGTGTCCAGGATAGGTAAGTAACACAGGTTTTTATGTTTGTCACCTCCCCTGGGTCTCCGATCATTATACTCTGGGGTCTGAAAAAACCCCAGAGTATAATAATAGTTCATGGTTTGGCCACTATGGGGTATAATACCGTGTGCAGGGGCCACTATAGAGCATAATACCGTGTGCAGGGGCCGTTATGGAGCATAATACCGTGTGCAGGGGCCACTATGGGGCATAATACCCTGTGCAGGGGCCACTGTGGAGCATAATACCCTGTGCAGGGGCCACTATGGAGCATAATACCAGTGCAGGGGCCACTATGGAGCATAAAAACCATGTGCAGGGGCCAATATGGGGCACAATACCGTGTGCAGGGGCCACTAGGGAGCATAATACTGTGTGCAGGGGTTGCTGTGGAACATAATATTGTGTGCAGTGGCCACTGCGGAGCATAAAACCGTGTGCAGGGGCCACTATGGAGCATAATACCATGTGCAGGGGCCACTAGGGAGCATAATACTGTGTGCAGGGGTTGCTGTGGAACATAATACCGTGTGCAGTGGCCATTGCGGGGCATAGTATCGTGTGCTTGGGCCACTATGGAGCATAATACCGTGTGCAGGGGCCACTATGGAGCATAATACCGTGTGCAGGGGCCACTATGGAGCATAATACTGTGTGCAGGGGCCACTATGGAGCATAATACCGTGTGCAGGGGCCGCTGTGAGGCATATTACATTGTGCAGGGGCCACTATGGAGCATAATGCCGTGTGCAGGGGCTGCTGCGGGCCGTAATACTGTGTGCAGGGGCTGCTGTGGAACATTATAGTGTGTGTAAATGGGGCACTATAAACGCTTTGGAGCCTGTTTATATTATACGCTGTCTGTTTATAGTGATCGTGTGATGTAATTACAGCCTTGTCACATGGACATGTATAGGACGAAGCTGTAGTTACATTACATGGCCGCTATGAGATGAATGACACTATGTAAACAGAGAAGCGGTCACGGCGCTTACATAGGTACCATTCAAACAGCTGATCAGTAAGGGTCCTGGGTTTTTGAGCCCCACTGATTAGTTTATTAATGACCTGGAAAACCTTTTAATTAGGAAACCTATGGGGCATTATTAATAAGGGCCACTATTTATACAGGGTACACACGGACATTATTAATATAAAGATGCACTTGGGAGTTATTCATTATGGTGGGGTTATATCATATATTTTATAATTGGGGGAAGCAGCAGGATGGGTGTGCAGGTGAGGACAATGTGGGTTGGATGCCTGGAAAAGTGAGGAGTCAAAGATGTCTGTGTTGCAAACTTTACAGAAACAAGTCACAGCTGGAAGAAGTGGTCATGGCGGTCCAAAGGGAAGAGAAAGGAAATGTGAAGGATTAGTCAGAGACATCACCTGTAAGTCACAAAATGTTACTGCCCTGTATTCATCTAAATGATAGAGGATAAATACTTGAGTGATGGGGGTCTGTCTGCTGAGACCCCCACTGAGCCTGAGAATTGGGTTTTTTCCCCCACTGGGTGGGAATTCAGCCTGGCTGCAGCCATATATATAGATGTGTCACTTGGTGGATGGACGAACCCGCGTGGCTCTCATTCACTTCAATGGGAGTGCCAAAGATACCCCGAGTCCAGTACTCAGCTATCTGTGGCACTCCTATTATACAGTGCCTTGCGAAAGTATTCGGCCCCCTTGAACTTTTCAACCTTTTGCTACATTTCAGGCTTCAAACATAAGGATATAAAATTTTAATTTTTTGGTGAAGAATCAACAATAAGTGGGACACAATTGTGAAGTGGAACGAAATTTATTGGTTATTTTAAACTTTTGTAAAAAATAAAAAACTGAAAAGTGGGGCGTGCAATATTATTCGGCCCCTTTACTTTCAGTGCAGCAAACTCACTCCAGAAGTTCAGTGAGGATCTCTGAACGATCCAATGTTTTCCTAAATGACTGATGATGATAAATATAATCCACCTGTGTGTGATCAAGTCTCCGTATAAATGCACCTGCTCTGTGATAGTGTCAGGGTTCTGTTTAAAGCGCAGAGAGCATCATGAAGACCAAGGAACACATCAGGCAGGTCCGTGATACTGTTGTGGAGAAGTTTAAAGCCGGATTTGGATACAAAAAGATTTCCCAAACTTTAAACATCCCAAGGAGCACTGTACAAGCGATCATATTGAAATGGAAGGAGTATCAGACCACTGCAAATCTACCAAGACCCGGCCGTCTCTCTAAACTTTTATCTTAAACAAGGAGAAGACTGATCAGAGATGCAGCCAAGAGGCCCATGATCACTCTGGATGAACTGCAGAGATCTACAGCTGAGGTGGGAGAGTCTGTCCATAGGACAACAATCAGTCGTACGCTGCACAAATCTGGCCTTTATGGAAGAGTGGCAAGAAGAAAGCCATTTCTCAAAGATATCCATAAAAAGTCTGGTTTAAAGTTTGCCACAAGCCACCTGGGAGACACACCAAACATATGGAAGAAGGTGCTTTGGTCAGATGAAACCAAAATCCAACTTTTTGGCCACAATGCAAAACAATATGTTTGGCGTAAAAGCAACACAGCTCATCACCCTGAACACACCATCCCCACTGTCAAACATGGTGGTGGCAGCATCATGGTTTGGGCCTGCTTTTCTTCAGCAGGAACAGGGAAGATGATTAAAATTGATGGGAAGATGAATGGAGCCAAATACAGGACCATTCTGGAAGAAAACCTGTTGGAGTCTGTAAAAGACCTGAGACTGGGACGGAGATTTATCTTCCAACAAGACAACGATCCCAAACATAAAGCAAAATCTACAATGGTCAAATAAACGTATCCAGGTGTTAGAATGGTCAAGTCAAAGTCCAGACCTGAATCCAATCGAGAATCTGTGGAAAGAGCTGAAAACTGCTGTTCACAAACGCTCTCCATCCAACCTCACTGAGCTCGAGCTGTTTTCCAAGGAAGAATGGGCAAGAATTTCAGTCTCTCGATGTGCAAAACTGATAGAGACATACCCCAAGCGACTTGCAGCTGTAATCGCAGCAAAAGGTGGCTCTGCAAAGTATTAACTTAAGGGGGCCAAATAATTTGGCACGCCCCACTTTTCAGTTTTTTATTTTTTACAAAAGTTTAAAATAACCAATAAATTTCGTTCCACTTCACAATTGTGTCCCACTTGTTGTTGATTGTTCACCAAAAAATTAAAATTTTATATCCTTATGTTTGAAGCCTGAAATGTGGCAAAAGATTGAAAAGTTCAAGGGGGCCGAATACTTTCGTAAGGCACTGTAGAGAATTGGGGGCCACGTGGGCTCGTCCATTCACCAAGCAGAGGATGTGTGAAGTTACTTTCATTGTTAATGCCGTGTTGTTGATCTGATACTGAAGTAATACAGGAAGAAGAATTCTTAAAAACTGTTTTATAACTTTGTGTATTGTGTATATTGTGCGATGATAACAGTGTGTTAAACTAGTAGCATGGAAACTCAATTTTTTTTTTTGGGGGGTGACGTCTTTCTATAGTCCGCCTCAGGCAGCAAAGAGGCTAGGTTCACCACTGGTTGAAGTTCATACACCGCCTGCTCAATCTGTACATGGACGACTATGTGGTGGTTTATACACTGCCTGCTCCATCTGTGCATGGGCAACTATGTGTCGGCTCATAGACCGCCTGCTCCATCTGTACATGGACTACTATGTGGCGGTTTATAGACCGTCTGCTCCATCTGTACATGGGCGACTATGTGGCGGTTCATAGACCGCCTGCTCCATCTGTACATGGACGACTATGTGACAGTTTATAGACTGCCTGCTCCATATGTACATGGATGACTATGTGGCTGTTTATAGACCGCCTGCTCCATCTGTACATGGACTGCTATGTGACCATTCATAGACTACCTGCTCCATCTGTACATGGACGACTATGTGGCGATTCATAGACCGCTTGCTCCATCTGTACATGGACGACTATATGGCTGTTTATAGACCACCTGCTCCATCTGTAGATGGACGACTATGTGGCGGTTTATAGACCACCTGCTCCATCTGTACATGGACGACTATGTGGAGATTCATAGACTACCTGCTCCATCTGTACATGGACAACTATGTGGTGATTCATAGACCGCTTGCTACATCTGTACATGGACGACTATGTGGCGGTTTATAGACCGCCTGCTCCATCTGTACATGGATGACTATGTGGAGGTTCATAGACTGCCTGCTGCATTTGTACATGGACAACTATGTGGAGGTTTGTGTCTCTGTGAATTATGGTAACTGTGTAATGAAATAATCGGAGAGAAAGACGACACATGGACACGAGAACGACTAATTTTATACCATTTATTAGCATTAAGCAGAGGAGCAATTAATAATAATGGCTTGTGTTATATCCTACTAAATGATGGGGGTTGTGGTTCCTATCTCAGGCAGATTTTTCAACTGGAAAGAGACAGGTGCAGGGAAAGGGTATTAGCAGCTTCACCGTTCATTCTGAAAGTAGTTTATTAAGTGTAAATGCTAATAATAGAGCTGAGGTGTGTCCGGGAAGTGCAAGGATGGGGCTGGGCAGCTCAGGGTTGGGGCTAGGACAATCAGAAGCTCACCCGGAGACTGATGGTAAAAACTGATGACAACTTATAGGGATCCCCTGTGTATGGGTACTGTTTAAGGGTAGGTTCACATATATCAGCTGCATCAGTATCAGTTTTTTGTCCATTTAGTCTTTACAACTGATGCCAAAACTAATGGGAAAATGCATCAGTTGTCATCAGGCTTTTTCATAAATTTCTACTCCAAAACCATCAGTTGTCATAAGTTGTCATCACTTGGCATCAGTGTTTACCATCAGTTTTTACTATCACTTTTTATCATAAGAGTGGTGTATGCCTTGTACAGGGATAGCGTACTGATGGGGGCCAATAAAGGAGGTAATATATTGTATGGGGGCCAATAATAGGGGAATATACCATGTGTGCGGGTCTGTAACTGGGGTTATACAATGTGAGGGTCACTAAATGGGGCATTATGCCATGAGCCCAAGACAAAAGCTTACTATGGAGCCCAGTCTTTCCTACTTACACCCCTGTGTATGGGTACTGTTTAACCCACAAACAGCTATACAGTATTCATACAGTAATGCTGTAATGCCAAACTTTGCTCACTTTTGACTAGCTATTCCCAGTAAATGACACAGTGGGGAAGCTTTAATAAGACTGATGTATTATATGCCAGTCTTAATCAATGTCCCAACTAGTACAGGGACCAAGAGATTTATGAAGAGGCTGTGGCAATGTGGTGAGCAAGGCACGGATTGGGGCTTGTGGCACACAATTGGCAGCAAATGTGCACCGCAATAGCATCTCTTTATGCCAGAAAACTGGCATACAGGGATTGATGAATTCTCCTCACTGTGCCAAGTTTAACCTACCTACAGTAAAGTGGGAGGAATTTGTTATTCCCTCTACACCAGTTTTCTGGCATAGAAGGATGAAATTGAGGTGCATGTTTGATGCAAGGTCCTTTCTTGCACCTAAATGTGCACTACAAACTACAATTCGCACCTCACCAGCCACATTGTGTGAATATGGGCAGAGCAGGGTGGGTTGTGGACGCCTCTCCCCAGCATGTTTATTATAACTCATGACAGTTTTCTGGCGTGAGTTAGAATGGAAATCTATGCCAGTTCCTATCTACTGTAGATTTCCATTTTGCCACTGGGGCCTAAGCCACTTCATAAATGTGTCTTTCCCTGCGTCAGTCTAGCCTTTCATCAAGACTGGTGTATGATATGCTAGTGTTAATAAATTTGCCCCAGTGAATCTAAAGTTTCCCTACCCCCTCTGAGACTCAGTGAACCTTCCCAAATGTAATACTACCTCCCCTGGTAATAGTGCCCCCATAAGTAATACTATTACTTATGTGGGAGGGGGGGGAGCTATTACCTGTAGAGGGGTTCTATTACTGCAATAGTGCCATAATGCACCCCTCCATGGGTAATAGCCCCCACCACATACAGTGCCTTGCGAAAGTATTCGGCCCCCTTGAACTTTTCAACCTTTTGCCACATTTCAGGCTTCAAACATAAAGATATAAAATTTTAATTTTTTGGTGAAGAATCAACAAAAAGTGGGACACAATTGTGAAGTGGAATGAAATTTATTGGTTATTTTAAACTTTTGTAAAAAATAAAAAACTGAAAAGTGGGGCGTGCAATATTATTCGGCCCCTTTACTTTCAGTGCAGCAAACTCGCTCCAGAAGTTCAGTGAGGATCTCTGAATGATCCAATGTTCTCCTAAATGACTGATGATGATAAATATAATCCACCTGTGTGTAATCAAGTCTCTGTATAAATGCACCTGCTCTGTGATAGTTTCAGGGTTCTGTTTAAAGCACAGTTAGCATCATGAAGACCAAGGAACACACCAGGCAGGTCCGTGATACTGTTGTGGAGAAGTTTAAAGCCGGATTTGGATACAAAAAGATTTCCCAAACTTTAAACATCCCAAGGAGCACTGTACAAGCGATCATATTGAAATGGAAGGAGTATCAGACCACTGCAAATCTACCAAGATCCGGCCGTCCCTCTAAACTTTTATCTCAAACAAGGAGAAGACTGATCAGAGAAGCAGCCAAGAGGCCCATGATCACTCTGGATGAACTGCAGAGATCTACAGCTGAGGTGGGAGAGTCTGTCCATAGGACAACAATCAGTCGTACGCTGCACAAATCTGGCCTTTATGGAAGAGTGGCAAGAAGAAAGCCATTTCTCAAAGATATCCATAAAAAGTCTCGTTTAAAGTTTGCCACAAGCCACCTGGGAGACACACCAAACATATGGAAGAAGGTGCTTTGGTCAGATGAAACCAAAATCCAACTTTTTGACCACAATGCAAAACGATATGTTTGGCGTAAAAGCAACACAGCTCATCACCCTGAACACACCATCCCCACTGTCAAACATGGTGGTGGCAGCATCATGGTTTGGGCCTGCTTTTATTCAGCAGGGACAGGGAAGATGGTTAAAATTGATGGGAAGATGGATGGAGCCAAATACAGGACCATTCTGGAAGAAAACCTGTTGGAGTCTGCAAAAGACCTGAGACTGGGGCGGAGATTTATCTTCCAACAAGACAATGATCCCAAACATAAAGCAAAATCTACAATGGAATGGTTCACAAATAAACGTATCCAGGTGTTAGAATGGCCAAGTCAAAGTCCAGACCTGAATCCAATCGAGAATCTGTGGAAAGAGCTGAAAACTGCTGTTCACAAACGCTCTCCATCCAACCTCACTGAGCTCGAGCTGTTTTCCAAGGAAGACTGAGCAAGAATTTCAGTCTCTCGATGTGCAAAACTGATAGAGACATACCCCAAGCGACTTGCAGCTGTAATCGCAGCAAAAGATGGCGCTACAAAGTATTAACTTAAGGGGGCCGAATAATATTGCACGCCCCACTTTTCAGTTTTTTAGTTTTTACAAAAGTTTAAAATAACCAATAAATTTCGTTCCACTTCACAATTGTGTCCCACTTGTTGTTGATTCTTCACCAAAAAATTAAAATTTTATATCTTTATGTTTGAAGCCTGAAATGTGGCAAAAGGTTGAAAAGTTCAAGGGGGCCGAATACTTTCGCAAGGCACTGTAAGTGATATTACTTTTAGGTGCTTTTAGGTCACTATTATAGTAATGGTGCTCTCCCACAACAGTAATAGTGCCTCTCCATATGTAACACCATTACTTATACGGGCAGACTATTACCTGTGGGGGACACTAATACTGTAATAGTGCCATAATACACCCCTCCATGGGTAATAGCTCCCCCCACACATAAGTGATAATATTACTTATGTGGGGGGGGCGCTTTTAGGACACTATTACTATAATAGTGCCTCTCCATATGTAACACTATTACTTATACGGGCAGACTAATACTGTAATAGTGCCATAATAGTGCCTCTCCACAAGTAATAGCCCCCATAAGTAATACTCTTACTGTAGTAATGGGATCCGTTCTAGCATCAGTTTCCCTCAGGTTTGTGTCCATCACATCGGAGGGAAACTGATGCTCACAACTGACCTATGTGAACGCACCCGTAATGTCGTAGAGCTCAAAAATTATTTTTTTAAACTTATTGTTGTGATATCTTAAGGGGGATGAGGGGAAGGGAGTTGGGAAAAAGGTAGGGGGACAGTTGAAGCAAGTGTCCATAGGTCGCCATGGCTCTCAGGGAGGAGGATGTTGGAAATTGATTCACACAGTCATTTGTTACATGGGTTTTCCCAACCTGTGTGTTGCAAAAGCATTATCCATAGGGTCCATCCAAGGCCACAGTCTATTTGGGGCCATTACTTTGCACAAGGGTGGAAAGGGGGCAGGGTATGAAAAACAACAATACAACAACAACAACAAAAAAAAATGCATGCTATGCTATGTATCTTAGATAGATATGAACCATTTTTCAGCAGTGCCTCCTCCATAGAATGTCCCTGAGATCGCACAGAACAAGAGTCAAAAGCACCTTTGAAAGAAGCAAGCCTCCAAGAGTTCTTACGTTTGAAACCAAAGTAGTTTTTTATATCAGATTGAATCTGTAGAGAAAGCAGAATGATAAGACTCTCCCATGTTTCAAAGAACTGCTTAACCTTGTGTTATGTATGCAAAGTGGCTTCTACCCAATCCATTTTAGAAGGTATAGAACTTTATCGTGGAAAAGCTTAAAGGGAGGAACCTGAGGGTGCAGCCACATCTGAAGTATGGCCTCCCTACTGCTGTTACCAAGTTTTTGTGCTCCTGGAGAACAACTCTATTTCTTGGGGTCTAAGTAGCAAAATGTGGCTCATAAGGGGTCATAGGGGGGAAAAGTGTATTAGGTGTGATCTGGTGTATTTATGAATTTGGGGTAAAAATGGATGCTGGGGTTGGACCATGAACAATTGAAACAGGGGCAGAGTAGATTCCCAGGAAATATGCTTTGGCTGCTGTGAAATATGCCCTATGGAGGGTTTTTAGCCTTATTTCTACAAAGAAAAACATTTGTATATGAGGTCATTGCTTTGAGAAGTGTTGAGTTTGTATATGTAGGGTCATTCGTTTCCCATTTGGTCAATGAGCTCTATGATCCTGCATATTGGGGTAATAAGAATAAATGTATAGTTCAGTGTTATTTGCCCCTTTGTTTTTAGTAAACCATTTGAGAAGATATGGATTCCATTCCCTGTTTGGTAGGTGGGGTAGTATGATGGAAATTTTGGCTTGTAAATAGTGGAAGGAGGGGAGGTTTATGCTGGGAAATTTGGAACAAAGCTCATCTAGGGTAAGGGCATGTTTATCTTTAGTGGAAACTATGTGTCCTAGGGACATGAGACCCTGTGTTTGCCAGTTGCGAAATACACCATGCGAGCGGCCGTTTTGGAATTCACAGTTGGTGACTAGTGTAAGGTGTAATGGCCATCCAAGATAAGGAGTTGACGAAGGAGGTCCCCTGCAAACAATCCATTACAATGCTCAGCAATAATGCCAGATCTTAGAGTTTTATGTCTGGGAAATCTAAAAAATTCTTATGAAGCTCATAAACTATGTCATCATCTACCAAATTCATTGGAATCTGTTGTAAGATAATACAATCACCCTATTAGGCTATGTTTCATTAGGAGCCTCTGTTGCAGATTCCTTCAAAAATCACAGATGAAAGAGTGTTGCATGCCCTACTTTTTGCATCTGTCAAAATGAGGGGCACATAACCTATATCCAACAGATGTCATTACAGTCATGAGATTTTCAGGGCTCTATTGGTGTCCATCTTGTAATGACTCAATTCCCAACTTGCATTCCTATGAAGGAATCTCTGACTTATGTGAACCTAGCCTAAAAGGAGTTATACTAAGACAATAAAAACATATGTAACCCCCTCACAGGAGTTACTAATGGTTATTTAGCCATAAAAGTGCCTTACATGTTATGATTTAGTATATGTTGTTATGTTCATACTGTATTCAGTTGTGAAATATTTTCAAGCTGTTGTTCTCTGGTATCACTTGTCCTGGTGAGTTGTGGTCCCTATAAGGTTAAATATAGTACCATACAGTATAGTGGGCGGATCTGTAGCTGGAACAGGAAATTGTCATAGCAGAGAGAGGATGTAGTATTCTGTAAGCATACAGCAGAGAAGAAAAAGCAAGTACAGTCATGGCCAAAAGTTTTGAGAATGATACAAATATTAATTTTTACAAAGTCTACTGCTTCAGTTTTTCTAATGGCAATTTGCATATACTCCAGAATGTTATAAAGAGTGATCAGCTTAACAGCAATTACTTGCAAAGTCAATATTTGCCTAGAAAATGAACTTTATCCCCCAAAACACATTTCAACATCATTGCAGCCCTGCCTTAAAAGGACCACCTAACATCGTTTCAGTGATTGCTCCATTAACACAGGTGTGGGTGTTGATGAGGACAGGGCTGGAGATCAATCTGTCATGATTAAGTAAGAATGACACTACTGGACACTTTAAAAGGAGGCTGGTGCTTGCCATCATTGTTTCTCTTCTGTTAACCATGGTTATCTCTAAAGAAACACGTGCAGTCATCATTGCACTGCACAAAAATGGCCTAACTGGGAAGAGTATTGCAGCTAGAAAGATTGCACCAGTCAACAATCTATCGCATCATCAAGAACTTCAAGGAGAGAGGTTCCATTGGTGCCAAAAAGGCTCCAGGGCGCCCAAGAAAGACCAGCAAGCGGCAGGACCGTCTCTTAAAAGTGTTTCAGCTGCGGGATGGGGCTACCAGCAGTGCAGAGCTTGCTGAGGAATGGCATCAGGCAGGTGTGAGTGCATCTGCACGCACTGTGAGGCGGAGACTCTTGGAGCAAGGCCTGGTCTCAAGGAGGGCAGCAAAGAAGCCACTTCTCTCCAGAAAAAACATCAGGGACAGACTGATATTCTGCAAAAGGTACAGGGAGTGGACTGCTGAGGACTGGGGTAAAGTCATTTTCTCTGATGAATCCCCTTTTCGATTGTTTGGAACATCTGGAAAACAGCTTATTCGGAGAAGAAGAGGTGAGCACTACCACCAGTCTTGTCTCATGCCAACTGTAAAGCATCCTGAAACCATTCATGTGTGGGGTTGCTTCTCAGCCAAGGGAATCGTCTCTCTCACAGTCTTGCCTAAAAACACAGCCATGAATAAAGAATGGTACCAGAATGTCCTCCAAGAGCAACTTCTCCCAACCGTCCAAGAGCAGTTTGGCGCTCAACAATGCCTTTTCCAGCATGATGGAGCACCTTGCCATAAAGCAAAGGTGATAACTAAATGGCTCAGGGAACAAAACATAGAGATTTTGGGTCCATGGCCTGGAAACTCCCCAGATCTTAATCCCATTGAGAACTTGTGGTCAATCATCAAGAGACGGGTGGACAAACAAAAACCAACAAATTCAGACAAAATTAAAGCATTGATTCTGCAAGAATGGACTGCTATCAGTCAGGATTTGGTCCAGAAGTTGATTGAGAGCATGCCAGGGAGAATTGCAGAGGTCCTGAAGAAGAAGGGTCAACACTGCAAATATTGACTTGCTGCATTAACTCATTCTAACTGTCAATATAAGCTTCTGTTACTCATAATATGAATGCAATTATATTTCTGTATGTGATAAAAACATCTGACAAACACACATAAAAACCAGAGGGCAGCAGATCATGTGAAAATATAATATTTGTGTCATTTTCAAAACTTTTGGCCATGACTGTAGTAGTGTGGCTGTAGCCATTTTGTGTGTCAGACACTGTGTGCTGTGATGCTGTGAGGAAGTGCCATAGCAGCAGCAGGGGAGAGAAGCTGTGTTACAGCGCCCTGCATTACTATCAGTAAGAGGACAGGACTACATCAGACTGAGCAGAACTACAACCCTAGCAGCCTGCACCTACCTCTACAAGTTACCTGAACTTCTGCAGTTTACCAGAAGCTGGACCTGCAGACATTTAAGACTCTCTGCTAATTCATGGGGAGATTTCAGTCAGCTACAAGATGCTTTGCCATAGCTAACCTACAGGACAAGTGAACCAGCACATGCCTGTTCCAATAAAGCAGTGAGTAGTTCAACCGATCCTGGCCTGGACATTGCCTTCCTTACAGCTATTCCCTGGCCTCCAGCTCCTAGTTGGAGAGGAGTACTGACACCCACTCACCATCTCAGCCCAGGGACCTGCAGGTGTCTCTTTACTCCAACTTGTGTCACTTCTAACTGACTCTCCCTATTACCCTGTGCACCTCTACTGGGAGTTCTGGTGCCTATGAGGTCACCGTGACAGTCCAGCTTCCTGCACGGTTCTCCCAGGGTGGTCGCACATGTAAACAGCACCACACTAGTGATGAGCGAACTGGTTCCTAAAAAGCTGGGTTAGTTATGAATTTTAAAAAATTTTGGAGTTCACAACCTTCAAATCATTATTATACTCTGCTGTCTTTTCAAACCCCAGAGTATAATAACCGGAGGCCCAGGGGAGTTTTTGCCTTCCCTCATCTCTGCCAAAAGTGTTTTCTGGCCGGGTGACCACTGAGGCTTGAAGCAACATCTGACATTCTCTGCTAGAGGCATTTTCTGGTCTCTTTCAGCCAACTGGGCCTGGTCAGTAGCTCCAGGTGACCACTCAGTCAAAGTGAAACTGGTGGACAAACCTTATGAATATTTTCAAAATGGATCTTGCGAGGTTTACCCATCTCTACATCACACCATTCCTTGAGTTGTGGTGGAATTTCTCCACTACAGCTCCATTAACGTGAAGACATTTTTTTCTTATCTTGTCACTTAAAAGTCACTAAATCAAAGGGGTTTTCTAGACTAAAAATATTGAAGATAGATCATCAATATCAGATTGGTGGGAGTCTGATACCCTGCACCTCCACCAATTAGTTCTTATCAGCAGCCAATACACAGAGAATGGAGCAGGAAACAGACAACTCTTTGCAGTGGCCAAACTGAGTCACTGCAGCATAGCTCCTATAAAAGTGAATAGGAGCTGATCTGCAATAACCTGGTGTTGCCATGACACAGAGAACAGAGCTGTTTGCCTCCTGCTACATTCTCTGTGTATTGGGTACTAAGAACAGCTGATCAGTGGGAGTGTCAGTTGTCAGACCTTCACTGATTTTATATTGAACCTATATTTAGAATAGAGCATCAATATTTTTAGCCCCTTTAGATATTTTTCAATCTGCTGTTTTAAAATGCACCAAAACTTGTAACATGTAATTTCATTGTAATGTTTTCTGCAGTTTGACAGAATTGTCAAACTTGACAGATCTTAGTGTGAAAACTTTATATGGTGTCAGTAAAGTTATAGCCTTTGGAAATAGTCAGTGACGATGGAAGAAAAATCTGTTAACATAGCGTATTCACAGAACTTTGTACTCAATGACCTAAGACTAACATCCTCTATTATCAGAACCTCCCACTCCTGTATACAAGACTTCTCCCGAGTTGCACCACTTCTCTGGAATGCTCTATCCCGGACTATCAGATTAACTCCCAATTTCCACAGCTTCAAGCGTAAACTAAAGACATATCTTTTCAGACAGGCCTATCACAGCTCCTAATGTAAACCCTTCCGTAGTTAGATTCCCTAAAACATACCATCTGTTAATGCTCCCACATTACCTCACAGGATATAATGCCATATCAGACTAACTTTATATGTCCAGGCACAATCTGCACGTTAAAGGACATGACTGGTGACGGCTCATACAGCTTTATATATGTGTAATGACAGTAACCTCTATTGCAAAATTATATGACCATTGTATAAGCAATGCTACCTCCGATGCCGCCCTCTACCTCTTGTGTCACCCCCTCTATCTCATAGATTGTAAGCTCTTGTGAGCAGGGCCCTCTGTCCCATTGTGTGAATTGACTATTTCTTTTGTAACGTATTTTTTTTGTCTGTACTTGAACCCTACAAATTGTACAGTGCTGCAGAATATGTTGGCGCTATATAAATAAAATGTATTATTATTATTTGCTGACTTTACAATTGGAGAATGTTAACAGAGGGTCATCACAGGGATCAATGATCATGGTGGAAATACTAAAATACTCCTTTTTATGTTATGTGCTTTGACAGTAGTACATATTTCACAGCTTATAGCTTGGAGAGCCTCAGGCTGGTGTCACACTACTGTTTTTATATCTGTTGTTCTGATACATTAGAGGATGAGAACAACAGACATTAAAACTGCAGGATTGACAGATACAAACAAGACACTTTCCGTCTATATCCTTTATAACTAAGTACAATGTTAGCATAAAAATGGAAGCATCTTTTCCAAACATAAAAGCATTTTTTTCTAGTCAAAAACAAAACAGATCAGAAAAACGGACAAAAAAAATTAGTAGCATGAGACTAACTGCAGAATGTATAAGTACAAACAGCAGTTTCATACAGTTGGGGGTTAATGTACCTCTATGGCAGATCTATTATGGCTCAACAAAATGGAGCTGTAACACAACTGTACCCTAATAGTATGAAGTTTTGGGCGATACAGTATGTACCACACCCTCGTCACATTACCAGTTCACTATATAAATTATGTTTAATCCCTATCAGACACTTACTCTATAAATCCCCACTACTTACCAGAAACTTAATGTATCTCTTATCCTGTGTATAGAGGATGAGTTTTAATCATTACAAAATTCCTTTAGGCTAAGACCCCTCATAGAGAAATGCAGCAAAAAAACCCATCAAGTTTTCTTTCCGCAGCGTTTTCCATTACGTTTTCGCAGAGTTTTCCTCTGCGGACTTTCTGCCCCTATTATACAGAAACCGCCAGCGTTTCTGCAGGTATAATATTCAAAAATGCAGACATTTTTGAAAACACAGCTTTTCCGCTACAGATTTTTTTCCACAATGTGTGGATGGGATTAGCCAGAATCCCATCCACTTTGCAGATACTATAAAACGCTGCATTTTTTGCCACATGGGAATTCAGCCTTAAAGAAGCTACAAATAACATTATCTATTAAACACAAATTGCAGAAGTGCATTTTAATTGATAGAAATGCAAATTAAATATCTTTTGTGGATTGATAGATTTATTGAAAAGGGGGTTACACATCTACAAGCTGCACAGTTTCTAGAAAATAACAAAAAGTCGACAAAGACTGCTAAGAAATGAGAAATGTGATGGTATAAGCCAGGGGTCGGCAACCACCGGCACGCGAGGCTTATTTCCCTGGCACGGCAGCGGAGTCCTCACCCAGCAGCTTCGATCGGACCAAACATGGCCGAAACGAAACTGCTATTATTATACTGTGGGGTCTCTTCAGACCCCGAGTATAATAAGTGGAGACTCAGGAGAAGTAATGAAACATAAAAAACAATGATACTCACGTTGCTCCCTGCGCTACGCGGCGGCTGTGCGATCTGCAGGCGCTTCTGACAGCTGACAGGGCCTCAGGGGTCACGTTTGACATCATTATGCATAATGACGCGACGTGACCCCAGAGACCCAATCAGCGATCGCTGACGTCAGGCAGAAGCGCAGAAGAGAACAAAGCGGCTGCGTAGAGCAGAAAAAGGTGAGTAGCATTGTTTTTTTATGTTTGTCACCTCTCTTGGTCCTGCATTTATTATACTCGGGGGTCTGAAGAGAGCTATGGGACCTAATACCGTGTGCAGGGACCGCTATGGGACCTAATACCGTGTGCAGGGACCGCTATGGAACATAATACCGTGTGCAGGGACCGCTATGGGACCTAATACCGTGTGCAGGGACCACTATATGACATAATACCATGTGCTGGGGCCACTATATGACATAATACCATGTGCTGAGGTCACTATATGACATAATACCATGTGCTGCGGCCACTATATGACATAATACCGTGTGCTGGGGCCACTATATGACATAATACCGTGTGCTGGGGCCACTATATGACATAATACCATGTGCTGGGGCCACTATATGACATAATACGGTGTGCAGAGGCTGTTATGGGATATAATACCTGGTGCAGGGGCTGCTATGGGACAATACGGTGTGCAGGGGCCGCTATGGGACATAATATGGTGTGCAGGGGCCGCTATGGGACATAATACCGTGTGCAGGGGCCGCTATGGGACATAATACCGTGTGCAGGGGCCGCTATGGGACATAATACCGTGTGCAGGGGCCACTATGGGACATTATTCTGTTTAACGGTGTGTTTTCTGCATTAAGGATGTGTTTTTGCACAGAAAACACAGGCATTTTTTTTTTTTAGCAAAAATGCACCATGTGAACGCAGTTTTACATTGAAGTAAAAGTTCCAGTGGCCTAAGACTATATCTGAATCCAGATTCATAATGTGTTACCACCATAAGGATGCTGCCATACGGTGCTCCTGGACACTTACATTTACCACTATTTGGGGGCTGCACATGGACTTTCATTGCTTCTAATCAGAAAGTACAGGAGCGTCCCAGGAAATAGCAGTAAACGCATGAGTCCTAAAGCATCTGGTGGCAGCACTTCTGTGATATGGTTTGTGGTATATGACTTTAGTTTAGGGGTCGTCAGACTTACAATTATTGACTGGCACTCCGAGTACCTCATCTTTGATTTTTTTATTAAAATCGGCACGCCGAACAAAAAAAGGTTGCCTACCCCTGGTATAAGCTATATCGCACTGTATATTTAATAATTATTAGTATCAATAAAATAGGGCATCTTCTGTCACAGACATTAAGGCCCCAAGCGCATGACCAATCCAATCTATTCTGTTCCAATGACACGAAGCAGGATAGGACCTGCTCTATAATCATCCATGTCATTGGAACAGAATGAATCAGTAGCCCCCATAGACGTGATTGCTTCATGGAATGCACTCAGATGTCACTCGAGTGCATTTGAGTGTATTCCACTTCAAACTTGGACCCACATCGGAAGCACACTCGGTTATGTACATGGGGCCTTATAGGTGTTGCTTGGAAAGGTTAAGAGTTAAAGGGATTCTATCATTAAAAAAAAACGTTTTTAAACTAAAAGCACATAGGAATAGCCTTTAGAATGGCTATTCATATCTTACCGTTATTTTGCAGTTCCGCGCCGCTGTTTTCAAATTATTAATCTTTTCTTCTTTATGCTAATTATACTCAGAAAGCACAGGGGGCATTCCCCCTGTGCTCAGAGCACAGTGTCGTCATCGAATCCAGCCCTGCCTCTGTCTTGTCTTCCTGACGCGTCCTGTGTGTTTCCCTTTCTCTAAGGCCATTTTGTGGTGGTCTCTTGTGTAGATCTATGGAGTACTGAGCTACTGAGCATGCTCAGTACTCCATAGAACTACACGAGCGTACTGCGCAGACACAGTACACTCGTGTAAGAAACCAAAGCAAAATCGCCGACGGAGCATGCGCAGTAGCTCAGTACTCCATAGATCTACACAAGAGACCACCGCAAAATGGCTGAAGAGGAGGGGAAACACACAGGACGCGTCAGTGCTGAGCGTTAACTATATGCTCAGCAGGATGTAATAGTTCGGTGCAGAGGAGGAAGCAGTTAAACTGTATTAAATTTATCAAATTGTCTAATGCTCTTTGTATTTTTCTGCAATGTGTGGATGGGATTCACTATAATCCCATCCACTTTTCAGGGACTGTAAAACACTGTGGTTTTTGCTGTGGCATTTCCGCCAGTGCCAAACTGCGGTGTTTACACCACATGTGGCCCCAGCCTAAAGGAGCTAAAATGCTGCATTTTACAATACCAGCAAAGTCAATGAGATTTTGCTTACTCTCATCCACATATTGCAGAAAAGCTGAAATTTAAAAAATGCAGCATATTAATTTTATCTGCGGAATTGCAAGCGTTTGCCCTATAGATTTCATAGGGTAAGGAACAATGCAAAGAAAAACACAGCATAAACTGAAAAATACTGCAGGAAAATACACAACATTTTACAGCCATGTGGATGTGATTTTAACAAATCTAGATAAAACAGAGATTATCCATGTGGTAAATTGAAAGTCTGTAGCATGTCAGTATCTACTTTGGATTTTTACAGCGAATTTCACTTCATTCAATGTTATACAGAATTGGAAAAAAATATATACTACTGCATTTTGGGCAGAAAACTTTGGCCCTGTGTGCTGCAAACCTAAGGGTACATTCAGACATGGGAGAATGGTTGCAACTGTCCCATTTATCTGAATGGTGGCTGAAATCTGTGTGCTTGCTGTTGAAACCAACCCATGCAGCATCTCAGAGTGCTACTGCTTTGTGTTTGTCTCTTGTGCCTCTGGGTTGTGTGGGTACGTCCTGTCCTCTGTGTTCTATGTTATATGTCACTGTTTTGCAGCTTTCCTGTTGTTCCCCCCCGTGTTTCAAACACTTTCCCATGGTTCAGCCCTGGCCAATCACAGTCCACTGGGCGGGGTTGTAGGAGCTCTAGGTCTCCAGGGTGTCCGTTGAGATCTCAGTTCAGTAGTAGCAGTGATCCTGTGCATTCTGTGCTGTACTGTACAGAGAGAACACCAGCACTGGATCTCAACAGTCAGCTATACAGCCTCTAGGAAGATTATTACCTGCCTGTGAAAGATCCTCAGTGCGCCAACACCGCGTTGGCCCACACCTGAGTCTTCTTTCATAAAAAACCACACTCACCGCCAGTGAGTGCTGGGTTCACAAGATAAATACAAGACAAGCTTTCTAAATTTTATATATTTATTAACTCCTAAATGGGTCGGTATTAACATCTAGCACATGCAGTTCAGAACAGATATGCAGATGCAAGCATTAACAGTTACTAGTTACAATATACAGTACTTAAAATAAAAGGGAATAAAGGTGAAATAATTACTTTACCACGCATCTCCTTGATGTGGTTCTATAGTCCAACACTCATACATGCTCTGGCATGTGTGAATAACCCAGTGGAGGCTCTTAGCATGTGGCATCAACACAACAATCCAGCCTGCATGCTCCTCACAGTATTCCAATAGTCTCTCACAGTGGAAGTCTGTCTGTAATCTCCTGTAGTCTGTCTGTAAAAAACTCCCCCACTGGCCTCTTACCTCATCTTTTATACCCTTGATGACACCACCCAGAATGAGGTCATCAACAACAGCAAGTCTGATTGATTAACGCACTCAAGTCACGATTCTTTGTATGGAGATGAGACCAAGTGAAATGATACAATGTTATCAACCATGTCTGATCTACCAGCTCAGGCTGACCAATGCATGTTTGTTTGATCACTCAGGGCGGTGTAGGAATTCAATGGAGCCCTGCTGGGATGGACACAAAGCCCTATTGTTCCAGTCCGGCCACTATTGGCAATATACTTATGAGTAGGCTGTGCACATTATGAATGAATGGAAGAAAGCGGTAGATACGATACCCAGAGATCAAAATACATCTCTGAGTTATAGCCATATTTAAGTGGAATCATCACACTGCCCCAGGCTCATCTAGAGACAGCCCTGAGAAGGGAGTTCAGCTGTCTGGATATTTGGACAATGTGCCAGGAGGAGCAGTGGAGAACACTGACAGGAGGAGTTCACTTGGGACTAAGCAAAGGTAACCAGATCCCTGTCAGGACTCCCTACACCACTATCCTCAGCATCCTTAGGTGAGGGTGGCACGAGAGAGGGAGTAGTTGGAGAAGTCTGCCATAGAGCCTGTATAATCCCTGGGCACCCTCCTATAACCAATGCTGGGGGATTGGACATTGTACTACTACTACCCCATTTGGAAGCTGCTGTTGTACCTTTTCCAGTTGCTGCAATAAAGCTGTTCCCTGTTCAATTGCAACCACTAGCTTCCAGAGTCGTGCCTGCTATAACATCATGGCCCTTCGGAACACCATCACACCAGCTCAGAGAGGAGAGGTCCCTTCTCCAACTGGAAGCGCCCCGAGGAAACTACTACCACCACCATCAGGTAGTGCTGCAGGACCTCCCCAGTGGTGTCCAGCCCAGGAGTGGGGCTGGGGGCTTGGTTGAGTGTGCTCGGCCTAGCAGGTGGCACATCATCTGCCACCACTCCAGTTCCCTCCATCTGGGTTGCGGCACCCATATAAATGTATGGAAAAGATTGCTGTTGCATGTCAATAAACTGGGAGAAAAACAAAACCATTTTTTTCTAATCTCATACAAGCTCTATTGTGACTACCTTATAATAGTTTGTTGATATGTTGTCAGACTGAGGTATCCTCTCAACTACTGTATAGCATATAATCTTTTGTTATAAAGATTACACATCCCCAATGAGTAAGACTAAAGAAATGCAGATGGATCCTTCAGGATTTCCAGATGCTCGGGAAACAGGTACAAAATACTAAGAACTGAATCTCCTTGTTCGAAGATACTACCACCACCCTCCCTGACCAAATGGCAGCCCTAAAAAAGCTGAAAAATGGCAACAAAATTTGATGACTTGGAAAACCAGTCATTCCTGAACAATGTTTTGATTATCCGCCTGGGACCTTCATTGAGTAATGATCTGTGCAACAATTTCAAATTCACCTCTCTCTTCTGCCTACCTCACAGGGTGTTGCCCCATAACCACAGCCTGAACTCTCACCAGCTACTGAATAAGAAGGGATGTGAGATTTACTTTGAGAGTGCTAATATTTCCTTTTCCCTGACTTCTCAGTTGTATTGCAGTAAAGAAAGATTTGTGTGATCTTAAATGCCTCTACTCCAAGGCATATCCTGCCTGACCACAAGTGGTTGATGGGGAGAGGGCAATCGTCTTTGCTTACCTAAAAGAAGTCAACAAATGGATCTCCAGAAGATCTAGAGATTCTCTTCTCAAAGTGGATGCTGTTGATGTTCTCTTTTCTTTTGGCACCTCCAGAGCCATTGCCTACATATGGCAGTATGCTATTTTCTGTTCTCCACCACCCTAAGATTCAGGGGTACTTGGCCCTTTCCAGTCTTTCTCTATACAACCTGCTAGGCCAACTATGTACTTTAAGCTCATGTCCCACTTCAGATTTTGTCCTAAACGCTGAGTATTTGTTTGGATAACATCTGGGAATATCTGTCTTGTGCTCTATTTTAGAGCAACCACCATTATTTTCTGGAGATTGAATTGTCTGAGTGTAGGTAACCAAACATACAATAAACAATCATGCCAGTGAGACTCTCCCCATTATGGGCAGTGAGAAGGTGAAATGTACCTGAACTCAACTTGCTTGGATGTATGATAGATGTGCTGAGTGCTCATGAGTATTACTCCTGAATGACATAATATGCTCTAAAATGGTGTATTACTTATTCTTAGAAGGCTGCTAATTGTGCACAGATATGGCTGTTGATACCTCTTAAAATGTTGCATGTATGTCTCTCAAACAACTGATAGATGAATACTGATTTATATATTGCACCAATGCTACCTAATATCAATTTATTAAATGGGTCGGCTACACTATATTTGTTACTATAGATAACATAAACAGAATTTCAGGTTTTTGGCACCTAATTTGTGAATGCCCCTACATTAAATGGTCACTAAGTTTACATAATTCAATAGTATAAACTATTATTTGCAAACTTGTAATTTATCAGATCAAAATGATTCTTTCTGCTCTTATCAAGTTGTTTTTGGCTAATCACATCCACACATTGCAGAAAAAAAAATCTGCATCAGAAAATCTGCGTTTTCCTTGAGAGCGAGAACAGCAGAAACATAGGTCTAGTGTGATGCTTGAGCTAAATAGGCACATCAGCACAGGGCATTACTTCACTTTATATGTCCTGCATAGTCCTGGTGCGAGTGAGAGAGAGAGAGACAGTTAAGGAGCAGATTCTCCTCTACTTACTGTGAGTAAGAATGAGCAATCTGATTCTTTTAAAATTGATTCGACCCGAAATTACCAAAAGTTTCAGGTTCACCAGAAGAAGAAACTTTCGGGGTTCATCACCCACAAATTACTATTATACTCTTAGGTCTCCAAAGACCCCAGAGTATAATAAAGGGAGACTCAGGGGAGGTGAGGGAAAATAACAAACATACTCACCTTTTCACCTTTCCTGGGTATTCAGTGGTCTCTTGGTGTCCTTTTCTGGCCTCCAGTGATGTCACACACCCCAGAGTCACCACAGAGGTCTGAGATTGAGCCTCAGCAGTTATGTCGGTCACATTGACATTATGGTGCTGGGTCTTAACATTGTGACGTCGACGTGCCCCATGTGACAAGTGAGGTCTAAACACAGACATCTGCAGTGACCCTCGGTTGCATGACATCACTGGAGGCCTGAAGAGGGATCCCAGGGAATCAACGAATGCCATAAGAATGCACAAGAGAGGTGAGTCAAGGTGAGTATAAGCGTTTGTTGTTTTTTATAAGCTCCCCCTGGGCCTCCACTTATTACACAGTGGCTCAGTGTCTAGCACTTAAGTCCTAGGTTCGAATCCTGCCAAGGACAACATTTGCAAGGCCTGGGTTTCGTCTGGGTACTCTGGTTTTCTCCAAAGACACACTTATAGGGAATTTAGATTGCACACCCTACTTGGAATAGTGAGGACAATACCTCCGTAAAGTGCTGTGGAATATGATGATGCTATATAAGTAAGCTCAGAGAAGACCCCAGAGTATAATAATAGTACTTCTGGTTCTATCCAAAAGAAACCAGAGGGCTGAACCTCATGAATATGAATCTTGTGAGGTTCACCCATCTCTATCTGTGAGTAGTGAATAGTCTTTACCCACCAGCTTAAGTAGCCATGCAAACTACAGATACAGCTGAATGAGGACATAAGTACTAAAAATGCAAAATATAAGTCATATAATATCCAGAAATAGTTTAAGAAGTCCTGTGGACCTTGTTGTTCCTTACCTCTCACATTATGCCCAGTAACTACTGTGAATAATGTCAAGCCATTTCCGGGTTTGACATACAAATACTGACCAGATTACCGCTCTATGAGTGTAACCTGATATGTGGCACTTTTCAAGCTAGTTTGGATTCATAAAATGCTCCTCTGATCTGGCTAAACAAGGTCAGAGCATTAAGCAGGAGGGGGGTCTTGTCATGGGGACATAAAAATAAAGCAACTGTAGGCTTTGTATCTTCAATCAGTGAAAAATCCACAAGGAAGGAAGCCATTAAACACTGTTTTGACAAGTTCAATGTACAATAAATGTTCTTTTATATTTGACTTCCCACTAAAATAAAATTGAAATCAGTTTTCTGACAATACAGCAATTTTGGAGACAGAAATACTTGTAGCTTTGTCGGAATAATTGAAATGAAATAGGATATTCCTGTAATTAAGGTAAGTCTTATATCAGCTAATTAAAACTATAAAAATAGGCAAGTAAAGATGTAATGGAAATACTCTACAGATACCTCAATGCAATATCAAGGCAAGAAAATGAAGAGTAGGCGGCAAGGCCTATATGAAAACAGAATGAGCGTCAGATAAAAAGTGTTCTGTAAAATGTGCTCTCACCATCAAGGACATGTTTATGTAATGCATTTTTCTCCTTCAATGCTTTTTCTAGGACTTAAAGGAAACCTTTCTTCACCTCTACCATTTCCATCTCTTTGCATCCTTCAATAGGTGACACTCCACTAATTCCGGGGCAGTTGGAATTTTTTTTGTTCCTGAGCAATCAGTGCTGTTAGTTTCAGCACACAATATGCTAATTAAGTTCTCTACTGTCAGTACTGTCAAGTGGGTGGACTTTGGTTGGAGCAGACAGACTGGAACCACCCACCAGACAGTAGACAGCATAAATGTGCTAAAACTAACAGAAATGATTGCTCGCCCATAGTGGGGGCTAGAGAACAAAATCCAACTGCGTTAGAATCAGTGGAAAGGCTCCTATTGAAGAATGCAAAGAACTAGAGTTGGTGGAGGTGGTGAAAGTTCCACTTGATGACCTATCTTAGGACCAATTAGCTATTAGAAGTGGCAGTAACTCTCGGGCTTCACAGGCCATGTGATGTCACACTCATCAGTAACATTGGCTGTTTGCAGCTCTGACCCATTCCCATATACAGAGAGAAAAATGTACTTGCTTATCGATGAAAGGATTATATAAATATAAATGACCTCATTCCAAATGCCTCTTTTCATATCAGTGGGAAGGTTGTAGACACACTGTAGTAAAGTCCCTGGGGTGAACATGATATATAATATAAATATATAATAGCCGCCTCACATGGGATGACTAAAAAGACGTTTATGGCATTTGTTGCGGAGAACAACACTAACACGTCTATTTAAGAAATATGTGAAGTCCGGATCCCTCATTGGGGACTCATTAGATTGCATTTCTTCTCAGCCAGCTTCAGGAAAGATTCTGCACCGTAAAATTGGATGAAATAACACAAATTCATGCCCTTCTATTTAAATGAAGTCAGCAAAAGATGTTGTGCGCGGCCTGCAGTAACTAATATTTCTCTCTGGTTGGACGTGTTTTACATTGCACTGTCAACAGTCTGTCACACAAATAAATAGGAATAGATTCAGATCTTGTACCCAAATAGTATTACAGGAGCATTGTGCAGTGCATACCAATTACATCAGGCAAGATCACTGTGTATCCTCAGTCCTGTAGCAGGAATATAATGATGTCTGCATGGACCATACATTAGATATCATCTATACCTGCAGATAAGTTAGTCAAGAATTAAACAAGCATTAAACCTATATAGGGATGATAGCAAAGAACAGCACAGATAAACTTTACTTTCCCAAGCTGCTTGTCTGTCTGTAGGATTTATCTGTATGTTCTACTGATAAATAATCATGCAGAAATCCTGAAGAGAACACAGGGTTAATTTCCTGCTGGTATCTTCCATCTTCAGCTGGCAGATGGATGATGGAGGAGCTAAACCAAGGAGGTGGTATTTAATCTTATTTGTCTCCAATTGCAGACAGAGCACTGGAGGGACATGTTCTGCTACAACCAGTCGTCTCAAGTCCGGATGCAGCGTTGTGAGAGGGGGAATGGCTGATCGTGTATTTCTCAGTTCAGATTGTAATATGAGACAGAATAAAGTCAAATCAAATGAGAATACTAAGCGAGGACTTGCTGTATTATTCTATATTTAGAGTAATAAACTGTATCCACAGGCCTCTTTATAGAAGATGTTACCAACTAATTACATGGTAACAATATCCATAGTCATAATAATAATTTTTAATTTGACACTTAAAGCAACCCTGACACATAGAACAGTAGGATTAATACAGCATATCTCCCCTTTACTTAAACGGAAGCTGATCTGCAACAACCTCAAATCTCCCAACTCCCAGGGGACAGGAATAGGGATAAAATTAGATATCAATTTTACATATGGTAAGAAACTCCCATAATCACACCCAGTCCTTTTTGTGCTCCCATGAAGTATGTGTCCTCCTTTATGTAACACAGTGCCACACACAGCCTAATGACTCCTCAGTGTCCCACACAGTATAAGGGCCCCTTAGTGCCCAAACACACTATAATGCCTCCTCTAAGTGCCCGCACACAGTATAATGCCTGCTTAGAGTCCTCCGCAAAGGATGATGATCAGTCAGTGCCAATATACAGTATAATGTCCCCACTCTGAATAATGCTGCTTACTGTCATCACACAGTGTAAAGCAGGGTTCACACTACCGTTGGATTCCGTTATGAAGGTGTCCGTTAAAAAAAAAAAAACGGACAACTATCATAACAGACATTAACGGACACTAACTGATGTTAATGTGTCCGTTTTTTTTAACTGATCCAAATAATGGATCAGTTAAAAAAACGGACACATTTGCATCAGTTAGCATCAGCTAGTGTCCGTTTTTTAACACTGTCCGTTTTTTTTTGTTTTGTTTCTGCTTTCTGAGCATGCGCAGAAAAAGACGGACATAAAATAACAGACAGTAACTGATGGCTATCAGTTACTGTCCGTTATAAGTCTGTTACCCATAGACTTCAATATTAAAAAATTAACGGACACTTGCCGTCCGTCAAGAATCCGTTTTTGTTTTTCCAAACGGACAAAAAAGTCCTGCATGTAGGATTTTTTGTCCGTGGAAAAAAACGGACTTCTGACGGATTGGGTGTAAACGGACACAATATAAAAACCCATTGAAATGAATGGAAATTTTAACGGATTTCTGACGGACGGTTCAGCTAGTGTCCGATGCTAAAATCTCATAACGGACAATAGCAACGGACACTACTGACGGTCACCAACGGTAGTGTGAACGCCCCTTTACACTTTTGATCTCTACATAGTATATTGCACCCCTTTCTTCCTCACATTATATTATCTCTCCTACACAATATAATGTCCCCTTGTGGCCTCAAAAAATATAATGCCCCTTTAGCCCCACACTGTAAAATACACAAAAAAGTAAAACTTGTTCTTCAGAGATGTTTATGGGCCTACTCCAGTTACTACATTCACTGGCAGCACATCACCCTGTGTAATAAGGGCTGTGCTGCCAGCAAACAATGAGAGTACATCCCGGGGAAATAATATCTTAGTGATTGTTCCTCCTGCATATGCTCTGCATCGACTCGTGTGATCAGGCCGGAGCGCTGATCAGCTTGTTTGTCACCCATCAGCACTTGTTCAGAAACAAGGTCTAATACAGCACTAAGCTGTGGATGCTGGAAGATAAGAATAAGATAATGAATGCCGATTATGGAGAGACCAAACATGGAAGGAAATGACATAGTGGATAGTTTGGAGACTGTAAGGGTCTTGCCAAACGTAGCAATACCCTGACACTACTGCAGCGGTCTGGGAGGAAGGACAGAGACAAGTGAGCCCTAATCTCACCCCAGCCACTGTCCCTTCCTATTGTCTCAGTTACCCTAAACGGTAAAAGGACAACTAGAAGACAAGCCCTATACTGGGTAAGTGACACACAGAACAGGACAAGACAAAACAAACGACAAAAGAGAGGTCAGGAAGCCAAGGGGTCGGTAACAAACGAGCAATGCAGTACAAAGTCAAAATCCAAGAGAATAGTCAAAAGGCAAGCCAAAGGGTCAGAGAATCAAGTAACAAAGCAGTAAGGGATATAACAAGGAGAGCAGGTAAAGACAATGCAATAACCGGCGACTTGCTGAGAAAGTGACATCCTGTATATAGAAAGTCTGGGTCCAGCCCCAGACCTGATAGGTAGACAGGATGTCAATCACACAGGCCAGGAAGAGATTAACTCTATGCAGTCCAGAGAGAAATGCTCAGAACACGGGTGTGGCCGGAAATCCATTACATAGTCTAGGACCATGTTCAGACTGAGCAACAAGAAACCTACACAAGGAATCAAAACGAACACGCCTCCTTTGCCACAGCATGCGAGCGGAGGGTGGCGCCGAGACCTGAACAGGCAGAGACGTTACAGTACCCCCCCTTTATGAGGGGCCACCGGACCCTCACCAGATAAACCAGTTTTAGTAGGACCCAGTATTTTCTCTGCCTTTAATTCCAGATCTCCCTGAACAACAACAACAGGCGCTGGAGGACCAGGCAAACAGTTTTTTATTCGCCTGGCGTTTCCAACCTTTATAGCTGAGACCGTCTCCTCACTGACACAATCTAAGGTGTGTAAAACAATACAGTGGGATGAGCACTGATCTCCCCATTTTACCAACTCCCTTTTACCCCAATCAAAAATAGGGTTATGGAGGTTTAACCATGGGAGCCCCAAAATAATATCGGAAGACAGATGCTCTCGTCGAGTCTTGGCGTCCATAGCTCCCAGTTGCATGGGTTCCTCACCAGGAGTCATAGGAGAAATAACAGGTTTTTCAGGAGAGAGAGAGGGAGAGACAGAAAACTTGGAAGAAGCAGACCCTAATCTTTCTTTAACATTTTCACGGATCCTACGGTCAATACGGACAGCCAAAGTCATAGCCTGCTTAAGAGTAGGGGGATCTGGGTGACCAACCCAGACCTCCTTAACACGGTCACATAGGCCTTGTTTAAAGTGGGCCTTTAGAGATGACTCACACCAACCTGCAGTTACACTGCACTTGCGAAATTCTGAGCAGTACTCCTCCGCAGTAGAGCGTTTGCCCTGCCGCATAGTGAGGAGTTGCGATTCTGCAAGTCCAATGTGGTCTGGCTCAGCATATATAGACCCCAGGGACAAGAAAAATTTTTCAAAGTTAATCCACTCCTCCGCCCCTGGAGGGAGTTTAAGGGCCCAAGCTTGTGGATTAATCCGAAAATACAGGCGACAGGACTCCCGGAAAGTCTCAAATTTTTCACGATCCCCTGAAAAACGATCCGGGAGTAACATCTTAACCCTGAAAGGGGCAGAAACAACTGGAGATGCTGCAGCAGCATCAGTAAGGGTCTGCACCTGTTTAGCAAGCTCAGCTACCAGGCTTGCCAAACCTTCCAACTTGGCCGCAAGGACCTGAATAGGATCCATGCTGACACTATGGGAAGCAATGGCAGAATGTATGGGCCGGTTATTCTGTAAGGGTCTTGCCAAACGTAGCAATACCCTGACACTACTGCAGCGGTCTGGGAGGAAGGACAGAGACAAGTGAGCCCTAATCTCACCCCAGCCACAGTCCCTTCCTATTGCCTCAGTTACCCTAAACGGTAAAAGGACAACTAGAAGACAAGTCCTATACTGGGTAAGTGACACACAGAACAGGACAAGACAAAACAAACGACAAAAGAGAGGTCAGGAAGCCAAGGGGTCAGTAACAAACAAGCAATGCAGTACAAAGTCAAAATCCAAGAAAATAGTCAAAAGGCAAGCCAAAGGGTCAGAGAATCAGGTAACAAAGCAGTAAGGGATATAACAAAGAGAGCAGGTAAAGACAATGCAATAACCGGCGACTTGCTGAGAAAGTGACATCCTGTATATAGAAAGTCTGGGTCCAGCCCCAGACCTGATAGGTAGACAGGATGTCAATCACACAGGCCAGGAAGAGATTAACTCTATGCAGTCCAGAGAGAAATGCTCAGAACACGGGTGTGGCCGGAAATCCATTACATAGTTTAGGACCATGTTCAGACTGAGCAACAAGAAACCTACGCAAGGAATCAAAATGAACATGCCTCCTTCGCCACAGCGTGCGAGCGGAGGGTGGCGCCGAGACCTGAACAGGCAGAGACGTTACAGAGACATGACGAAGTGGAACCCCATTTCAAGTTTTAAGAGCCCCATTGTTACCTGTTATGTCCATGATCCAATGGAGTTTATATATACCCAAGGAAAACATCATTAGCCTCCAAACATAGGCAAACATTTCTACTCATTTTCCTGACTCCATAAAATATCATGCATTAATATATATCTACCAAGGCCAGCTTCAGTCCGCATTTTAAAGAGCTTTTAATGCCCTAAAGACTCAGACTCTGTGCTGTTCTAATAAATTGAATTAAAACCACCATAGCACTTGTAGAATAACGTGGCTTGCAAATTTTATGTCTGTTCTATGGACTCTGAAGTGTGGTCATATTATGGCCACCTGAAACCTAGTCTGACTCTCTGATCTTACGGTACATATTGAACTATTATAACATATTAACACATTATAAATACATAATAAATGCATGATTTACATAGTATTGTCCAGCTAAAACATCATCGCTACAGATATTCCATTCATTCCACTTTTGTTGGCAATTACTTTTTTATGCATTTCTTGAATTTTATATTTCTGTTTTTTTCATCAAGTGGAAGAATTTAATTGCTGTATTATATATATTTAACCATCTACAAAAAACTCATCCAACTCCAGTGACTGCTTTTGTTCTCTTCCCTTACAATTTACATAATAGATGGTATTATACATGAATTATATCTGTCACTACTATAATATTAAACTTGTTATAATTCATAGCACAAAAGCATAATTCTAAACAGATTTGAAGGTATACTGTAACAATTTAGTTCTACTGTGCAGAGGATTGTATTCCATCAAAGCAACTGTTGTATATCTGACATGTATGTTTACTGGCCTGTTTACTGAACACCAGGAGAATAGGGCTTTCCAAAAATACAAAGCAAGCATAGTCTCCGGCTTGTGACTGTTACAGTGAGTGTGAATGGATTGACTTTCAGCTCCAATTTCCATCAAGTCCCAGACTGAATGTTTACGCTGCAGGAAGATGTCACTTTCCTGAAGTTGGCTTTCCTTGAAACTATTCTTTTGCTGCAAAACAGCCACTTTTCTCTAAAACGGAATTCTATACTGTACCAGTAACCAAAGAACTGCTCAGGGATCACCCAGGTATTAGTATGGGTTCACATTTTTCATATTGCACAGTAATTAAAGACTGGTAATTACATAGAAGAGGAAACAACTATATTAAAATGGTTTATTTCTATTTGTTTATATAAAGTTTAAAATCTTATTCTTTATCATCTTAAAGTATTTCCATAATTACATAAAAAAAGCATAAAAAACATATGAAAAAGCAGTACTTCAGGCTCCAGAGCAGCTCTTCACGGCTTAAAGGGATTTTCTGGGCTGAAAATATTGATGATCTAACCTAAGGATAGGTCATGAATATAGCATTTTCCTCAACAACTGATATGCAGAGAATAGAGCAGGAAGCAGACAGGGAGCTAAAAACTCGTTTTTTTAAGCCAACTCTGAGGCAGGGTTCACACTACTGTTGGAGTCCGTTATGAAGGTGTCCGTTAAAAAAAAAAAAAAAATGGACACCTATCATAACGGACACTAACTGATGCTAATGTGTCCGTTTTTTTAACTGATCCAATTAATGGTTCAGTTAAAAAAACGGACAAATTAGCATCAATTAGTGTCCGTTAGCATCAGTTAGTGTCCGTTTTTTAACACTGTCCGTGTTTTTTTGGTTTGTTTCTCCTTTCTGAGCATGCGCAGGAAAAAAATTGACATAAAATAACGGACAGTAACTGATGGCTATCAGTTACTGTCCGTTATAAGTCCGTTACCCATAGACTTCAATGTTAAAAAAATAACGGACACTTGCTGTCAGACAAGAATCCATTTTTTTAAAACGGACAAAAAGTCCTGCATGTAGGATTTTTTTGTCCGCGAAAAAAACGGACCTCTGACGGATTTGGTGTAAACGGACACTAACGGACACTATATAAAACCCATTGAAATGAATGGAAGTTTTAATGGATTTCTGACGGGTCAGCTAGTGTTCGATGCTAAAATCTTGTAACGGACAATAGCAACGGACACTACTGACGGTCACCAACAGTAGTGTGAACGCCCCCTTAGTTGGCTTACTTAGACCATTATTTTGCACTAGAAAACAGGCATATGGCAGCAACTAAACTGGAAAATTTTAGAACTAAAAACAAAACTACACCCCCATTGTCTATATACTGTGTCTAGGAAGCTGCAAGCATTAGCTCTTTTTGGTATAAAACAATGATAAATGTGTCTAAACTGTTTTGTGCCAAAAAGAAGGTGCCATTTATGCCAGAACTGTAAAGAAAGAAAATCTAGCCTGGTACATTTTTATGTATTTGTAGTAATTTATTTCCAAACAATTTACAATCAAAAGATTTCTTTTCTTTTTACAAACATAGGTAAAATATTACATATAGCTACTTGAGATGTAGCCTGGATGTACCACATTAAGTGCCTGTGAAATCTTGAATTTCAAGCCAAAAAGAACATATACCTATAAATAATTGACCAGCGGTTGGTGTACTGTTTGTGAAAAGTCATTCATTATCATTAAATGGGTTGTCCAGTGGTGAAAATTTTGACAAAGTTTAGACATTTACTGTTTGTTGAAAAGTGACCAGTAAGTAGAGATCAACAGGGACCCTGTAAGCTTCAGGACGGTAGCACCCTACAGAAAAAACGACTCCACCCCAGAAATAGTTTGAATATGCAAAATAGACAATCTTTATTAATAAATCAATTTAAAAACATAAGGACTACGGTGATATAGGCAACATACCCAGGGTTAAAAATAAAGGATCACCTCCAAAAATCAGTATATAATAGCATAAGGTTTACAATAATTAGGGGCAACTGTAAGGGAATTGCCATTTGAGCAATTCCCCAGTAGCTGCTGAAGAACCCTGTGGGGAGGGGCACAACAAGACAGTGAGCCCTAAAGCTGAACCCCCCCCCGCTGTCCCTGGCTAACTTGCCTGATCTGTCCTAGGCGACAGCCAGCAACCGGTCGATCGGTCCCTTCCTAATATAAGTGACAACACAGAACGCAGACAGGACAAACAACAAAAGGGAGGTCAGCTAGCCAAGGGGTCAGTAACAGACAAGCAATGCAGTACAAAATCGAAATCCAAGAGAATAGTCAAAAGTCAAGGCCAGAGGTCAGGAATAGGAATACAGGTAACAAAATAGGAGCTAGCAGGGACAAGTGACAAGACAGAATCAATAGCCAGCGACCATTTGAGGGCTGACAACTTGTTTATAGAAAGTCAGGACCTGCCCCAGACTTGATAGGAGGATAGGCTGTCAAATACACAGGCAAGGCTGAAATTAACTATTAGTGGAGCAGAGGAAAACCAAGGTGAAGGAGACAGGTGTGGCAGAAAATCAATTACATAGTTTAGGACAGTGTTCAGACTGAGCAACAAGAATCCTAAACAAGGAATCAAACTGAGCACGCCTCCTGACCACCACGTGCAGGCAGAGGGTGATGCAGAGACCCAAACAGGCAGAGACGTTACAGCAATAAAGTCCCACATTTATGTGCACAATGGCATATTATTATATAACCCACATACAATAATATAAGAAGAGAATTGAGGACCACAAAAAGGTAAATTTACCAGATCACATCAAAACAGCCTGGGATAACAACAGCCCCATCTGCGTAGCATTCTTTTGTTTGTTTGTTTGTTTGTTTGAGTTGGAAGGGACCTCAAGGGCCATCAAGTCCAACCCCTGCAAAAGCAGGAATTCCTAAATCATCCCAGCTATATACCTATCCAGTTTCCGCTTGAAGATTTCAATTGATGAAGAACTCACCACCTCCCGTGGCAGCCTATTCCACTCCCTCACTACCCTTACTGTTAGAAAGTTTTTCCTAATGTCTAATCTGAATCTCCTTCCCCTTAGTTTCATCCCATTACTTCTCGTGCTTCCTTCTGCTAATGAGAATAGGGTAGATCCCTCTGCACTGTGACAACCTTTCAGATATTTAAATACCGCTATTAAGTCTCCCCTTAGCCTTCTCTTCTGCAAACTAAGCAGTCCCAATTCTTTTAGCCTTTCCTCGTAGGACATGGTTTGTAGACCTTCCACCATTTTGGTTGCTCTTCTCTGGGCCTACTCCAATAAATCGATGTCTTTCTTAAACTGGGGCGCCCAGAACTGTACACAGTATTCCAGGTGGGGTCTGACCAGGGCAGAATACAGCGGAATAATTACCTCTCTTGATCTAGCTTCAATGCTCGTCTTGATACATCCTAGAATTTTATTAGCCTTTTTAGCCACCGCACCGCACCGTTGACTCATGTTGAATTTGTGATCTACTATTATGCCCAGATCCTTTTCCCCTGTACTCTCACTTAGTTCTATTCCTCCCATACTATATATGCTTCTTGCATTTCTGTTACCCAGATGTAGGACTTTGCATTTGTCCCTGTTGAATACCATTTTGTTCACCTCAGCCCATTGTTCCAGTGTGTCTAAGTCCTTTTGGATGCACTCTCTCTCCTCTCTAGTGTTGGCTATTCCTCCTATCTTTGTATCATCTGCAAATTTTATTAGTTCCCCATTAATCCCATCATCCAGATCATTTATAAAAATATTAAAAAGTACTGGGCCCAGGACAGAGCCCTGTGGCACCCCGCTTTTTACTTTCTTCCAGTTTGATGTATAGCCATTTAGAATTACTCGTTGTGCCCGATCATTAAGCCAGTTGTGAACCCACCTCACTGATATTTTATCAAAGCCATACTTGATCATTTTTTCAATAAGAATGTTATGTGATACTTTATCAAAGGCCTTACTAAAGTCAAGATATACTATGTCCACTGCATTCCCCTGGTCCAACCATTCAGTGATTTTATTGTAGAAGGAAATCAGGTTAGTCTGACAAGATTTATTAGGCATAAAGCCATGCTGGCTCTGATTAATTAAAGCCTTCCCATCCAGGTGCCTAATTAAATGTTCTTTAACGATTTGTTCAAAGATTTTTCCTACTATCGAGGTCAGACTTACCGGCCTATAATTTCCTGGGTCGTCCCTATTCCCCTTTTTGTAGATGGGGACCACATTTGCCCTTTTCCAATCTAGAGGGACCACTCCTGTTTCCCATGACTTATTAAAGATTATTGCAAGGGGTTCTGTTATTTCCTCTGCTAATTCTTTTAAAACTCTAGGGTGTAAATCATCCGGTCCTGGGGACTTGGTTTCCTTAATCTTAGCTAAATGTTCTTGTGAACCGAGAGCAAGGCAGGTGGTTTGGACTCCGCAACCAGAAATGAACGCACACGCGGTAGTTCAAGAAAAAAATATATATTTACTATAAGTTAATAAAGGCTAGTTAAAGGTAAAATGACAGGGCTAAAGACAAGCAAAATATACAATATAGCATGAACAATTTCAAGGCAAATTCTGCAATGGTTTCTACTTTTACTCTGTCCACTTCTGCAGTATGGACACTGAATGAACAATATACTCAAAACTATCCCTAACTGACCCTGACTTCACATTTGGGTGCACCCCCTTTTCCCCAGTGGTCCAGGTGGACCGCTTACAGTCCGTAGAAGCGCGCGGTGGGGCCCAAAGTCGGTCCTTTCTTTTATAGTGAAGCGTCCTCTCCTCACGGTTATCAGGATCTTGGGAGAAATGAAGTCCTCTTTAACAGACAGGGAAACCAACTGAATGCAATGTAATCCAACAGCAGATTCCACTCAGCACACTGACAGTCCTGCCGAATCCATACACTGAGCTGGGATGTAAGCCGGGATTTAGCAGGTGCCGTCCAGTACATCAACAGCACTGCGAGTCTCAATCTGTGGTATCCATATACACAGTCACAATGTCAGTCTCACTGATCAGCCACTGAGCACAGTTCCTTTCACGTGGACTCACTAGTCCTGTTGTCTCTTTACACTCTGTTTGTCTCAGGACCAAGATACAGCTTAGCTGTACAGAAAAATCTCCACACCAGTTCAATACAACACTTGCCAAGATGGCTGCTGCTCTCTGTCTCGTCACTTCCTGCTTCTCTGCTCACACTCTGTCTGCAGAACAGGCAGGCTGACATAAAAGGGGGGGGGTCTCACTCCAGCATCATGTCACAATTACAATGGCTGCTGTCTTAAAGGAACAGAATCACAGAAATACATTCAACATTAACAGTTTATACAGACAAATGAAGCTTAAGACAACATTGGCTGTCTCTTACATATTCCCCCCCACTTTAAGAGTGGCAGTCCCTGCCTATGACTGTATATCCAGAGGGTTGTACTTTTATGCACAGGGTGGTAGTATACCGATGTATGGCAGGCCAAACAAACTCATCCTGCGCATACCGAACAGGGGGAATACCAGCATTTGGCCTAGTGGTCCGTCTGAGGACCGGTGGTATATTATGGGGTGCTGCAGCTATGGGCTGAGAAGGACCAGCGGATTCCGCACCATAGGGGGCACAGGCCGGAGATACAGTAGTCACAGGTGGAACATCCCCAGGAGCAGGGATCGGCCAACAATCATCCTCCTCGTCGGAGGCCCATTCCGCACCTCCATTCTCTGACTGTGGGAGCTCATTCACATTGGCAGGCCCATCGTGATTTGTCCCTTCAGAATGACACAGGCGCAACATATTTCGGTGAAGTACTCGAACACAATCAGTTCCTTCTTTCTGGACCTGGTACACTGGCCCATTCGCATACTTGCGGCCAACAACACGATACGGCAAAGCCTCCCATCTGCTTTCCAATTTCCCTTGGGGTTTCTTGACACGAACTAGCACCAGGTCGCCTGGTTGCAATGGTGCTTCTTGCACTGGGGTCTTATCAGGATGGGGATGTTCTTGCAGGCGCTGCCGCACCAATCGATGGATCGTCTCAAGTCTCTGCCGATGCGCCCGCACCCAAGAGGTTGGATCCCTCGGAGGGAACCCATCCACATCATTCAACTGTAATTCTCCTATACTTCGCCCAGACCGCCCAAAGAGAAGTGTATAAGGAGAGTACCCCGTTGTAGAATGGACCTGATTGTTATAGGCCCACACCATTTCAGACAAGAACTGAGGCCACTGTAACTTCTTGTCTTCCTCCAGAGTCCGCAGCATCTGTAGCAGAGTTCTGTTGAATCTTTCACAGGCCCCATTTCCCTGAGGGTGGTATGGAGTCGTGTGCGACTTCTTTATCCCGTAGATACGTTGAACTTCTTTCATTACGTGTCCCTCAAAGCAGGCGCCCTGGTCGGAGTGGATGCGTTGGGGGCACCCATATACTCGAATGAAATCTTGGCACAGAGCACGAGCTGCTGACTCAGCTGTCTGGTCCTTGGTGGCGGTTACCACCGCAAATTTGGTGAAGTGATCCACCATTACGAGGCAATACTGGTGTCCGCTATTGGATGGGCCCACCATTAGATAGTCTATCATGACGATTTCTAAAGGTTCCTGGGTCACGATGGTTTGCAGGGGAGCTCTCTGTTCTATTGCCTTATGGATCTCACAAGTTCGACAGCTGCGGCATACTTCTTCGACCATTTGACGAAGACCAGGGCAGTAAATCAGTCGCTGTAACCAACGAAAGGTCTTCTCATGACCAAAATGTCCATTCTTATTATGAGCCTCAACTGCCAAGGAGCGAGCCAGTTCACTAGGCACCACAATTTGGTATCGAATGTCGATCTCAGAAGGTAAATAGACCTTTCGGCATAGCACTCCATTTTTCATCTCCAACTTTTCCCACTGACTCAAAACAGATAATATCTCACGTGTCAGTCGTTCTCTTTCCTCTCTACAGGGCTTCTGGCCTTTCTCAACACACTTGATCATCTGCGCCAGCCCCTCATGGGTCTGTTGTATCTGTGCCCATTCCTGTCGTGAGGGACCAAAGAAAGGAGCTATTTCAGTCCCCTCCATCTCAAACTGATTAGTGGCGGTCAAGGCCTGTGAAAATCTGCTGAAATCGGGCACCTCCACATGCTCCAACTCATGATCCACGTCTTCTGTGGGGGTCTGGGCAGTTACCCTAGAAAGTCCGTCAGCATTCTGGTTCTCTGTCTTGGACCGATACTTAATGCGGTAATTGAATGTAGACATTCGGGCTATCCACCTCTGCTCTAACGCCCCGAGCTTGGCATTTTCCAGGTGAGCTAGTGGGTTGTTGTCAGTCAGTACTAAAACTTCAGCACCGGTCAAATATTCAGAGAATTTCTCGGTCATGGCCCATACCAGTGCCAACAGCTCCAATTTAAATGAACTATAATTCTCGGGGTTGCTTTCAGAATCTCTCAAAGACCGGCTGCCGTACGCTATGACCCTCTCCTGGCCATCCTGAAGCTGGGAAAGCACTGCTCCAAGACCATACAGGCTTGCATCTGTATATAGCTGGAACGGCAAGTGGTAATCAGCATATGCCAAGATTGGGGCTGTTGTCAGTGCATCCTTCAATGCCTGGAAGGCTTGTTCCTGTTCAGGTCCCCACTTCACGGACCGGTTCTTTGGACCACCGGATGTGCCTCGTAGGAGAGCATTAAGTGGTGCTGCTACCTTGGCGAAATCCTTAATAAACCATCGATAGTAACCGGCTACTCCAAGGAACGCCCTCACTTCTCGCAGGGTAGTCGGTATCGGCCAATCTTGAACAGCCGCTATCTTGTCTCTTGATGGTCTCACCCCTTCTCCTGATACGCGGTGACCCAAGTAATCAATTTCAGATTGGAACAACCGACATTTACTGGGTTTCAATTTGAGCCCATGTTCCCGCAATCTTCGAAATACTTGCCCCAACTGGTGGAGATGGTCTTCAAAGGTCGCAGAATACACTATAATGTCATCCAAGTAGATGAGAGTGAACTCAAAGTTGAAGTCACCGAGACATTTCTCCATCAACCGCTGAAACGTTCCGGGTGCATTTGTCAACCCGAAGGGCATCCGGTTAAATTCGTATAGTCCCATGGGCAAGATGAATGCCGTCTTCTCCTTGTCTTTTGTGGCCATCGGCACCTGCCAATACCCACTTGCCAGATCTAGTGAGGAGAAGTACCGGGCTCTCCCTAGCGCTGAGAGGGACTCCTCAATCCGTGGCAAGGGGTAGGGATCTCGTACGGTGCAAGCGTTTAACTTCCGATAGTCTACGCAAAATCGGATGGACCCATCTTTTTTTCTTACTAACACCACAGGAGCCGCCCAGGGACTCTGGCTTTCTTGGATGATCCCACCCTGTAGCATCTTAGCTAACAGTTCTTTCACTTCCTGATACAACTGTGGAGGAATTTGTCGGTAGCGCTCTCTAATTGGAGGGGTGTCTCCTGTGGGAATCTCATGGTAGATCCCTGTGGTACATCCAAAATCTTCAGCATACCGTGCAAAGGTGGCTTGGTTCTCCCACAACAGCTCATCTACCTTCTGCACCCATTCCAGAGAACATGAACTTACATCCATCTTCATCTGTTCTCGAATTGCACAGCCATTCCATTCAGAGGTGGGTTCCTCATCTTCTCCCATGGACACAGTTACGGTCCACTCATCCCTTTCAGTCGGCTTCAGCTGCATTGGAGTTACTTTCCTTACTTCCTCCGGAGTCACATAGATGTTAGCCAGCAGCCTCCCTGGGGTCAGGTCCACACTCTGGTCCTGAGTGTTTACACATCGAAGTGGTACTCTTCCATTGCGAACTATTGCCAAGGAACGGGCCACTAGCGGATCAACACCTCCTTCGGCTGCCTGCAGTGGTTCTACCAACACAGCTATGCCCTCTAGTTTCCGACAGGTGCCTATGGGCATGGACACTATTGTCTCCCGACTGGGTGGCAGTGTAACTTTTGTATGCAAAGGAACTGAAATTCGAGCCAGAGGACGCTGTGCATCTGAACTTTTCTGTAAGCCACATGTCCGGATCAGCCGCTGGAAAGCTGTTTGAGTAGGCCGATGGGTGGTGGTTTCTTTCCAATAACCGTGACCTTTCTTTTCAAAGAGGATCTGATCTAATTCTTTTAACACATTCATCCCCAAAATGACAGGGACCTTTACTTCATGTGACTCCTGTACCACCACAATGCCTTTCCTACCTAGATCTTGGCCACATACCCGGACATTCATCCAGGCCACTCCCACGACCGGAACTGGTAACTGGTTAGCTGCGACCACTCGTACGAATGTATGGGGATCATATTTCACATGTTGCCGGAAGTACCGTTCATAACAGTCTCTACTCAAGGTCGTTACTTGGGAACCCGTGTCAATCATCCCGGTAACCGGAATACCCTCCATTTCCACCTGTATGACAGGACTTGCAGCGATCAGGTCATCATCAGGGCATTCTCCCCACATAGTCTCCTTGTCAGTCTCCCCTACTACACGCCCTTCAGCAGCAGGGGACTTCAGTTTAACGGCGGTCTCTCATAAGTTTGTCGCTGCTCTGGACATCTAGCAGCAACGTGGCCCATCCGTCCACACTCCCAGCAGCGTATCCCCCGTCGTTCTGGCCATCTGTTTGGGCCCCTTCGGTAAGCCCCTTCGATTTCTCCTGAGCACTGCACTAAATGATTTGGACCCCTTCGGTAGGTCCTATCCTCACCCCTCCAGCGGGGTGGTGGGTGATTCTGACTTGCTGGGTGTGGATGGCTCACCCTTTCATCTCCAGTCTTCTGGAAGTCTGCAATTTTCATAGACTGCTCATCACAACGAGTGTGCAAGTGTTCCATTTGTTCTTGCAGTTTCTGCATTACTGTGAGAATTTCTTTAACCGTCCCTTTTTCTACTGTCTCTGAGCCAGAACTAGCCCCCTGTGACAAAGTAACTCCAACTGCGGTCTGCGGCCTCGGGACCATACTATTGGCACGGGAGATGGCCTCTACCTGTACATCATGGAATTTAGCATCAGTCTCTCGTCGTATAAAATCCTGCATAGTCACAGTTAAACTGCCGTCACGTATCCCCAGGACAAACTGGTCACGGAGAGTCCGATCAGGGTTACAGAAGGCTGGCGAGCCCCCTCTTTCCTTCCTTTGAATATCTCGGAGCAGTTCTTGTAGGGCATTTGCATATTGGGGAAGGCTTTCATTCTCCTGTTGTACCCTCTGGAAGAACCGAGCCTGCAGAGACCCCAGCAATGCAGTTTCTCCATAGATGGTTTCTAGAATCTGGACTACTTGCTCAAATGTCTGCCTTTGTTCAAATGGCCTCAGTATCACCGTGGTCTTAGCATCCCCTTGTAATGTCAATATTGCTAGCTCTACTAGTACTTCTGGTGCGGTCTGGTACATTCGCTGTATCATTCGTATCTGTTCCACCCACATACTCACTGACATATTATTGCCATCAAATTTAGCTAACTGACTCATTATAGCCCCTGCTGGCATTCTTCCTCCAGCACCATTCTCCCGAACGGGTGCGTCACCGTCCATTCTGGTAAGCGGATCCTGCCGACTACGCCAATTTGTGAACCGAGAGCAAGGCAGGTGGTTTGGACTCCGCAACCAGAAATGAATGCACACGCGGTAGTTCAAGAAAAAAAATATATATTTACTATAAGTTAATAAAGGCTAGTTAAAGGTAAAATGACAGGGCTAAAGACAAGCAAAATATACAATATAGCATGAACAATTTCAAGGCAAATTCTGCAATGGTTTCTACTTTTACTCTGTCCACTTCTGCAGTATGGACACTGAATGAACAATATACTCAAAACTATCCCTAACTGACCCTGACTTCACATTTGGGTGCACCCCCTTTTCCCCAGTGGTCCAGGTGGACCGCTTACAGTCCGTAGAAGCGCGCGGTGGGGCCCAAAGTCGGTCCTTTCTTTTATAGTGAAGCGTCCTCTCCTCACGGTTATCAGGATCTTGGGAGAAATGAAGTCCTCTTTAACAGACAGGGAAACCAACTGAATGCAATGTAATCCAACAGCAGATTCCACTCAGCACACTGACAGTCCTGCCGAATCCATACACTGAGCTGGGATGTAAGCCGGGATTTAGCAGGTGCCGTCCAGTACATCAACAGCACTGCGAGTCTCTATCTGTGGTATCCATATACACAGTCACAATGTCAGTCTCACTGATCAGCCACTGAGCACAGTTCCTTTCACGTGGACTCACTAGTCCTGTTGTCTCTTTACACTCTGTTTGTCTCAGGACCAAGATACAGCTTAGCTGTACAGAAAAATCTCCACACCAGTTCAATACAACACTTGCCAAGATGGCTGCTGCTCTCTGTCTCGTCACTTCCTGCTTCTCTGCTCACACTCTGTCTGCAGAACAGGCAGGCTGACATAAAAGGGGGGGGGGGTCTCACTCCAGCATCATGTCACAATTACAATGGCTGCTGTCTTAAAGGAACAGAATCACAGAAATACATTCAACATTAACAGTTTATACAGACAAATGAAGCTTAAGACAACATTGGCTGTCTCTTACATATTCTTACCAAACCTTCACTAATAATCGGCTTGGAGTCCTCTTTCCCCTCACCACTATCACCATTAATGTTGATATTTCCATCCATTTCTTGGGAGAAGACGGATACAAAATATGAATTTAGTAACTCCACCTGCTGATCCACCATGTTAACTTTTTCACCCTTTTCGTTCTTCAAGACTCCAATGGTTTCCTTCACTTTTCTTTTGCTCTTAACAAATCCCCAAAAACCTTTTACCTTACTCTTAACTTCTTTTGCAAGCTTCAATTCGTATCCAGCCTTAGCTTTTTTAATGCTTATCTTGCAGTGTCTGCAAACTGCTGTATACTCTCCCTTAGATATAGCTCCCATCTTCCACTTGTATGTTTCCTTTTTCTTTTTTAGTAGGTTATGTAATTTTTTGGTCATCCATCCTGGAGTTTTTAGGTGATTCTCATTTTTCTTGCTTCTAGGTATTTTTAGTTCCTGTGCATTAATGATTTCCCTACGGAAAATTTCCCACCCCTCATGTGCATTTTTGTGCTTAAGTATTTTTCACCATGGAATTCTACTAACCCTTACCTTTAGGCCCCTAAAATCTGCCCTACTAAAATTGAGCCTTCTAGTCTTTGTCTTCTCAGGTCTTCTTCTTCTTACAACCCCAAACTCGAGTATAGCATGGTCGCTGAATCCCAATGTCCCTGCTACCCTTAATTCCTTAACCATGTCCTCCTTGTTAGTTAAAACTAGGTCCAGAATGGATGTTCCTCTCGTGTTTTTTTCTACTAACTGGGCAATGAAGTTGTCTGCTAGAGAGGATAAAAATTTGATAGAGCTTTTACTCGTGGCTGTGTGAGTTTCTCAATGAATATTGAACAATTTCATATTTCTTCGAAAGTGTGGTCATTTGCTGTGAAAAAATCTCATCCATGTCTTCAGTCTGTCCTGGTGGTCTATAATAAACACCTATTATGATGTCCTTATCATTGTTTTTCCCCTGAATTGTTACCCAAATATTTTCCAATAAATTATCATTTTGTAAAACTGTGATTTCCGTGGAAATGTGATCTTTTTTAACATACAATGCAACTCCTGCCCCCTCTTTTGTTAGTTCTATTTTTTTTGAATAGGTTGTATCCTTCCATCTGTATATTCCAATCATGCTTATCGTTCCACCAAGTTTCTGTAATACCAATGACATCATATTTTTCCTTCTGTATTATCAGCTCTAATTCTCCCTGTTTGTTTCCCATGCTTTGTGCGTTTGTGTAAAAACATTTCAGATTGTGCTCTGATACTTCCTTTTTCTTAATTTCCTTCTGAGTATCCTGTCTTAGGTCCTCATTACCACATCTAGTAACCTTGTTTAGTATATCCTTTAGCTGCATGTTCTTGTCTTTCTTTTTACTTCCCATTCCCTCCTCTTCTAGTTTAAAGCCCTCCTGATAAGTGTGGCAAGTCTTCTGGCAAATATGTGTTTCCCAGTCTTTGTGAGATGTATACCATCTCTAGCAAGGAGTCCTCCATAGAGGTAATTCACTCCATGGTCCAGAAATCCAAATCCTTGCTCTCTACACCACTGTCGAAGCCACTTGTTTACCTCTAGTATTTTATTCCATCTCCTGATACCATAACCATCAACTGGGAGAATTGATGTAATCCCAAGATGAAGTAATTACCTCCAAATCATGTAAATGCAGAGCACTGTAACAGACCCAGAAATATATTACTCTGCATGTACCTCACAATGTGACATGTGCGGCGTGCCACCAGTGGTGAACCTAGCCTCTTTGCTGCCTGAGGCGGACTATAGAAAGACGCCCTCTACCCAAAAAAAAAATTGAGTTTCCATGCTACTAGTTTAACACACTGTTATCGTCGCACAATATACACAATACACAAACTTATGAAACAGTTTTTAAGAATTCTTCTTACTACATTACTTCAGTATCAGATCAACAACACGGCATTAACAATGAAAGTAACTTCACACATCTTCTGCTTGGTGGATGGAGAAGCCCACTTGGCCCCCATTCTCTATAATAGGAGCGCCGCAGATAGCTGAGTACTGGACTTCGGGTATCTTTGGCACTCCCATTGAAGTGAATGAGAGCCCCGCGGGTTCGTCCATCCAACAAGTGACACGTCTATATATGGCTGCGGTCAGGCTGAATTCCCACCCAGTGGGGGAAAAAAAACCATTCTTAGGTTCAGTAGGGGTCTCAGCAGACAGACCCCCATCACTCAGGTATTTATCCTCTATCATTTAGGTGAATACAGGGCAGTAACATTTTTAGACTTACAGGTGACATCTCTGACTAATCCTTCACATTTCCCTTCTCTTCCCTTTGGACCGCCATGACCATTTCTTCCAGCTGTGACTTGTCTCTGTGAAGTTCGCAACACAGATATCTTTGGCTCCTCACTTTTCCAGGCATTCAACCCACATTGTCCTCACCTACACAAAGCCCCCATACTGCTGCTACCCCAAGTGCATCTTTATATTAATAATGTCCGTGTGTACCCTGTATAAATAGTGCCCCTTATTAATAATGCCCCAGGTGTTAACTAATTAAAAGGTTTTCAAGGTCATTAATAAACTAATCAGTGGGGCTCAAAAACCCAGGACCCCTACTGATCAGCTGTTTGAATGGTACCTGTGTAAGCGCCATGACTGCTTCTCTGTTTACATAGTGTCAATCATCTTATAGCGGCCATGTAATGTAACTATGTAACTACAGCCTCGTCCTGTACATGTCTACAGTATGTGACAAGGCTGGAATTTTATCACACGGTCACTATAAACAGACAGCATATAATATAAACAGGCGCCATAGCCCCTGTTTATAGCGCCCCATTTACACACAATATAATGTTCCACAGCAGCCCCTGCACACGGTATTATGCCTCGCAGCAGCCCCTGCACATGGTATTAGGCTCCATAGTGGCCCCTGCACACTGTATTATGCCTCGCAGCGGCCCCTGCACACGGTATTATGCTCCATAGTGGCCCCTGCACACGGTATTATGTTCTTCAGCAACCCCTGCACACAGTTTTATGCTCCCTAGTGGCCCCTGCACACGGTATTATGCCCCATATTGGCCTCTGCACACGGTATTATGCTCCACAGTGGCCACTGCACACGGTATTATGCTCCATAGTGGCCCCTGCACTGGTATTATGCTCCATAGTGGCCCCTGCACTTGTATTATGCTCCATAGTGGCCCCTGCACAGGGTATTATGCCCCATAGTGGCCCACCCATGAACTATTATTATACTCTGGGGTCTTTCAGACCCCAGAGTATAATGAACGGAGACCCAGGGGAGGTGACAAACATAAAAAACAGTGTTACTTACCTATCCTGGACACCGATGCACTCCTTGCAGCTTTCGGCCCTCTTTAATTGCGCGCACACGTCACGTGATCAGGCCGGCGACGCGACCTGATGATGTCACCAGAGGCCTAAAGCCAGCTCGGAGTAGGAGTAGGATATGTTTTTATGTTCCCTCACCTCCCCTGGGCCTCCGATTAATATACTCCGGGGTCTGAAAAGACCCCGGATATAATAATAGTAGTATCTGAGGCCCGCAGCCTTACATACCGATGCCTGCGGCTGCTCACAGCGGCATCCACTTCCCTTTCTGCGTCCCATAGCAAAAGGGGAAGCGGAGGCGGCCACGAGCAGACGCGGGGTAGGTAAATAAATAGGCCGATACCTGCTGGGGATACTCCAGCAGGTTACGGCCTATTTATATATAAAAAAAAAAAAAAGTTATACTCACCTGCGATACCTTGATGCAGCTGCCACCTCCTCTTCTTGTCCGCGACTTCTATGTCTCAGCGTAAGCGGCGTGATGACATCATTGTATCGCCACCTGCCCTGAGATGTGACGTCTCGTAAACCAGCCCAGTCCTGGGCTGGTTGACATTGAATAGTAAAAATGCCGCCCCCCATACAGTGATGGACAGTGCCGCCTGAGGCGGCCACCTCACTTCGCCTCATTAGCGGTGCGCCCCTGCGTGCCACATCAGAACGCTAAAGTGCAAGACATCAGCACGCCACTGTGACACATAACCATACTTATCATAAGGTATCTGTATCCACTGATGTAACGCACATAGCGCATATGATACACTAGTGTGGTCTCTAAAACTTCATAATCCAGACCAGTTCTTTGTGATGTCCAGGCAGAGGCAATCATTTGTCCATTAAATCTATATTTTATTAGTTTAGTGATAAAGCTGATTGAATAAATTATTCATAAATAAGTCCAAAAAGATATTTAGTACGTCATGATACTTGGATAGAAACTTTTGATATATACAGTAATTATTTAACAAAAGAGTATCTTTATTGCTTTCCCAAATGAAAAAGAATGGCCAGAGACTTTGAATATGTGAATAAAGAGCATTTGGGTATTAATAGGCTTGGATTTCTCAAATGGGTAGATTTTTCCTTTTCAGAAATGGTAAAAAGGGAGAGACATACAGTTAAATGGATTTTCTCATATCAGAATATTGATATCATATTATTAGGATAGGGCATTAATGTCAGATCAGTATGGGACTGATTTTTAGCACCAATTAGTTTTTTTGAAGAGGACACTGTGTTTGGACAAGCCCTGCGATCTCATCCTTGTTTGCATTGATCTTCCTACCTGTATACCATGGCCTCTTCTGACCGCTAATCGGTACCAAGACTTGAAACCCCAATGAACTGATAATGATGGTCTATCCGAATGATAGGCTGTCAATATTGTAATCCGAGAAAACCCCTTTAAAGCGTACCTCCACTTCTAAACAACTTTTCATGAATGAATAGTACAGGTGAAAATAAGAAACAGTAATATATCTTATTAAAGAAATATGTTTTCTTCTCCACTTCCCAGGCAGTTACTTTTTCCATATTTGCCTATGAATACGGAGACTGATATAATGTAAACAAGCAGTCAGACTGAAGATAAGGAGCAGGAGAACAGCTTAATAAGTGGTGAAGGTAACAGATCTCCTTAATAAGATATATCACAAAGTCTCTTATATTTAAATGCACTATACATTTATGAAAAGTTGTTTATACCTGGAGGTACACTTTAGAGCCTAAGTCAAATTTGGGTAACTGCTTTAAACTGCTGTGTGTTAATAATTCAGATTGATATTTATTATTTATTATGCTTACTTATATAGCGCTATCATATTCCGCAGTGCTTTACAGACATTGACAGTCACTGTCCCATATAGAGCTCCTAATCTACATACCCTATCAGTATGTCTTTGGAGTGTGGGAGGAAACCAGAGTACCAGGAGGAAACCCACACTAACACGGGGAGAACATACAAACTCTGTATAGTTTTGTAAGAAATGGTTCAGTATATATTTTTATTCATTTATTTAAGCCTTTACTGAGCTTAGTATTCTAGTGGGCGGTCCTGTTTAGTTATTGACAGCTGTATACACAGTCATACAGGGAAGGCTGTCAATCACTGGTTCGGACCACCTATTTGATAACTAAGCCCACAATGAGCAGAGATACAAATGAATACATAACATGTTATACTGGAATGTTTCTTTAAAATAAAAAAATAAAAAAATAAATAATATTATATATATATATATATACAGTGCCTTGCGAAAGTATTCGGCCCCCTTGACCTTTTCAACCTTTTGCCACATTTCAGGCTTCAAGCATAAGGATATAAAATTTTAATTTTTTGGTGAAGAATCAACAAGTGGGACACAATCGTGAAGTGGAACGAAATTTATTGGATATTTTAAACCTTTGTAAAAAATAAAAAACTGAAAAGTGGGGCATGCCAAATTATTCGGCCCCCTTAAGTTAATACTTTGTAGCGCCACCTTTTGCTGCGATTACAGCTGCACGTCGCTTGGGGTATGTCTCTATCAGTTTTGCACATCGAGAGACTGAAATTCTTGCCCATTCTTCCTTGGAAAACAGCTCGAGCTCAGTGAGGTTGGATGGAGAGCGTTTGTGAACAGCAGTCTTCAGCTCATTCCACAGATTCTCGATTGGATTCAGGTCTGGACTTTGACTTGACCATTCTAACACCTGGATACGTTTATTTGTGAACCATTCCATTGTAGATTTTGCTTTATGTTTGGGATCATTGTCTTGTTGGAATATAAATCTCCGCCCCAGTCTCAGGTCTTTTGCAGACTCCAACAGGTTTTCTTCCAGAATGGTCCTGTATTTGGCTCCATCCATCTTCCCATCAATTTTAACCATCTTCCCTGTCCCTGCTGAAGAAAAGCAGGCCCAAACCATGATGCTGCCACCACCATGTTTGACAGTGGGGATGGTGTGTTCAGGGTGATGAGCTGTGTTGCTTTTACGCCAAACATATCGTTTTGCATTGTGGCCAAACAGTTCGAATTTGGTTTCATCTGACCAGAGCACCTTCTTCCACATGTTGGTGTGTCTCCCAGGTGGCTTGTGGCAAACTTTAAACGAGACTTTTTATGGATATCTTTGAGAAATGGCTTTCTTCTTGCCACTCTTCCATAAAGGCCAGATTTGTGCAGTGTACGACTGATTGTTGTCCTATGGACAGACTCTCCCACCTCAGCTGTAGATCTCTGCAGTTCATCCAGAGTGATCATGGGCCTATTGGCTGCATCCGTGATCAGTCTTCTCCTTGTTTGAGATGAAAATTTAGAGGGACGGCCGGGTCTTGGTAGATTTGCAGTGGTCTGATACTCCTTCCATTTCAATATGATCGCTTGCACAGTGGTCCTTGGGATGTTTAAAGTTTGGGAAATCTTTTTGTATCCAAATCCGGCTTTAAACTTCTCCACAACAGTATCACAGACCTGCCTGGTGTGTTCCTTGGTCTTCATGATGCTCTCTGCGCTTTAAACAGAACCCTGAGACTATCACAGAACAGGTGCATTTATACGGAGACTTGATTACATACAGGTGGATTATATTTATCATCATCAGTCATTTAGGACAACATTGGATCATTCAGAGATCCTCACTGAACTTCTGGAGTGAGTTTGCTGCACTGAAAGTAAAGGGGCCGAATAATATTGCACGCCCCACTTTTCAGTTTTTTATTTTTTACAAAAGTTTAAAATAACCAGTAAATTTTGTTCCACTTCACAATTGTGTCCCACTTGTTGTTGATTCTTCACCAAAAAATTTAAATTTTATATATTTATGTTTGAAGCCTGAAATGTGGCAAAAGGTTGAAAAGTTCAAGGGGGCCGAATACTTTCGCAAGGCACTGTATGTATATATATATATATATATATATATATATATATATATACTTCTCAGCTCTACAACATGCTGCTTGCAGATACTTTTGGAATGCGCTTTCAGTGGGACGGAGCCACTTTAACAATCTATATGAGAACAACCTATGTTTCTTTTCCTCCAATAATTCTTATAGCAAACAAAAATATTTACTGCAAAAAAAAAAAAAAATTAAATAATAATAATAATAATAATAATAATAGTCCTTTAATAGTCCCACAATGGGGAAATTCAGTGTGTTACAGCAGCAAAGATAAGCAGATACAAATACAAATACAACATGTACAGGAATATTCCAAGGTGAGAGGCATTACATTGATAGCAGACAGACAGATAGGGCGTAGCAGGGGGGGGGGGGGAATTTAACAGGCAGAGAGATATTTCAGTTCTCTGTGTGTAATGATCTCCGCTTAGGTCGGTGTTGGTTGTACAGCCTAACCGCGGTGGGGAGGAAAGACTTCCGATAGCGCTCCTTCTCACACCTAGGGTGGAGCAGTCGGTCACTGACAGTACTGCCCAGCGCGATCACAGTCTCATGCATGGGATGGGACTTCTTCTTCTGCATGGAGCTCACCACGGACAGTATCCTTCTGTCACCCACCACCTGCACTGGGTCCAGGGGGCTCCCCAGGACAGAGCTGGCCCTTCTAATCAGCTTGTCAAGTTTATTTCTGTCCCTGGTTGATATACTGCTCCCCCAGCAGGCCACTCCAAAGAAGATGGCTGATGCCACTACCGAGTTGAAGAAAGTTCTAAGAAGTGCCCCCCGGATTCCAAAGGCTCTCAGCTTCCTAAGCAGGTAGAGCCTGCTGTGGCCCTTCCTGTACAGGGCCTCCATATGATCTGCCCAGTCCAGCTTATTATTAAGGAGCAAACCCAGGTACTTATAGGTGTTCACAATCTCGATGCCCGTCCCCAGGATGTCCACTGGTTTAGGAGGGCTTCTGCCTTTGCGGAAGTCCACCACCATCTCCTTGGTCTTCCCCGCGTTAATCTTCAGGTGGTTCCGGTGGCACCAGTCCACAAAATCCCGGTTCAGTTCTCTGTACTCCCTGTCATCATCATCTGTGATGAGACCCACTATTGCAGAGTCGTCAGAATACTTCTGTAGGTAGCAGCTGGATGAGTTGCACCTAAAATCTGCAGTGTACAGTGTGAAGAGGAAAGGGGCGAGAACCGTACCCTGAGGTGCCCCCGTATTACAGATCACTGTACCTGACACACAGTCTCGGGCTCTCACGTATTGAGGTCGATTTGTGAGGTAGTCTAGGATCCAGTTGGAGAGGTGGTGGTCCACTCCAGCAAGGCCCAGCTTGTCCCTCAATAACCTAAATATACATGAACAAATATGATTAACCATGAGAAATATAGCTTCATGGGTGCCCATATATATTAAAATGCAAAACTGTTGGCACCTTAAAGAAAGTGTGCTTTATCCAGATGTGTGTGCTATCATGCTACAGAATTGCTCGTTTACAATGTAGACCCTCCTTTGGCCTTTCTGGCTTGTCTGCTAAAAATATGTCTGCTGAGTCTTGGAAAATTGCAGTATCATGTGTTTGGTACTCAGGAAACCATTACTTTTGCACTTAACTTTACATCCTTGATGCTTCGGAACTTCCATTAGTTATAATAGAAGCTGCATGTTTCAATATCCCTTTAACTGACTTGAAAACATCTTAAATTTATAGCTTGCAAAATTCCCAGAGCTGCCTGTTGTTATAGAAATTACACTGATGGATGAATGGTGACCCATGATCCATAACTCCCCTGGTAAAATGCTGACTGATCACTCAATGAAAGAGGTGTATGAACAACTAACATTAAGTGACTCATCAGGTTTTTTAAGCAAGGCTGATACAGTTCTAAGTGCTTTATTCTTTCTTATGCTGTGAAATTTATATATATATATATCGTGTAGTGTTTCAGCATGGCATTACGTTTGCTCTCTTTTTGCAGTGCCCTTATAGCTATTCTGTAATATACAGTTGATAATATTAGGTTAAGTTTGAGCTGTAACTAAACTAACTAAACTAAGATTCCCATAAAAGCAGATTAAATATTTTGACATGCACAGTATAGTGATATGAAGGATCATCATAACTAGGCATGAGCGAATTTTTATTTCTCCTTCCTTCTGACAGATCAGAAGAAGGGTCAAATAAATGATGATGTCAACCAGGCCAAAAAGGAAAATAGTGGCCCAGTCATGGAGTGGGGAGAGTGGGAACAGCATGAGAAGTGATATAGTATTGAGGTAGCAGCATCATGAGGAGGCCACAGAGTGGCAAGGTGACATAATATGGAGGTGGCAGCAACATGAGGAGGCCACAGAGAGGCAAGGCGACATAATGTGGAGGTGGCAGCAGCATGAGGAGGCCACAGAGTGGCAAGGTGACGTAATGTGGAGGTAGCAGCAGCATGAGGAGGCCACAGAGTGGCAAGGTGATGTAATGTGGAGGTAGCAGCAGCATAAGTAGGCCATAGAGTGGAAAGGTAACATAATGTAGTGGTGGCAGCAGCATGAGGAGGCCATAGAGAGACCCAGTCACAGAGTGGGGAGGTGGGTGCCACAAACAGTACCCGCTGACGATGGTGGCTATAAGAAGGAGCACTTGGCATCAGATATGTGGCATCAGGTGGGTGGCAGCATCAGAATAGTAACTGAAGCAGGTAGCCAGAAGAAACCATGCTGCCTCACCCAAACTCTTTTCTCAAGGTTTGGGTGAGGCAGCATGGATGATTTAATCTGATGCATCAGGCATTGGTGGGTGGAAATCCCACGCCTGATTCATCTTGACAAAGGTCAGTCTCTCCACATTTTGGGTGGACAGGCGAGTGCTCCCTGGGGTAACTATGGCCCCCGCCGCACTAAACACCCGCTCTGATGCCACACTACTGGCCGGGCAGGACAGCTTTTCCAGGGCAAACTTGGCCAGTTGTGGCCACAAATTAAATTTGGCTGCTCACTAGTCCAGTGGATCTTTGATGACGGGTGGCAAGTTGCACTCCAAGTATGCCACCACCTGCTGGTTCAGGTTCTGCTCTATGTCTAGCTGCTGGTGAGTAGTTTCTTCACTATTCAGGTGAAGAAAGCTGCTTATCAGCTGTGCAGCAGCCATTTTAGGAAAAAATACAATTTGTTATAACGAAGCGTGAGGAAATCCGGATTCAATGCGAATCGAATATTTCCTGAAATTGGGATTGAATTCCACTTCGTCAGCTTCGATTCACTCATCTCTAATCTTAACAAAAGTCAAATAGTACAAAACTTTGGCACAAATTTGGGCTGGTTGACTTTCCACAGTTTTAAATATAATGGGCAGTTCCAGAAATGGCTAAGCACCATGTAGAGCCCCAGAAATGGTAAACAATAATGTTCATTGTTTTTTGTAATCCAAATGTGTTACATGTGGAATTTGCTGCAGATTGTGCTGCAGTTTCATCCATGATAAACCTGCAGTAAAATGTCCATGCTACAGATCTATTAATTAAATTTTTTTTTTTTTTTTAAATAGTCATTACTCACTGATATTATCCAGACACTTGCTGGGGGGGGCCTTTAACAGAGGTTCATATTATAGTTGGCCCATAACAGGGGCCCTTACTGTATGGGAGCCTGTAACAGGGGCCTTTACTGTATTGGGCCCCATAACATGGGCCCTTACTGTATGGAGGCCTGTAACTAGAGCTCTTACTATATCGGGGCCTGTAATGAGGGCACTTACTGTATGGGGGCCTGTAACAGAGACAGTATACTGTATGCGGGCCTGCACTGGGGACAGTATATTGTACGGGGTCAATAAAAGAGACAATATATTGTATGGGGCCAATAAAGGAGCAATATACTGTGTGGAGGTGGATCACATGGCTTTTTTTTTTTTTTTTTTTTTACAAGGGCACGTGTTTTGCCTTTCCAGTCACCACAAGAGCTGATATTTTAATTAGTTATGGGCCAATGTAAAAACACATTAATTTTCATGAATTTGTAAAATGCATTTATGGTGCTTTTTGAACACACCTGAAATACATAATGTAAGGGCAAACTTAAAAAAGCTTTTACGGCAGGGGACCCATGTCGCGAAAACGCAGTGTTTTGGCTGTGGCCGAAACACCGCAGCAAAAAAAAATGCTGTGTTTTACATTACCTATAAAATGGATAGGATTCTAAATAATCCCATCCACACATTACAGAAAACGCTCACGTTTTTGAAAATTGGCATGTCAATTATACCTACTGAAACGCAGAGGAACAGAAAGTCTGCAGAGGAAAACCCTGCAGACTTTCTGTGAAAAACGCTGTCGAAAAAACGCGATGCGTTTCCACCGCAGTCTTTTTCGACAGTGTTTTTTTTAAGTGATTCGCTACGTGGGGCCTTAGTCTAAAACAATGTTTAAGTGTGAACAGAGCTTTTGTGTTGCTTTGGTTTTTTTTTTGTTTCTACTGTTCAAGTGAAAATTGTTACTACTAAAGATAGGACTGAAATGAAGTTAGTAATGACAGGATCTGAATAAATTCATCTTCCAAACACAAATAGGACAAAGGATCAATAAGACAATGAGTTAACAGAGCACTACAGCCAGAAGGTCAAGCGCAAGATAAAGTCCATTAATGAAAATGTTGCCTGATAGTCGATGTGCTCATAAAATTTGACTGAATAATTAAAAGAAGACCGATGAAGACTATGATTGACCCTATTAAGTTCTTTATGTTTGTTGTTACATATATTAGCATGCATGGATTATTTTTTTATGTGAGTTACCTTGGTTTTCCAATTGGGCATTTGGCCTTGCCACACTTGTACACTGTCAGGAAAACATTCAAGAAACATTAACCTAGAAATAAATAATAAAAGTAAACATGGAAAGTGGTAAAATAAAAAAATAATACTCTCCTGTAATTCCATAGTGGCGCTAGCACTGCTGCTCTACCGGTCCTGCAGTGATACATTCACACATAACCACTGTAGCGACTCACTGATCTTCAGTGGTTATGTCAACATGTCCAGCACAAGATGGCTGGGATAGCGTGTGCATGTTTGGCACATCATTACTGCAGGACAAGTCAAAGATTGGTGGAACTATTGGGGCGGGGGAGCTGGGGTGACTGTGGGATTAACATGTGGATATAATTTATTTCATTTTATCACTTTTTCCTGCTTTTAATGTATATACAGTGGGGAAAAAAGTATTTAGTCAGCCACCAATTGTGCAAGTTCTCCCACTTAAAAAGAAGAGAGAGGCCTGTAATTGTCATCATAGGTAGATCTCAACTATGAGAGACAAAATGAGAAAACATATCTAGAAAAACACATTGTCTGATTTTTTAAGAATTTATTTGCAAATTATGGTGGAAAATAAGTATTTGGTCACCTACAAACAAGCAAGATTTCTGGCTCTCACAGACCTGTAACTTCTTCTTTAAGAGGCTCCTCTGTCCTCCACTCATTACCTGTAGTAATGGCACCTGTTTGACATTGTTATCAGTATAAAAGACACCTGTCCACAACCTCAAACAGTCACACTCCAAACTCCACTATGGTGAAAACCAAAGAATTGTGGAAACAAAATTGTAGACCTGCACCAGGCTGGGAAGACTGAATCTGCAATAGGCAAGCAGCTTGGTGTGAAGAAATCAAGTGTGGGAGCAATAATTAGAAAATGAAAGACATACAAGACCACTGATAATCTCCCTCGATCAGGGGCTCCACGCAAGATCTCACCCCATGGGGTCAAAATGATCACAAGAACGGTGAGCAAAAATTCCAGAACCACATGGGGGGACCTAGTGAATGACCTTCAGAAAGCTGGGACTAACGTAACAAAGGCTACTGTCAGTAACACACTATGCTGCCAGGGACTCAGATCCTGCAGTGCCAGACGTGTCCCCCTGCTTAAGCCAGTACATATCCGGGCCCGTCTGAAGTCTGCTAGAGAGCATTTGGATGTTCCAGAAGAGTATTGGGAGAATGTCATATGGTCAGATGAAACCAAAGTAGAACTGTTTGGTAGAAACACATCTCATCGTGTTTGGAGGAGAGTGAATGCTGAGTTGCATCCAAAGAACACCATGGGGGTGGCAACATCATGCTTTGGGGCTGTTTCTCTGCAAAGGGACCAGGACGACTGATCTGTGTACATGAAAGAATGAATGGGGCCATGTATCGTGAGATTTTGAGTGCAAACCTCCTTCCATCAGCAAGGGCATTGAAGATGAAACGTGGCAGGGTCTTTCAGAAGGACAATGATCCCAAGCACACCGCAAGGGCAATGAAGGAGTGGCTTCGTAAGAAGCATTTCAAGGTCCTGGAGTGGCCTAGCCAGTCTCCAGATCTCAACCCCATAGAAAACCTTTGCAAATAAAATCTTTAAAAATTTGTTTTCTCATTTTGTCTCTTATAGTTGAGGTCTACCTATGATGACAATTACAGGCCTCTCTAATCTTTTTAAGTGGGAGAACTTGCACAATTGGTGGCTGACTAAATACTTTTTTTCCCCACTGTGTGTATATATATTATATATATATATATATATATAAATATATATATATATACAGTATTTTAGAACCTTTCTGCAATTTTATCTGGTACTCCAATAATTTGACACAAGTCATACCAAGGGTTAAGATGTAATTAAATTAATTTAATTAAAATTCAAATTTTCTAGAGAGTGGGGGTTCTTAGCCACTATATTATACACTGATGAAAAACCTCCAGGGTAAATGAAATCTTTCCCTGATCTTATTTTCTGTTCGCTATCTAAAGAGAGTAACTTATCTTCTCTTGTCATTCACACAATTTGCTTCATTTGTTCCTGTACAGGGAACATACAGCACAAAACAAATTAAAGCCATCACTTTCCTGGCTCCTGAGCCTTCGGATGACATGATGGGTGATACATAATTGAAAACTAATCTCTTTAAGCATCCTTTCCCTTTAACGCTTGTCAGTCAGACCAAGGTATCTGATAAACATTAGTATCTCTACTGCAGTTTGATCTACAACACTCTTCACCTAGACTTTCCTATAGACAACATGTCTTACATCGCTTTAAATTCTTTATAGTCAGCAGCACTAATAATAAGATTATCACCTGTACGCTAGACCTGAAGCCATTCTTCAGAGAAGTTGATGACTCAATCTTCTTCTCATATGTGAGCTTTTATTCTACATATTGAACCACTGCAGTATTCAGTCAATGTTTATAGCTTAGTCTTTAGAGAGTTGGTTTTTGCAATGCAGCTTTTTCTCGTTTCATTTTTTGCCAATTTGTTTTCCATTCTACCAGAAAAATAAGTTCCTGGTTTGTGACAGGTAGAATCTTTTACAGATCTAACATGAGAAATGCCCAGTTGCCAACACTACAGAGGATAATAATATCAGTGCATATAAAACAGGGACAGGTAAAGAATGGCTTTTTATATTTGCTTTCAGCAGCTATGCTTAGATTTATCTTATATTAATATCTAGTAAAGAAAAAAAAAAAGACACAAGCAAAGTTTCAACAAGTAACTTTTTAAAATCCAAGGTTAAAAATTTTTGTTATTTGTTTGTTATTTATATTTATTCCAAACTTCTTGCTGATATTCTCCCAGGTATATTAACCTCTTTCTGACTGCCTGTTGACTATATATGTCCAGGTGGTAGCTCTTTATCGCTGCATGGATGTACCTGTAGTTTCTTGCAGAAGTAGCAACTGCAGGAGATCATACAGCTGCAAGATCGGGAAGCTGGCTGTCATTAACAGATGGACTCTGTAGATAGAAGGCAGGAAATTACCGTCCTTGCCTCATCGATCGCTGTATACAGCAATGGAAGTCACCATGATGCAGATTTTAACCACTCCCAGGAATGGTGAACCATTTAATGTATGTAGTTACATTAAATTCATTACTCTCAGGCCCCTTGCAGACAACCATGGGTGAGATCCATGTGCTATCCGTGTTTTTCGCAGATGGCACAGTGACCCATTCATTTGTATGGGCACATGCACACGACCATATTTTTCACTGATCAGTGTGTGAGCTGGGATTCCGCGCCACATCAAATAGAACAGGTCCTATTCTGTTCAGTTCTTGCAGAACGGACTCGCCCATAGAAGCCTACGGGAGACTAAAAACCTAGGACAGCACACTGATGTACTCAGTGTGTCATCAGTGTGCCATCCATTTTCACGGACAAGCTGGGGATATCATTAAATGTCTCCTGTGTTTTTTTTATGGTGGTTCTGCAAACTAGGACCACACACTGATAGCACACTGAAGACACTCTGTCCGTTTTTGCGGACCTAATTCACTGATGCTGAAGAAACACTGAAGACACTCTGTCCGAAAAACGGAACATTAATTACTAGTTTGCTGACCGCAAAATACACACGGTCGTCTGCAACTAGCCTTAGGCAAGGTTCACATCTGCGTTCGGGTTTCTGTTCGGGGGGTAAGCTTGATGACCCCCCCCCGAACGGAAACCTAATCCGCATAAAAAAAGCGGTTACCTTAGGAAATCCGTAGACCCCATAGGCTTTCCAATCAGTTTCTGCCAGAAAAGGGTGAAAACTGTGGAGAGAAAAGTGCTTCTTGCAGTGCTTTTCTCTCCACATATTTCTTGCGGAGAGGGGAACGGAATCCCCGATCGTAGTGCGAGTGCTGGTGTGAACCTAGCGTCAGTCGCATGTCAGAGAAGAAAGGGCCCAAAGTGTCAGACCCATCCTGCACAAGTGTTAGTGAGGGTAAAATGGGGTTCAATAGTTTTTTTTAATCCCTTTGTGACATGCGCTATACTATTATGGCAGATATCGAGGGTGGACACAGACTGCAGAGGGCCCCTGTGCAAATAATGTGTTTGGACCCCCGGACCCTGTCCTCTCAGTTTTTGTTTTTGTTTTGTTTGTTTTTTTTACAATGAGAGAACAGTCAGTTGGGCCGCGGTAGACTTTTGTGCAGACTGGCTTCACATATATGTCCACCCCTGAATGGTCAAAAAACAGCTGATTCTTGGCCATGAAAAGTATGGCCGAGAATTGACCATGGTTGTATAGCCTTACCATTTACCTTAACACTGCTGCCTCTTACTCCATGTAAAGCAGACATTTCTGTTACACAAGGCTGCCTGCTTTATATGTAAAGATAGCAGTCCTATGTAAGTAAAGTTATGGGCAGTGGGGTCAGGGCAGTGATGGCGAACCTTTTAGAAACCGAGTGCCCAAACTGCAACCCAAAGCCCACTAAATTATCGCAAAGTGCCAACACGGCAATTTCACCTTAAATTAACCTGCCTCCCCTGCATCCCCCATTCCCCCCTCTTGCTCACACGGAGCCTGCACCCCCATTACCCCCTCTTGCTCACACACAGCCTGCACCCCCCATTCCCCCCCTCTTGCTCACAGCAGCCTGCACCCCCATTCTCCCCTCTTGCATGTAGCCTGCACCCCGCATCTCTACTCCCACACTACACCCAGCACCCCGCATCTCTCCCCCCCCACACTACACCCCGCATCTCTCCCCCCCGAAACTACACCCCACATCTCTACCCCCCACACTACACCCTGCACCCCACATCTCTCCCCCCACACTACACCCTGTACCCCACACCTCTTCGCCCACACTACACCCTGCACCCCACATCTCTCCCCCCACACTACACCCTTCACCCCACATCTCTTCCCCCAAACTACACCCTGCACCCCACATCTCTCCCGCCCACACTACACCCTGCATCTCCCCCCCACACTACACCCTGCACCCCACATCTCTCCCCCCACACTACACACTGCATCTCTCCCCCCACACTACACACTGCACCCCACATCTCTCCCCCCTACACTACACCCCGCACCTCACATCTCTCCATGTTCCTCCACTGCACGGGATACAACTTTTCTTCATGTGGAAGGACCTTCTTACAAGCAAAGACACACCTACCCTGTCATGTGACCTTATGACGTCAGAAGGTCCTTCCAGAGTACAGTATTTAGCCTTTACCGATTTAGCATCTACTGTGTAAGCAGCGTCACAATATGGCGAGTATGTAAAAACAGTATGTTTTTATTCTTCAAAATTTTGAATTTTTGTAAAGATATTAAAACGTGTAAATGTATACATTTGGTATCACCGAGATCGCACTGACCCGCAGATTGAATCTAATATGTGTTTAATGCACAGTGAACAACATACAAATAAATGAATCAACCTGAATATATACACCCAAACAGAATAATAGTGCTCAATATCACACCAAAATACGTATAAAATGCATAAATCTGTATTAATTCATCATAAAAAAGTTAATCCAATTTAAAAACAGTAAAAAATATGAAGGATGGAAAGTCATGGCTGACAACACCATGCGACCGTCAGGTATAGTGCCAAACAGACACCAGGGGCGTAAGTATCAAAGTCTGGGCCCTCCCCCTGGCATAGTGCTCCCTTTCCTGTCCTCCACACAGTATAATGCCCCATAACGCACTATAATGTCCCAAAGTGGCCTTTAGACAGTATAATGTCACATAGTGGCCCCTCCACACAGTATAATGTCCGATAGCGGCCCCTCCACACAGTATTATATCCCACAGTGGCCTCTCCACACAGTATTATGTCCCATAGTAGCCTGTCCATACAGTATTATGTCCCATAATGGCCCTTGCACACAGTATTATGCCCCATAGTGGACCACCCACAAACTATTATTATAATCTGGGGTTTTTTCAGACCCCAGAGTATAATGATTGGAGACCCAGGGGATGTGACAAACATAAAAACCAGTGGTACTTACCTCTCCTGGGCTCCGGCACAGAGGTCATGTGGGCCAGGCCGGCATCGCAACATATAATGATGCTGGCCTGGGCCACATTACGTCTGGGATGTCACTAAAGAGGCCCGAAGATTGCAGGAAGTCCCGCCAGAGCGCAGGAAAGGTGAGTAACACTGGTTTTTACTGGTTTTCTCACATGCCCTCGGCCTCCGATCATTATACTCCAGGGTCTGAAAAGACCCAAGAGTATAATAATGGCAGTATTTGTTGGGGTTCGTCCAACAAATACTCTTGTTATGGGCCTGCAGCCTCACTTACCGTTCACTTCTGCTCACGACCATCTCCGCTTCCCCTTCTGCCCTCCATGGGGCCCCAGTAACATAATATGGGATGCAGAAAGGGGGAACGCAGGGGAAACAGAGGCGGACGTGTGCAGGAGCGGGGATCAGTAAGTAAATAGGGCCCGTTACCTTCTGGGGTTACTCCAGCAGGTAACGGCCTATTAAAAAAAAAATAGGATGCTACCCCGGTACTTAAGCCTCTGAATGGGACAATACACAACATATAGTTCATATACAGTGGGGAAAAAAAAAGTATTTAGTCAGCCACCAATTGTGCAAGTTCTCCCACTTAAAAAGGTGAGAGAGGCCTGTAATTGACATCATAGGTAGACCTCAACTATGAGAGACAAAATTAGAAAACAAATCCAGAAAATCACATTGTTTGATTTTTTAAGAATTTATTTGCAAATTATGGTGGAAAATAAGTATTTGGTCAATAACAAAAGTTCATCTTAATACTTTGTTATATATCCTTTGTTGGCAATGACAGAGATCAAACGTTTTCTGTAAGTCTTCACAAGGTTGGCACACACTGTTGCTGGCATGTTGGCCCATTGCTCCATGCAGATCTCCTCCAGAGCAGTGATGTTTTGGGGCTGTCGCTGGGCAACACGGACTTTCAACTCCCTCCAAAGATTTTCTATGGGGTTGAGATCTGGAGACTGGCTAGGCCACTCCAGGACCTTGAAATGCTTCTTACGAAGCCACTCCTTCGTTGCCTTGGCAGTGTGCTTGGGATCATTGTCATGCTGATAGACCCAGCCACGTTTCATCTTCAATGCCCTTGCTGATGGAAGGAGGTTTGCACTCAAAATCTCACAATACATGGCCCCATTCATTTTTTCATGCACACGGATCAGTCGTCCTGGTCCCTTGCAGAGAAACAGCCCCAAAGCATGATGTTGCCACCCCCATGCTTCACAGTAGGCAGTAGGTATGATGTTCTTTGGATGCAATGCAGCATTCACTCTCCTCCAAACACGACGAGTTGTGTTTCTACCAAACAGTTCTACTTTGGTTTCATCTGACCACATGACATTCTCCCAATACTCTTCTGGAACATCCAAATGCTCTCTAGCAAACTTCAGACGGGCCCGGATATGTACTGGCTTAAGCAGGGGGACATGTCTGGCACTGCAGGATCTGAGTCCCTGGCAGCGTAGTGTGACGGTAGCCTTTGTTACGTCAGTCCCAGCTTTCTGCAGGTCATTCACTAGGTCACCCCGTGTGGTTCTGGGATTTTTGCTCACCGTTCCTGTGATCATTTTGACCCCACGGGGTGATATCTTGCGTGTAGCCCCTGATCGAGGGAGATTATCAGTGGTCTTGTATGTCTTCCATTTTCTAATTATTGCTCCCACAGTTGGTTTCTTCACACCAAGCTGCTTGTCTATTGCAGATTCAGTCTTCCCAGCCTGGTGCAGGTCTACAATTTTGTTTCTGGTGTCCTTCCACAGCTCTTTGGTCTTCACCATAGTGGAGTTTGGAGTGTGACTGTTTGAGGTTGTGGACAGGTGTCTTTTATACTGATAACAATGTCAAACAGGTGCCATTACTACAGGTAATGAGTGGAGGACAGAGGAGCCTCTTAAAGAAGAAGTTACAGGTCTGTGAGAGCCAGAAATCTTGCTTGTTTGTAGGTGACCAAATACTTATTTTCCACCATAATTTGCAAATAAATTCTTAAAAAATAAGACAATGTGATTTTCTAGATATGTTTTCTCATTTTGTCTCTCATAGTTGAGGTCTACCTATGATGTCAATTACAGGCCTTTCTCATCTTTTTAAGTGGGAGTACTTGCACAATTGGTGGCTGACTAAATACTTTTTTTCCCCACTGTAACATACAGCAGCCACAGACGGCACCCAATAAAGCTATTGTACAAAATACAGGTCAAAGCAAGTCAAAAGATAATACTGTTGTACACATAGTCGTAAAGTTAATGACATAATAATAAGGACCCAATACACACCAAAGCAGAGATACCACCAGTGATGAAGCATACACGACCTTTAACCTTCATCCTTAAGGCCTTACGTTGCAGAAACACTGCGTTTTTGCCTGTTGCGGAAATGCAACAGAAAAAAACACTGCATTTTACATTACCAGCAAAGTAAATGGACTCTGGTTAACCTCATCCACACATTACAGGAAAAAAGAACTGCAGAAAAGCCACATTTTTAGAAAAGCATTTGTTTTTGAAAAACACAGCATGTCAATTTTAGCTTCAGAATATGGAATGTTTTCTCTATAGATTTAATAAGGGAAGAAAAACTACAGAGAAAAACGCAGCAAAGACTCAATGAAAAACAATGCAGAAAAAAGCACAATGCATTAGCACAATGCATTTTCGCAATGTTTTTTAGCTGCATTTTGCTATGGGGAGCTTTAGCCTAATGTGATTTTGTCCCAGTGCTTCCTCTGGGGGCTGTAAGAAACCTATAAAAAATGGCTTACATGTGTTTTTTTTTTTTTCAAATTCTACACCATTTAGAATTTTACAATTGTACATTGTACAGAATATTAAATGGCACAATTATGTTGTATAAGTATAAGTTGTTCTGCAAAAAATAAGCCCTTAAATGGAAAAATACAAAAGTCATAGCTTTTGCACATACTTATACAGGAGGTGACATCAGCATACAGCTATATAAATTGGTCTTCTGTCACAGTACAGGTGACGCAGCTAGCAGTCGATCTGTATGCTGCTAGATAAGTTGACACAGAGGACAGCGGTTTGATGTTTTGTGGACCCAGACAGAGACCCCAGTTCACAGCTCCCTCAGACTGGTGAACTGGGGTACCCCTAGTATATGTGGCTGACTTGACCCCCCAAACCTCCTGCAGCATGCTCCCCAGGGTTGCGTGTTCTCTTCTGAACTTTAAAGTAAAGTTAACCTGTTCCACAAAGAGTTATATGGTCTTCAGCACAAGAAAACATGAGCACAGTCTCTCTTCATAAAGTTGACCCTCAGAAACAAAAATTTCTCTTGGTTTTTTCCAGTTCTCCATATCACAATGAATGGAAAGGTTCAGACAACTAAACATGAGCTATTTTCATCATTCACATTAATTTCCATGAGAATCAGCATTAGGGGTTTTTGTTCTCCATAACATTGACAGTTTAAGTAATAAAGGGGTCCCACAAAGTTAACCCTTTTAAGCCTCTTCCCACAGATCCTGAAAGATATACAATACTGTATTATTATGCAGTCTCACAGCGGGTTCTACACCATTCCCTATTACTTCATATCTCACAGAAAATAAATGGTTTCAAACGATAAAACTTAACTTTTAATATTTTAATATAAAAAATACACAAAGGACGTCCACTAATCTACTAAAAGACAGATCAATGTGGTCTGTGTCTGCCTATTCAAAGTTTATTCAGGATTTAAATGTTAGACAGTATTCACACTCTCCAACTTTCCACTGGACCTAGGGTGTAATTAGATACTTTCCCCACCCTTAGACTAAGGTTATAGTATCACGGCTGTATCATACAACAGGTCAGTATTTTGTCAGTTGCTCTTAGTGCTAGGAAAACCCAAACACCTGGTCCCCACACACATAATTTGTAAAGCATCACTGACTAGACTCCTGCACAGCCATGATATACCTCCACAACCCTAGTCTGTAGTATGTACATATGCCAGTAATCTAGGTACAGGTCACAGTAACTTCATTTCCTATCATTAAAATGTTATAACCATAAGGGAAGCTATGATATTCTGACCCTTATACTAAATAAACACCTATATTGCAGCCATTACTGATATCCCCTATGTTGACTCCAGGGATATACAGCTACCATTTCCATTAGTGACTCAAATTCCACCAACTAATCTCCAGGCTACTCAGACTGCCCCAGTCTCCTGTCAGTCCTTCATGCCCCCAAGTGGTATGGCTTGTGGTCAAGTAACTCAAAAATAGAAAATAGAAAATAAACTTGCTCTACGCGTTTCCCCTGTGTTATCTGTATCAGGTTCATCAGGAGCCAATGCTAATAAACTTACTCGGCTACTCTATACACTGGAGCACACCATCAGTGCTCCAGGAACTGCAGTTGTAACTGCATTTTTGAAAAATATTTATAGCAGCTTAGACCAATTGATAAGTTTATTAGCATTGGCTCCTGATGAACCTGATATAGATAACACAGGGGAAACGCGTAGAGCAAGTTTATTTTCTATTGTTGAGTTAGTTGACCACAAGCCATACTACTTGGGGGCATGAAGGACTGACAGGAGACTGGGGCAGTTGAGTAGCCTGGAGATTAGTTGGTGGAATTTGAGTCACTAATGGAAATGGTAGCTGTATATCCCTGGAGTCAACATAGGGGATATCAGTAATGGCTGCAATATAGGTGTTTATTGAGTATAAGGGTCAGAATATCATAGTTTCCCTTATGGTTATAACATTTTAATGACAGGAAATGAAGTTACTGTGACCTGTACCTAGATTACTGGCATATGTACATACTACAGACTAGGGTTGTGGAGGTATATCATGGCTGTGCAGGAGTCTAGTCAGTGAGGCTTTACAAATTATGTGTGTGGGGACCAGGTGTTTGGGTTTTCCTAGCACTAAGAGCAACTGACAAAATACTGACCTGTTGTATGATGCAGCCGTGATGCTATAACCTTAGTCTAAGGGTGGTGAAAGTATCTAATTATACCCTAGGTCCAGTGGAAAGTTGGAGAGTGTGAATACTGTCTAACATTTAAATCCTGAATAAACTTTGAATAGGCAGGCACAGACCACATTGATCTGTCTTTTAGTGTATTATTATGCAAAGTTATTCTGCCCATGCTTCATCAGCATCATTTCCACATTGCTTCTAGAGGTTCTGCACAACTTCCATTGTATTGATGAACAGAATGGTGCTACAATATATAGTAAAATCCTCACTGGCACAGTCAATGGCAGCCATCTTCAGATAATGTTTTCCATCTTCCATAATAATCGCCCTTTGATTTTTGGATACTTGTTAGAGATGAAAAGTCAGTCGTAATAGCAGAGGTGTGGTACATGGGACATAATTGTAATATACCTAAAAATATACACAGAGAAAGCCTAATAATACGATGCTCCTCCAAATTATAAGAATCAAATGTTTAGTTTCCTAATATCATGAAATAAATGTTGATCTTGTTGCTTTTTCAGTCATATAATTTCAGTAACATCTGCCATTCTGATGAGAGTGCAGGTCATGATAAGAAATGTGATTATATGTAAGTGTTGTCTTCACATATGAGTATATACAAGCACAGCCCTACATAAATCACAGCAATAAAACAGCCACACTAAGCCAGTTAAACTAGGATTTTATAGGCCCCCATAAAGTAGCTGCCCCCACTTTCACATTAGCATGATTTCATTTTATTAGGCAATGGTTGCTTTAAGGTCTTTAGAGCAATAGCAAATAAACCAAAAGGCTGCACTTCATGCCTAATATATGACTGAAAAATATTTATAGGCCAATCTGCGTTTATGCATCTTTATAAAGACATCATGCCTAGACGAAATCCCAAAAAATATATTCCTTAGAGAAGGAAGAATTTCAGGGCATACACTAAATAAGCAGCGCAATAAAAGCAATAGCAATTATTTAAGATGTCAGCGTAATTGCAACAACCAATAAATCACTTAATGTCCCTAGAAATCTACGAGAAAGGCAGACAAATGCATAGACTGCACTTATTACCAAAGGAGATCTACAGCATGTTTGGGGTGTCAATTATTTGCCTTTATTTTTACTTTAAATGCACACAGTCATGTTGTGTTATTGCACATTACTACTCTGATTTATCAGCAAATATGAGATTATTATTTTATTTCTTTTTTTCAAAAAGACGGATGCAAAGAGAAAACAAAAAAATTACTAAAAAAAATTTAGGCCTTAGCCACATGACATATGTGATGAAATAACTTCCCTCATTTTAGGCCTTAGCCACATGACATATGTGATGGGCATTTTTGGCTGCCACACGGCTGTTTTAATAACAATGAGAGTTAATAAGAGTATTCACATGTCCATTTTTTTGACGGACAGAAAAAAAAAAAGTCAGTTAAAAAACCAACATGTACTATCTTCGTCCATTTTGACGGACACACAGACCTAATAGAAATCCATAGATCCGTTGCTTTATGGATGTAAACATCCATGTTACGTCCATTAAAAACATATCAGTAGATTGAGTCAAAAAAGAAAGACCAATGACATTTATCTGTTTTTTAACATCCCATTAAAAACGAATGCAAAATGGATGATACTTGATCATTAAAAACAGCAAAACTGTACAGAACCGATGCAAAACAGCCACTGTTTTTAATGGACATTAGATCGGCAAAAAGGCACTGTGGTGTGAATATGGCCTTATACATTATACACTCTCTCTACTTTTCTTTCTAGGGCCTCAACAATTTAGCTTCAAATTTAGAATTTTATGAACAGCAATAATTATGGTGCATTTGCATTGAAAAGAATGGCATTCATACTTATCAAATTGTTGCCACTCTTTGCAATACCTACAGCATTGTCAGAAAAAATAGGTCTAACTTTCAAGTCACTTTACATGTTTTCTAACATTTCTAATATTTGTCCATGCCACATGGTGTCACATGGGGTTCCAAATGCAGCTCCAGCCACATTCAACATCTCAGCTCTCTCTCTTTACTGGCCCCGCAGTTTTGCTGTTACTGTTGCGGCCAGTATAAGATAAAGCTGTCATTAATTGATGATTTGCTTACTTAGAAGTGGAAGCATTGGAAGCCCCAGCTATAGCCAAATAGGGAACCACAATGGCACCCTAAATATGGCAGTTAACAATCTGGTATGTTCACTGGTTGCATACTGGTGGATCTCTCTTCATTGTGTCAGTATTAAAGGAAATAGGTCAGATAAAAAATGCAGTCCACTCTGCAGGCAGCATATTATACAGCAGATCCCTCCTTTTTTGAAATCTAAAGTGCAGGGCTTGATACATTTTACTCTATTCTGTACCAATTTACATCTGCTGGATGCAAATAAGAATGTTGAATTAATTTACTTAGGCGGTAAACTGACTTTATGAACTAATTCCCACAACTTCAAAGAAACTAAATGAGCCTCAGTCCAGGTTTTCATGTATTTAGAGGCAATTTTTACTTTAAAGGGGTTGTCCTGGACATAAAAATTTTTGATACTAGGTCATCAGTATCAGATCGTTTGGGATCCAACATCTGAACCCCCGAACCAAACAGCTGATGCAGCTGCCAGAAGCCATATACTAAATATATGCCCGGAAGCAGCCCTGCATCTATTAAAATGAATGGGAGCATGCTACAGTTCCAGGTGTCACCTCTACTCTATACAGACAACAGAAGTTGAAGGAGCACTGGTAAAGCTATGGGTTCCATATGTCTGGCATGATATCAATCAGAAAAGATCTCCTGGGATCTGTCACTAGTGTTGAAGCACCTCTTCAAATCCACATTTGAACCTTTAGAACCTTTACAGGCATCTCTTTTGAAAAGTGCTTTTTCTGTTCGCTAGCTCTTCCACATATAGCGGGATTAGTGAAATACAAGCTATTTCCCTGTAAAGTACTATACTTGATAAAACTCAGAGATTGCCTGGTTCTCTGTACTATGCTAGGATTCTTTCCTAAAGTCCCATTTTATATGGCAGTCAACCAGAAAATGTTCCTTCCTATTTAATATGCAAACTCTGAATCTTAGGAACAGAAGAAGCTGCATACTCTAGATGTCTGATGATCGGTACTATGTTATCTTGTCGGAGCTAAAGATTTCAGGCAGTGTGAACCTTTGTTGCTGCAAAATCAAGGTGCAAAGAGAGGGAAAAGGGACGGCAAATCTACATTGGCCAGATGGATTAAAAGGCATGATATCTCTCTGCTATCATCTTAAAGACCTGCATCTCCAACTAAGATTAAAGCAAATTCCACCAGATCAACATAAGCATCTTTGGCAGAGCTTGCATATATTTGTCTTGATCAAATCTGTTAAGCCACAATATTGGCCAGCCCTGACACATTCATCAAACACTACCAATTGGTTGTCAGCAGCGCTATGGGCTTGGCCTCTTGCAAAGATGTCCTTATTAAAGCTGCCACTCATGTATCTCACCCTAATATTTGCTGCTTTTTATATCCCTTCTGTGCAGCCTAAAAACAATTTGCTTATTGAATTATAAAACCGAGTTTTTCTTTCATGTAGTCTGAAGTCAGCACAATTACATCCCCCCCCCAATAAAATTTCACTACTGCATAAAACACATTAGATTATTGTCTCAAGGGACTCCATATAGGGAAACAGCACGCCAATTCATTGTATCAATTAATCTATTATCTTCCGTCCACTCGGAGTCAAAGAGTGTTTAACTTCTGTGCTGGCTTCAGACAACAGGAAACAAAAATTCTGGCAAGCAAATTTTCATAATAGACAGTACTCTTAGTAAGACCTTCAAGATCTGTTCAAAGATGCAGTTACACACAAATATTTATTCTCTGGCCCATTATCAAGGTGCGTGCACAATGTAAATTGTGGGAAAGGTAACCTTACTGGTAGCTGTATTTGTAAGTTATCTACCTCCTTTTGGAGTTTGGTCTCCATGCCAGTGATTTTACTGGCTTGGTAAAGAGTATTTTTTTCTGGTTTAGCTTTAAGCTTTATACTTTAAGGTTGTGTGGGTGCCTTCTTTATTGCTTACTTTAAAAACATCATTATATTAGCCACATATCTATAAGGATCTGGTTTGACTATTTTCAAAGGGCAGATGGAGTCTTTTTTTTTTTTACTTCAAGTACAGCCTATATTTTCCAAAGCAAAATGTGTGAAAACAGCGTGTTGTCATAGAAAAGAACACTCTTTGGAAATCTCACAGATTTCTTTCGAGAAAAACTGTCAGCAGGTTCTATTGTTGCTGCTTTATTACATGTTTTCTGTGCTATCTATTAAGAAAAAAAGAGTTTCTACATAACCCCATGCTCTGAGGAGAAACCTCTGCTTCTGGGAGTCCTGGAGAAAGTAGGTTCATGAGCAGAAACAGACATAAAAGATCATGTACTTTTTCTTTTGTTAAACACATAGGGCATAAGTGGATATGTAATGACTTAAACAGAACAGATGACACACTGACAGGAGTGTAATGCACTAATATATATGTTTTGTTCAACATAGCTGTACAAGGCTTTATTTTTGCAGGACAAGTTGTACTTCATGTAAGTGCCATTTTTTTTGGTACAAACTGTATATATTTGCATTTCATTTACTGTACATTAATTTTTATCCTGATAAAATGCAAAAAATATTAATCTTCTTCAGTTTTTATTGATTGTTTTATAAGGCTGTAGTTACCTGATGTTAGGTGAAGCAATGGTTCACAGCAAGATGCAGACAGGTGCAAATGTTATATGGTAGAGGCAGCACAGGTACAAGCTACTAAATGCCTACCATTCCAAATACACACAGATAAGACTTTATAAGTTGCTAGTCACATGATAATATGAGGTGCACCATGCTGCCTTACAGCCCAATATTAACATCAATACTTTCAGATCAGGTAGGCTGCTCAGGACCTAGAAATGTACACCCCACAAGCACCAGCACATTCCTTGATCATCATAAATTATGCTTTAAAGCATTCAGGGTCAGACTGGCTCACCGAGAGATCAGTAGATCCCTGAATGGGCCCGTGCCTTTAAAGAGCCCTACCAAACCCCCACTGCTTTTTTTTGATAGGCAGTGGAGGTGTGGTAAGGCCCCCATTCACTTACCTCTCCCTGTTTCAGTCCAGGGCCCCCCCATACGCCACACATTACGTCATCGCGACATGATGTGCGACGCACAGGGCTCAGACTGCTGCGGGAAGAGGAGAGGCCGCGAGCAAGAGCAGAGAGAGGTAAGTGATGCAGCCAGGGTTTCCCCAGTTTTGCGATAGGGTTTTAATAACCGGATCGCAAAACAGGAAAAAGTGGCGCCGCCGACCCGGTTCTGATACTAGTGGAGCAGGAAGCCAGTGGATTCCTGCTCTACCACTCACAGACTTGTAGGCCACTGGCCCCATTGAGCCTGTAGCCTACAAGCTAAGCTCCGATACTTGCCTAACTGTTCTCCGGCGCCTCCTGTTTCTTACTGCTCCGGGCGCACATGATGTCATATCAGTGCGACTGGAGCAAGAAGGAACGGGACCGGGGAGCAGACAGGTAAGTAATAACCTAATGCTGCCATAGGGGGGGGGGGGGTTGGGGACCAGTGAAGGGGCTACTGTATGGGCCATACAGTGGCCCCTTCACTATCCTCCCATATAGTGGCCCCTGCACTATCCCCCCCATACAGTGGTCCCTTCACTGGTCCCCTATACTGTATGGGGTCCATTGATGGAGACATTATATTGGGGGGGGCAGTGATGGAGGCTAATATCCTGAGGGACATTAAAGGGGTTATCCAGGATAACATTTTTTCATTTTTTTTTTCAATTAGGCTGGGGCAGGTGAAATAAAAAACCCAAAACTTACTCTTCTGTGCCCATTGTCTCCCAATGCGGTTCGGTCCTGCAGCTCTGTTGTTTTCTTCCCACTGAACATGACTACCTGTGCCACTGAGGACTTCCGGCAAAAGAAAACAGCAGAACTGCAGGACCGGACCCTGCTGGGAAGATACCGGAGCACAGGGGACAGTTGAGTAGGTTTTTTTTGGGGGGGGGGGGTGTTTTTTCACCTCCCCTGGACTAATACTAAAAAATAATAATAATAATAATAAAAAAAATTATGCTGGACAACCTCTATAAAGTATGAGGCATAAGATGGATATATTAAAGGGGTTGTCCAGGCAGAATTTTTTTATGGTTTATCCTCAGGATAGGCCATAAATGCCTGATCTGTTGGGGGGCCGACACCCAGCTCCCGGACCGATCAACAGTACAGAGCAACTTCCGGCGCCCGTCCTGTATACAATATGAGAGTGGAAGCAGAAAGCTCTGTCCACTGTATATTAGCCGGGCACCTTTACTGCATCTCAGCACATATTGAAGTTAGTGGGAGCTGAGCTGCAGTGAAGGCACTGGGCTGCTATACAGCGAATAAAGCTTTCTGCTTCCGGCCCTGTATTGTGTACAGAACGGGCGGCGGAAGTGGCTCCAAACAGCTGATGGGGCCGTGTGTCAGCCCCCTACTGATCAGGTATTTATGGCCTATCCCGAGGATAGGCCATAAAAAACGTTAACCCTGGACAACCCCATTAATATTCCCCACACATTTTAATGTACCTCTCCACTGGATGTTAGCCTCCATCACTGACCCCACGCAATATAATGGCCCCATTACTGTTCCCCATACAGTATGGGGGACCAGTGAAGAGGCCACTGTATTGGGGGCCATTAAAAAAATATGGCCCAGTCAATCCTTTTAAAGAGGTTGTCCATAAATAGGAGCGACCACTGTGGAGGCCAGGGAGGTGTAAAAATTAAAAAAAAAAAAAAGCACACTCACCTGTCCCCAGCGCCCCATTTTCCTCTGCCTGTGTCTGTTTGGTCTCATGGCGGCGCCTCATTTCTAGAAATCCTGTACCTAATAGGTCTCAGCGGTTACATGAGGTGCAGGACTGCCAGCAAGAAGTCGCCGACACGAGACTGAATGGATCGGCGGCAGAAAACGGAGTGCCGGGGACAGGGTTGCTCCAATTCCTGGACAACCTCTTTAAAGGATTTATCCATCTTTCTAATATTGATTGTCCTTAGGATAGGCCATCAATATTACATCTGTGGGGGTCCAACAGCCAGGACCTCTGCAGATCAGCTATTCCAGGACAATGCGGCTACAGGTAATGGTAACAATTCTAGGAGCCACACTGTTCACTTGCCATAAAGAGTGTAGCTTAGTTTAGTTTAGCTGTAGTTTAGGTAGTGCAGTGGTGCACATTGAATGGCGGGTGAACAGCATGGCTCCCGACATGTTATTTCTTTTAGCCGTCCTGTTTCGATACAGCTGATCTGCAGGGATCCTAGCAGTGGGCCCCTAGAAATAATTCCACTGTTGGGCCCTAGACATCCCAGTCCGACAGTAAAAGCATTCCTCCATTTATAAAATGACTTTTCATAAATAAATAGTACAGGGGAATATAAGAACCTTTGTAATATAATTTATTAAATAAATCTTCTTAGTCTGTTCTCCTCCTTATTTCACTTAAATTATTTATATGTAAAGAATCCATTCTGTCAGCTTACATGCAGAGGGGATGGAGTCTGTTAAAGGAGTTTTTTAGGCAGACTGAAAATTAGAAAAAAAAGAGCAATACTCACCCACTCCCATCCTCCACTGAGTCCCCCATTTTATTCCGTGGCTGCACTGGTTAGGCCCAAAGTAAAGTGATCAGGTGACTACTTTTGGAAAGTATCTGCAGCTATTTGTAACTAATTTCTAAACAATTCTATTGTGTTGCGTTAAAGTAAATTTGTCTTTTATCTATTATCTACAAGGGTTAAACACAGATTTATCCACAAGCTATTATAAAATGGAATTCTAACTCCCATTATTATTATTGTTATTATTATACTCCTATATTTTATTGGCAATTAGCTTCATGATATTGATTGTAATATGCAAACAAACAATTCAGTAGCACCGGTTTACAAATATATAGTGAACGCCGGTATTGTTTGAGAAAAGCTTGGTTATAATTGAACTGTCACATCTGTGGGAATAAAGGGATCATCATTTTGAGTGCTGCCTTTTCCTAATTGCCAGATTTTTGATTGTTAAGGGGATAGAGCATAAGTAGCTGATCAGTAGGGGTCTGATCACTGAGACCCACCGATCCTGAGAATGAGGATGTTTTTCCCCCTGTGTTAGTTCAGCCTAACTACAACCACTGGCTGAAAATAGGAGTGCCACTTCTCTTGATCACTGGGGATAGGGGATAAGTGTCTGTAATGGGAAAACCTCTTTAATGTTAAAATGAGATGTTGATTCACACTGATCTGCTGTGACAGAGTATGAACTGAAACTGCAAGGAGTTTGTATGTTTTCCCCTTGTTTGTGTGGATTTCCTCCGGGTACTCCGGTTTCCTCACACACTCCAAAGACATACTGATAGGGAATATAGATTGTGAGCCCTATATGGGACTGTGACTGACAATGTCTGCAAAGCACTGCGGAATATGATGGCGCTAAAAAGTAAGCATAATAATAATAATAAACCAATAGCAGAACTGTTACACAAGTGTCAACAAAGCATCACAGCTTCAAGCCATCTTTTATTGCCTATTGTAAGGTTGTTCTGAAACCCCCACATTAGTTGTCTCATTTGAGAACTCTGTAACCACCAAGCTTGATGCCTCCTTGTGAGTAAGGTTCTACATCTGATTCTGCCAGAGTCATTCTACCATGTCTGAGTGGGAAAATAACTCTAACACCATAACACCATGTTGTCCATGGCTGGATTCGAACCTAGTTTATAGAAAATTAAATGGTACCACTATGAAGTACAATAATAGTAAGCTCTCATATGACTCTGTAAACAGAGAAATAACAAGTTATAGCTTTTGGAAAGTGGAGAAGGAAAAAACAAAACGCAAAATCAGAAAATCAATGTGGTTTAAGGGGTTAAAGATCCGTGTGTTAAAGATTTAAAGAATGTGTGTTCTAAGTTTAGACATGTATGGTTTAGCTCTGATAGCAGAAGGTTCAACATCTCGAAATCATATTAACATAATATATATAAATATATGCAAAATGTATAAAAATATATATTCCAAACACTTCTATTTAATCATTCATTGCAATCATGTCATTTGCATTTAAACCTATATGATTTTTTTTTCAATAAGATTTAAGAAATACAGCAGCTACTTTACATATTATAATAGATTAATCACATTGGCGGTGTACATGTTGAATATAAACACATTTATAGTTAACTGATCTTCAGTTATAGAAAATATCTAAAATAGTAATGCTTGCTTCAAATACTTGCTTATTTCCAATATATTAGCCCTGCTGTAGAAAAAACTCACAAAGGTGAAATTGATGGTGTCATGGTAGCATCTGCCTTCTGAAATGAGCTCTTACAGTCACATCTTAGTCTCCTATTAGCCTTTTCATACACTTTAATATATGAAAAGAAATATTTTATTATTTGGATTCCATCATCAAAATTATTCTTCACTCAAGTATGAAAGTTATATGCTCGGCAAAAAAATACATTATAGGCACTCATTTGCATACCACATTTGTATATTAGTAATGCTCTTGAATCTGAGTGAGCTTCAGACTATATTCACACAGCCATATTAACAGTATGTATGAGGATGTTTTATTACTTGTTAATAATGGGAGCAGATTACATCAGAAGGAAGCATCCTATGTTAAGCATTTACATTTACTCATTTGTACAGGGACATCATAAGTGTCTGTTCCAGGGGCCAAAGCAATATCATCCTATAACTAATTATATACCTTATTTGTAGTAATATATACAAAATTACGTTTTTCTAATGTATGATTGTTATGTAATAGCCTGTACCCACCCAACCATCTCCCACCTGACCATCAAATCTATATGAGTTTGTTAGACATCCCAATTCAAAGCCATGGGCACTAATATGAAGGTGGCCCCTGTTTGTGGCTGAAACAGGTTCTACTCTTTTGGGAAGGCTTTCTACAAGATTTTAGAATTTGTCTGTAGGGATTTATGTCCATTCAAGTATTTCTCAGGGCTCATTGGCATTCAGTGTTTCAATTCATCCCAAAAAATTTTTGCAACGGACAGCAGATTGTGGACGCCCTGTGCTACCAAACCAGTCTGATTTTGGGTGACCTCTAAGAGAGTTGTCTAAACAGACTCCCTACTATTCACCTTTTAACACCCATAAGGGGATCTAGACTTCACTGTGGAGAGTTTTCCAGGTTGCTGCCTCCTGAGGTGGTCCCAGTGTTGGCAGCAGCTGACCAGGCATGTCAGGGACTTTAATACAATACTTATTTATAGAGCACCATTAATCCCATGGTGCTGTACATTTGAGGGTTTACATACAGCACACAAAATACACAAAACAAGTACAATACTAATAGTGACCAACTACCATATTGGGATAGAGAGCCTTGCCCACAAAATCTTATAATCTATGAGGGATGGGCGATAGAGACAGTAGGTGAGCATATAAACTGTTCAGATGGCGGTGTGATGGCAGCAAGGTTTTTGAAGGTTGTAAGGCCTATCTGAAGAGATGAGTCTTCTCTGTATGAGAGATACATACATGGTAGATGAAAGGACATAAGTCTAAACATGGTACACAAAAATGCAAACTTTGTGGAAGACCAAACACTTCCCAAAAGGATTACTTAACAAAAGGCCTAACATACATAACAGAAGGACATGTGTGTTCAAACATGAATACAGGCAAAAGGACAAATGTGTCCACACAGGCAGGGATACAAGGCAGAAGGAAAATGTGTCCAAAAAATTATAGATATGACATCCGAATGATCCAGAAACGAAACTCAGACACACACAGACACAGAAGGATAGCATGCATCCAAACAGCAGACCATGAAACTGACACATTGTAAAAGCCATGGTCTGGCTACTTATATACACACAGGCAGACATAAATTGGCAACACGAAGTTTAGCAGGTGAGCACACTAATCCTTAAAGAAACATGAGTGGTGCAAAGAGGCAGTCAGGCTACTACATCTGCTGGGGATGGTGGTATGCACAGAGTGTCGGCTTTACAGTTTTCTATGGGGATGAGGTCAGGACTCTGTAGCCATTCCAATTCCTCCACACCAAACCATGTTGATATTGACCTCACTGTGTGTACAACGACAGAGATGCCCTGGAACCGTCTCACAATCTACATTCCCTATCAGTATGTCTTTGGAGGAAACCCACGCAAACACGGGGAGAACATACAAACTTCTGGCAGATGTTGTCCTTGGCAGGATTTGAACCCAAGACTCCAGTGCTGTAAGGCTGCAATGCTAATCACTGAGTCACCATGCCGCCCAAATAAGTGGTCAATATGATTACATGTTGAAAACATGAATATAGTATGTGATAGTAATTCCACAGGGAGGCAGGGAATCCTAGCATTATGCAGTAGATGACCGTAATAGAAGTCCAGGACCCTGCTCTGTCTTGGAAGTAAAGCCAAAATATGGCCCCTATTTCATGAACCGAGTACACCTGTATCAAGCCAGCCTTAATGTTAAAAGGGCATCAAGGGTTCTCAAAGGTGAGGGGTTACCATAGGCATTTACTTTAGCAAAATGCTATTATTTTACATGGGAATGCCCCATTAATTATTTGGAACTCAATAGAACAAAAATCAGGGTTAATGTTGCAGCTATTTACAAAAACATTCTCAGGGGCAGTCATATATTGCAGGCATATACTTCCTTCCTGTATATGTGTTTTGTGGCAGCTGAAATGAATGGCAGTCGACTGACAGAGAAATGTCATAGATTATTACCGTCTTCAGGCAGTAATAAAGGGCATTCCCCCTACAGAGTTTTAGCCATACATACTGTATAATGTATAATGTAACTATTGTGCCTGATCTAGGCCTCCAGTACAAAAGACTCTGATACAGTAAGCAGAAAGGCTCAGCACAGTGTGACTGCTATAGATGTCAGGTTAAAATTGCAATCTTTTATTTTCTGGTAAGATATCCATGTTAAGATGATTTGCTTTGATGTATCTGTATATGATTATTAACTTTTTAATGTACTCTAGAAGGATCTCTACTCTAAGCACCAATTGTCAGCAATAAGTCCAGCATCTTGTTTAGAGGCAGATACCTTCTTTTTTTAAAGTATTTTCCTCATGCCTCTCATCTCATATTTTATACTTTCAAGGAGTGTTTCAGACATTCTTTGAAAAAAACGTATGACTAGTCCTTTTTTCGAGATCTGAGCTTTCTACTGTGGCATGTGTCAGACAGAAACGACCAGTGCTATATACTTCTGCAGTTACACTAACATTTTCAGCATTACCATTTCCTCTAATGGGAACAAGATGAGCAAAATGATAAACTGCAGATACATAAAAGAGTCTTTCAGAAAAAGTAATAGGGACGCAAGTTAGAAATCCATAATTGTTCACTGAAAATACATCATATGGCTTGCTGAATATGTATGAGCAATTAATCATTATAGAGGATTACTATCCATCCTCTGCAGCTACATATCTCCCAAATTAGGTGTGATCCATTTACCAGTCCTGTCACATTCGCCTCTCGGCCGGCTGTCATGGTCTTTCTCGTCTTGCCTGGAACATATTAATGACATTCCGCATTGTCAGTCTGTAGTTGATGAGTGATCATTAAGAATGAGTTACAGTATATTAACTGATAAATTATGTAATGACTTAACTTTTAATAAAGTGTGCTAGCAACACACTTAAAAATATTATCAGCCTTACCAGAGTTTTACGAAGACATGTTAGAGCTATAGTCAACGTATACAAACCATAGTCTGCTCAGACTACCCAACAGTGTCACATCTGATGCGAAATATACTTGGGCAAAATAGTCAGCCAAGATTTTAAAAATCTACAAATTGCAAATACTTAAATATTATATTCTCTCTTACTTCTTTCCTAAATTCATGGCTCTAAAGATGCAGTTTATTTAGTATATCGTTGATGGTAACAGTCAAAAGAAACAAAGGCTTGGCATTCACTGGACAGCTCCAAAATGCTTCATTCAGGCAGCGCTTGCATAAAATACTCGCTGGTCATATTCACAGCACTGCCTGAATAAAGCATTTTTGGAACTCTGTTGAGTGCCAATCCTTTGTCTCTTTTGATGGATACTTGGATGTACTATGTTTGGATTTGAGGCCCCCTGGTCCTTTGGTCTGACTATATCTACAAGTAACCTCACGGTACTGACAAGATCTTGAAGGGACAATGCCAGTCTGTTCTTTCTTTGTCTCAGTATATGTTGATGGTAAAGGGTTTGTCTCATGAAGATCACCTATGAACTTATGCCCTTTGAAGGCATACAGATATCATTGCGGAAGGTCCAATGTCAGGACTACTATGTATGAGCTAGAAGAGAGGGAAGGGGAACTGTTTGGCTAGCTGTAGCTTTGCTTGGCAAAATATACTATAACCCTTTAGGGAAGTGGCCTCGTTTTTTTTCTAATCTGGTTTTATTCTGCATGGTTATGAGCTGTGTGAAGGTTTTTTGTGAGCTAAGCTATAATTTTTATTGGTACCATTTTAGGGTATATATTACTTTTTGGTCACTTTATTTTTATAAATATTTTTTGGAGGAAAAACTATAAAACAAACAGCAATTGTGACATTTTTATTTTGATTTTTTACAGCATTCATTGTGCATGACAAATAATAGTAGTTTTTATAGTAAAGATTACAGCCACATTAATACCAAATTATTTATATTGGGGGGTTTTTTCTTGCAAAATCCTTTTTAAGTGGCGATTTTTATTTTTATTTTTTGGAATTTTAAAATATTTTACCTTGAACACTAGGGGGTTCAATCATTGATTTAATAGTTTTGTGTTGCACATATTATACTTGCCAGTCTAAAGCTGACATTAATACCACTAGACCCTGCCTTTGGCAGATTCTAATAGGTTAACACAGATGGTGGATGTGAGGGCCTCTAATACACATTGGTACTGACAAACCCCTTAGATGTCACAGTCATTAATACACAGCTGACAGCTGCGGCTGATGGCACTGGATCAGCTTCTGGGCAGACAGTAGAGCACAGACAGATATGTTGACTCGTACTCCAAGTACCAATCCAGTTACACAGCTCACAATCACACCTAACTTATCAAAAACAATCTCAGTACTCTTTTAATGCAAAAAAAAAAAAAAAAATCTCAGTACTAAACAGATTTTCTGTTTACATCACCCATATCTAAGGTAAGGATAATGCTTGTTTAGTCTGTTGGAAGAAAGACACCACCATTTATCAGCTGAGTTCAGGTGTTATTGTGTAATGTTTATGCAAGTATGCCTTCCTTATGTGAAAACAATATGCAAATACATGTATGACATGACTTGAGATATTAGACAAACACAGAAAATTGCTTCCAAACTGGAAAATACACTCATCTGAAGACAACTGTTTCAGGGTTATTGCCCCATCAGTGCAGAGCATGATACTGGTTGGCTAGGCAATAGGCCATTGACATGGGTCAGGAGGAGTACCATGTCTCCTTATGGCTTGAGGCTTCAGGTGTACAGAGAATTATAGGCTATGCTCACACTGCTAGGAATTCTGGTGAATGATATGGAAATAAGTTTAAGGTTTCCTCATGTTAGAAGATTGAGGTCTGTGAACTAAATGAATAATCCTCCTTAGACTTTGTGGTCAATGGCTAACATGAGTTGAAACTAGTTTATAGTAACAAATCAGGAATTTATGGTCAATCAGACAAAAAGGGTTGGGCTGGTAATATAATATGAGCAGAAAAGCAATATGGCAGGCGGCAGACACAAGGGTTCATAGTAAGAGACTACAGTAATACCTCGTACACTCGCGTTTCCGAATTAGCGAATTCACAGATTCGCGATATTTTTTTGGCAACTAACATATATAGATTTTGCTCTTTTTTTTCAGATCTGTGAAATTTAATTAAAAAAAACACCTTCGCTATTGGGTAGTAGCGTCCTGTTCGTTACGTACCCGGTAATTAGTTTCATTTTACTGTGAGTGTATAAGAAAAATGAATGAATGTATTAATATACAGTACTGTACAGTATACTTTAGTATACTGTACAGTACTGTAAGGTAAAGTTTATTGATATTTAGGGGTTAAACATTAGAAATCGGCATTGTAAGCGCTTCTAAGCGCTTGTACCAAACATTCGCGATTCCTCGCGATCCGCGACCCGCTCTGTAACCTAACCTCGCGAATGTACGAGGTATTACTGTATACAGTTCAATCTAAGTCAGTGCAAGGAAAACATAGAAGACTAGCCCTAAACCACACTACACCTAACTAACTAAACTGACTGCTCAGGCAAAAAGCAGTGGTGGTGGGGGGGGGGGTAGTCCTTAAAGAGACATAGGAGGAAACGTATTAATAATTACACCAGTTTTCTGATTAAAAAATAAATACTTTTTTTTTTTTTTTTTTTGCCACATGGCTGATTTGGACTAAAGATTGTGTCTTTTTAGCTTTTTACTCTCCAAGTGCCACAGTTTAGTTGCTGATCTGAATGTGATGGGATAACATAGAGTCAATGAGCACAGATAGCAATGCCAATTCAGCAACATTGTATTCTGCCAACTGTGATGAAGAGCATGACACCATAAACCAGTCAAACCAAAGTAAACTCTGTGTGACTGCTGAGTTTTAAGAAATTCTGGTGTTTCTACACTGCACTTACAACACATTGCCACAACCTTACTTGTACACCAGAGGCATATGCAGGATTTTCCTGAAGGGGCAGTTCAGAATAATGCCCCCTTGTTGTCCCCACACAGCATAACGATCCCTAGCCTCCCTGTGGTATATTGCCCTAAAGGGAGTGAGCATTGACTCACCACTCTTGGGATCAGGGGCGTAACTAGCAAAGACTGGGCCCCCCAGCAAATTTTTGACTTAGGGTTCCCCCCCTCACGGCATAGTGCCAAAGTGGCCTCCAGACAGTATAATGTCCTATAGTGTCCCCTCCACATAGTATAATGTCCCACAGCAGCCCCTCCACACGGTATTATGTCCCACAGCGGCCCCTCCACACGGTATTATGTCCCACAGTGGCCCCTCCACACACTATTATGCCCCCACAAACTATTAAACTCTGGGATCTTTTCAGACCCCAGAGTATAATGTTCGGAGACCTAGGGGAGGTGACAAACATAAAAACCAGTGTTACTTGCCTCTCCTGGGCTTTGGCGCACTCCCTGCTGCTTTTGGTCAACTACAACATTGGCACAGATACCATGTGGGCCAGGCCATCGTTGCAATGCCTAATGACGCCGGAATGGCCCACGTCACGTCTGGGAGGTCACCAAAGAGGCCCAGAGACTGCTGGGAGTCACGCCGGAGCCCAGGAGAGGTGAGTAACACTGTTTTTTATGTTTCTCACCTCTGAAAAGACCCCGGAGTATAATAGCAGTATTTGTTGGAGTTCACGGGCCCGCGGGCCTCACTTACCGATGCCCGCTCCTGCTCACAACTGCATCTGCTTCTCCTTCTGCCCGCTAGGGGGCTTCAGCAACATGATATGGGACGCAGAAGGGGTAGCGGAGGCGGCCGTGAGCAGGGGCGGGGATTGGTAAATAAATAGGGCTTGTTGCCTGCTGGGGTAACAGCCTATTTAAAATAAAAAAATAAAAAAAATAGCATCAGTGGCCCAATGGGCCCCCTAAGGTCCCGGGCCCTGTGGCAGCCGCTGCTGCAGCTACCCCAGTACTTATGCCATTGCTTAGGATGCTCCTTACATTTTTGCTCTGGTATGGGCACACACTATTTACATAAGAGCAGCACCAGGGTCAGCAACAGAGACAGAGCAAGTAATCCTAAGAGAGGTGAGTAATCAGAAGCATACTTACTGCTTTCTGCTCAGCCCACATGTAATCAATAAGTGCTTCCAAATGGCTCATTGCTGAAATGCTTATCGGTTACGGCAGAGCCTGCTGGTAACCATTGAGCCACCATTCTCCTGGTTATCATCATCTGGGAGAGAGGTGGCAGGCCAGGGTCAGTAAGGGAGAAAATTTTAACAATAAAATTATCTCCTACTGTATGTCCTTGCACCTTTTGGATGTTAAAAGGTGGCATTCACAGCCAAAATACAAACTTGACAAACCTGAAACAAATGATCAGGTCAAGTAGCGCTAGTATGGTGACCGACGGTAAGTGCTGCAGTGGAGGAAAAATACAGATACTTATTAATGATGATTAAAAGTTTTAGGTTTTCTTTAAGAAACAAGATACCAAATAAAACCACATATGTCTGGGGTAAGGCAAGATGGATTGAGGGATGTCCAAGACATCATTTACATATTTCTAAATATTGATTCTTCAATCAGCACAGAAAATATTACACTGAAAACATAACCTCTAGCCGTATGCTGAGGAACAGATGATCTTATTAACATGCAAGAAATAAACATACTCAAGAAAACAGCATCAGCTGCCTGGCTGCCAGGATCCATCCTTCGTTCACCGCTTTCCCAGCCAACATATATCACTGGGAGTTTATTGCTGGTTCCTGCCGTATAAGCAAAAATTGTTTTCCCATTGTAAGGAGTATCAGAAAACAGGTTAATAGCAGTGACACAAATATATCCTATTAAGACAACATTCATTGTATATCAGAGGGATGAAACAATCTATCTAAGTCACTACAAACAGATTTTCACCCTCAATTTCAATCTGTAGGAGGCAATAGAGAAAATATGATTATGACACCTTCTATTTGATGTACAAGTATAGAAGAAAGAAAAGAGTTCCAAACTACCCATTACCTTTATACGTCCAGGCAATCCACTCTAATTCCTGCAAGGATGTACACATACGTCCTTGCAGTATTAAGCAGCTACTCGAAATGGTGCAGCTGCAGAACTGGAGAGCCAGCTATAACTACAGCCGGAGCTCCTATAGAGAAAGCAGAGACGGTTTATTAATGTCCTTGCCTTCCCGATCGTTATTAAATTTATATTTAGAATTTATTTATATTTACATATAATTGTTTTAGATATTTATTTCTCAGATATGTTGGTTTATGGATTTTTCAAAGATCTGCAGAATGCCAGCCTGTTAACAGTGAACTCCATGGTAAAAATAAATAAATAAATAAACACCATGCTAAAACACAGAATTTAATTATTTTGTCACTACTATTATTTTTTCATAAAGGTCTTCATATGAGATTTCAGCTAACAAGTCTTACCGATTTTAGTAGCGTTTTCTTCCATCAGTTAATCCTCACAGCTACAGACAAAGAAGACATTTTTTCTGTCTTAAATAATAGATGAACAGAAAATGAGTAAAAATTTTGTGTATAGTTAAACAGAACAAGTGAGTGGACTGCTCCTTCATTAAAGTAAATGTAGAAGTATTGCCCACAGCGACCAAGACGCTATCACATGGTTAATATTTTCAGAACCACTCTGTAAAGAAAAAAAGGGCTGTAACCAGATTCTTATTAGAACAGCCATTGCACATTAGGTTGAAAGGTTTTGTGTATATACTGTATGGAGGCCAGTAAAGCGGGTAATATACCGTGGGGTACTAATGAAAGGGGATTTTTTTTAACTTGAAAATGGGGATGATTCTGGTAAAGATGGGGCATGGCCCCCAAAATGACAAGCCTGCTCCTGACCATTTAACATTAGGATCCAAAACAATCTTCGTTTCCTGCTCTGCAGCAATTGGCTGTGACTCCACCTAGCAGACTTCCTGCTCTGCCCACCCCATGCACACAGTCTGCACAATATCCTGGTAAAACAGAGTGGCGCTTGCTTCCTTTCAGGTAATTCTCTCTGCTTCCCTCCAAAATCTGGAGAAAACAGCTGAACGGCGTAGAGAACACTCAGTGTTAGGCCATATTAACATGACCGTGTCCCATCTGGGAAACATGGTCCATGTGTGGGCTATATTTCTGAACACAGTTGTGTGAATGAAACTGCATCATAGTCAGTTGTGATGCAGTGACCTCCTGCATGGCCAGATTGATGCAGAACTGAACTGCAGTGGTGTAACTAAAGTCTTGTGGGCCCCGATGCAAACTTTTGTCCATGGCCCCTTACCTCATCACTACAGCGAATTCTTGATAGTGATGGTTATGGCTGCTAAGGAGTTTAATCAACCTTAGTGTGGTTAGGGTAATCTGTGGGTCTCCTTGGTTTATGGGCCAGATGGTAGCTGCAATCTCAATACTGATGCCAGTGCTTATGGGCCCCCTAAGGCTCCTGGACCCCGATGCAACTGCACCCTATGCACCCCCTAAAGTTACGCCACGGCTGAACTGACAGCTTCATGTTAGTACTTCATAATGGTATGCAATGTACTATGAAGCCACAAAAAAAAAAAATTATGTGTCACATGTATTTTCCTATGGGTTTTGTTTTAATGATGTTCTCTGTGTGGTAAAAATGACTTTAACTATTATGCTGCAGGTAAGTACAATCACAGCAATACCAAAGAGTTTTTGTAATGTTTCAGTACCTTTAAAAAGTTAACAACTTTGAAAAAAAAAAAATCTCTTTTCATCTCCATATTGTGACACATATTTTATGTTTCCACGAGCTGGGTATGGGCTCTTTTTTGTTAGGCAAGCAGTTTTTATTGACACCATTTCAGGTGTCAATTTATGACATTTTATCTCTGTTTTAGTACATTTTTAGGGGTGGCAAAATTGGCTATGTGTGTATTTTGAGGTTTTCCCATTACAGCATAAACGGTATGGAATAAATATTTTTATATTTTTCGCATGGGCCTGTTTGAGGAAGGGGAGGCACCTAATGTGTTAATTATTTAGTATTTTTTTTATTTCTTTACCTTCTTTCTTTCTTAGCACCCCCCCCCCCACCCCCTTCCACAGGAGCTAATTTGCACCGAACATGCAATTGTCAGATTGCTTACACCATAGACTGCAATACTAAAGTATAGCAGTCTAAAGGAGAATAGCTAAGTTATAGGCAAGACTCATTACTAACATAGCACTTACAGACCTGGAAGTCTTCAGAAGGGTTCCAGCTACCATGGCAACCAAATTACTGCTGCGATCTTGGCACAGGAGAGCCTTTTAGTCCCCACAATTAAAGACAAAGTAAAAAATAGCCACTCAGATATCATGGTGGAAACTGACTGTTACTATGCCACTGAGTCCCACATGCAATGGCTAGATGAGCAGGTCTCCCTTGCAGTAATTTGCACTAAATTTCTTAAAAGTTACACAAAGTTTGAGAAATATGACTCATCGTTATAGGTGTTTTCCAGTCTTATAAATTGAAGACTTCTCCTTAGGACATAGTTCATCAACTGAAGATCGTGGGAAGGAGGGGAGCACATCAGGAATCCCCAAGAATCGGCTGTTTGAAGAGACCATAGCATTCAGGTACGCAATGTGGCTTTGTCACAGAAAACCATGCACTACGCCATAGTTGTACATTGACTTTGCGTGGTGTTGCAGCTCAGCCCCACTCTCTTGAATGGGACTGCGCTACGAGCAGGCCATGTGACCAATGAATGTGATGTTGGTGCACAAGGAGAGCAGTTACAATGATTCTTGGGGGTCCCAGATGTTGGACCCTGGCTGGACTTTAATTATTATCCTAAGCATAGCCCATCAACTGATAAAGCCAAGAACTTATTTTCAGTCAAAAAAATGTTTCTGTACTCCACTTTCTATACTTCCCTCTACCCACTACTGGAGCAAGATTGTAACAATTTTTGCATTAAAAAAAATTGCAATTGATACATTTTAGCTCGCCAGGCAAACCACACCCACTCTTCAAAAGTGAAGTGAACACATTTTTTTCATACACAAAGTACAAAAGTCACACATACCTATTTTCTGGCATTAAAATAAATTACAAACCTAAGGTTTCTTTCCACTGAATCTTTTTACATTTGCTTGCTGCTGACCAGTTGTACTTAAGACATCATGGAGGAAGTACACATTTGAGATTTTAGCCAGTTGTAGATCCCCCATCCCCCACTAGACGTCTGGTCATTCACTAAGAAACTTTAATTTGTAGAAAAATAATAAAATAATCTGCAAAGCAAACAATGGGCCCATTACGTCATCCTCGTAATGAGAGCACCATAAAAATGGGAGCATTATACACACAGGCAATCATACTAACTAGCTCTGATGTACTGTACTACACATAATTCTTAGAAGACAAGACGTCTGTGCAGTGTTGCAGGACAGAATGGCCTCTGTGTGCCAAAAACCTCCAGAGGTGATGAGGCTTAATCAGGAGATTCACTGATCTATTTATTGAATGCCCTTCCATCTCTTACTATAGAAACACTAGCTGGGAAAATAAGCGTAAGGCAAGCAATAAGAAGAGAAAGAAGAATAGAACATTTCCCTGGATGACCACACTCCTAGGATCCTTATGTGACATATACAGACTGTATAAAATATGAGCAATTGTTTATAGTACTCTCGTAAAAGCTACAAGTCTCCGAGGTGTCTTAACACATTACAAGAGTAAAGGTTTTACTGACACAACAAAGGAATAACATTTCAATAAATCAAAATCTTTAGACTGCCTGTGTATTTCTTGTGTTGGGTAATTTAGTATTAGTGCACACAAAAGCATCTGACTGATATATTGTGGGAGAAATTCAACATGCAGTATTGTGCGTTTCAATGGAAAATGTTCTATTGATGAATAAATAGAGCTTGTTGTGTAGCTAACTCTGCTTTCCTTCAGTTCACATTACCTAACTAGGTGTGCTATTTTTGTATATCATTATATGTCATAAATGTACAATAGATGCTCTGGAAGCTGAACCAATTTTGAGAATGGGGGTCCCCGACTCCTGTTTTGTTGCCGCTGTGAATTTGGATATGCCATATGTCATTTTTTACAAAAAAAAAAAAAACTAAACAAAACTAAAAAACACTGTGGCTAGGTGCTAGTCAAGAGGCAAATATGAAAAAAAAAAAAATGTTTGTTTTCCACAAATTTGGTGCATTTTTTGGGCGTCCATGGCAGGTTTTTTTTTTTTTTTTTTTCTCAAAATGCAGCATGCTCTAGTTATGGTGTTTTTACACAGGCTTTCTAAAGGAACTTATAAAAAAAAAAAAAACACAAGGCACACCTGATTTATCAAGAGGCTCTGTCCTATTAATAAATTATGTGCACGCCCAATGGGTCCAAACCAACATTTGCATAAAGTGGGGTGCAAAGTGCCAAATGGGCGATGTGTATCTTTGGCCCAAAGGATCTTGCACCACATTATCATCCATCTACACCAAAACTGGTGTAGTTGGAATAATAAAGTTATCCATTGTATTTTTCTTAAGTCAGAAAAGCCTGTGTGTTTTGTTTTTTTTTTGTAATGCTCCATAGTTCTCAGAGGCATTATGGAGGGAAAAACAAACACAAGGTCCGTTCTTGAAGACTGAGGATCAGCAGGAATCAAACTAAATTTTGTATGGCCCCATTAATTTCAGTAGGTCTGTGTGCAGTCAGTCAATCAGTCTCAGATTGCACTGTAGAAGTTGAATTTGGACAACAGTTAGTCATCTGAACAGACCCTAAATATGTCAAAATTCATAAAATCTGTGATCCCATCCACTAGCAAAAATATGAAATATATATTTGAGTGTTATTCTGGCCCTGATGTGGTCTTAGTGATTTCAATATGACATATATTCAGTCATGTTCTACAATATTTCCGTAGTAATATGGTCGGTGCACTTCCTAATTTAATCCTGTAATCATTCCTATCACAGCTCTTTGGGCTGGGACCAGTTCTGTGCACAGCTGTCTAAGACACTAGAGATTTGTCATCCTGCTGAGATAAAACACATCAAAAGATCATGGAGAGTTCTGCTACCGATATTTAATTTACTATATTTTTCCCACAGCCACAAAAGGGCCCCTTATGGTGCTAAAAATAGAAGACCAATTTCATTCAACAGGCAAAATATTTAGATTTTTTACTGCCTTGTTTTTTAATTAACAATATGGACCTTTGTCAAGAAGAAGAATAAACACCATTTATGCTCATCGAGTTATGTAACAAGAAAATAGCGTATCTTCTTATATTCTTATGCCACCCAACCTTTGATATAGTTGGCTATAGAAAAATGTCCAGCCCCATGTGTCAGTCTATTTGGCGTCAGCCATATATTCTGATCTACTGGATGGTAAGAAGGGTCACTGGAACAATGATAGACACTTGAAACATGGTGGAGTATTACATATATATGATTTGCTTGATAGCTTCATGTGAAGATGGTTATACTGCTGTGTACGCTATATCCCGGTGTCTGACCTTTGCCTGCTTGTTTAGCTGACTCTGAACCTGCATTGCCTGTCTTGACCCTTTGAATACTGTTACAAATGAATTCTTTCTGCCCTGATCATGGCTTGTCCACTGACCATGTCTCTACCTGTCCCTTTGGTACCACAAACCCAAATCTTTTGAGCTGCCTAGGTCAGCTGCCACTGAACTACACCTAGAGGTAGTAACCTGGTGACTTCCTGTGAAGACCAGATGTCTGTACATCTGTAAAGGTGAAAGGTGAAAACCAGGGGACTACTTAGACGTATCCAGTGCTGAAAAACTGTATTTGTACACAAAAGCTCACATTTATTATGGTATCTTTTGTACCAATGAGGTTAGAGAGCAATTGCCAAACTTAGTACCTAAGTCATTAGAAAGTACACATTGAAGATCCATAACAGTAAGGAGAAATGCCACAGCACTTGACCAAGCTGCATAAAAGTCTTTATTCTGGCATCAACACACAGATACAGCAGTAAGAATGACACAGAGATGCTGCCAGTTTTTAATTCCCGCACCTGTATCTGCATGTTGATGCCAGAATATAGACTTCCTATTATGCAAGGCTACTATAGCGCCCACTCATTTCAAAGTGTCTATGTTTTATAAGAGAGTTCTCTCATAAGACAGAAGTTTAGCCCTGTGAAGAATTTCTCATTTAAACTGGCCTCAAAAACATCAAGACAAAACAATTCACAATCATAGTACAAAATTCTAAGCTGACTGGCCAGAGAGCTTCTCTGAGTATCTAGGTGAAGGCTTACTGCCCAGGACATCAAAAGAACACACATTTTTCCATACCAGTACACATGACTCCCACAAACTGACATCACTGACTCCAAGCTGGGAGTCCTGTGTGAGTGGACTACACCTTTCTAAAAGTGGCATTACATGACATAAAAGTCAGATGTGATTGCTGTTGTTCAGTCTACTGCATAGTGGGATTGTTCATATGAACTACACCGCCTGACTACACTGAGCTTGAACAAAATAGTAAATGATAAACCAAATTCAGCTGATCACACATGTATGTATGACCAAGGACAAGATTTTCCAACATGACAGGTGTTTTTTTTTTTTTGACATACAGAATTCTGCCATCACAAACATTTGTTTGCAGTAATATTTTTAAATCCTTCACCAAAATCAGTTGACTTTTATTTCATGTGTTTGTTAAGCTTTTAGGCCATATTCACACATCAGTGTTTTGATCAGTGTTTTAAACCAGTGCTTGTGAGCCAAAAACAGGAGCTGAGACTACACAGAGTTATTGGGGCAAATTTATGAAGACTGGCTGTTTTGACCCCAGTCTTCATATCAACTGCATTGGTGGAAGATGTGCCTTACTTATTAGGAGGTAGATGCTTCCTAATAAATCAAGTTCACCCTCTCTCTGCCAAGCCATGCACGTGTACTGAAATGTACCCCAGCTTGTATCTGGTGTAGATTTCAGGGATCATTTATGTCAGTAAACTAGCATAAATGATCATAAATCAGGGGGGCAGTGGCCCCGCCCAAGCCACACCTCCTTCCAGAAAAGTGGCAAGGGCAGTCAAAAGCTAAGAAAAAGTAGCAATTTTTTGAGCAAAAACCGGATTTGAATGTGATTTAAATCTGCCCCAGTGTCTTACTGCTCTCAATAAAAAAAAATAGCAGTCATGTGGTTAAGGTACCATTTAAAGAGGACCTTTCATGTCCTCGCACATTGGCGGCTTTATATACCGCTAGAAAGCTCACAGATCGCTGTCCATTGTCAGCTTTGCTGGTATGCTCCCGGGTGATGGAGATATCAGTGTCGTTAGTTATGGCATCAATATTTCTTTACTGTCAGAAGGGCAGGCCTTAGTGTCTAGCGTCATCGCTGGGCTGTGAGGAACACCCCTTCCCCCCCTGACAGTACTCTTCCATAGCCTTGTAATGTCAGGGGGGTGTACCTCACAGCCCAGCGATGAAGTGGAGGGTTAGTGGAGGGATATCGGTGCCGAAATCTGCTGGCGCATACTGGCAAATCTGACGCTGAATTCAGCACACTTTCAGCTTTCTAGCGGTATATAATACCGCCAAATTGCGAGGGCATGAAAGGTTCTCTTCAATGGCTTACTTAAATAAAAGAGGTTACAAGGCAAACTTTCAAGACTGCTAGGTCTCCAACAGGTATGAGATATAGAGACCAGAGTAGATTTAAAAATGAATAAATAAAAGTATCCGAAGAAACAAATTTATACAGAAAAGAACAAAGAAGTGATGTAATATAAAAATATCAAAATGAGCTTGAAGAATGAGTTATTAAAAGGGGATCACTGGGAAAAGGCCAAACATTAAAAATGAAATCAATGTCTGCCCTAATACCTATCTGCGTCCTCTTAGTACGATGCAGGAGCTTGTTTTGCCTAAGGGCGTGATTTTAAGGGGAAAAATGGCCACCATTGCTCTATGTAAATTCCATCTGAGATGGGATTTCTGCTGCAGGAAGGGAGGTGGTGGAGTGGGGTACAAGGCTTGAGGACTTTCTATTCAGGCTGTGTGTCATGGCTGCACCAATAACAGGAGAAGGTGGAGCAGCACAACATCTCTTCTCCACTGCTCCACCTTCTCCTGTTATTGGTGCAGCCATGACACACAGTCTGAACAGTAACCACAGTGTTAACCTTCCTCTCTAGATGGATATGTTACGAATACATAAATAAAGATAGCAAGGATTTAGTTCAGTTTCATATGAGTTACAGAGGATTTTTGAGTCAAAAGTAGCGACTATTCAACAGAAAATGCAATTCTTAGGAGAAATATACTAGTTTACTGGAACAGCTATGGGTGACGTCATACAGGGTATCTGCATAATGCAACAAACATCAAATCAACAATACCCTTGACTGTTTTGTTATGATCCGCAAGCAATAGAATCAAATAACATCTATGACCGGATTCTTTGTCTTGCATAATTTAAGAGGTCATCCAAACTAGTAATAGACATTCCCCATAGCATTTCAGGTGAATACATGCACGAATATTTACTTCAGTAAAATTCAGTAATATTACAAAATATTGGTTACTATGGGTAACAAAGCCAGTTTATCTGAGGTCCATTGTGTCTAGTTGTACCAACATGATTGGTTACCAGGGCTACATAAATCTAGTATATAAACATGCCTAATAAAATAACCAATCAGGTAGTACTGGTTAAAGAATGATGAATTATGATTTATGACAATGGGCAACTGCTCCTGCAAACAATTATTACACTGGATTGAAAATACATGCAGGCAAGTAGGAAAAAAACACAGGGAAAAAAACAAACAAAAAAAAAAATCTATAAACACAGTCAGGAAAGCTGTCTGTGAATATCCAATTTCTAATCAGAAATGCAGCCAGAAATAGAAGTACACAGAATACTTTTTTCTTACATTCTGAGCTCAGATGTGCAGAATGTTCAGTCCTCTGTACAGAGCAAGTTTACAGATATGTGTGTGAAAACGGATGAGCATCAACCCCTCCCATCTGCAATGACTGCATAAAGAGAGAAATGGACCTCCCCCTTCGCTCACTGTGATTTTGTCTTGCTTATCTACTGTATCTTTGAACTAACCTTGCCAACAACAGAGAATGATGTAATAGTACATCACAAGTATCTAATTAGCACTCAGCGCTGTACTATTATGGCGTGACTTCTGAGCGCCATCCTCTGTGCCCTGACTGTGGTATAGCTGTGATTCCTGCTGTCCTAAAGAGAAGACCATTACAGTTATCTAGTCAGTGACAAATGGCAGCGGTCCCACATTGGCAATCACCACCATTAGTCACTGAACAACATGAGACTAATGGTGGAGATCACCGCCATTTGTGTCTGTTCACCTGTTCAAGCTGTTCAATTTATTCTACGCCATTTGCTTTTTTGTGCCATCTAACCATCTCTATTCACCTCCTCTCTTGCCCCATCTATGTGTGGTTCCAGTGGCATATGCTGGGCACTAAAATGGCACATATGATTAGAATATTGCATTTCTCACTCTCCACCATCTGCTGTGCAGTACCATTTGGAAGCACCTGTGTGGTGAAATGTTCCCTATACCGTTCATTCAATTTTTTAAGGAGTGAAGTTTTTAAAATGGGGTCACTTTTAGGAGGTTTCCACAGTTATGGTACCTCTGGGGCTCTGCAAATGCGACATGGTACCTGGTCGCTCTACCCTCCAACTGATGCCTCCCCTCCTCCTTCCCCCACCTGTGTCTTCCTGTTTCTTGTTCCCGCTGTGTGTTCCCCTTGTCTGTCTGTCCCTCATTTCTCTGCAGACATTATTTTTAAGATTACATATACTTGGGCCTTCGCCCTTTTGTTACATTGTGTCTCAAAACTGTGGGCGGGGTTCTCCCTTAGCCTCTTATATTTAGGCGAGGCCTGTGCGCCTTTGTACCTCTTGCTCGTTTACATTGTTTTTTTCTTTTATTTTCTCCCCTTTTGTATTGTATTTGAAAATTCTTTAATAAACATTGATTAAACATAAAATACCTATTTGTGCTCCAAACAAAATGGCTGCTATTTGAGCATGGTGCACATTGTCTCTTTTTACAAACACAATAAACAGCATTCACTGCCAAAAATAACATTTAAAACAAGTAAAAATAGAAATATTACAAAATATTCAAAAGATGCCACTAGTTCTATTCTATTGGCATGATACATGAGAGGCAATTATTTTACAGTGTTATATCAATAGTAATGTTAATTATTATGCAAATTAGGAAACATTGTCTCAGCGAAGATTCAGATCATATAAGCTAAGCCCTGAAAGCATCATAAGCTTCCTAAATATGAAGTTATTAAATATTTATCTCCAGTTACATGGTGGGCTCTCATCATCTAGTAAAGAAAACTAATTTACAGGGCAAAAAAAAGTGGTGGGTTTCTGAGGACTGATGTTAACCATTTAATCAACAGAAAACATTGACAAACCCATAAATGAATATACAGTATATATTAACCCCTTCATGCCACAGCCAATTTTCATTTTTGCATTTCCGTTTTTCCCTCCCCCCATTCCAAGAGCCATCATTTTTTTTTTTTTCAGTTCACAGAGTCACATGATGGCTTATTGTTTGCAAAACAAATTGTACTTTGTAATGACACCATTCAATATCCTGTACAATGTACTGGGAAGCTGGAAAAATTTTTTAGAATGAAATGGAATTGGAAAAAAAATGCCTAATTGTCTAATTTTTACAGCATTCACTATGCGGTAAAAATGACAAGTTACCTGTATTCTGTGGGTCAGTATGATTACGGCGATACCAAATTTATATAGTATTTGTAATGTTTTGATACCTTTTAAAAAAATTAAAAACTTTGCAAAATAGAAAAAAAAAAATTTCTGTCGCCATATTGTGTCACCTGTAACTTTTTAATATTTATGTGTATGGAGCTGGGTAAGTCGTCTTTTTATGTAGGACAAGATGGAGTTTTTATCTATACCATTTTGGGAAAGGTCTAATGATTTGATCACTTTTTATTCCATTTTTTTTATAGGAGGCAAGAACTTAAAAAAACAAAACAAAAAAAACTGCTATTTGGCCGTTTTGACTTTTTTTTCCCCACTACGCCTTTTGCCGTATGGGATAAATATTTTAATATTTTAGGCATTTTGGAGCACGGGGAGACCTAAAGTGTTTATGCTAACTTTTGTTTATTTATTTTTATATGTGATCTAGGGAAAGGGGGGGTGATTAAAACTTTTGTATTTTTTGTGTTTTTTTAATACTTTAAAAAACTTTTTTTATTTTTATTTTACTTTTATTTTCAAACATCCTAGGGACCTTGAATCTATGGGGTCTGATCGTTGATTAGTATTGCAGTGAATAGTAAAATTCCATGACTTCTATCACACGCTGCCTCTGGCAGCATGTAATAGAACCATACTAATGACAAGCCTGGGAGCCTTCAATAGGCTCCAGGCTGTCATGACAACCGATTGCTGCCCTCCGATGATGTTCTGGAGGGTGGTGATCGAGTAAAGATGGCGGCGCCCATGGCGACTGCACACTTTAGATGCCGTGGTCACATTTGACCGTAGTTTTGAGGGTTATAACATTTTTATCATTTGCGTTATTCAACTAATTTCTGCGTCTTTTTTCAGTGACACATAGGGCTTTATTTTTACGTTGTTTTTATTTTTGCATGTGTTTTAATTTTTTTTTTATATCTGGGAAAATATAACAAAAGAGGAGGGAAAATGTGTCTGTTTTTCATTTTATTTTTTTATTTAATAACACAAAGTGCAACTAAAAACTTTATAAAATAGTTTTTCCTCTCCATTACGGTAATTTTTATTTTGTATGGTGTCGTCGGGGATGAGGCTATAGCCTTTAATGACAGCATTTTATTGGAGTATTATTTTATTTTTTAAATTATTTTATTTACCTTTTTTTTTTTTTTTTTTTTTTTACATTGTGTCCCCCTAAGGTCATAATAGTCATCTGATGACTTTTTTTTTTGTTGGGGAGGCTGATTTCCCCTGTAACTGGGGCTGGTACATTTACAGTGGGTATGGAAAGTATTCAGACTCCTTTAAATTTTTCACTCTTTGTTTCATTGCAGCCATTTGCTAAAAGAAAAAAAAAAGTTCATTTTATTTCTCATTAATGTACACTCAGCACCCCATCTTGACAGAAAAAAACAGAAATGTAGATATTTTTGCAAATTTATTATAAAAGAAAACCTGAAATATCACAGGGTCATAAGTATTCAGAACCTTTGCTGTGACACTCATATTTAACTCACATGCTGTCCATTTCCTTCTGATCCTCCTTGAGATGGTTCTACTCCTTCATTGGAGTCCAGCTGTGTTTAATTAAACTGATTGGACTTGATTAGGAAAGGCACACACCTGTCTATATAAGACCTCACAGCTCACAGTGCATGTCAGAGCAAATGAGAATCATGAGGTCAAAGGAACTGCCCAAGGAGCTCAGAGACAGAATTGTGGCAAGGCACAAAAGAATTTCTGCAGCACTCAAGGTTCCTAAGAGCACAGTGGCCTCCATAATCCTTAAATGGAAGAAGTTTGGGACGACCAGAACTCTTCCTAGACCTGGCCGTCCAGCCAAACTGAGCAATCGTGGGAGAAGAACCTTGGTGAGAGAGGTAAAGAAGAATCCAAAGATCACTGTGACTGAGCTCCAGAGATGCAGTAGGGAGATGAGAGAAAGTTCCACAAAGTCAACTATCACTGCAGCCCTCCACCAGTCGGGGCTTTATGGCAGAGTGGCCTGAAGGAAGCCTCTCCTCAGTGCATAACATATGAAAGCCCACATACAGTTTGCCAAAAAACACATGAAGAACTCCCAGACTATGAGAAATAAGATTCTCTGATCTGATGAGACGAAGATTGAACTTTTTGGCATTAATTCTAAGCGGTATGTGTGGAGAAAACCAGGCACTGCTCATCACCTGCCCAATACAATCCCATGAAACATGGTGGTGGCAGCATCATGCTATGGAGGTGTGTTTTTCAGCTGCAGGGACAGGACGACTGGTTGTAATTGAAGGAAAGATGAATACGGCCAAGTACAGAGATATCCTGGAAGAAAACCTCTTCCAGAGTGCTCTGGACCTCAGATTGGGCCGAAGGTTCACCTTCCAACAAGACAATGACTCTAAGCACACAGATAAAATAACAAAGGAGTGGCTTCGGAACAACTCTGTGACCATTCTTGACTGGCCCAGTCAGAGCCCTGACCTCAACCCAACTGATCATCTCTGGAGAGACCTGAAAATGGCTGTCCACAAACGTTCACCATCCAACCTGACGGAACTGGAGAGGATCTGCAAGGAAGAATGGCAGAGGATCCCCAAATCCAGATGTGAAAAACTTGTTGCATCATTCCCAAGACGACTCATGGCTGTCCTAGCTCAAAAGGGTGCTTCTACTCAATACTGAGCAAAGGATCTGAATACTTATGACCATGTGATATTTCAGTTTTTCTTTTTTAATAAATTTGCAAAAACATCTACATTTCTGTTTTTTTTCTGTCAAGATGGGGTGCTGAGTGTACATTAAAGAGAAATAAAATGAACTTTTTTGCTTTTAGCAAATGGCTGCAATGAAACAGAGTGAAAAGTTTAAAGGGGTCTGAATACTTTCTGTACCCACTGTAGCACCAGTTGCAGGAGGAATACAGCCTCCTGTGCATAACTATAGGATTTATTAGATCTGATCTGGGTCCTGTAGGACCCAGCAGCTCTAACACACGCTGATCCCCGCGGATCATGTGGCTGCCGGGTCAGAGGGGAGCCGCAACATGGCGGCGCTGCGGTGACCAGATGGAAGGTAACGCTGCAGTTGGGATTGCGGGGGTGCAAACAGCGCAGACTTGTCACGGTCTCTGGGCACGAGGGCGCAGCGCTGGTGCTGTCCCACGTTACCACCACTGGTACCGGTGATGAGGGGGCTGCACAAATGTTGGTGGTGATTGTTCCCCCGGGGCGCTTCCCCTATACTGTGCCGACTGGTGGTGTTTGGGGCGCCCTGATGTTGTCGGTGCAGAGTCAGACACAGAAACGGTTGTAAAGTTGAACTTTTACTTCCATGGGTGTGGAGGCACAAATGCTTAAACAGTTTCTTCAATACAAAACAACGGGGTACGCCTGGTGACACAGCAAAGTCATGGGGTGCAGGGTAGACTTGATGAAAGGTGTTCCTAGCCCTTATACTTCAGTGTTACAGCCCTAAGGTGCGTCTGGGCTCCTATTTGGCACATAGGAGGATGCCCACCATGATACTAGTACATAATATTCCCCACTCACGTTATGTGGTCCTGATAGCTCAGAGTTTCGGGGTGCAATAGTCAGGGTGGCAGGATATTCCACAGGTCTGGCCTTGGCCCCTGGATCCTGTGATACTGGCTATGGAGCACGTGTTCCAGAATGTTCTCTCCACAGTCTCATGCTGACAAGATGATGACGAGTGACTTCCTTCAGGGCGATGGCTAGGCAGACAGGGGACAGGATCTTCTGAATAGCTGGAGTATGTCAGCTCTCCAGCCTTCCTGGGCCTGTCTAGGACTTGAGATTCCTGCACTAAACTCACTGCTTTCTTCACAGGACATCACACTTATCTCTTCACCTCCTCCTCCTAACACTCCACACTTCTAACTCCTCACACGCAGGACCTTCCTGCAGGGGTGTTACCATGGGGACCCAGTGATCAGCTGACTCCTCCCCTTTTCCCAGGCGATGTCCTCCCATTGGACATTTGGTTACTATTCAATCCTATGGGAGGTGTAATGCATGTGTGAGGCTCACTAGGTGGCGCTGTGTTGTGTGAGACTCAGGACCCCCTGCTATGTCACACAGGCTATGAAGCAACAGGAAATAACACAATGCACAGAGATCACCCTCAGCCCAGCCATAGCCAGCTCTGGGATGCCACATACTCCCCCTCTTTCACTGAGCCGACCTCGGCGACGGGCTGGGGTGAAGGTGAGAAATGTAACATAACGTTAATAAATACGAATAAAGTGCAAATGTCACTAACAGTTTAGAAAATATAATACCTAGAAACTTGAGGTAAGACCTCCCGGCATAGTCCTGGAATGTCCATGAGAAGTCTGAAGGGTAACGGAGAGATAATTTAACTCAGACTTATGGAACCTTTTGGCGGTACCATCAGACAGTCCATATAGAAACAACAGTAGTGCAAATGGGTCCAGAGGCTCTCTGGCACAAATTTAGTGAGTGTCCATTATCATGAGAGTCTCTCTGAGAAACAACAAACAGTCCTTTCTGTAAGGAAGAGTAGGCACTCTAGCACGAATGTCCATACCGCAATGGGGTAACAGAATTTCCTTGGCTCGGTGAGCCAGGCACTATGGCTTGGATTGTTGCATATAAATGTAAATACTATATTACATGGCAAGATATTATATATATACTGTATATACACACAGGAAAAACATTAATGTAATCAGAGCAGGAATAACATATATACAGAAGCAGAGACAGTTAACCTCTTTTACCCGAGGACAGCCATGGCATCACTATAGCGTGTTGGAGGTATGCCTTTTGTGGTACGCTCAGAACGCCTAAGTGGAACGAGATTTGAATCAGGAACAGAGTCACTGAAATCAATTAAATCATCTGTCGAAGGGTTCTCTTGCACTAGAGCAATTGGTGGATAGCAGCTAAATGGTAGTAGTTTAGGCGCCCACATAAGCTCAGTTAACGTTGGGGGTCTCTCTTTCGCTTCAGAAGGTGACAAGATCTCTGTACTCGTTGTCTCAGCTGGGGGCACCTCTGTGGGTAGTCCTTCTTTAAGGCAGAGCTTCAGACGGTTTCGGTGTACTACTTGGGGCTGTCTCCCAGGTTTAGAGATCTCATACACGTCGGATTCAGGATATGGTATGGAGATGACACTGTATGGTTCTTTCTCCCAGAATGGATCCAATTTCCCATTCCGATGGTTATTCCTTAACCATACACGGTCGCCAACTTTCAGGGGCGCTGCATGGGCGCGATGGTTGTAATCCTCCTGTTGTCTCCTACGAACCTCATCCATGCGCGTTTCAACTATCTCTTTAGCTTCCTCCATACGTCGGCGGTGTTCAATAACCCAGTCTGTTATGGGTAGTGGATTGATGGTGTCAGGGACCTTCACACCAAGAGTTAAGTCTGAAGGAAGTTGACCTTGTCTTCCAAACATTAGATAAAATGGTGCATATCCCGTAGATGTTTGGGGTGTGTTGTTGTAAATATAGGCCAAGTCCTTGATACGCTCAGGCCACTCAACACCAGGTGTAACTGCGGCTGTTCTTAGCATGCCGATGATCACTTGATTTGCCTTCTCGCACATACCATTCCCTTGAGGGTGATACGCTGTGGTTCGCAACTTCTTGCAGTCTTGGAACTGACACAGCTCACGGAACAATTGGGATTCAAACGCCGATCCACGGTCGGTGAGGATATGCTCAGGACAACCGTAATGGCGGACAAACTCTGCGTAGAAGGTCTCAGCCGTAGTTCTTGCTGTAAGATCTCTGACAGGCACGATGACAAGGAACTTGGAGTAATGATCCACCATTGTCAGAGCGTAGCTGTAGCCGGAACGTGTGGGACCCAACTTCACATGGTCCAGAGCAACAATTTCACACGGCTTTTGAGTCTTAATTGGATGTAGAGGGGCCTTCTGATCTCTTCGACCTTCCTTGGTGATACTACAGGCGGGACACTCTCGGCACCAACTCTCAATGTCACTCCTCATCCCAACCCAATAGAAGCGACGACGGATGGTAGCTTCGGTCTTTTGTACCCCGAAGTGACCAGATCTGTCATGATACGCCTCAAGTATCATCTGTGCGTCTCTTCTTGGTACGAGGATCTGATGAAGCCTTTCACCTGTGACAGGATCAAGAGTGTTTCTATGTAGAAGGCCTCGTTGGACAAACAGGCGCTTCCTCTGTCGCCAAAGGCGTTTTAATTCCACGTCATGAAGACCTCTCTTTACACGGGTTGGTATTCTTCCTGTAAGCAGGAAATCTGACAATTCTCCTAAAACTCTGCTCTCTTCTTGGAACGTTTTCCACAGAGATGGCTCCTGGAGGGATTCGACAGCTGTTTTCGCCAGAGATTCTCCTTCTACAGGGACACCAATAGCAACCTGTTGGGCAAACTTGTTGTAGAATGGTGGCATCTCCACCTCTTCCCAGATGTCTTCTCGGGGTGGTTCTTCTCCCACAGGCAACCTTGAGAGTGCATCAGCGTTAGCGTTGGACTTGCCACTGCGATACTTGACAGAGAACTTGTAATTCGCGAGTCTTGAGGCCCACCGTTGTTCAAGGGCTCCCAGTCGAGCAGTGTCCAGATGCGCCAACGGATTGTTATCTGTGTACACGGTAAAGGGTGTGGCAGCCAGGTAGTCTTTAAACTTCTCTGTCACGGCCCAGACAAGCGCCAGAAGTTCGAGTTTGAAAGAACTATAGTTCTGGTCGTTCTTCTCCGCGCCTCTCAGACTCCTGCTGGCGTAGGCGATGACTCGCTCTTTGTTGTCCTGAACCTGGGACAACACTGCACCCAAACCTTGGTGACTTGCATCTGTGTACAAGCGGAATGGCTGACTGTAGTCGGGATAGGCTAGAATTGGTGGTTGCGTCAGAAGTGCTTTAAGCGCTTGAAAGGCTTCCTCTTGACGCGCTGTCCAGTCTACCGGAAGCTTTCGGTTGTAGTTTTCTCTGGGACAACCGCGCAACAACTCGTTCAGAGGCTCGGCTACTTGGGCGAAGTGTGGTATGAAACGCCGGTAGTAACCTGCGAATCCAAGGAAGCTTCGGACTTCTTTGACGGTAGTCGGTCTTCGCCAGTTCTGGACTGCAGTGATCTTTTCAGGATCAGGTTGGACGCCTTGTGCGCTCACGACATGCCCAAGGTAGTGAACTTGGGGTTTCAACAGGTAGCACTTGGAGGGCTTCAACTTTAGGCCGTGCTGTATAAGTACCTTGAATACCTCGGACAGGTGACGAAGGTGTTCTTGGTATGTCCGGGAGAATACAATAACATCGTCCAGGTACAGTAGCACACTCTGGAAATTCTCATGGCCGAGGCACCTCTCCATAAGCCGTTGGAATGTGGCTGGGGCATTACATAGCCCAAATGGCATACTATTGAATTCAAAGAGTCCCATCGGGGTCGTAAACGCAGTCTTTTCACGATCTTCAGGCGCCATAGGGACTTGCCAGTATCCACTGGTTAAGTCCAGGGTCGAGAAACAGGTAGCTGATCCCAAAGCCGTTAGAGATTCCTCAATCCGCGCCAATGGGTATGCGTCTTTGTGCGTGACGTTGTTGAGTTTACGATAGTCCACACAAAATCGTAGGGTTCCGTCTTTCTTCTTGACAAGGACTAGCGGGGCTGCCCAGGGGCTGTTACTCTCCCGGATGACATCAGCATCTCGCATCTCTTGGATCAACTTTTTCACCGGTTGGTACATTGCTGGTGGTATTGGACGGTGACGCTCCTTGATTGGATGGTGGTCGCCAGTCAGAATGCGATGTTGTATGGTCGTGGTCTTACCAAAGTCCAATGGGTGTTTGCTGAATGCCTGTTGGTAACGCTTGGCCACATTGCGAACCCCATTGATATGCTCTATAGGGGTATTGGCGTCTCCCACGTTCAATTCATCCCACCAGGACTTCGTGGCTCCATTCTGAATGTTCTCAGCAGCTTGGGTGGAACGCTGTGTGGCAGTAGAATCACCAGAGAGAATGTCTTCTGGTGCTAACCGGTGTAGCAGGGCCACAGAGTGGAACTTGTGGAGGTTCACGGGAGCATCGCCCAAGTTGACTAAGCGGACAGGAACACGTCCATTGGAAACTGTGACAAGGCTGCGGGCAGCCATGACAAGTGGTTGGCCATCTACCTGTATGGGTTGTAGCAAGGCCTCGTAGTCCTGATTTTCTATGCCCGGACGGGCACGGCACCACACCATAGTTTCTGTTCCAGGCTGTAGGGTTACTGGACGGGTATCTTGGATCCGGACTCGACCAATTTCACCTTGTTTGTTGGCGAACTTGTGCTGGGCATTGAGTACACGAATGGCCCGCTGAATGGTCTGCTGGTCACTGGGAGAAGCTGTAAGGAGAGAGGCATGCAAGGCATCCAACACTTCTGCAAAGCAATGGCGTAAAACATTCATGCCTAATATTACAACTGCAAACCTATCATCCTCTACATCAGTGACAATTACACCCTGTCTAGGCAGTTTCAAGTCCCCAATCTGGATAGTGGGTTCCCAATAACCCTGCTGTGGTATGGGCTGTCCATTGCTGGCACACAGATTTATCCATGTGTCAGGTGTTCTATTCAACACACCTAAATCCCAATGTTCAAGGAACACCTGCTTGCGCAGGGTTGTTACCTGAGATCCAGTGTCCACCAACGCTGTCAAAGGGACGCCGTTCACCCGGATTGTGATGTGTGGGCAGGCTGAGACGAAGCGTGACAATGGCACTGAAGATTCACCTGGGCCCTTCTTCTTTCCTCCCGAGGGGCGGCCCGCTGCCTCGGGGGTGGCCCGTTTAACTGAAAACACTGAGGCCTGGTGTGTCCATATCTATGGCAATAGGTACAGTATGGCCTCTCACTCTGCGGAGGTTTCACTGAAGAAGGACGTCTGGGTGGCGACTCAGGTGAGATGTTGAGACTTCGCAAAGGATCACTGGACGATGAAGACGGCTGGGTCAGACGATCTAGACGGACGGTGATCTGTTCCATGGCACGGGTCAGATGATCCACTCGGGCCAGAAGGTCATCTCTGGAGTCTGCTGGTGTAGTCTGCGCAGTTTGGGCAGCAGGTGAGGTACCCAGAGGTAGTGGCAGGACAACTGGAGCAATGCTTGTTGAGGGTCCAGGTGAGGGAGCACAGATGACTGGGCTCGGCTGGGGCTGCTCCTGTCCCAAGACCTGGATGGCAAGGGCCTTGAAGTCAGCAAACGTGATGCTGGGATGTTGTGCAGCAAGCATTCGCAACTGACTCTGGAGCAATGTGGTACCCGCCCCTTCTATGAAGCGGTCAAGCAAGATTTTATCAGAGTCCACATTTTCACGTGGATCCACTTGCACCACAGCTCTGAATGCCTCTTGGAGGGATAAAGCATAGTCCCGCAGGGTCTCACCAGGTAGTTGTCGTCTGGAAAAGAAGCGCATCTTTACCTCGGAGACAGATCGCACGTCAAAGTTCACCTGGAGTTTGTCCAGAATTTGCCCAGGGGTTCTTTTGTCAGAGGCAGGCCAGGATTTGACCTCCCTAGCTGCAGCACCCTCAAGCTGGCCCAGCAGGATCTGTATCTGCTGTTCTGTATTCAGAGGATAGAACTGGAAGAGAGACAGCATCTTCTCACGAAAGTCCCTGAGGGTATGCGCCTCCCCTTTGTAGCGCGGCAGCCATGGTGCGCCAGGGTAAAATGGCATGGAGAATGGTAGGCTGCTCGCCATGGGCACTGCTGGATCACTAGAAACAGATGGCACAATGTCACTTTGCTCAGTCATGTTGTTTGCAGGTATGACTGGAATTAGGTCGCCGTCTCTTTAAGAAACTCAACTGCTTGCTGGCAGGGAATGGAGACTACAACTTGGAATGCTGTCCCTTTAAGAATGCTGTAGCTATTAACAGAGTCACTGTGATGCAGGCTGACGGTGTGCTCCCCCTCTTTAATGGTGGCACTCCCCACGGACACTGTACACGGAAAGCACTCGCTGGGGCCGTGGGAGGACTGAAGACAAGGACAGGGAGGCACAGTACTCACTGACAGCAACTGCAGCGTGGACCAGAGATCAGCGGTGCACAGCAGGGACGGTGATGCGGCACCGGAGAGTCAGAAATGGCGCTGGCACGTTCGCCTTTCACTTTCTTGTATGGGTGCGCTGGAGCATTGCGCTCAGCATTCTGGGCTCTCCTAAGATGGTGGCAGATGGGTCTCCTGGCCTCATGGGCAGTGCTAAAAATCTCCCGCACTTTTGCAAGGTACAGTTAACCCTTTGTGGGCGTTCTTACACAGCGATGTGGCGCAGCAAACAAGTCCTGGGCGTTTTAACTCTTCCAGGGCTGTAACACACTGAGAGGACAGTCTTTAGGGCTTACTTCAGGGGTTTAGGGCTCCCCCTCTTTGTGGCAAGCACTCTCAGGGAATAAACTTGATCTTAGCAAAGTCCACAATAAAGACCGATGCTTTGGAGACAATTTGGCGCACTTTTCGTGGTGACTTTCTCAAAGTGGCACACACCCGTATCCTGTTCGTGACGCCAGTTTTTCTTGCGGTGACCAGATGGAAGGTAACGCTGCAGTTGGGATTGCGGGGTGCAAACAGCGCAGACTTGTCACGGTCTCTGGGCACGAGGGCGCAGCGCTGGTGCTGTCCCACGTTACCACCACTGGTACCGGTGATGAGGGGGCTGCACAAATGTTGGTGGTGATTGTTCCCCCGGGGCGCTTCCCCTATACTGTGCCGACTGGTGGTGTTTGGGGCGCCCTGATGTTGTCGGTGCAGAGTCAGACACAGAAACGGTTGTAAAGTTGAACTTTTACTTCCATGGGTGTGGAGGCACAAATGCTTAAACAGTTTCTTCAATACAAAACAACGGGGTACGCCTGGTGACACAGCAAAGTCCTGGGGTGCAGGGTAGACTTGATGAAAGGTGTTCCTAGCCCCTTATACTTCAGTGTTACAGCCCTAAGGTGCGTCTGGGCTCCTATTTGGCTCATAGGAGGATGCCCACCATGATACTAGTACATAATATTCCCCACTCACGTTATGTGGTCCTGATAGCTCAGAGTTTCGGGGTGCAATAGTCAGGGTGGCAGGATATTCCACAGGTCTGGCCTTGGCCCCTGGATCCTGTGATACTGGCTATGGAGCACGTGTTCCAGAATGTTCTCTCCACAGTCTCATGCTGACAAGATGATGACGAGTGACTTCCTTCAGGGCGATGGCTAGGCAGACAGGGGACAGGATCTTCTGAATAGCTGGAGTATGTCAGCTCTCCAACCTTCCTGGGCCTGTCTAGGACTTGAGATTCCTGCACTAAACTCACTGCTTTCTTCACAGGACATCACACTTATCTCTTCACCTCCTCCTCCTAACACTCCACACTTCTAACTCCTCACACGCAGGACCTTCCTGCAGGGGTGTTACCATGGGGACCCAGTGATCAGCTGACTCCTCCCCTTTTCCCAGGCGATGTCCTCCCATTGGACATTTGGTTACTATTCAATCCTATGGGAGGTGTAATGCATGTGTGAGGCTCACTAGGTGGCGCTGTGTTGTGTGAGACTCAGGACCCCCTGCTATGTCACACAGGCTATGAAGCAACAGGAAATAACACAATGCACAGAGATCACCCTCAGCCCAGCCATAGCCAGCTCTGGGATGCCACAGCGCCCATAGCGCTGTATACACAGCGATCGGGATAGCAGGGAAGGTAATAAACCTTCCCTACCTTCTCTCTGGGAGCTCCGACTGAAGTTACAGCCGACTCCCAGTTTCAGCAGCTGCACAATTTCTTGCAGCTGCTGAGTTCTGCTTGAATGTACCAGTACGTCCTTGCAGAACTAGACAACCACCTTCCTGACGTATATACTCTATGGGCGGTCTGGAAGTGGTTAAATGAGAATGGGTTTTTTATTTATTTATTTTTTAATACTTTAACCAGTTCCCATCACCACACTGCCTTTTTACAGAGCTAATTCAGCATTAGGATGTAAAAAGGTGTCAGAGCAGCTCCCAGTCGCCCCTCTCACTACCCTCTGCTAGTACAGACACTGTGGCAGGTAGTGAGAGCAGAGAGGCTGCCGATTCGGCTGCAGTAACCCCTTAAATGCCCTGATTGATTAGAACTGTGGCATCTAAGGATAAGTCCAGACGTAGGAATTTGGCACTGAACTAGACGCAGACTTTGACACGGTATTCACCTTAAACTCTGCCCGAAATCCGCCTCATTCATTTCATTGGGAGGCAGGAGCTGATTTTTTTTTTCTGCTAGCAGAAAAATAAGTGTCCTATTTGCTCTTCAGGGGGATTCTGCCGGAGAAATCTCATTGAAATGAATGGAAGGTGGAAAATATATCTTTTGTTGGCGCGAACTGGATGTGGAATTTGTCAATCATTTCATTCTTGGCATTGCAAAGGTTGAAAACCCCCATAGAATCTGCAGAAATAATTAACATACTGCGAGTAACAAAGCCACTGCACGAAACACTTTGCAGTGCAGGTCTCCATCAGTGTGTGGATGGGATTTATCCATCCACTTCACGGCTACAGAAATTCACAGCTATTCCACTACGAACTTGCAACATGTGGCCCCAGCCTAAAGAAGGAAAATACACATAAAAGTAATATAGGGTATTTGTTCTTAGTGCTATACTGTTGTCATTCATCACACTATGTGCACATATATAACATTGATACGCTTTGGAGGATTAGAGAGTTTATATTTGGGGTAAGAAAATTTAATTGAACAAAACTACTTTAAAGCAGAACATGTAATAAACAATGCATTTATTTCCCTTTTCTGACTATTTTATTAAATTAGGCTTACAAAAATAAAGTGACATGAGCTCCGATCGTTAAAAAATAAAAAGATTAACTAACCAAAAATAACAAAAACAAAAAAAAAAAAAAAACACCTTTATATATAGCATTTGCAGATTTTTTGCTATTTTTTGACACTTTGCACAAAAAGAAGGTGTGGCATTGTACCAAAGTAGGCATAGTCTAAGTTGCTACACATTGCACCAAAATGTTGCTGCATTTTCTGGCGTAGACTAAGCCAATTAATAAAAGGTTAGACAAGACAGTCTAAACATTTGCCACATTCCTCAAACAGTATTAGACACTGTTAAATCTGGTGCAAATTAAGATTGTCTAGTCTAACTTTGCACTGTCTAACTTGAGGACAGTATCTGCCCCAAAAGTATTTTGGGGGTCAGAAGCGCTTTTTTTTTTTTTTTTAAAAAACAAAATGCACCATGTTACATTATGTGTAATATGTGTAAACATGGACACCAAGGGTTCAGTAAATACAAGTATTGCCATCATTACAGGGGGTGTATCAAGAGCCAATGGAACAAAACAAAATTGGATTTTTGTACTCCCCTGTAAAATCTCTTTCTTTTTGTCTTCATTGGGGGACACAGCACCATGGGTATAGACCTAGCCACTAGAAAATATCAAAAGATGTCGGGCTCCGCTCCAATACCATCTCCACAGACACTATGCTAGCCAGTTAGTATTATTATTATTATTGTTGTTTATTTATATAGCACCATTAATTCCATTGTGTTTAACATTTGAGAGTTTACATATGGTACACAAAACAAATATAATACTAACAGTGACCAACTGGCACAGTGGGATACAGGGCCCTTCCTCCAAGGGCTTACATTCTATGAGACCGCAGCACTGGGAGAGAGAACACAAACAAACAAGAAAAAAAAAAAAAAAAAAGAAGAACACGGAACCAAGAACCAGAATCAGAACAGCCCCAGACAGGAATAATAAAAAGGGGTGGGATCTGTGTCCCCCAATGAACACAACAAGAAAGGGATTTTATGGAGAGTACAGAAATCTAATTTTATCATTTATATCATTGGGGGAGCCAGGGCAGGGGCAATGGAAGGAATGAGGCTTGGGTTGAGGAAATACTTACCCGAATCACACGGGCACATGCAAGGTCACCCCTTTTGAAACAACACATGGATGTGGGATCCTAGTGTCAGCCTCTTAGAGGCCAGGTCTATTGTGTCCCTCTAGTGATATAAACAAGAAATGACCCCCCCCCCATATAAATGATGAGTGGTTGAGATGGATGATAATACTCATCTCTGTGGAGCTGCTACAGGAAATCTGGGTACAGCAAACCCAGAAAAAAAAATAGATATATAAATGCACCCTCAGTGTCTATTAGGTGTCACATGGGGTGGGAGAAGCCCTCACACATAATGCAGAATATGTTGTCGCTATACAAATAAGCTAAACAAATAAATCTGGTTCAATTTTGAATTATTCTTGAACAAGCGTTAAAAGGAGTTATCTCGTTTCTAACATTGATGGCCTATCCTTAGGACATAACCTATTATATGTATTATGGAGACAGTGGTTCATATAGATAATGTACTCTGTCCCCAGATAACTCACCATCACCCTGTGCTTCATAAATTCATTTTTACTACCTGTCTGCACTAGACACTTTCCCTGTATAATCGCAGTAGTAATAGAATGTGGCTCTAGTGACATCCACTGGACACTTTACAGTAACACAAGATCACTTATGTCAAAAAAAAAAAAAAAAAAAAGTATCCACATTTCCCCTCATTCCTGACAATTTTTGAGTAGTCAATTTCCCTTTCAATGTTACATGTTACCATGTAAACATCACTATCATATGATCATACCTGTATCCCATACCTAGGTATTCACTTAACGCCATCAGTAAAATCTTTAGTTGCAGCCAATTTTCCCCCTTTAAACTCTACCATTCAAACTGAATTAAACAGATTGGCTAAGTTTGAACACTCTTGGATGGACAGAATAGTCCTTTATAAAATGCTTATACTCCCACGCATTTTATATTTTCTTATTTTCTTAGAACATTATTGATTCCCATTCCCACATCCACCTTTTCAACCCTACATAAACAAATGAACGCGTTCATTTGGCAATGGATGAAGCCACACATTTCCTTCTCTACAATGACGAAGCTTCCTGTCATCTTGTCATGGGGGTATAGGCCTTCCCAATCTTTATCACTATCATTTAGCTTTTACTCTCAGTCACTTAAAATACTGGTGGACCGACTCCCATGATAAACTTTGGCCAGCACTGGAGACTCGTGTAGCCCACATTTCCGACATGAGAGTGTTCTTGTTTATCCTCCTCAATCGAATTTTGCATCATCATTGGTTCCCCCATCGGTTCGGGTCTTTCATGAGACTTGGCGGGTGGGGTGCTCCTCACATCACTCTACTTCCCAGGGTAAACATGTCTATCCCCATTCAGGCTCTGCTACACCACATGCCCAATATTTCCTTATCAATATGGATCACCTACGGAACGCATCACATCTCTGACCTGTTCCACAACTATTCCATCTGATCATTCCCACAACTTCAGGCAAAATTCTTACTCCCTTTGCAGGAGATGTTCAGATACATTCAAATTAGAGATTTTCTGTTATCTGAACCTTCTACCACTTCCTCTATCCCGGCAGTCCTAGGGGATCTCCTACAAAGCCCTTTGGCCTTGAAATCTAGAGGTGTGAAACCTCTATACCTCCTAGTAGCCAAAGATCACCAATTTGCTAAATCTCCTCCCCTCTTGAAGTGAGAGTCTGATTTCACTAGTTGTTTTGGCATGTCGGACTGGAATAGTGCCATAAACTGGGCTCACAGATTTACTTCTTGTGCCTCTCACTGGGAACAATATCATAAACTCCTGTTACGATGGTATTAAACTCCATTGAGACTCAAAAATTTACCCAACATCTTCACCCTATTTTTGGAAAGGTCGTGGCCAAATTGGCTCAATTTTACATATTTTCTGGAAATGACAGCGTATTGCTTCATTCTGGCACGCTACTCTCAATGTACAGTGCTGGCCAAAAGTATTGGCACCCCTGCAATTCTGTCAGATAATACTCAATTTCTTCCAGAAAATGATTGCAATCACAAATGCTTTGGTAATAATATCTTCATTTATTTTGCTTGCAATGAAAAAACACAAAAGAGAATGAAAAAAAAAAGTCAAATCATTGATCATTTTACACAAAACTCCAAAAGTGGGCTGGACAAAAGTATTGGCACCCTCAGCCTAATACTTGGTAGCACAACCTTTAGACAAAATAACTGCGAACAACCGCTTCCGGTAATCATCAATGAGTTTCTTACAATGCTCTGCTGGAATTTTAGACCATTCTTCTTTGACAAATTTCTCCAGGTCCCTGAGATTTGAAGGGTGCCTTCTCCAAACTGCCATTTTGAGATCTCTCCACAGGTGTTCTATGGGATTCAGGTCTGGACTCATTGCTGGCCACTTTAGAAGTCTCCAGTGCTTTCTCTCAAACCATTTTCTAGTGCTTTTTGAAGTGTGTTTTGGGTCATTGTCCTTCTGGAAGACTCATGACCTCTGAGGGAGACCCAGCTTTCTCACACTGGGCCCTACATTATGCTGCAAAATTTGTTGGTAGTCTTCAGACTTCATAATGCCATGCACACGGTCAAGCAGTCCAGTGCCCGGGGGGGGGGGACACCCCCCCCACAACACGGGGGGCCCCCCCCGCTTTTTGGTGGGGGGGGCGCTTTTTTTTTTTTGGGGGCCTTTTTTTTTTTTCCTGTAAACTCTATGTTGATGCCTTTTCCTAAAAGCTCTATTTTTGTCTCATCTGACCAGAGAACATTCTTCCAAAAAGTTTTTGGCTTTCTCAGGTAAGTTTTGGCAAACTCCAGCCTGGCTTTTTTATGTCTCTGGGTCAGAAGTGGGGTCTTCCTGGGTATCCTACCATAGAGTCCCTTTTCATTCAGACGCCGACGGATAGTACGGGTTGACACTGTTGTACCCTTGGACTGCAGGGCAGCTAGAACTTGTTTGGATGTTAGTCGAGGTTCTTTAGCCACCATCCGCACAATCTTTCGTTGAGATCTCTCGTCAATTTTTCTTTCCATCCACATCTAGGGAGGTTAGCCACAGTGCCATGGGCTTTAAACTTCTTGATGACACTGCGCACAGTAGACACAGGAACATTCAGGTCTTTGGAGATGGACTTGTAGCCTTGCGATTGCTCATGCTTCCTCACAATTTTGCTTCTCAAGTCCTCAGACAGTTCTTTGGTCTTCTTTCTTTTCTCCATGCTCAATGTGGTATACACAAGGACACAGGACAGAGGTTGAGTCAACTTTAATCCATTTCAACTGGCTGCAAGTGTGATTTAGTTATTGCCACCACCTGTTATGTGCCACAGGTAAGTAACAGGTGCTATTAATTACACAAATTAGAGAAGCATCACATGATTTTTCAAAGGGTGCCAATACTTTTGTCCACCCCCCTTTTTTATATGTTTGGTGTGGAATTATATCCAATTTGGCTTTTTGACAATTCTGTTTGTGATTTTCCATTGAAGACAAATTAAATGAAGATATTATTACCAAAGCATGTGATTGCAATCATTTTCTGGAAGAAATTGAGTATTATCTGACAGAATGTCAGGGGTGCCAATACTTTTGGCCAGCACTGTACTTAGCGGCTATACACGCTGCAAGATTATACCATTTGCCCCTTTGGCTCTCTTATTACTTGGGATTCACATCTTTCCTCCTTTTCGTTCACTTACCTGTCACGTCCTCCATGCAGCCCAGCTACTAATTGCTCGCCATTGGAAATCCTCCTGTACCTCGTCCCTCGCTGAACTTGTGTCTATCATCTCTACTAATTGCATGCAAGAACATATGCTTGCTTGTCAGAAGGGTAAACTCTTACTTTCAGTCGTCCTCCTGGCTGCCTCATCTACTTTTGTGCCTAACGAAATGGTTCTGACTCCCTAGTCTTACACCACTCATTCACTTTTACACTTATTGCTGCCATGTACATTATTTCCAACATTTCACAAGCTCTTGTAGGTTGGTCCCTCCCCTTCCCCCTTTTTCTTTTTTGTTATGGTGTTATTTCTGCCATGTCATCGAGGCATTTAGCGAATAGCCTCTGCCAGTACCAGTATGTTCTACCGGCTTTATTGTATGATTTACTGTGTGTGTTTTTTTTTTTTTTTTTTTTTTTTTTAATCATACTCGCATGTATGTTTTCTTTTGCAAAACTAATAAAAATTTTGAGGAAAGGAAAAAAAAACAAAAAAAAAAAAAAAAAAAAAAAAAAAAAACCACGAACATGGCCAACACTGATTTTGTACATTTAAGGCTAAATTCACATCTGACCCTCCTGGTTCAGATGTTTACAATCGCCAGATGAAAAAAATTGCTGCATGCCCCACTTTTTTGCTAATGGTTTCAGTATTTCAGTAAACAAAAAAAAAAAAAAAAAAGGGTTCAACAGGCTTCATTCATAAACGGATGTGTTTACATCTATTTATTTTCCATTCCTTTGGTGCTCCTGACCAGACGAAACAGGCAAAGTGATGCCAATGGGAAAGTGAGAAAAATGGAATATTAGATTGAATATTTATTGCACAACCAACCATAAGAACAGTAATGTCTGTATAAGACCTCATGCTCATTAACTTTGTGTTTGTAGGCCGTACTTCCCAAAGCATAATACAGTTTGTGAATAGCATCTAAATCTAGTGCTGGTGTGGCTTCAATTTGCCAGCCTGATGACAGTTATTTACATGAACAGTCTCTCCATGTAATACATGTCTAGCCTCCATCTTTTAGAACTTCCAAGTGCCGAACAGGCCATGTAGCTCGTAGAGTTTAACTGTACCCCTGCAGATCTCCAACCTACAGTGGACTAGCCAAAAGCCCACCCCATAAAAAATACTTTACAGTGTAATTTTGGATAGTTGCCCCAAAGATCTCATCTCACAAAGAGTTCCCCATTGAGTGTGAAGAGATTGTTTTCAACTGTCATGATACAATCATGCCATGTCACAACACAACCGCACTGACAAACCATTAGTGTGCAATGTCACTAAATATTGCAATCACCTTGCCATGTGAACAAATTTGCAGTGTAGCCTAAGGCCAAGTTCATAAATACTTTAAATTTGTACCCATGGCAAAATTTCAAGTGGGAAGTGTAGGGTGTGGAGAGTTCTACGGAGTATCTACACTGAAGCTGCCCCGAGCTTATACACCACAGGTTTACAGCCTACAAGCACAAGCTTTGAAACTCTTGGTACTTTTCTCCCCAGTTCTGCTGATTCAGATGTATTGGCAAAACTAGGGAAAAGGCCGCAAGCTGCAAATTGCAGCCTCAGGGGCCACATACATTTCACGGGCTGCATCACAGAGATCTCTGTTCTGTTGTATCCAAACATATTTAAATGTAGATAAGGAGTAACAAAGTTGAAAATTAAAAGAATTAAAAGATAAAATAAAATGGAGAAAATGGTTTTAATTTTAAATTCAAAAATACAAAAACAACAATACAATGTCTAACAATTATGAGTAGAGTGGTTTCATTACAATTCATAACACAGAAAGTAACAATGTAAACTATATATAATACAATACAAGATACTCTTTGACTTGTCTAGGTTCTGAGACCAGGCACCTGACTTGTCATTGCAGCATATCCAAGGGCAGACAGAAAACATGACAAAGTTTATTGAGCTGTAAAAATAATCTGCTTATTTGTAACTGTTGTAAATGTAGGACATTTTATAGTTTTAAAGAGCACCAATTACAGCCTCCTCCAACTCTTTGAAATCATTGGAGCAGCCCCTAATGGAGGATACAATGAACTTTTTTCTCCAGCTCCCAATGTCCCTGAAGCAATTTCAGCACCCAATATGCTAACTGCGTATTGGGTGCTGAAAGTAAACAAATGATTGCTCAGGAATGGTGGGGGCTAGAGAAGAAATTCCAACAGTGCTGGAATCAGGGTAGTGGGGCCTATTTAAAGAATGAAAATTGGAGCTGGTAAGAAGTCCTCTTTAAAATACAGGATATTATTCTCAGAAATGAGTGGTGAAGGACAACTTACAATTATCCATACAGAGCTCATGTAGTGACCTTGGCAGTCAAGCAACCACACAAGCAAAATGAAAGTTATTGTGGCATAAAGTACAGGCATACTGTGCAATGTAAGAGTGGTTCTTTAACCTGGGAAGTCGCTTCATTAGCAGTTTTGTTAAAGATCTTTAACACGAGCAAATGATCAGGTAAATAAGTGTTCCTCTAAACACTTGTTCTGAACCACTGTCCTTTTTTGGACATGCTCCTTTGTTCACTGCAGATTTTCTGTAGACATTAAAATTGCTGTTGTGGGTAACTGTCCTATTTACTAATAAATTGTATGTTAAAAAAATGGTTATTTGGCCATAGTGAGTCACAAAGTTTGAAGAGGCACTCTATGGGTAGAAAATCTGGCCCTGTAAAAACACCTTTAGTTACGTTGCACTGCTACCCAGCAAGTACTGGATTGGCTAGTGAGGCTTTATGGAAGCTACAGTCTAATATTTTTTTTTTTTGCCATAAATGATCTAAATATAAGAAAACAGTAAACTAATCAATAAAGTCTGTTCAGAAAATATGCCTAAATGATTGTCATTGAAAAACCAAAGCTGGTCATCCCAGTGGTCACAAGATGTAAGATTTACTATACTAGTCTAACATGGGTAGAATGTTTAGGCAGACTGTATGGGCCAGTATCCATGTTTATATCCTGATCAATTCTGCCAAAAAAATAAAATAAAAGGAAAAAAAAAACAAAACAAAACAGAACAAAAAAAAAAACAAAACACATAAATCTGCTATAAAATCAATTTTCTACAGGCATTTCCCAGCATCACATTATAGTCTGAATATGTATGTTATTACAGGATCGAGGTAATTCATTGCTTAACACAACTATCTTCACATCCCTAAAAGTTCAATAAAAAGTAATATGATGCAGATCATAAAGCTTGGCACAGACGGTATTCTTGGTGGATGAAATGACTGTGGACTTATTTTAGTGTAATATATGAAAGCCTAATTAAACACTTCTATTCAAAAAATACTTTTGAAATCAATACTTTCCAACTAAAGTTTCCTTCCCTTTCTGGCAGGTTCCAAACTTCAAACAGAGATGTGTTGATATGTCATTTGTTGCACATTTCTCAGTTTCCCAACCTGAATAGAACAATGTAAGACATGAAGATTGTCTTCCGGCTTCTCTTTTTCATTATAAGTACTGAGCAAAGACGACAGGTTGACTTGTTGGAAAGCAGCAAGATTTCAACGTCACATACTAATGTCTCTTATCAAGCTTTCCCCCACCTTCAACATAAGGGAACAGAGTAAAGTATAAAAAAAAAAAAAAAAAAAAAAAAAAAAAACCTCAAAGTCCATACAACTTTTTATATTCTTTTCCAAAGGATAACAATAGTGCAAAGACAAGTAGTGAGAACCAGATAAGGCACAAAACACGAGCAGCATGAATGGTTTGTTTAAAATGGAATCAAATGCTTATTCTAAAACAAGATAACACTGTCAGGTCAGGATCAGTGTGCTTATATTATATAAAGTCTCTATACCTGACCAGCCATCTGTTGGCTAGCAGTTATTCCTTCCAACCCCCAATACACATGCACACTTGGTTTGCAGAGCATGCAATGTGTTTTCGGTAGGAAGATGGAAACAAGACAGTACCAGAAACCTCTGGTGGCGGGTTAACTCTTGAGAGTACAAAAGAATTGGGCACATTAATTCAACATGCCTGATCCTTCTTTCCCTGACTGTCTGTTCAGTAGACGTTGCTCTTATGTGTATGGGCACCTTTAATGCAATACACTCTGTAATAAGATTTTATTGGAAATGTCCCTACTGTGTAAACTAGCCACCTATTTGGAGAGGGTCAGGACTAGCATACAAATGGCTCTGCAGGGACTTAGGTGGTCAATGTATAATGGCTGGCATAGTTGATTCCGATATTTCTTAAAGAGGACCTTTCACGTCCTCATGTATATGCGGTTTTACATACCGCTAGAAAGTCAACAGCGCGCTGAATTCAGCGCACTGTTGGCTTTCCCATTATATGCTTCGGGACTGGAGCTATCGGCGGTCATAGTTTCACCGTCAGAAGGGCGTTACTGACAGTCTAGCTGTGCTGTGAGGAACACCCTTCCTGACTGTATTCCTCCATAGCACTGTACTGGGGGGGGGGGGGCGTTCCTCACAGCTCAGCGTCATCACTGGGCTGTAAGGAACGCCCCCTCTCTCTGTATTTGTCCATAGTGCTATACAGCTCATGGAATACAGCGGCAGGGTGAGTATAAAGCTTTTTTATTTTTAACGTGGCCATGGATTGCGTTATAACAGGGTGATTTGGGACACTAAACCCCAGGTCCATATGGATGTGTGGGTGGTTTAGTGTCCCAAATTGCCCTGACAGATTCCCTTTAAGTATGACATTTACAATGAGTAGGTAGATTGCTAGTTATTTTTCTGATGACCACAAATTATCATAAAGGCACACTTGCTGGAAGGCCAGCACCATTTACAAATTAGAGTCATATCAAAATTGTCAAAACTATATATAATGAAATTTCTGACACACACATTGTTACGCATATCCCCATAACCAAGCAGCTTCATAATTCATTTGGCACATTTTACCACAATGAAGGCCAACCAGATCATGGACACAATACTGTGCCATTTTATTTCAATACACTTCTGTGGGCCAAAGATGATAAGTGGCTGCTGTAATGCTCCGGCAGCTGTAAGGGAAGATAAAAAAAAAATGTTTTGGTTACAGATCATTCACATATAGATAGGACTGGACAGAATACTGTAAGTAGCCAAATAAAAGTAATGGAGACCAACTACATACCCAAAATGTCAGTTTAACTTGGACCTTTATTTCATGAAATGGCTACTCAGGATATGGACATCCATTAACCAGAAAAATGCCATAAGATTGTCCTTTTGGTAACAATCAGGGTAATATACACCCTCCAAAGAAAGAGGAAACTGATTTTGACAGAGCCAAACATATGCTTAAGCATCCCTCGCCTGATAGAAGTGTCCAGTGTGAAAGACCTATGTATAGCACTGTCAGACACTATCTTGGTTTTTATATGTTTAAGGCTCTGTGCTTTGCTATCAATACCACAATGCCTCAAGCGCAGCATCACGTGGACAGCTAAGGTCATTATCCTTCTCTTTATATTCTCCTATGTAATCTGACACACAGATATAATATAGATATTTAATATAATATATAAATATGTATATCTATCTAAACACACACTTTTCTGGGAGGGGGAATAGGTATATAGCAATAAAAAAAACAAAAAACAAAACACATACCTTTGCTCCCAACCTGGAGAGATATCTAACTCTTACTGCAAATGCACTTTGTAAGTTTAGTATTCTCAGTCGTTCATTTTCAGCCCTATATACCATATAAATAGAGATATAGTAAATAAATAATGACAAATACAGTAACACCAAATACAGGCAAAACAAACATTAATACAAAAATTTACAGTTTAAGAAAGACAGCAATTTCATTACTCCGCTGCCAAACATGTGACCCTTCATCTAAGCACCCAGAAAGCACTGCCCTCCATTAAATGGACACTAGCAGAATTCTAAAATTCATTCCGCATTTTTCATTTCGTCATGTACTTCATATACAGTGTCCCAGAGAACCCCATCAAGAGGATACACAATATATTTATGGTAATTGTTCCATATATCTTAGAAAAATGACAAAACAGGCAATGGTCTTTAAAAAGCGCTTTATTTTAACAGTATATTAATAAAATTGTGTAAAGAAAGTGCATTTTCATTATGGAAAATAATTGCTTTTTTTTTTTTTTTTTTAGATATACAATTTAAAACCTGAAGATAAAAATATAACATGTAAAGCATCACATTCTAACAGTTATATGTAAGTAGGCCTCAGTATTTTCAGAACAGATATTTTCCCTGAGTAACAAGAGAGGAGCATAGAGTTTAGATGCTTTGCAGAATATACAAATCTATGAAAAACTAAACTCTACTGCTTGAGTACCAGATAATAGAGAGATTTCTAAAAATAAAACATATGATTTATCCACAGATTAGTGGGGCTCTGCCTGTGAGACACCCACTGATCACAAGAATTGGTGTCATATGGCTGCCTGAATGGAGTGGTGGTCATGCATGCGCACAGCCATGGCTATCACCCTCTACAGGACCGCTAGAGATAGGGAGTACTGTACTTGGCTATCATGGGCAATCCCAGATTTTGAAAGGAGCAGCAATGCGCACATTCAACTGCCACTCCATTGAAACGGGGCACAGGACGCACATTTTTTATAATGGTAGGGTTCCCAGTGGTCACACCTCCACCAACAGGCCATGTATCGCCTATTCTGTGGCTATGTTGCGATCTTTGGAAAACCTCTTTAAGCATTAAAAAATACCTCTGCTTTTGGAGGTACTGCACAACCATTGACTTGAAATTGCATAAATGGCAATGTAAGCATTAAAAGGAGTCTACCACCAACAGAATTACTTCTAAACTATAATTGTGTTGTAGGGGCCATTAGTGACGAAGAGAACAAGTACCTTTTCTGTGCTAAAGTGCAATATTGCGGCTGAGAATCTCAACTTTTAATCACTATGCAAAATAGCTTTTCAGTACACCCTGGGCATTGCTATGTCTGCCGAAACACCCATGTTTGCTACAGATTGGAACCTGTTAAGGTAAATTGACACAGCAGAATTCGCCACAAGAATTTCAGCTCCCACTCATTTCAATGGAAGAAAAATGCTTTGTTTTCTGCTCGCCGAAAAAAGTCAGCTAAAGGAAAAAGGAAGAGTCCTGCTTAATCCTCAAGTGGATACTGCCCAAACCTCCCATTGAAGTGAATAGGAGTAGGAAATCTTTCTGCTGACAGCAGAACACAAACCCATTATAATCAATAGGCCCATTAACATGTGCGTTACTTTTCATAGACTGAAAAGCACAATTTTTTTTTCCTTTTCTCTACTTGGCTCTGCCAGTAAACTCTATGTGCTGCAATACCATTTGTATGTTTCATAGTCCACTAAATGCAAAGTTCGTATGAAAGCAACCTTAGTCTTGCCCTTAATCTTTATATAAAGGGCCAGTGCTGGGTGGCAAACAGACGAAAATGGGTCCACTAATGGCCTCTACAACAGCATGTGAGTGAAGGGATTTGGGTGATGCTAGACTCCCCTTAGAGGTAATCACATAATATAGTGACATTTATTGCACCACTCCTAGTACCATCAAAAGAAGTATTTTTGGATTGGTGGCACCATATTACTGAATTACTTACTGTATGTTCTACCTCAAAGGTGGAGGTAATCTTTAAAGAGGAACTTTCACGTCCTCATGTATATGCTGTTTTACATACCACTAGAAAGCCGACAGCGTGCTGAATTCAACGCACTGCTGGCATTCCCGGTATGTGCCCCGGGGCTGGAGATATCGGCGGTGTTAGTTTCACGGTTTACTGTCAGGAACGCCCTTCTGACAGTCTAGCTGCGCTGTGAGGAACGCCCTTCCTGACAGTTCTCGTTCATAGACTTGTACGAGGTAGCATTCCTCACAGCTCAGCGTCATCACCGGGCAGTAAAGGAACGCTCCCTCTGACAGTACAGCGCTATAGACTAGTACAGAGAGAGGGGGCGTTCCTTACAGCCCAGCGATGACGCTGAGCTGTGAGGAATGCCCCCCCAGTACAAGTCTATGAACCAGTACAGTCGGGGAGGGCGTTCCTCACAGCACAGCTAGACTGTCAGGAACGCCCTTCTGACAGTAAACTGTGAAACTAACACCGCCGATATCTCCAGCTCCGGGAATGCCAGCAGTGCGTGGAATTCAGCGCGCTGTCGGCTTTCTAGTGGTATGTAAAACAGCATATACATGAGGATGTGAAAGGTCCTCTTTAAGCAGGTTGCAATTTTAGGCAACTATGGTGCAATTCCCTTTGAAAATAGATTTTCAAAATTCTCAAAATCAATAACAGTGCCAAAGTTAGATAAAGCAGTACAAGCATAGTAGGATTCTACAGAGCAACATGGAGGGGCCACATGGCAGGAGAAACATTTACTTGGATGGCCAAATGAGGTAACTGCATCAGAAGAAGACACACTGGTGTCAAGAGTTATTACTTGCTATACTGTTACAGCTTAAAGAGGACCTTTCATGTCCTCAGGCACATGAGGTTTTATATGCCGCTAGAAAGCCGACAGTGCTCTGAATTCAGCGCACTGTTGGCTTTTCAGTTATGTGCCCCGGGGCTGGAGATATCAGTGCCGTTAGTTTTCTACCCCAACGTCAGAAGGGCATTCCTGACAGTCTAGCTGCACTGTGAAGAATACCCTCCCTGACAGTACTCGTCCATAGACTTGAACAGGGAGGGCATTCCTCACAGCTCAGCGGCAGGTAAGGAACGCCCACTCTGACAGTATAGGGCTATGGACGAGTACAGTCGGGGGGGGGCATTCCTCACAGCCCAGCTAGACAGAAAACTAACGGCACCGATATCTTCAGCCCCGGGGCACATAACGGGAAAGCTGACAGTGCGCTGAATTCAGCACACTGTCGGCTTTCTAGCAGTATATAAAACCGCATGTGCCTGAGGACATGAAAGGTCCTCTAAAGTTAGTTTTATGAACTTCCATAGCTGAAGATTTTTTTTTTTTTTTTTTTTTTTTACATACAGGAGTCAACTTTTATAGAAACACATAAAAGGTCAAAACCACAATAATGCCATAAAAGTAGAACATACTGCAATGCCCTTACATTAGGTTGATACAAGAGAGGTAGCTTAAACAATAATGGGGGAGATTTATGCAAGGTCTAAAAGCACCAAACATGTACCTCAATGTCAACCTTGTATACCAGAAAACTGATATGTAGGGAATGAGGAACATCCCCACCCCCCAAGTTTGTCCTTATTGTATGACTTCTTGGCTGATAATTCACTATGGCATTCTTGTTTACATAATTTTCCAATATATACCTGTAGTTTTATACAAGTTGACTATACTTTAGAAACGATGGTCGATATTTTAAATTTCCATTGTTAAACAGGTGGCTTAAAGTGCAGAAAACTGATACGACAATAGTAGTTAAAGAAATATATAAACATTAAGATAATTAGGTTCCGGATTTTACATATTTTCAGCAATACAAAAGAAGTCTCCTTTTCATATTGCTTCAACTCCAGAGCTAGACTCCACCAGTTTCAAAAGCTTTGCATCCCTTAAAAACTGCACTTGATATGGCTAAAGTGTTCTGACACGTAGGACAGGAGTGAACAAGCAAACCCATATGGGGCAGAAATAGCAGCAGGAAATTTTTATTGCAGATTCACTGCAACAACATTCACTGAAGTGAAAGCAACTTATGTGCACCCCTATGTACTGCAAAGAATGAAAACCAGTGTTTAGAATTCACAAAAATGTGGAATTAAAAATTGCACCAGGTCAATCTCTGCACAGTGTAGATGATATACAGTAAATCCTCATCCACTTTTGCTGCTACTGTTATTTACTGTTGAGAATTTAAAGTGGTTTCCAGGATTTATCACCCACAATACCAGGAAGGAAAATCCATGATATATTCACTTCATGTGAACATACCCATAACGTAAGAACCAGTTAGAGCAAGAGTGTAGTGGTACAGCAGAAATTGCTCAACAGCCATGGGTAGAAAGTAATCCAAATATTCTGTGCCAGCAGCAGATGTCTTGGAAAACTGGCAACCAGGCTGTTAAAGGGGTTTTCCCACATATTTGCAAATATAATTAATTTACAAATTTTACAGAGTTTTTAAGTTTTCTTTAAGCATATTAGAGGTGAAAGTCTTTTGTTCTGTTCGGCTGCCAAAGAATACGACCATGAATGAAGGAACTGTCAATAGTAAACCACTTGGCCAAAATGCAGTCATTATTTCCTTACTGTGTCAGCCAAGACAGGGTGCCATGCACGCACAAGATGATAACCTGGCCAAAATAAGGAAATTATGGCTGGGTTTCCAACAAATGTCAGCCCATAAAAAGTTCTTGCATACAAGGTTGTATCCATTATCTGATCAGAACAAGTGCCGGTTAACACTAAGATGGTTAGAGAGAAATTTAAAACTTTGCAATTTTTTTGATTATTCGTATTTGCAAAATGTTCATCTTTTAATGGTCTTCAAATATGCACATGGGTACGCTTGTGGATAAAACCCTTTAGGATTCATCTTGCTGTGATATACAATAATTCACAAGAAAGTCATATATTGTGAAATATAACTTGAAATACAAACCATTTCTAATATCTACCCACGATTTATTTAAAGAAAAAAGGGCTTTGTGAAGGATCCCTAGAATTCCTACCTGCCCACCACACATTGGACAAGTCCTGCTGTATTCTACCCTTCTACGTACAGGACGGCCCTAGCTGCCTATCCAACACATGGGAAAATCCTGTCTGACCAATGCAGCCAAACTGAAAACAATGCACAAACTAAAGAACTTCAGACACTATTCAGTGACATACAGTCTGTAGCTAAAAAGCAGTTAAAGCATACTTAGCCCCTGTTCCCCCGCTACGCCGATACTAGCCCACCACCCCAGAATGGGCTGGCAGACACTGGTGAGTGACTTTATCCCCTATCAAACAGGAGAGAAGTTTCAGGGCTGACTGACTTTCAGTCAGAACATTATATACAAAGCAAATGGACTATGACTTTTAATATAGTATCATATTTTATAAATGTAAAACACAGGGCAGGTATATACTGTATATATACAGAGTTATTGCCTAAGAACTTTCCAAGTACAGTATTAGGATTGTGTGGGAACTCCGATAACCTGCAGGTTTCACTGAACTTACACTGTGCAAGCCATTCTGTCAGTAGTTTTTCTTTTTTTTTTTTTATTGCCCATGGCAGACCTAATAAGATTGGAGCTAATTCCACCCGTTATAAAAAGACTGTAGCAGACAAAGTGCTAAAAGGAGATAAATAAGAGCCCATATAAAATGAAATGACCCATGTTAGGCGCATTAGACCTTATTAAACAATGAAAACAAAAATGACATAAAACAAATCAAGTGCCATTAATAATGCCATGTAACCAGTCAATGTGAACAGTCCATAATGGCCATTATGGCCTATAACAAGGATTCCTTCATTAGTACTGTAGACTAGGAGGTTAGTTACAGAAAGGAATATAACTCAAGTAATGTTCAACTGACTATCTGCAGCAAGCTCAGAAGACACTAAGGCTCTTCGAGTTGGCAGCTTGCTGACCGCTTTCAGCATACAGGAAGATGACATTTTGCTATTCAGTTTCTTTTCTGCAAAACATTATTATAAGATGTCATATTAAAATGAGAACAAATGGATATATACTGAATACCAGAAATTAGCCACTACAAGGCATATGCTAAGAAGGATATACAGACGTTAGGATTTACTATACAGAATGGAAACTGTACATGCGGTCCATAGCAAACAACCAGAACACGGCATTTTTCCAGCACAGACGACACATAGGTTTATAGCATTTTTTTGCAATGTAGCTAAGATATGATTGTTATTGCAAAAAATGTATACTACTAAAATATGTAACTAGATGCCTACTCAGTTACATCCTGTGACCACTGTGTCTGGATACCACCAACATAGCAGCCTCCAGGGCAAGTCAATGGCTACAGTATCCAACTGTATGGGCATCTTGTGCCATCCTGTCCTAGATTTTTTTTTTTTGACACACACTTAAAAATTATATAGCAAAAATGAGATGTGAATCTAGAAACTCAATATCAAACCAACTGCAGTGCATTCATGAAAATGAGGCAGAAATGCAAGGGCTCCAGCTGAAAAATGCCAGGGACGTGCAGGAATTCAACATGCAGCATCACAGCTGTAAGGTGTCAATAGGGTATACAGGGGCAGCACTGGGAGACAACTGAAACCTGGAGACTGTACACTGGCATTGCACTTGAGCCTCATTTACATACTTGTACAAATAAAATGGTGCTCCAAATAATGGATCCCAATTTGATATCAGGTTTCTTGGTGACATACTGCCTTTTAAGAGCCAATTACATGGTTGTGGATAGGTTGCTTTTTATTTCCCCCCATCGCAGCTTTTGCTGCGTTTCTTGATTGGCTAGGTTCACACCACATTTTTGCATCCTGTTGAGTTGTGTAGTGCTGTGGTGTTGGCAATTGAGCATGCAGGGTGGGGGTATAGACTGCCTTTAAAAAGAATCGGTCACATGGAAAATGCTGTTCACACTACAGGTAGCATGTTATAAAAGCAAAAGTAAGAGCAGATTGATGCATAATTGTGTGGAAAATCTTCAGTATAACCTGTCATTTATCCATTTATATCTCAGCTCTTTCTATGCTGAAGAGTCAAGGAGGCGGTCCTATCATTGATTGACAGTATTCTCCCTATGACATACAGTGCATACAGAGATAGCTGTCGAGAAGTTAAGGAGGCGGTCCTATCAGTGATTGACATCTATCTGTATCCACAGTCAGAGGTAAGACTGTCAATCACTGATAGGACCGCCTCCTTAAAGGGGTATTCCCATGAACATAATCATATCTATATTTGTAGATAATTAAATGTTAAACATTTTTGCAAATATAAGTAGTTAAAAATTCTGCAGAGTTTTAAAGATTTTTCTCTTAGTGGTGACAGCCTATTATCTTGATCGGTTGCCAATGGATACGGCCACAAATGCAGAAACTTTCTATGGTCTGGGACTAGACAGGAATTCAACTATGATTTTCTTATTGTAGCTGGGTTATCAGGCAGGGACACTACATGTATCAGAAGAAATCCCGACCACAATAAGGAAATCATGGCTGATTTTCTGACCTTAGAAAGGGCCTGCATTGGTGGTCGTATCCACTAGCAACCGATCAATACAACTTGTGACCACAAGATATTTAGAGAAAATCTATAAAACTCTGCAAAATGTTAAATTACTTCTATTTCCAAAAATGTTTAACTTTTAATTATCTACAAATTTAAAAATGGTTATGATCATGGGAATACCCCTTTAACTTCTCGTTAGTGATCGATAGCTATCTCTGTATGCACTGTATGTCATAGGGAAAATACTGTCAATCACTGATAGGACCGCCTCCTTGACTCTTCAGCATAGAAAGAGCTGAGATATAAATGGATAAATGACAGGTTATACCACATCTTTTCCCACAAACCTATACATTAATCTCCTCAGCTCCTTTTTCTCAATAACAAGCTGCTTACAGATTGAGCAGCATTTTTGCATCTAATCTACTTCTGGCTGTGGCTAAAAAAACAAACAAACAAAAAAAAAAAAAAACACAACATTAACGCTGTAACAAAAACTGATGTATAATTTCAGCCTAAGGGTATGTCCACTCAAGATATATTCATGAAGGTTCAGCCGCAGCAAACTTGCTGACAGCTAACCCACTGAGATGTACAGTAATAGCAAAATGGATTATAGTTCATCACCTGTTGCAAATGAACCTGTATCGTAAATTTTCCTTTACTGCAGATTTCCAACCCACAGCATGTCAATTTATGCAACAGCAAAGTTGAAAGCATCTGCAAGTAGAGGGAATATAGCGACAAAACTCACCCCACTTTGGGGTGGTTTCTGTTGCGTTCAGACAATCTGAGCTATCCTGTGTGGATGTACCCTAATAGCGCTCTGTGCAGTCATTTCTACCTGCTGACTACTCTGAACATAGCTCATGGGACCTTCTAAAAGGTCCCCAAACTCACACTCTAGGGAGAGAAGTAATAAAGTGGCTCTTCAGCAGATAATGGTGGGTACCCATTGCTCACAAGTTAACTTATCGCATGAACACCCACAATCTAAAAAGAGGACCACCCAAACCAGACAACCCTTTAACCAGTTTTGAACACCACAAGAACAGAAACCATGAAAATACTGCTTGTGTGATATCCACTGCAACCAAGACAGGAATGGCAACCATACAAGAGTATAACTGGTATTGTAAAACTTACTGATGACAACTGTAGTAAAGAAACACCCAGTTAGCAAAGTACACACCAAAGGGAGAACAAACAGGCAAGCAAAGCACAGAAATGCACAGCGTAGAGTAAATAAGGTTAGCTTCTAGACAACTGGCAAAGCATTCTAAAGTTACATGTGATTCATGACTAGGTGCAGTCTATGCCTCCACAACTGAAAATACAGACATTACATTTACAAAAACCTTGCCTTTCAATTTTTTTTGACTCATACACAGGATCAACAGATGCATTTTTTAGTGGATCTGCTAAATAGATGCAAATAAAGATGATGTGAAATTACCATAAGAGTACATTCACATATGTCGGACTGTGCGATGGGACTTACAAAATGAAGCATCTGTCTTCAACTGAAATGAATGGAAGGCAAATTTTGCCACAAAAATTCTGCTTACTCACATGTGTAATTGAGAGGTTGTTTAATCATCACATTTTTCTAGCATTTTTATGTATATCAACTTAAATTAAATGATAATAAAATGGGAAAACTACTGTGTTTTCTGATTTTGGTCCCCAATGGGAATAAGAATTTGCAAAAGGCACAAAGACTATTTAGTCTTGGCATAATTTGTGACAAGCCCCGTCACCACGCTGCTTTCTTAAAGAGGACCCTTCATGTCCTCATGTATATGCGGTTTTACATACCGCTAGAAAGCTGACAGCGCGCTGAATTCAACATGCTGTCGGCTTTCCCGTTATATGCCCTGGGGTTGGAGATATCGGGGGTCTAAATTTCACCGTTCACTGTCAGAAGGGCGTTCTTGACAGTCTAGCTGTCATCACTGGGCTGTAAGGAACGCCCCCTCTGACAGTACTTGGCTATGGATGAGGACAGAGAGAGGGGGCGTTCCTTACCGCCCAGTGATGACGTTGAGCTGTGAGGAACGCCCCCCCCCCCCCAGTACAGTGCTATGGACGAGCACAGTCAGGGAGGGCGTTCCTCACAGCACAGCTAGACTGTCAGGAACGCCCTTCTGACAGTAAACCGTGAAACTAAGACCGCCGATATCTCCAGCCCCGGGGCACATACTGGGAAAGCCGGCAGTGCGCTGAATTCAGCGCACGGTCAGCTTTCTAGAGGTATGTAAAACCGCATGTGCCTGAGGACATGAAAGGTCCTCTTTAAGACTAAAGCAGCCAGACACTGCACATTTAGTCACATGTACTGAAGTCAGCTCTATACAGTGAACAGATGGTAAAGCAGGAAAACGTCAGCTTCCTGCTTCACTAATCAAGCAGCTGCTAGTCATCTCTGTGGCTTGGAGAAGGCCTGATGCATCAAGCTGAAGACACCAGTAAGAAAAGCAGAGCTCTATGGGTAGGTATTTTTTTTTCTAAATTTAATCAGTCACAATTTACCCGTCTCCCACTGGGAAGCATAACATATACTTTGGTCGGGCCCGTGGGGAGAGCATTATACTGTGTGGGGGGTGGGCTGAGGAGAGCATTATACTGTGTGTGGGTCAAATGGGGAGTACTATACGGTCAAGTGACTAAACTTTTTTGGCTACTAAATTTTTCAGTTTAGGAGCCAATGGCTCCTAGGTATTTTGTTTTAGTCTGGTGCACCACTTCCCAACACACAGCTTGTATTATAATCCAGAGTGGTAAACTGTACATAATATGTATAATAAAAAAAAAAAAAAAAAAAAAAAAAAAAAAAAAACACACACACAAAACACACTTTATAAATCAAATGTTTTTGTCCACAAAACTATTTCTATGCAGTTCCATGGCTCTTTCTCTACAGACAAACCATGTTATGAAAGTCTGTAGTCAGACCTAGGACTACAGTGAATATCATTCTTTAGTCTGCCAGGAATCAGAACTACTGCATAAACACTATTATGATAATATTACTTTAATGTAGATATAAACAAATCCTTGCAAATAAGTCAAAAGAGCTGTTAGAAGCTGTAAACCACAGGGAAAAATATACACAGTGCATCAGAAAGAGTGGCTTTCACCCAGAGTTTAAAGAAGCAGCTCATCTTAGCACCCCCCCCCCCCCACCCTTAAATCTTGATACGTCTGGCTGCAGCTCCCCCTTATACCTCATAAGCAATGGGGAAAAAAATAAAATAAATAAAAAAGTGACTGATCCAGATCTTTGATATTAATTGCTGTGGCATCCTCACTACTTACTGTATAATGGCTGTGCTTAGTATTGCTACTCAGAGCTATTCATTTTAAGTGGGACTACGCTTCAACATGGCCATGTGACCAATAGATATGATGTTACTGGCCTGAGAAGAGGATATGGAGCTTAATATCTGTGTCCCGGACAAACACTTTAAGCCTTGTACAGAGCCCAAGTAGCATATCAGGTACCAAAACTAAAAGCACTTATTGCTCATGAATGGTGTGGGGTACAGAAAAAAAAACTCCAACTGTGCCAGAATCACTGGAGCAGCACCTATTAAATGATGGTGGTGAAAGGATCTCTTTAAACAAGAGTTCTTGGTAGCACTTAAGGCACTTTAGTGTATTTCTGTTTCAAATGGCTTTAAATGACAACCTTTGATGGTAGGAGTATACTATATAATATGTATTTAATGTATATTAGTACAAAACTACAATGAAGCAAAGAATCTACAGCAGAGACTGTTACCAAAATGTTATTTCTGCGTCAGTAACAACCATAGGCGTTTTACACAGCAGTAAAACCTAAATCTAACGCTTTTTCACTTCCACTTAAAATATACTACAATGTAAAACATAGCATTTAAGAAAGCCATTACACCAAGGCAACATCTAGATGTAGCAAAGTTTTTTCATCATGGATTTGGCGGCAAACCTTACGTACCATGAAACACTGATATTTCTGCACTAGAGTGCCCCAAAATGCACACAAAACCATAAAAAAAATATATTGTACTGAAAACTGCAGTAAACTTTTAGTGTGAAATCTGCATATATAAGACCATATCTTGTTTTTAACCTCCATCCTAGTACTGGAACTGATGCTAGTTTTCATCAGGCTCATTCCCAGCATCCAGTGCATCAGCTGATGTTTTGGACTGCTCCACAAGTAAGATTAAAGTAATGCTCACTGACTGTAGTGCCCCATGTAAGTCTATAAAGGGCTGGGTAACAAAAGTGCATATTTGGTCATCAGCTGTGTTCAGGCATAAGACAACTGGCTAGACATAGTTGTATATGTGAAACCAGACTAAAAATGTGCCCTAAGGCCATATTCAGATTTGGTGAAATTGCTAAGGATTTGGTGCGGATTCCTACAGTTCAATGCATTTAGAAAAAATTAGCTATGTTTGGACTTACCCTAATAGCAGCAAAGCAGTGGCAGCTAAGCACAAATAGCAACAGAAAGATTCGCAGTGGGCAAATATTCTAAAGACTATAGCAGCAGTAAGCAGCAATAGCACTGACCAAATCACACAAAACATTAAAAGGCTGTAAAATTTTGGATAACCAGTCTCAAAGAAACAAAGCCCAATCCCAATAAAACTGGTACCTGCCTTAAAGGGGTATTCCAGTCACACAGGATAGGGGATAACTTGCTGATCGGTAGGTGTTCAACTGCTGGAACCCTACCAATTATGAGAACGGGGGTGTTCTGCACATCAGTTTCAATGAAGCAGAGGTCAGAATTGCATCCCTACTCCATTCACTTCAGTGAGATAGACAAGAGATACCATAGCACTGCACTTTGGCAATATCCATCAGTCCTGTTGAAATTAATGGAGCGGGTGTGCGCATTTCTAAATACCAATCCATTCAAACTGGGGAGTAAAACATTTCAGTTCTCATGATTCTGTGGATAGGGGGTAACTTGTTTTGACTAGAACACCCATTTAAATCATAGTGTCTCATATATATCAGAAAAACCTTAAAAGTGGGGTTCTGGTTTGAGCAAACAAAACTTAACTGTTGTATAGTGAAACATGGCTACATTCACACTTGTAAAAAAAGTCAGTCATGTCTGTCCTATAATGGATGCCAAGGGCGCCCAAAGGTCTGCACTGACTTACAATGTTTTGACAGAGGACTGTCTTATACTTTGTCTATCAATTTATCACATTTTTTAAAAAATTTCTTTGCAATTATTCAATGGGAACCATCATGGTTTACTTAAAGAGGATGACAGTCTCTCCTTCCCACGAGACAATCGCAAAGGGCTTTTTTTTCATAAATCATTACATAACCAGGAGAAATATTTCTCATCAAGAACTAAAAATTGGTTCCATTCAATGAATACAGCAGAGATCTTGAAAACTTGAATATTGCATAACCCTTCATTATACAATCTAGGTAGAGTGGCTGACTAATATCAGAGTTCTTTCTAAAATACCTCAATTATTCTTCTTTCAGTACTTACTCAATGGCAGCTTGTTTCTGTATTTTTTCCCTTTCCCACGAAGACAGATTAAGGTCTCCACCTAGGATATGGATGATGGAAAAATTAATGATGGAAAGTGGGAGAAAAAAAAAAATACATGCTATCTTGTTACACTAAAGCTGTGTACGGTTAAGAACACACATTCAGTTTTCTTGATGCAGTTTTGGAAACTTTATAGGCTCCCAACATTTCTGAAACACACCTAAATTTGACATCAAAAACAGCATAACAAAAAAAACAAAAAAAAAACAAAAAAAACGGTACGTGTGTTACTTTAACAGCCATAAAACAAAACCATAGGAAAATAAAGTCTACTAACCTCTAACGTGGTTCACAAAATACAACATGACAACCGCTATAATAGCCACTGTTAAAAGAAAAATGATAAAACAATGAAACAAACATTTATACCAATAACCAACCAATTTACCTACACTACCACATACCCAATAATATGAACCTAAGAGATAGAAATTTTATTTATATATATATATATATATATATATATATATATATATATATATATATATAAATACATACATACATACACACACACATACATATACACATACACACACACACACAATTCTAAGCCATAATTTCATAATTAAAGTGATTTTCCTGGCTAAAATTATTGATGACCTAGTGTAATAATAGATCACCAATATCAGATCTGCTGGGGTCTGACACCAGGCACACCATTGATCAGCAGTTCTCAGCAGGTGATGATCAGTGCATAGAACAAGAAGCAGACAGCTATCTGCTTACTGATCCATTGTGTATCACCTGCTGAGAACTGATTGGGGAGGGTGTCGGACTCCAGCAGATCTGGTATTGATGACCTTATCCTTAGTTCAAAATATACTTTGAAAAAGTGTCAAAATTTAAAAATATTAGGGTACGTTACATTCCCACTTCATTTCATAATTATTCAGGCTTATGTCTGCTATATACCATGTACTGAATCTCTCATTTTGTTTTGGAATATGACCACTGCTGTCTGGTGGTGTTGGTGGAGTGTCATATATTTATTTATTTATATTATATACACACACGCACACACCACCATTGCATCCAATCACTAGCCTCAGTGGTCTTGTGCAATATACTATACTATAATGCTACTCGATACCTGAAATTTTAGGTTTCAGAGCACTTGAGCACAACACTGCTAGATCAAATAAAGCAAAAGGAAGAGGAAGAGACTGATATACATATTTTCTCTTTTGGACGGGGTGGTACCTTTGTATGGAAAGAGACAGGAGGATATTTGTTTAATAATATGTTTAAAAAATTCTTACTGCAGATGCAGGCACAGAAGAAGACTTCTAAAAACAGATACCCTCGGGTATCCAATATGACACCAGCAAGAATGGCAATAATGGCAAGACCCAAGTTCTGGATTGACTGCATACTGCCATGGGAAATAAAAGCATACACAATATCAGAAAAGATTAAAAGGTCCATCAATCCTAAATTAAGTTTATGTCTAATGCCTGAAAGCATTGCAGGTATGTCAAGGCAGAAATAAGTGGGAGAAATTCTACTTACAATCCATATGCAGTACCCAGCTGATGCTCAGGGACCACAAAAGCAACCATAGGCCACAATGCACAAGCCAGAAGAGAATAGGAGACACCTAAAAAACTCTGTTGAATGGGGGGAAAAAAAAAAATACACAACATTACTAAAAGATATGTACTTATAGACATAGAAACAGCTGCTATGTGGTAGGCTATAGGTAGAGATACAGTATCTTCAACATAGCATAAAATAAGGTGTAAATAATATATATGACATCCCAATGCAAACATGTGACACCGCCATTCCTGGCCAAAGTCATGCGCTCACTGGTGTTGACAGGTCATGGCTACAACCATTGATTGACATCCCACGTTTGTACTGGAAGATCACTGTAGGAGGACAGAATAGAGAGGCTAGCTGGGATCCGGAAAGTGTTGGAATGGAAGCTGAAGATCTGAAAGGTAGGTATTACTACTTTTATTATTTGATCACATTCTATTATTCTGTTTTGGTTTTATGAAGAAAAGAAAAAAAAAAAAAAAAAAAAGGGGGGGAAGACAAAAAAAAGTCTCCGTTTTACGTCAATACGCAAATTAGCTCTTTAGATCAACAAAGGAATTGTCATTTACCTCTGTGGCGCAACAGACTCTCCCTCATTGCTCCAAAGACCTCATTTGCATATTGGCAAAAACAGTGTGTTTTTTTTTTTTATTGCAAATTTTGAATTTATTGCTGAAATTAAGTTTACTGAGACAACTCCGGTGCCTTATGTGTATTTTATCCCTTTAGCCAGTAACATTTTATCCCTTCTCTGCATTCCTGCGTTCAACTTTTTACATTTTATTACAATGTAGCTTTACGAGACATTTTATTTTATGGGTACATAAGACTTTTTGATCAGTTTTTATTCCTTTTTGAGAAGTGAGATGATCAGAAAACATCAATTCTGGCATCTGAATTTTAAGGTTAGGGGTTGCTACGGGTTCTTTTACTGTAGAACGACCGCAGCTTATTAGGGGGATTAATGGCAAGTATGCTTCTGGGTAATGATATCATGAACAAAAGTCCATAGTCTACTCTGGGCGAACGGTAATGCACTTTGCTCAAGCCCCGAGACCTGCTCGTTCAGAACTGTAGGGGAATTAAAGTAGAATTTTATCCATACTTACCATAGCAATCCATGGATTCCACAGAGTAAAGGCCAACATAAGATGAGCACAAAGAGTAGTCACCACAGCAAACATAACCCAGATAATATTCTTCCCAAAGCGATCAACCATTAAACCAAATAGAGGTGAGAGAGGTGCAGATATGATATAAACCACACTAAAAAAAAAAAAAAAAAAAAAAAAGGGGGGGGATGTCAAACATAAAAACTAGTGAAAAACTGATCAAACCAGTCTGTAAGCAGTGGCCAATGTACATCAGAACAATTTCTATTCTGCTTGTGGCCCCTTTATGTGAAGTATGGACATACCTGTTTATGGCTCCTGCTTGAGCAGGTGAAAAGTGAAACTTCTCAATGAAGAAAACCCTAGAGAAAAAAAAACACAAGGGGTCAAGTTAATGTCAAAACTCTCACACTATCTAAGAGGTTTTAGCCACACCTGTTTTAGAAACTCCTGAAGTAGAACAAAGTTCCAAAAACTACGGAAACTTGGTGGATGTCTTTTGTTCCTTTTTTAGATAGAATTTTATTCAGCGTTTCTGGTGTCTCATGAAGACAACCCCTGTCCATATATATCCTATTAGGGCATACGGGACATTACAGAGGAGGGTCACATGCTTGGATGAATATTCTGGCACTCAAGTCATCCTTGTATTTTATAAATGGTCATTCATCTGAACGTCTATCACAGGGGTTGGCAACCCCCGGCACGCGTGCCAAGAGTGGCTTATTTCCGTGGCACGGCAGCGGAGTCCTCACCCAACAGCTTCGATTGGACCAAACATGGCCGAAACGAAACTGCTATTATACTGTGGGGTCTCTTCAGACCCCTGAGGATAATAAACGGAGACTTAGTAGATGTGATGAAACATAAAAAACAATGATACTCACCTTGTTCCCTGCGCTACACGGTGGCTGTGCGATCTGCAGGTGCTTCTGACAGCTGACAGGGCCTCAGGGGTCACGTCCGGAGTCATTACGCATAATGACATGACGTGACCCAATCAGCGGTTGCTGACTACAGGCAGAAGCGCCGAAGAGAACAGAGCGGCTGCGGAGCGTGGAATGGTGAGTACATTGTTTTTTTATGTTTGTCACCCTCTCTTGGTCCTGCACTTATTATACTCGGGGGTCTGAAGAGAGCTATGGGACCTAACACCGTGTGCGGGGACCGCTATGGGACCTAACACCGTGTGCGGGGACCGCTATGGGACCTAACACCGTGTGCGGGGACCGCTATGGGACCTAACACCGTGTGCGGGGACCGCTATGGGACCTAACACCGTGTGCGGGGACCGCTATGGGACATCATTCTGTATAATGGTGTGTTTTCTGCATTAAGGATGTGTTTTTGCACAGAAAACACAGGCATTTTTTTTTTTTTGTGCAAAAACGCAGTTTTACATTGAAGTAAAAGTTCCAGTGGCCTAAGACTATATCTGCATCCAGATACATAGTGTGTATTCACCATAAGGATGCCGCCATACGCTGCTCCTGGACACTTACATTTACCACTAATTGGCGGCTGCACATGGACTTTCATTGCTTCTAATCGGAAAGTACAGGAGCGTCCCAGGAAATAGCAGTAAACGCATGCATCCTAAAGCATCTTGTGGCAGCACTTCTGTGTTATGGTTTGTGGTATATGACTTTAGTTTAGGAGGTCGTCAGACTTACAATATTATTGACCGGCACTTTGAGTACCTAATCTTTGATTTTTTAAATTAAAATTGGCAGGCCGAACAAAAAAGGTTGCCTACCCCTGGTCTATCATGTAATATTACGTTTTTCCTGAAGCAGCCACTATTATGGGAAATGCCTGGCTGGCCAGGACTTGCCTACATATAATCAGCTGAAGATGGGAAGTTATGGACTAGGAACCAGCTGATCATCCCAGGAACTGCATTCTGAAAGGGGGTTGTTAAGATGCCCCTTTATTACACTATATGTACCAGCAAATTAGAAAAACAAAAATCTATTCTTAGATGTGCTCCAAATTATCTGACACATGATCAAATACAAAGAAAACTAGCAGATATATACATATATTTAAGGCATACTTACTTTCCAAGGCCAATGAAAGGGAAAACGGCAACATAGTAGCAAACACATATTAAAAATATCAACCAAAGGCTGAGAGAAAAGTCTTTGACATCAGTCAGCTTAATGACTTCACCTGGGAAAGAGAAACATATTTGGAATGTAGTAAACTATATTTCCTGCTCGTACTAAGTGTGCTATTCTATAGGCTGATAGCCATCATACAGCTACAGTGGGGGAAAAAAAAGTAGTCAGCCACCAATTGTGCAAGTTCTCCCACTTAAAAAGATGAGGCCAGCCTGTAATTGACATCATAGGTAGACCTCACCTAAGAGACAAAATGAGAAAAATCCAGAAAATCACATTGTCTGATTTTTAAATAATTTATTTGCAAATTATGGTGGAAAATAAGTATTTGGTCACCTACAAACAAGCAAGATTTCTGGCTCTCACAGACCTGTAACTTTTTCTTTAAGAGGCTCCTCTATCCTCCACTCATTACCTGTAGTAATGGCACCTGTTTGACATTGTTATTAGTATAAAAGACACCTGTTCACAACCTCAAACAGTCACACTCCAAACTCCACTATGGTGAAGACCAAAGAGCTGTGGAAGGACACCAGAAACAAAATTGTAGACCTGCAACAGGCTGGGAAGACTGAATCTGCAATAGGCAAGCAGCTTGGTGTGAAGAAATCAACTGTGGGAGCAATAATTAGAAAATGGAAGACATACAAGACCACTGATAATCTCCCTCTTTCAGGGGCTCCACGCAAGATCTCACCCCGTGGGGTCAAAATGATCACAAGAACAGTGAGCAAAGATCCCAGAACCACATGAGGGGACCTAGTGAATGACCTGCAGAAACATGGGACTAACGTAACAAAGGCTACCGTCAGTAACAAACTACGCCGCCATGGCTCAGATCCTGCAGTGCCAGACGTGTCCCCCTGCTTAAGCCAGTACATATCCGGGCCCGTCTGACGTTTGCTAGAGAGCATTTGGATGTTCCAGAAGAGTATTGGGAGAATGTCATATGGTCAGATGACACCAAAGTAGAACTGTTTGGTAGAAACAACTCGTCGTGTTTGGAGGAGAGTGAATGCTGAGTTGCAGCCAAAGAACACCATACCTACTGTAAAACATGGGGGTGGCAACATCATGCTTTAGGGCTGTTTCTCTGGAAAGGGACCAAGACAACTGATCCGTGTGCATGAAAGAATGAATGGGGCCATGTATGGTGAGATTTTGAGTGCAAACCTCCTTCCATCAGCAAGGGCGTTGAAGATGAAACGTGGCTGGGCCTTTCAGCATGACAATGATCCCAAGCACTCCGCCAGGGCAACGAAGGAGTGGCTTCGTAAGAAGCATTTCAAGGTCCTGGAGTGGCCTAGCCAGTCTCCAGATCTCAACACCATAGAAAACCTTTAGAGGGAGTTGAAAGTCCGTGTTGCCCAGCGACAGCCCCAAAACATCACTGCTCTAGAGGAGATCTGCATGGAGGAATGGGCCAACATACCAGCAACAGTGTGTGCCAACCTTGTGAAGACTTACAGAAAACGTTTGACCTCTGTCATTGCCAACAAAGGATATATAACAAAGTATTGAGATGAACTTTTGTTATTGACCAAATACTTATTTTCCACCATAATTTGCAAATAAATTCTTAAAAAAAAAAAAAAAAAAATCAAACTATGTGATTTTCTGTATTTGTTTTCTCATTTTGTCTCTCATAGTTGAGGTCTACCTATGATGACAATTACAGGCCGGCCTCATCTTTTTAAGTGGGAGAACTTGCACAATTGGTGGCTGTCTAAATACTTTTTATTCCCACTGTACATTTAACTCCCTGGTTTTGTTTAAACCGCACAATTTTTATGCACAACTAAAGTTTAGTTCAAAAGGGGTTCAATTTAATGTAGCATTTCTAAGACCGAAGGACTGAGTTCCTACCAGTTTGTCCTTGTTCTCTGTTGAGTATTTTTTCTGCTCGCTTATCTAGGTAACCAAGTACTAGCGCACACACCAGTGAAAACAAACATGTCACTGCACCTGCAACAGAAAAACACAAGGTGAAGACACCAAATCAAATCTAATGCACAAGTGTTGATATACAGGCAGGACAAGAGCAGATTAATAAAGAATAATTTGTTCGGCGCTCATCTGTGTAGCCTATTTATACCTGCCAATGGACGTACATAGAGGAGGAACGACTATCTGCCATTTTTCCATTGCTTTTTGTATAGTAAAGCCTAATGTGCTATACTTTACCACTAAAACAAAATATATTTTAAAGAAAAGATTTACCAATCATGAGGGTTATACCAAGCGTTGTGTAACCAGTGGAGCCCATAGCATCCTTTATCCGTTCATAAACCAGGCCCATGACATTCATGTTTACAGTACTGCCCTGAAACAAAAACCACACCAGAGAATGAATTATTACAACTGGAGCAAGAGTGAGTACTGTGCTATATATCTCCCATCAGGTATAGATCTACTGGTGACTACTCTAAATACTATTGAAAACCTGCCATTTTTCTCTTACACATTGTTAAATAGAAAAGTAGAAAAAGCTTAAATGACTCATTCATACTTGTGACTAGAAAGCGACTTTGGTCAAAACCCCTGAACCACAACCAAAGATCACTATGTTGTCCTACAACCTCTTTATTAATGTCAGTGAATGGAGTTGTACTGCAACCCTGAGGGTACTGAGACCTCTAGTTACAAAAAGATCAAGCACTGCTCGGTTTTTTTGAAACTGGAAGTCACAGCACCCTCAAGAGTCACACTGCGACTCCATTCACTTATATAGGCGAAAGAATAATAAGTGAAGGAAATGCAGGGTAATCTTTGGTTTGAACCAGCTCCCAGTCACCAGGGTCATTCCATCTCCTCCCTCCTCTTCAGTTTTCACCACTAGTTACCTATGCTAGGAGGGAGCACAAGAGGAGCAAGTAGGCACGTTATTCACTAAGCTAGGGATGAACTGACTGACTGGCACTCACCACTCTGGCCATACTGAGTTGCAGTCCGAACACCAGGTTCAGCTCCTTTCCTTTGAACCAACTTACTGCATATGTATTTTGAGCAACAGCAAGCGATTCCCCACCAATCCTGAAAGAAACATTGGACATGAAGACTTATGCTATAGAGGTCACACCATTTTACAACTGCGAAAAATATGCTTCTACATAATTTATTTCCTAGAAGTATCACACGAGCAATTTCTGAGACCAGAAGTGGAACATAAGAGAGGGAAAAAGCATAAGAGAGACTGATACTTCTCTCTTTGGTATTGTCTCTTGTGCTTGGCTTAAAAAACTGTGGCAAAAACTGCACACGTGATTCCAGGCAAAGTTAATTGAAACAGTAGCAGTAATTGAATTTCTATATGACTATAACTAACATTTAAACACAACAGTGTCTATGCGGTAACATTTCTTATCCCCTTATAAATAATTCACTAGGGGTACAGTAATGTCTGACCACAAACTAAGCTTTTAGTATGAGGGCCTCTACATAAATGCAGCCATCTGGTAATTTCTCCTGTACAACAATGTAGTATGGATACATGGATGACCTGAGTTCATCAGAACAAGAGCCACTAATACTGTCAGTGGCTCTCCATTCTAGATCAAGAGATGTGTCCCTCTTGGACAATGAAATATCCAGGTAAGACAAATCCTTTAAATGGCTGGTCCGGCAGTTGAAATAGATTCTGTATCAATACATGTACATAGTGTTAACACCACCCCCTGCAAACACATCGTTGTCAGCTGCTACATGGAAGAGCAGCAAGTCTGTCCTTAAAACCATCACTAGGAAAAGCCTGTAGACATAGTATGCGAAGTAGTTACTGCTCATGTAGAAGTATTGGTAACAGCTGCAAGCTTTCTGTAGAACAAGTAGGATGGGGAAGAACAATTCTGCCCTTCCCTGTTCCCCTAGTGTTTCCAACCACTCACTGGAATTAATGAAATTTACAAAGTGTGAATATCTGAATTAACCACGCACATAATATACATTATTAATGTGTGAACAACCACTTAGTTGCTAATAATTTAACTTATACATAAAACATTTTAGAATAGATTTCTTCTCACCCAAACACTAGCCGACCAGCTTCCATTAGCCAAAATGCATTAAACAGGGCACCTGTTGCAAATATTACCTGAAAAGTAAAATTCAAATACTATTAACACTTATATACTTTCATCCTCCTCCTTCATTCCATCACGTCAGTCAAGTCATCCATCCTGTCCGTCACATCAGACCATAATCCATAAGTTCACCAGTCATCATCCTTGTGCTTACCTGCCCTGCACAGACAAACAGGCTGAAAATTATAGTTCCTAACCTGTAAATACAAAAAACAGCTATTTAATACAAATGACCATTACTGCATTTTAATATGCCAAAGTAAATTACCCTTCTATTACCATCATTTTGAAACGATGCTATGGTGTATTACTGAGGCCAAGTCCAGGCCCTCGCTGCAGAAAAGTAAACACAGACTAGCAAGAAGCACCAGAGAGGTGTCAATGGAATGGCAGGTGGGTTTAACCACTAAGTGTACATTATAACATTTCCCATAGTGGCCAGACACTGGTACTTTAGCTCATCTCCCATTGACTTCAACAGGAACAGAGCTGCAGAGACTGTTTTCACTTTAGAGCAGTCCCTAACATTAGCTTCCCCGCCCCAAGAAAATAAGTTTAAGCTAAGGCCAAAAAGTCTGGGTCTTGTGTGGGATGTCGACAGCAGAACCTGCCACAGGAAAATACACCCAAAATGGTCAGGTTTTTGCCATAACTTTCAGCCACGATTAATGGGCGGCTGGCAATGGTTTTCAACTTTAACACTGAGAAGATTGAAAACTGCAGGTGAAAACCTACAGCATAAGACACTTTGTGCTCCAAAGTTTTTTCTGCAGGCTGTGGATGGGAAGGGTTTGAATCCCATTTACTACACTGCTACTGTACATTTCAATGGGTTAGCCGCCAGAGATTCTGCAGCGGCTGAGCCACTGTGAGAATGCCACATGTCTTTCTGGCCTTAAGAAGTTAATGTATCCTGACCTCCTGAACTACAACAGCAAAAGCCAAAATATTCAAAATTGAGTCCTCAGGTTATATAAACAGCATACCGAATTCCAAACACTCGATCAATGAGAAATCCTCCAAAGAAGCAAAGGACAACATTAGGCCAGGAGTAAAAGGCATACAATTGCATGAAAGTAGCAGTGTTCACCTTCATGTCCTATAAGAAGAAAAAAATATATATATTTTTAAAAGCAAACATCCAATTCCCTCCCAACTGTTATGGTATGTTCAGAAGCTGGAATTTGATGCAGCCCCAGTTTTCAATGGGAAGCACTGACGGATATTATTTCTCCTGCTTGATCCTGCTGTGGCTTGAGTGGCAGAATCACAGGTGAAACTATGAAACAAGGCCTCCCACTTGGTTAGTCCCATTTTATATAAAGCTATTCATACCTGCAAAACTCCACCACAAACTCATGGATCAGACTTGTTTTTCAGTGCAGTTCCCAAAGGGACGTTTTTTGTAGAGGATTTGGAGAGGACTGTCTCAAATTCCATGTGAACATACCCTTACAAACAATTCATTAGCCCCCATTTCAATGTCATATTCAGGTTCCGCACCACACAGTTTATATGTTAGGAAGAAATTCAGTGGGGAAAACCACTAAACAGATGCCACCAGGGCAGGGAAACAAAATATGCAAGTAGGGCTGGGCAATTAACTAAATTCAATGTATTCATAATGTTAAAGAAACACAATTCTGAATTTCATCAGAAGCCTGAGTCCAAAAGTCTGCGGCTGCAAGTTACAGTAATCAGAAAGGGGAGAGGTTGATTCTCCTCTCAGCCTCCACACACATCTGCAAACTGTTGCTCTGTACAAAGGACTGAACATTGTGTACATCTTCTATGTACTTGTGTCTACTTCTGTCTGCTTGTGTTGATACACATGGGATATTATTCACAGACAGCAAGCAGCTTTCCCGACTGTGCTCATACATTGTTCCTTTTCCTATGTTTTAGATGTTTGCCTACCATGTATTTGCACTCACTTATCAGCACACTGATGACCACAGCTATCTCGTATATGTAGATAAGACACAAAACCAACCAGTCACAACAGGTAATTTCACAACTTATCCACAGGCCAATAGGGGCTGATCCAGACTATTGTCTCTAAGGCCTGTGGGCCACCCCCCAGCAAACAAGAAATGACAGACTATTTTAGTGGCTTACTAATTTACAATAGTAATTACATGCGTGCAGCTGCCACTTGCTAGTTACATTTGATCTATATGCCCATATGCTACCAAACACTTACCAGCTGAACCTGAGTTTGCAAAGCTGATGGGTTGTCATAGCAAAAATAACTCCCTGAAAAAAAATAAAAAATATATATATATTATTAAATACACATCAGTAACTGTAATCATTATGCACACAGAACTTATATAGCACTGTACATGAAGAATAAAAATTCAGGAAAAGGCAACCTATTTAACAATGATAAACTAAATTTAAAGGGGTACTCCCATCTTATAAAGTGATAGTATGTAGCCAAGATATGCAATCACTTTACAATTGGTGGGGATCTGACCTCTGGAATCCCTACAGATTATCAGAAAGAAGAAGAAGAACTTCATTCAGACAGCCTCTACACTTGAGCACTGCCATAACTGAACAGAAACTGAGAAGTGAGTCACCAATTTCAAGACCTCAACAACAATAGGTATGTAGTAAAACCCTACATGATGTCATTAATTACAATTATTAATGTGGGTTTATATGAACTCATCGCCTTATCACTGACTTCACAGCTGATGCTAAAGCAATGCAATCTTGAAAATTTCCATGTACCAGTCATAGTGACTGCCCTGATGCTACAGTTGTAGCATCAGGGAACCAAAGAGATTATGAAGACCTTACAAATGTGCCAAATTTACTATAAAGTCCATTTAACAAAGAGTGCAACTGTTTCTTCAATTTTTTGTTTATTTTTGATAAATGTTTATTTTGCTTACTTATATATCGCCATCATATTCCGCAGCACTTTACAGATATTGTCAACACTGTCCCATATAGGGCTCACAATCTAAATTCTTTATCAGTATGTGGGGGAGGAAACCCATACAAACACAGGGAGAACATACAGACTCCATGCAGATGTTTGTCCTTGGCTGGATTTGAACCCAGGCCACTATGCTGCCCATAAATGAATAGTTCTGGTGAATATAAGAAAAGTTGTAATATATCTTATCAGAGGAAAGCGCTTCTATCTGCTGTTATCAGCTCCCCTGTCTGCTAAACTGCTTAATTTACTGAGATTTGTCTTCAGTGTAAAGACTTTTAGAGCTCAGACAAATCAGTTTACATGGAAGTCTATGGAAAAGGGGAGAGGGAGGAGAAGCCCAGCTCCAATTTTCTCAGTGTGAACTTATCCTAAGATTTCTAGCACTGTTCTAGCAGTTTTTCAGCAAGTCTTAGCAAGATTTAGGAATATAGATGTGACTAAGGCTCTGCTGCAAGAGAGATCTTACTGTAATCTGCTCCAGGATGTTGGTTTCTCTCTGCTCCCCACTCACTCTCCATAAACTGATACGATGGTGAATAGAGCAGTTTAACAGGCAGGAGAGGCTACAGAATTTCTTATAGTAATCTGAACTACTGATTTATATAAAAACAAACAAAAAAAAAAAACAACAAGATCTAAGCAGCTACCCTTTAAGGCAAAATTCACACCTACGCCTGTTCTACGTTCAGGGTTTCCATCCCTGAATCCACAATGCAATGCAAGCAGGACTTTTCTCTCCGCATTTTTTGGGTGGAAACCTGGCAGACCCCATTATAGTCTATTTACCCCATTTAAGTGGATTAAGTGTGAAAACCCAGGCACAGGTGTGAACCTAGTGTTAGGCATAAGTTTCCAGTGTGTACACTGGCATAATTCTTAACTAACTAGCTGGAACAAAGACTTTGAACCCTGCAAAACATCACAGACAGGGAGTAGTCTCAGGAAAAGAATCCCTCCCAAGCAAGGACTGGTCACCCTGCCAAGATCCTGATAACACAGCTCTGCTTACTTGCAAACAATGAAGTGTTAGGTTACCATAAGATAATATAACACACCAGTTTTAGAGGTTGTAGAAAATGTAGATCTCAGCGCTGGACACAAGGTCAATATAGGTCCTTGTTACACAGGGATTCTACATGTGATAGGGACTGAATACACTGCACATAGGAATACATTAACTTAATGTTACTGATTCTTAAATAATAATAAAAATATGATTATTACTGCAATGTTTGAGTGCCATGTTCCCTTCAAGCAGATGGTCAGTGGGGGATGCTGAGAGTGTGAGACCCCCTAATCTGATCTAAGGTAAGCCATCAATTTAAAGAACTGTAAAAAACCCTTTAAGTAGTAGTAGTACTAGCTAGAGTAACAAGAAAATCACTTTTTAAGGTTTTGTTTAATCTGTGAAAAGCAATCTTAAAAAATATCTATGTGTAGACCTAACCATAAAGTGAACACAGATCATTTATACAACTGCACAAAGAAAGCACTCACTAACTAATTCCATGTTAGCAGTATTAACTCACAGCAGCCCACAGCCTGATAATCCAGTGTTTACGTATATATCTACCTTATGATGTCCCTGAGACCATATAGACATTCCTCAAAACACAGCTCCAACAAAGCACCGGGATCATGACTCAATGGCCCAGATTTACTATTAGTTAAAGCTCATTCACACAACAGGGCTGTGTGCTCAGCCTTGACAAAGTACATTTTAGACAAATGTACATTTGAGGGTAAATCCCTTTTTATGGATCCCTCAAAGACTGAAGTCTATTTTAGGATCCTTGAAAATGGCTTAAGCACTAGAAAGTTCTATAATTTTAAGAAACAGGCAAAGTATGGTCACATTAATTTCTATGGTCCGATACACGCAGCCGTAGTTTTTGCAGTTGTGTGTACGGGCCGTAGTGAAGAACTGCAAAATATGGAGCAGGTCCTATACCTGTTATACACCACTGTTCTCAGATTTGGGAGGGGAAGCTGTACACCCCTATTGACAGGATAAGGGGGGGCAGCTGTTCACTCCTATTACCAGCTGTACACCCTTCTAATAGAAATTGGGGAAGCAACTATTGTACACCCTTATTCTTAGGATGGGGGGTAGGTTAGCTGCTGAACACCCCCTATTCACAGGATCGGCGGTGGGGGGGGGGGGGGTTATTGGTCGGCTGCTGTACACCCCTATTTACAGGATCGGCGGTGGGGGGAGGAGGGGGGACTGGTCAGCTGTTGTACACCTCTATTTACAGGATCGGGGGGAGCCCAGCTGCTGTACACCTCTATTTACAGGATCGGCGGTGGGGGGGGGGGGGGGGAGAGGATTGGTCAGCTGTTGTACACCTCTATTCACAGGATGAGGGGGAGCCCAGCTGCTGTACACCCCTATTTACAGGATCGGCGGTGTGGGGTGGGGGAGGGGGGACTGGTCAGCTGTTGCACACCCACCACCCGCACTTACATTGCTAAAAGGCAGTAGTAGTGCAAGCACTTACGTAACTTATAGTTGGGAGCTAAGTGCCTTCCATCTATTGTAGAACTACAAACCCCAGCAAGTGCTAAAGGCCTGGCCCGCAGATCATGGCCGACTTATGCCCCCTGCTCACTTTGCACACTCTCACAACAAGACGTGCACACTTCCGCACACACAGCTGCTCACTCACCGAAGCCCAGGAAACACATGAGCACCAGCACCACGAGCCGATGAGCGAACCTGCTGGGGTCACAGATGGCTGGCATCTGCCCCCGCTGTACCCTACCGGAGGGGACATTACCGCTCCCGGGGAGCAAAGCTTCCTGCTCGTCTTCAAGCGCCATCTTCCCCCAACTCTAGTCACGTGACTTCCAAACTATCGCAGTCACGTGATGGAATCCCACGTGATTAGACGTAAGCTTGCGTAGTGACGAAGTGTAATGTGCCGTAAAGCGACGCATCTCCCGCCTTGTGTAGGTTATAGTATAGTCTGACTTGACTAGCGGCATCTGAATTATTTATATATCTAAAATTAGATAAAAATGTATTCAAACATAATGAGACGTGTGTTTCTTCAACCTTGTCGAGTAATATGGAATACATACATTTTACATAGCTACATATTACATAGGGGCCAAGCTGAAGGGTTAGTTTAAAGGACATGCAGACATTGTGCAACCACATTTCGAACATCTGCTGTGAATGGAGGAGGGGGATCCGATCGCACATGGGTGCTGGAATGTACATGAAGGCTATGTTCACATCTGGGCGGATCTGTCACATGATAGCATTTTTGATGATATGTGCACCTAATGGAGCTTCCAATGCAGATGTGAACATGGCGAACTGCATAATACCTACAGGAGTAACTACGATGGCCACAGGTCACTCTCAAATTTTTTTATCTGATTTCCTTTGATGGCTGGCATTCTGAGGATTGTAAATTTATTACCCCTGCCCTCTGGTGAGCTAGAGTGAGAAAAGTTATGATACACAGCCTTCCACTGTCAGAAAGGAGAAAACTACCATTTTAATGGCAAAAAATAACAGTTGGTCAGCAGCATGTAGTAAAGGAGGGATTCTGTGGGGGAGGCTGTGGGACAAAAGGAGGCATGATTATTATGGGGGAGCACCGACCGAGAGGAGATGTTTACAACACGTCTGATAGAGAAGGAAAGGGAAATGTAAATGCTGATTGTGAAGAGAAGTTGGGCTTTTGCCGAGCTTTTGCACTTGGGATCATGAGCCTTAAGTTACACCCCTGAAATGGGGGGATTTTATCAAATAACCCCTAGATATGGCAAAGCTTTTGTGTACGGACCTTTCTGTCATAGATGTGCCCTATTCCCTGTTCAGTACCTCATTAGCCACTTTCTGTGAACAAAAGGTCCGCCCACTTGAAGAATAAGAGGTAATTTGCATCTAGTCTTCTAGTGGCCATATTGTACCGATGGCTTTAGAAAACAACACTAAATTAATCGTGCAGATCAGCGATCAAGCAACAAGCAGTCCATTTAAAATAGGACGTGTCCTATTTCTGGCAGTTTTTCACGGGTCCATGATGATCTGTGATAACCGCTACTCCGCAGATGCAAAACAGCTGTGAAAAACCAACCTTTTCACCTGTTTTTAATGGTCATTTTTTCAGGATTGTCATGTGAATATAGCCTGACCCCTTCCATGTGACAGCCAATGCTGACATGAGTACATAAGTTATTTTACAATGGGAGGGGGAGCCCTATACAGTGCTGGCCAAAAGTATTGGCACCCCTGCAATTCTGTCAGATAATACTCAATTTCTTCCAGAAAATGATTGCAATCACAAATGCTTTGGTAATAATATCTTCATTTATTTTGCTTGCAATGAAAAAACACAAAAGAGAATGAAAAAAAAGTCAAATCATTGATCATTTTACACAAAACTCCAAAAATGGGCCGGACAAAAGTATTGGCACCCTCAGCCTAATACTTGGTAGCACAACCTTTAGACAAAATAACTGCGAACAACCGCTTCCGTAACCATCAATGAGTTTCTTACAATGCTCTCCTGGAATTTTAGACCATTCTTCTTTGGCAAATTTCTCCAGGTCCCTGAGATTTGAAGGGTGCCTTCTCCAAACTGCCATTTTGAGATCTCTCCACAGGTGTTCTATGGGATTCAGGTCTGGACTCATTGCTGGCCACTTTAGAAGTCTCCAGTGCTTTCTCTCAAACCATTTTCTAGTGCTTTTTGAAGTGTGTTTTGGGTCATTGTCCTGCTGGAAGACCCATGACCTCTGAGGGAGACCCAGCTTTCTCACACTGGGCCCTACATTATGCTGCAAAATTTGTTGGTAGTCTTCAGACTTCATAATGCCATGCACACGGTCAAGCAGTCCAGTGCCAGAGGCAGCAAAGCAACCCCAAAACATCAGGGAACCTCCGCCATGTTTGACTGTAGGGACCGTGTTCTTTTCTTTGAAGGCCTCTTTTTTACTCCTGTAAACTCTATGTTGATGCCTTTTCCCAAAAAGCTCTACTTTTGTCTCATCTGACCAGAGAACATTCTTCCAAAAAGTTTTTGGCTTTCTCAGGTAAGTTTTGGCAAACTCCAGCCTGGCTTTTTTATGTCTCTGGGTCAGAAGTGGGGTCTTCCTGGGTATCCTACCATAGAGTCCCTTTTCATTCAGACGCCGACAGATAGTACGGGTTGACACTGTTGTACCCTCGGACTGCAGGGCAGCTAGAACTTGTTTGGATGTTAGTCGAGGTTCTTTAGCCACCATCCGCACAATCTTTCGTTGAAATCTCTCGTCAATTTTTCTTTTCCGTCCACATCTAGGGAGGTTAGCCACAGTGCCATGGGCTTTAAACTTCTTGATGACACTGCGCACGGTAGACACAGGAACATTCAGGTCTTTGGAGATGGACTTGTAGCCTTGAGATTGCTCATGCTTCCTCACAATTTTGCTTCTCAAGTCCTCAGACAGTTCTTTGGTCTTCTTTCTTTTCTCCATGCTCAATGTGGTACACACAAGGACACAGGACAGAGGTTGAGTCAACTTTAATCCATTTCAACTGGCTGCAAGTGTGATTTAGTTATTGCCACCACCTGTTATGTGCCACAGGTAAGTAATAGGTGCTGTTAATTACACAAATTAGAGAAGCGTCACATGATTTTTCAAAGGGTGCCAATACTTTTGTCCACCCCCTTTTTTATGTTTGGTGTGGAATTATATCCAATTTGGCTTTTTGACAATTCTTTTTGTGGTTTTCCATTGAAGACAAATTAAATGAAGATATTATTACCAAAGCATTTGTGATTGCAATCATTTTCTGGAAGAAATTGAGTATTATCTGACAGAATTGCAGGGGTGCCAATACTTTTGGCCAGCACTGTAGGTGCGCACCAATTGTTTTCTTTTTTTCAAACTCAGCTTCCAAAGCCATAACTTTTGTTTCTGTTGACAAAGCCCTATAAGGATGACAGTTGTATTTTCTTTTGTAATTAGGAGGGTTTTTTTTGGAGGGGGGTAGGTATATCTAACACATATCTGTAATAGGTGGATATGGAAAATGCTTAAAGGGTTTGTCCAGGATAATTTTTTTTTAAATTTTAGTCTGGGGAAGGTGAAATTTATTTATTTTTTTTAAAAAAAACATACTCACATGTCCCAGGTGCTCCGTTGTCTTCCAGCGCGGTCCAGTCCTGCTGCTCCTGTGTTTTCTTATGACAGAAGTCCCCGCTGCATGAGGCCAAACAGCGACCTCAGCGAAGGACACGGGACTTCACTACCTGTGATATCCCGGGTCCCTTTCCTTAGGGAGCTGATTGGGCTCAGTGGTCACGTTACCTAAGGAAAGGGACCCAGGACACCACAGCTGGGGAGGACTTCTGGCAAAATAAGACAGCGGAGCAGCAGGACCAGACAACGCTGGGAGGCACCAGGGACATGTATGTTTTGTTCTGTTTTTTTTTTTTTACCTTCCCTGGCCTAGTATATAAAAAATTTTTTTTTTATCCTGGACCACCTCTTTAAGTATAAGCAATCGTTGCAAGATGTCAATTTATCAAACTGAACAGTGTTCGTGGAATGGATGGCAATGGATACAACATTGTTAAGCCAGTTGCACATGACCGTATTCTAGCTGCCAGCTATGATTGAACGGCACAGGCAGCACACGGATGTCATCCATGTGTCGGCCGTGCTTCCGCGGTTTCATTCATTCAAAACCGGACAGGAATAGGACCTGCCCTGAGTTTTGTGGCCTTGACTGTTGGCCTGCACACGGGACCATGTAATTCACAGTTGTGTGTGCAGGCCGACAGAAATGAATGGGTCAGTGTGCTATCTGAGAAAAACCCGGATAGCACACTGAACCACGCCACGGTTGTCGGCAAGGGGCCTAAGAATAATGTCTGATGAGCCCATGGTAAAAATATCAGAGGACTCACTCCTCAGAATATGTCTCCTTATTATACTCGCAAGATACAAAGTGTATACATAGTGCTCAATTTAACCACATTCCACAGTGGTCTGTTAAAAATGATGGTCATAACCAATATGTTAGTATAACTACTGTTAAGACTGGATTTTGAAGCATTATTTGGCAACTGACAGAGCATATAGTGATTTTAGATATTTTTTTCAGAGGAGGAATTAAAAAAAAAACAATATTCAATTGAAATTACTTATGCAAAGGCTAGATACTGTTGTTACATACTGGTTACTGTACCTGGTGTTCTTATGGTTTCTTCTCCAAATGTTCACCTAATGAATTCAGTGCCAATGATCACACATGCTCAATATCTCTATAACATAGCGGATAAGAACCAGATCATTGGAAATTAGTGTGACCCCCCCCCCCATAGATCAGGAGAACAGAGAGCCTGAAAGTAAGTCTGAATGCTGATGCACATATGTGGCCAGAGCTCCATTCACTTCTATGGGGTTGCAGGAGATCACTGTCCTGGTAACCTCACAGAATTTTTTAAAAAGCTACCAGGAAATTATTGAAAAATGTACTTAACTTAAAACTTATTTTTTAAAAAATAGTCTGTTTTCTGGTGACGTTTTCCCTACAAGCTGCCAACTTTTCACTAGAGTAGACACTACAAAGCCAACAGTGCGCTGAATTTGTGTGTTAATTTCGGCACCAATATTTCCCCACTGTCAGAAGGTCAGTGTCCTCGCTGGGCTGTAAGGAACGCATGCCCTGACAGTACAAGTCTATGGAAGAGTACTGTTGGGGGACGTTCTTGACAGCACAGCGATGACGCTGAGCATAAGGCCGGCCCTTCTGAAAGTGGGGAGATATCGGTGCCGAAATTAACAGCACCGATATCTCCAGCACCGGGGCACATACCGGGAAAGACAACAGTGTGCGTTGGCTTTCTAGTGGTTTATAATACCGGATATCTATGAGGACGTGAAAGGTCCTCTTTAAACGGGCATTATATGTACTCTTGAACAGGGTGAGTTGTGGAATTGGAGTCAGGGACAATTTTGGGTGAAGTTTGAAAAAAGTTACCACTCATATTTGCCTATTGGCAATTGTCTGCTCATATTGTACTTCCTGAATAAAACTTAACCATAAACTGTAAATTGATATAGGACTCAGATTAGATCCAAAAGAAAATATTTTAAAAACTCAGGAGTTGGTGGCAGAAAAATTCCACCTCCTCCCTAATAGAAGCGGGGGGGGGGGGGGGGTAAAGTTTCACTAGTAGCTTGATCTAAAAGATTATTGATAGCTGATGTTTCCTATCTTGCTGCAATATATATAATATGTGTATAATAGTGTGTATAATAGAAGTGTCTGCAGTACGCTCTATACACCCTGCCAGAAATTCCTGACCATATTACAATCAGGGCTGTGGAGTCGGTACGCCAAAGCCCCGACTCCGACTCCGACTCCTCAATTTCCCCTGACTCCGACTCCAACTCCGACTCCGACTCCACCAAAATAGGCACCGACTCCGACTCCACAGCCCTGGCACTGCTAAACCTTATAGGTTCACTCAGAACTCAGTCCCATCATTATATGAGGAATAGAACAGACCTTTACAGGACATTTCATCATTTTCAACATTTCATCATTTTCCCAAATTCTTATGAAAATATATTCAGCACATACTGCATTGTACTACTAACTGCACCAATTTATTATATATTTTGGGAGTCGGAGTCGGTCCATTTTATACCGACTCCGACTCCACCAAAATAGGCACCGACTCCGACTCCATGACTCCGACTCCGACTCCACAGCCCTGATTACAATAACATCTTTTTCTGCCACAAACTCCAATATATTCTTTTGGATCTAATTTGAGTTTTATATAAATTAACAATTATAAGTTAAGTTTTATTCATAAAGTTGAATAGCTGCTACATAAGGGGCAGACAACTGCCAATAGGCAAATATGAGTGTTTAGTTACTGTATCCCCACATCTATAGGGATAAACTATATCTGTTTTAGAATTAAGTTACCAAATCCGACTCTGCCTTCAAAATAAAACAATAAATTATTTTTAATTACATTATGCAATTATTAATGTTGTACAATTAATTAGATGTATAGCTTGTTACACATTTACTGTCATACAAATTCAATCATCAACTTTTAATGAATTAGAGAATTTTTACTGCTTATGTGTGTCCATGGCTGTCAGTCATTTATGAAGGAGTCGGAGCAGAGTTCAGAGTCAGACTATGGAAAAATAGATGGGTCTGAGTGAGTGGTTTGGCCTACCAACGACTCTCCACATCCCTGCACGTGAAAGAACCTGCCAGCAGGTTTAAAGCCCCTAAACCACAAGTATATTATTAAACTGTTACAGTCATATGAAAAAGTTTGGGCACCCCTATTAATCTTAATCATTTTTAGTTCTAAATATTTGGGTGTTTGCAACAGCCATTTCAATTTGATATATCTAATAACTGATGGACACAGTAATATTTCAGGATTGAAATGAGGTTTATTGTACTAACAGAAAATGTGCAATATGCATTAAACCAAAATTTGACCGGTGCAAAAATTTGGGTACCCTTATCATTTTATTGATTTGAATACTCCTAACTACTTTTTACTGACTTACTGAAGCACAAAATTGGTTTTGTAACCTTACTGAGCTTTGAACTTCATAGCCAGGTGTATCCAATCATGAGAAAAGGTATTTAAGGTGACCAATTGCAAGTTGTTCTCCTATTTGAATCTCCTCTGAAGAGTGGCATCATGGGCTCCTCAAAACAACTCTCAAATGATCTGAAAACAAAGATTGTTCAACATAGTTGTTCAGGGGAAGGATACAAAAAGTTGTCTCAGAGATTTAACCTGTCAGTTTCCACTGTGAGGAACATAGTAAGGAAATGGAAGACCACAGGGACAGTTCTTGTTAAGCCCAGAAGTGGCAGGCCAAGAAAAATATCAGAAAGGCAGAGAAGAAGAATGGTGAGAACAGTCAAGGACAATCCACAGACCACCTCCAAAGAGCTGCAGCATCATCTTGCTGCAGATGGTGTCACTGTGCATCGGTCAACAATACAGCACACTTTGCACAAGGAGAAGCTGTATGGGAGAGTGATGCGAAAGAAGCCGTTTCTGAAAGCACGCCACAAACAGAGTCGCCTGAGGTATGCAAAAGCACATTTGGACAAGCCAGCTTCATTTTGGAAGAAGGTCCTGTGGACTGATGAAACAAAGATTGAGTTGTTTGGTCGTACAAAAAGGCGTTATGCATGGCGTCAAAAAAACACAGCATTCCAAGAAAAACACTTGCCACCCACTGTAAAATTTGATGGAGGTTCCTTCATGCTTTGGGGCTGTGTGGCCAATGCCGACACCGGGAATCTTGTTAAAGTTGAGGGTCGCATGGATTCAACTCAGTATCAGCAGATTCTTGAGAATAATGTACAAGAATCAGTGACGAATTTGAAGTTACACCGGGGATGGATATTTCAGCAAGACAATGATCCAAAACACAGCTCCAAATCTACTCAGGCATTCATGCAGAGGAACAATTACAATGTTCTGGAATGGCCATCCCAGTCCCCAGACCTGAATATCATTGAACATCTGTGGGATAATTTGAAGCGGGCTGTCCATGCTCGGCGACCATCAAACTTAACTGAACTGGAATTGTTTTGTAAAGAGGAATGGTCAAAAATACCTTCATCCAGGATCCAGGAACTGATTAAAAGCTACAGGAAGCGACTAGAGGCTGTTATTTTTGCAAAAGGAGGATCTACTAAATATTAATGTCACTTTTCTGTTGAGGTGCCCATACTTTTGCACCGGTCAAATTTTGGTTTAATGCATATTGCACATTTTCTGTTAGTACAATAAACCTCATTTCAATCCTGAAATATTACTGTGTCCATCAGTTATTAGATATATCAAATTGAAATGGCTGTTGCAAACACCCAAATATTTAGAACTAAAAATGATTAAGATTAATAGGGGTGCCCAAACTTTTTCATATGACTGTATATTCTTAAACCCATCTGTTTCTTAGTCAGCGAGATTAATAACCAGGGCGCACCATCCATGAGATGAGGTGAGCCTCTGGCCTCAGGTGGGACTCTCTCAGATCTGCAGGGGGTGGCCCTTCACTCCTGTACAGCCCTGCAAATACTGTGTTTCTCTGAAAAATGGGTTAGGGCTTATTTTTTTCCAATCCACAAATTAGGTTAACATACTCTGCTCTCCATTTTTGTACCCTTTGGATATCCAACATCTTCTCTTTGTTGAAAGCAGTAAGATTTTTGCCCAGGGACTCCTCCGCAATTCCTTTCTTGTACTTGACTGAATAGCTCTTTATTTTTTAACTCGTGTTGTCTAGGTGTCAAAATGTATGGTACCAGTACAGTAAAATACTTGTTCCTTTATTTACTGGTATGGTATATACGGTACAGTACTGTACCACAGTAAATGGTGGATGCCCAAATCACCAGACGCCCAAAAGTGCGGTATCACACTCACAAGCCCTCCTTACATCCAGTTGGCAAGTTGGCAATGAGACTTGGCAAGTGCCTATGGTAGCTCTGACACACAAAACGTAAGGGAGCTATAGGATATTGTGAGCGCAATCCGCTCTAAGTATCACTGTATTGAAATCCAAATTAAGAAAGTTGATATATAAGCTAGTTTAGAGAAACACACACAGCTATTATGTATATGACAGGGAGTACAGAGAACTGAACCGTTTTTTTGTGGACTGGTGCCACCAGAACCACCTGAAGATTAACGCGGGGAAGACCAAGGAGATGGTGGTGGACTTCCGTAAAGGCAGATGCCCTCCAAAACCAGAGGACATCCTGGGGACGGGCATCGAGATTGTGAACACCTATAAGTACCTGGGTTTGCTCCTTAATAATAAGCTGGACTGGGCAGATCATATGGAGGCCCTGTACAGGAAGGGCCACAGCAGGCTCTACCTGCTTAGGAAACTGAGAGCCTTTGGAATCCGGGGGGCACTTCTTAGAACTTTCTTCAACTCGGTAGTGGCATCAGCCATCTTCTTTGGAGTGGCCTGCTGGGGGAGCAGTATATCAACCAGGGACAGAAATAAACTTGACAAGCTGATTAGAAGGGCCAGCTCTGTCCTGGGGAGCCCACTGGACCCAGTGCAGGTGGTGGGTGACAGAAGGATACTGTCTGTGGTGAGCTCCATGCAGAAGAAGAAGTCCCATCCCATGCATGAGACTGTGATCGCGCTGAGCAGTACTGTCAGTGACCGACTGCTCCACCCTAGGTGTGAGAAGGAGCGCTATTGGAAGTCTTTCCTCCCCACCGCGGTTAGGCTGTACAACCAACACCGACCTAAGCGGAGATCATTACACACAGAGAACTGAAATATCTCTCTGCCTGTTAAATCCCCCCCCCTCCTCTGCTACGTCCTATCTGTCTGTCTGCTATTAATGTAATGCCTCTCACCTTGGAACATTCCTGTACATGTTGTATTTGTATTTGTATCTGCTTATCTTTGCTGCTGTAACACACTGAATTTCCCCATTGTGGGACTATTAAAGGTCTATTATTATTATTATTATTATTATTATAGTGGGTTCTGCTTTAATGGCGGGAAAAAGGTAGTACAGTGTGTAGACAAAGAATAGGTTGGACTAGTATAATTAGCATAACATGATTGGTGGCAAAGTTGTAAAATAGTTCTGGCACATGGCTATTGGATAAGAAACAAAAGAGGAGCCGCATTACATTTTGGCTTCCAGGGAAGGCGGATGAGCTCTCTGGACAAGACAAAAGAGGAATATAAAATGGCTACAGGCATGATACTGCAAAGAATACAGAATGGAGGATACACAAGCTGACATCCTCCACAGTATCTGTACAAGATGGCACTACCGCTAGAGAGATTGTTCTTCACAACAATACCATTATTGCCAGGCTTTCACACACAGATCAGTGAAGTCTGCATCACTTCTGTCAAAGACACATGCCCCTTGTCATTGCACAGCATTCCAGAGTGTAGTGTTTGGCTCCCCCTGGTGACCAGGAGCTGCACATCACAATGCTAGGACTCCTTGGGAGTGGAGTGATGCTGTCTGGATTTCATTGATCTATGTGTGACAGCCCGACACTACTGGTATTGTTTCAAAGAACTGCCATATCTCATTAGTGCCATCTTATACAGATACCGTAGCTTATAATCAATGTCCAATTCACGTGGGATTCAATGTCTGCTTTCTAGTGGGTGTTCGATTCTATTGTGAGTGTCAGTCTATTTTCTTTTGAATGTGTCTGCTTGTGTATTTCATCTATTTTCTTACATGTATGGCTACTTGAACACTTTTTTTAATGAAATGTAGCTAGGGCTTATTTTTGGAGTAGGGCTTATATTTCAAGCATACTCCAAAAATCTTGAAAAACATTCTAGGGCTTATTTTCAGGGTAATTTTTATTTCGGTGTCTAAAGGACACTGATACAGTTTAAATGTATGGTAGAGCAGGAAATAAGCAGCTTTCTGTTCTGCCACTCTGTAAGCCGCAAGCAACTTCAGGACAGCTGGCTTTATAAAGCTCCGTGACCATGGGCAAGATGTCTGAGAGGCAGACATCCTGTCACCTCATTGGAGACAGTACAATTCAGTTATCCATTAATGCTGCAACATTTCGGGAATGAATCCCTTCATCAGGCGTTTGTGGGTGGTGAGAGAGGAATTGCTCGGCGTGCATGTGAAACATTATGTTACCAGAATTTATCTCCAGCAACTAAAATGTTATTAGTCTCGCTCACTAAGTGGTAGATGGGACTTAGATGACATTTTTTGGAGATCTAAATCCCATCAGCATAAGGACATGCTGTTTTTTTAGGGGCCCCATACTGGAAGACAGGTTCCCTTTAATATTTCACTACTACCGCATAGTATGCATTTAAAGTAGGTAACTGCATCTCAAATTTCAACCAGGAATGCCTTAAGTGTAATGAATCCAATGCAAACATTATTCATTGCTTTAGAAATATCAGTGGCTAGTCATATTTGGCCAGTTATCAGTAAGCTTACATACTAGATTACATAGTTAAATACCATGTTTAATCCCTATCCCTGGCTACATTTTTCTAGTAGTATGATAAAAGGGTTACAAAGTAACTATTTACCTGCAATTTATTATCTTATGGTTTTAGCCACCAAATGTTATCAATTAAGAATGATGCATTGACAAAAACTTTGTTAATAGGGATTTTGAAGAAATTGGAACATCTAGAGATGACTGGAAATGACTCCTGGGAAGTCTTATGGGCTTATGATCTCTTTTTAAAATGTGAGATAACCTTAAAGGGGTTGGCCACTTTCAGACCAATATAAATGTCCATCACATGTGACCGCCCCAGGGACATTTTCTGGTTATCGGTGACGTTCCGTTTCCGTCACAACTACTCCCCACCCTCCACCCCATCATACTTACCTCTCTTCCTTCCAGACTGGCTACAAAAGGAATGGGACATATATAGGAAGCTCTTATACTTCTACCTTCTGCTCAATCCACTCCTGGCTTTGGCTCAAAAAAAAATCACAGCAGAATCTGCAACATAAAAAAAGCAGCTTTTCTGCAACATGGGGCCTCGGCCTTAGACAGCATTTGTAAATCTGCCTTATTGATTTGATTGAGATTCTCTTTTGTTTATTCACTATATTTTGTTAATTGTCAAAAATAAACTATTAACACTTCTATTTTTGAAAACATTCTTACTTTAGGGCATTTTTTACACATCTGCCTAAAACATTTGCACAATACTTTATGTGATTTCTTCTTCTTCTTTTTACATATTTTTGTAAGAATCTGATTCTTTGTAAAAGTTTATGGGACACTTCACCCTAAACTTTTCCATGTGCTCCATTAGGGTATTCCATGTGTCAGTCTCTTATGCTAGGTTCACACCTGCGTTTGGGTTTCCGTTCGTGGGGTCCCCTTGGGGACCCCACGAATGGAAACCTAATCCGCTTAAAAAAGTGGTTACCTGCGGACCACATAGACTTTAATGGGATTCAACGGTTTTCCGCCTGAAAAGGGCGTAAAAATTGGAGAGAAAAGTCCTGCTTGCAGGACTTTTCTCTTCGCATTTTTAAAGCGGAATGGGTAACGGAATCACCAAGCAGAGACCGGGCGCAGATGTGAACCTAGCCTTACATGTAATTTTTCTTGCTGTTTCTATGAGTCTATGGAGAACTATGTGTCATCTTTCACAGGCACTAGAATGTCCTATATCATAAAACTGTATGGACCGTTCCACTAGGGAGAAGAGAACCTCCTATCACAGTTACTGATGATAATTAGACAGTTCCTCTCATACAGTTATAATGAGGGATATGGCAATGCAACCTCAATGACTTCCAGTGCATGGCTGGCAGGAGCTCAAAAGCTACAACACTTGGAACAGTGCAGAAACCCGCTTTTCATTACTAATCATGAGGGTCTTCACAGCTTCATAAATGCAGTTTGGAAAACTCCTTTTAGGCCTTTGGTGATTTAGGCCTCTTGCAGACGAGCGTGGCCGTAGTCAGTGTGATATCTGTATTTCACGGATAGCACTCTGACCCATTCTTTTCTATGGCCCCGTACACACGACTGTGAATTTCACGGTCCCATGTGCGGGCTGGCAGTCCGGGCCACAAAATATAGAACAGGTCCTATTCCTGTCCTATTTTGTGGCCCCTGCTTCTGTGGCTCCTATTCATTTAATGTCCCCCATGTGCCTCCCGTGCTTTTAATTCGTCTGCAACCGGCCTAAGTCAGTGATTTGAATCAGTGATTGTGTGCCAAAACCAGGCACAGAACTTTACTTTATACCTTATGTGCTCATTCACACAACAGAATTCAACCCGGCCCCATAGATATTAATGGATCAATTCATATGACCGTTGTTTTAATGAGTTGTGTGACGGATCCGAGAAAAAAATAGAACCTGCCATTTTCTGGGACAATTTCATGGATTCTTCCATAGACTCAAGTATATGAAAGATCTGTGAAATCTGACTGCACACGAGCGTAAGAAACCACAGAAAAATCGCAGACGGAGCATGCGCAGTCGGCTCTGCCCGAATCCGAAGTGGCAGAGCCGACTGCGCATACGCGGGATGCCTGCGCAAGAGAGAGGAAGACCAGAAGATGACGCTGGTGTGCTCGGAACGCCCCCTGTGCTCCCTGAGCATAATTTGCATATGATAAGAAACATTTTTTCATAGAAACGGCGGCGAGCTGAATAGAAAGAAAGGTATGAGTAGAATAGCCTTTATAACCTTTAGTTAAAAACGATTTTGGCAATGATAGACTCCCTTTAAATGACAGAAATCAGTCCACGTTCTTATGTTATAGAGGCAACTTTTGGTAGGGGAAGCAGCAGACTATGCAAGCTAGATGTTGAAAAATAAATAAAATTTCTGCATGGATCCAGGTTCACATGAACATTCAATCTCTTAACATCAAAAGCATTGGCAGGAGCTCACATGTTTTACAAACAGTGTAATAGTCACAAAAGGGAGCGCACAATAGCTGCGCTGTGCTAGAAACCATCTATCTGCAACAGATAGTTTTAACCTTTTTTTTTTTTAACTTTGCCATTTGATAGGTGACCAGACTTCGCTATGCTCAGCCGATACATAAATGCCACTATTCACCACTGTACATATCTCCAGACTAAGACGTTTGTTCCATTTACACAGTGTGATTATTACTGTAGACAACAAAGACTCTTTTATAATGAAATATTGTGCTTTTCTTATCAATCTAGCCTAAACGTTCCTGTTTAACAGAAGTTATCACTTCATCTTGCTGCCTTGGCATTTAGAAAGATAAGATACTAACAAAATCATAAACGCAGTTCTCTCAGTGCTCTGTACACATTATCATATCTAGGTCTGGCAAATGTTGGAAAGGGCTGCCATAAGTAAGTGACCGATTGTAATACAACATAAAGTTTAAAATAATTCAGTATTACATCTACAGGATTAGTAAATTAGCTTTTTAAACTGCAAATGGAGGTTAGATTTCATTTGAGAACAATTCTTTTATTACCAGATTCGATTATAAATTGTTTAGGTGTTCTACTTATTTGTTATTAATATTATTTTACTTGACAAGATGAGGCCATATCCTTTAAAGCTAAAGCCAGAAGAATAGTTCAAATCCTTCTTAACCCCTTCCCGCCGTAGGCATTTTTCGATATTTGTTTTTGACTTCCGTCTTCCAAAAGCCATAACTTTTTTATTTTTCCATTCACAGAGCCGCACAAGGGCTTCATTTTTGCCGGACAAATTGTACTTTATAATAGTACCATTTAATATTCTATTTGATGTACTGGGAAGCTGGAATAAAATGGGGATTAATAGGAGAAAAACTCTGTTTCTTTCTTACAAGCTTTGTTTTTATAGCATTCCCTGTGCAGCCAAAATAACTTGACACCTGTATTCTATGGATCAGTATGATTGCAACAACAACCAAAAAAATCTTAGAGTCGCAATATTCTGACACCTGTAACTTTGCATGCATAAAGCGTCTTTTTTTTGTGGGGCCAGATGTACTTTTTATTTATACCAGTTTGGGGAATGCTTTGATCGCTTTTTACCCAAACTTTGAAGGGGGTGAAACAGCAAAAAAATGGCGATTCAGATGTTTTAATTTTTTTTCCTCTATGGCATTTACTGTATGGGAGAAGTATTCATATATTATAATAATATTAATATTTATAAGTTTGTAAACCAGGCGTTTTTGGACACAGAGATAACCAATATGTATGTGTTTCACCGTATTTATATATTTTTATATGTGTTGTAGGGAAAGGGGGTGATATGAATTTTTAATTATTTATTTTTTACTGTAATTTTTAGACCCCCTAAGGGAATTGAACTAATAGACCATAGAGCAGCCTGTAATACAAGTCTATACCAGAGAAGCCTGGGAGCCTTTAACAGGCTCCCGGTTGTCATGGCAATGGATTGCTGGCCCCTGGATCCTGGGGTTAGTGATCCACCCCAAAATGTAGGCACATGACGGCTACCATATTTAAATACCCAACATCTGCCGGAGGATAATGGTATTGTACATATAATATTTATAGTAAAGCTCACAATTATTTGGAAATTAGAAGAACTTGAAAAGTGAATAGTGAGTTAGACCCCTATATGATAAATAATGGTGCAAGTGTGACAAAGGTGTAATTAAACTCTTTCCCTACTGAACTATTCCTCAATTAAGAGAATTATGCTCTGTAAAGAAAGAAAAAGAGAAAAGAAAATAGGCGAAAACACATATATATAGAGTTGAATAAACGCAAAATACTATGGCTAGAGGCAGGACTCCTCATATACAGTAGTTGATGAACACCTGTCAGAACCTCATCACTTCTCAGCCGGATGGCCAATGGCTCTATCGAGTGAATAGGAGGGAAAACAGGAGGCATCACTGCCGTGTTCATCATGCTAGCAGAAAGGTGTGAGATGTGAGGTCATTGCAGGAGGTTGCATGTGAGGTTGTTGCCATCAGTTGGCAAAACAGGATCTATATCCATGATAGTAAGCAGGAGACGAAACCAGAATTTCCAAGGACTTGATGAAGGAAAATCCATCTGATGAAGTGAAAGGCTTTGATGTGTCTAGCAAAGCCAAAGTCCAGTCCTTTTGCACGGCTAGTCCCACCTGCACCACCAACTGTGCTCTTCGTAGACTATCAGAGTTGCTGAGGTATGAACCATACCTGATCAGGGTGTATTAAGGTGGTGATACACCTGTTGAGCCTATTAGAAAGGACTTTGTAAGCAGTTTATAGTCCATATTTAGCAACGAGATGGCCCTATATGAGTCACAATTGAGTGAATCTTTACTGGGCTTGAGGATAACCATGATGGTAGCTTCATAAAATGAGGAGGGAAGCGTGTACACTACCAGTAATGGTTTCAGCAGGGTGTCTTGATATTTAAGGTACACTTCGAGGGGCAGACTATCTGAACCTAGTGTCTTGCCCTTGGCCATCCGGCCTAGCACCTCCATCATCTCCTCCAAGATGATAGACGTGTCCATCATTTCTTTTAATTTTGATATCAAGATGGGGAGCTCAATATGTGCCAGTAACTGTGCAATCTGTTCTTTGGATTCCAATTTAATTTGCAGTATAGCAGGTGAGGAGAATTTCTGGTGAATCAAGTGTGCCAAGAGGCTACTAGACTGGTTGTCGAATTTGATCTATTTTTGATTCATAAAAAGATGTGCCTCTTGTTCTTCTTGCAAAAACAGTGTAAGTATTCCCTGCTTATTTGGAGCAAGTTATTTTTATGGATCAGCTATGTAGGCTGCCTCTTGGCTAGGTGGTCTTCTTTGCAGGAGTTTTTCTTAATATATTATATAGGAGATAAGAGGTAGCCTATGGTTGAGATCAAAGGTTGAGAGCTTCAAGTCGGCAATTATCAGAGAGTAGCCGAACTTGACTCGAGGCATATGTGACACTGTAGTCGGGATACAGCATTCTAGTACTGCATAAGTCCATCTTATTGTTGTTGGCTAGAGGGTCTATCTGCCTTCAATAGGCTAAATATCAAGCAGGTGGGCCAAGGACCTGATGATAGGGAGGAAAAGAGTAGGGAAGAGGGAGGGACAGTGAAGGTTGGATTGAGGAAAGCGGAGGTGCAGACCAAGAACGCCCAGGTTGACCAATTATAGGAGGAGAAGGAAAATAAAAAAAGGTTGGGGTTGAGAAAGAAAACTGCTCACTCATTTGAAATGCACATGGCATTTCATAATATAGGAGCAGTACCAACTAACGCCTGTTCAAGAAACCAGACAGTGGAACAAAAATAGTCCCAAATCCTAGTTTTAATGTTGCCAGGTCACACTTTTGATTCCTTATGCAGGGAGGCATTCATCCAGTCCATATGTAATATAAAAGTAATTTTGTTCAAAAAATAGGCAGAGGGACAGGGTACTTAGGCCCCACCATGTTTGTGGAAAATGCAGAAAATTAGTTGTTTAAAAGGATGGGGAACAGGGGGAGTAATGTCAAGTAAGTAACCAAAAAGGGCCCTACCGGATATCAAAGGAATTTGCTGTTAGGTGTGTGTAAATAAAGAGTAGGACTCTGTTCCAAAATAATTGGATCATTGAGAATTACCACAGGCAGTGATACGTCAGCCATCTCTGACCCGCATCTAGAGCCTGTACATTCCTCTTATGTAAATTTAGCATGGTGGAGATGAGTCCTTTGTGTACAGTCTTCAGGAACATTTCCCAATAGTTAATTGCTGGTATGTATCTCAGTGTCCTTGCTAGGGCTTGAAGGATTAGGTCAGGTGTAAGTTCTGGGTCATGAGAAATCCGTCGCCCCAGTCTCAAATCGACTGACTCATAGTTTAACTGTTTTCCAAGTAACGAGTAGTAAGCCAAGATTCAGTTATGGGGTTCTGTCTGAGCAACTAGCCAATGGCAGAAGTTGTCATCCCGATGCTTCTCCCTCATGAAGCTCAGCATACCAGCAGCATAGCTCTGGGCCTGAAAGAAGGAGGGGCGGATAAATTCTTATTTAGTGCAGGCCTGGCAGCATGATAGGGTTCTGTGTACATACTGATCCACCAGATCTCTGACCCTCAAAATGACCCCTGATGCCCACTGCCAGAAGATCATCAGTTTGTTCCCTTCCTGGAAATTTAAGTTGTGGCAAAATAGCAGATAGGGGGAAGTTTAAGAACTTTTTTTCTATGACATGCACCTGCAGATGGGACTGTTTTTTCAGTGTGAAAGGTTCTCAATGACACTTAAAGGGCTTGAGGATAACCATGATGGTAGCTTCATAAAATGAGGAGGGAAGCGTGTACACTACCAGTAATGGTTTCAGCAGGGTGTCTTGATATTTAAGGTACACTTCGAGGGGCAGACTATCTGAACCTAGTGTCTTGCCCTTGGCCATCCGGCCTAGCACCTCCATCATCTCCTCCAAGATGATAGACGTGTCCATCATTTCTTTTAATTTTGATGTCAAGATGGGGAGCTCAATATGTGCCGGTAACTGTGCAATCTGTTCTTTGGACTTATGCAGTCAAGAGGAGTACAAGTTTTGGTAGTCAGCAAAGTGGGCCAGGATATCAGTGATGGCATGATACTCTTCCCCAAATTCCAATTTAATTTGCAGTATAGCAGGTGAGGAGAATTTCTGGTGAATCAAGTGTGCCAAGAGGCTACTAGACTGGTTGTCGAATTTGATCTATTTTTGATTCATAAAAAGATGTGCCTCTTGTTCTTCTTGCAAAAACAGTGTAAGTATTCCCTGCTTATTTGGAGCAAGTTATTTTTATGGATCAGCTATGTAGGCTGCCTCTTGGCTAGGTGGTCTTCTTTGCAGGAGTTTTTCTTAATATATTATATAGGAGATAAGAGGTAGCCTATGGTTGAGATCAAAGGTTGAGAGCTTCAAGTCGGCAATTATCAGAGAGTAGCCGAACATGACTCGAGGCATATGTGACACTGTAGTCGGGATACAGCATTCTAGTACTGCATAAGTCCATCTTATTGTTGTTGGCTAGAGGGTCTATCTGCCTTCAATAGGCTAAATATCAAGCAGGTGGGCCAAGGACCTGATGATAGGGAGGAAAAGAGTAGGGAAGAGGGAGGGACAGTGAAGGTTGGATTGAGGAAAGCGGAGGTGCAGACCAAGAACGCCCAGGTTGACCAATTATAGGAGGAGAAGGAAAATAAAAAAAGGTTGGGGTTGAGAAAGAAAACTGCTCACTCATTTGAAATGCACATGGCATTTCATAATATAGGAGCAGTACCAACTAACGCCTGTTCAAGAAACCAGACAGTGGAACAAAAATAGTCCCAAATCCTAGTTTTAATGTTGCCAGGTCACACTTTTGATTCCTTATGCAGGGAGGCATTCATCCAGTCCATATGTAATATAAAAGTAATTTTGTTCAAAAAATAGGCAGAGGGACAGGGTACTTAGGCCCCACCATGTTTGTGGAAAATGCAGAAAATTAGTTGTTTAAAAGGATGGGGAACAGGGAGAGTAATGTCAAGTAAGTAACCAAAAAGGGCCCTACCGGATATCAAAGGAATTTGCTGTTAGGTGTGTGTAAATAAAGAGTAGGACTCTGTTCCAAAATAATTGGATCATTGAGAATTACCACAGGCAGTGATACGTCAGCCATCTCTGACCCGCATCTAGAGCCTGTACATTCCTCTTATGTAAATTTAGCATGGTGGAGATGAGTCCTTTGTGTACAGTCTTCAGGAACATTTCCCAATAGTTAATTGCTGGTATGTATCTCAGTGTCCTTGCTAGGGCTTGAAGGATTAGGTCAGGTGTAAGTTCTGGGTCATGAGAAATCCGTCGCCCCAGTCTCAAATCGACTGACTCATAGTTTAACTGTTTTCCAAGTAACGAGTAGTAAGCCAAGATTCAGTTATGGGGTTCTGTCTGAGCAACTAGCCAATGGCAGAAGTTGTCATCCCGATGCTTCTTCCTCATGAAGCTCAGCATACCAGCAGCATAGCTCTGGGCCTGAAAGAAGGAGGGGCGGATAAATTCTTATTTAGTGCAGGCCTGGCAGCATGATAGGGTTCTTTGTACATACTGATCCACCAGATCTCTGACCCTCAAAATGACCCCTGATGCCCACTGCCAGAAGATCATCAGTTTGTTCCCTTCCTGGAAATTTAAGTTGCGGCAAAATAGCAGATAGGGGGACGTTTAAGAACTTTTTTTCTATGACATGCAGCTGCAGATGGGACTGTTTTTTCAGTGTGAAAGGTTCTCAATGACACTTAAAGGGAACCCACCAGGTCTATATGGGACACTGAAACCCCCACAGGCCCTTATGTGCCCTTTGTGGATGTGGAAGAATCACACCATACAAAGGGAGAAAACAAGCCGAAGAATTTCTATTACATGAACACAATGGTAACCATCTAATGCATAGAGGTCTGAGAAATGGGAGATATCTCAAAGACCATTGATGTCAGTCAAATATCTCAATGTCTGTCTTACGCAGTATTGGCCTTCGATTCCTTCAGACCACCAGAAGAAATTATTCTGATGGCATCCTTCCCCCCACATGAAACTATTTAGGGCCTATATCCTTTAGAATGATTCAAAAATAAGCTATTAGACCTTGCAGATGATATGTCCTGTGTTTACAAGCTGTTATGAGGAATTCTTTTTAGGGGTTTTCTGGCCCCAACAGCATTTTTCATACAGCAGTAGAAAAAAATCTATTGAGACCGAAACCACCTTTTAAAAAATTCAAATAGGACCTGGAAGCCTTTCTGAGAGGGTAGCAGATTATAGTTACATGCTGTAGTTACACCTTTCAGACTTTCAGAAGTTAGCTCCCTGTAGATCACTGCTTGGTCTTCCTGAAACCTAGTGGCATAATCTGGGAATAAATCCATATCAGAATATCTCCGCAAGAGAGACCCATCAACAGACACCTGTTTCCTTGTTATTGCCTTTCATCAGTACAAAGTAGGATACTGGCTGGCTAGCTTGACGAGAGGTCATAGACGTGGATCAGGAGGGGTGCTATGTCTTCTTAAAGGGGTTGTCCAGGCTAAAAAAAAATGTTTTAAATAGACCGGGGAGGTAAGAAAAATGCTAAAAAAATCTACTCACCTGTCCCTGGCATGGTCTGGTTCTGCCACACCAGTGTTTTCTTCCGGGTGGAAGTCCCCACCACAAGTGACCACTGAGGCCAAGAACACGGAGCATCACTATGGATCCCTTCCTAAGGCCGCTGGTTGGCTTCTGCAGTCAGGTAACAACTGAGGCCAATCAGCAGCCTCAGCGAAAGGGACAAAGGACGTCACAGCCAGCAAGGACTTCCGGCAAAAGAAGACAGTCGAGCAGCAGGATTGGACTGCACTGGGAGGACACCGAATCACCGGGAACAGGTGAGTATGTTTTTTTTTTTTTTACCTTCACCAGCCTAATTAAAAAAAAATAGCCTGGACAACCTCTTTAAAAAGATGTTGCTGCTCAAAAGGTGGCGTTAGAGCAAGTTTTCTGCAAAGATTGACTTACTTGCATATTCCCCTCCAAGATTTCGTAGTACGGCATGCATTGTCAGAGAGGCAATGTTTCCTTAACATTTTTTTTAAACTTTAAATTTTTATTAGGTTTTCAGATATTTTAAACAAAACAACAATACGGATACGTAATAATACTGAACAATATAATACAATGTATTAACATAAGTAAGGACCATGGACAATGCCAGGCTGGGGGAGACAGGAACAATAGACAGACATTACAGAAGACAGAGGAGGGTGGACACACATAGGTGTCAGACTTGGGGGAGGAAATCAGAGACCTTGGAGGATACAGTATGCATCCCATGAAGACCAGATGGACTGGAAGGTCTCTACCTTGTTATTAAGAGTAGCAGTGAGTTATTCAAGGCTGCACATGTCTTTAATACGCGCAACTAGGGCAGGGCCCGTAGGAGGTTGCGTATTCTTCCAGAGGAGAGTTATTAGCTTCTTAGCAGCTGTGCAAATGTACAAGAACAATTTCGATGTCTTTTTTCCTAGGTGTCAGGGTGGGAGATTAAGTAAGTAAATAAGAGGGTCTAGTGGGACATCGGTGAGGGACTTACAGGGGTTTTCCGGGCAAAAAAAACTTTTTTTTTTTTTTTTAAAAAAGGTATTTTAGTGCTCCAAAATACCTTTAGCAGTGTTTTGAGTGACATTTTGGTTTCTCTGGGAGCCCCTGGCATCCTCTGCATTTGATTACATGGGTAGCTTCCTGCTGTCTTAGCCTACAACTATATGATCCCCCTCTCACTCCCTCCCCCTCCATGTTTCGCTATCTAGCCCGCAGACTACTAGCCCTACATACCTAACTCAGCTCACCCCCTCACCTCATCATACTTACCTGTCTTCTGTGTCCTGGAGATCAGTTTTTTCTGTCCCGCCGGCTCCTTCTTCTGTGGTCTTCTTGCACATGCGTAGTAGCGCTCTTCACTTCTGCCGGCGAGTGTACAATAGAGCTCTTTTTGGCGGCAGAAGCGGAGGAAGTGACATTTCCTGACCAAAGACTGAAGACTTGTAAGTATGATGGGGACAGGGATGGGGGGGGGGGTATTGGTGACACTTCGTTTCTGGAAACGCAGAAACGGAACGTCACCGGATTAACAGAAAGTGTGTCTGGGGCGGTCACATGACCGCCCCAGGGATAAGGGTAAATATAGATTTTTTTTTTTAACTAAGTAAATTAGAAGTTAGGCGGGGGGAGAGGGTTTACTTTAGGAGTTAATTTTTAATTTATCCCGGACAACCCCTTTAAACTCAGTCCAGAATGTGCGAATTAAAGGGCAATACCAGAATATTTGATACAGTGTGCCCACTGCAGAGAGGCATCTCCAGCAGGTAGGAGGCATAACGGGATTAAGTGTATGGAGGAGGGCCGTAGCACCACTTCTTACCCAAGTTATAGTTACAAAATTTCTGATAATTGATCACTGACCCAGGGATTTGTTCTGATTTTGAATCAAGAAGGAATTTTTCCCTTAGATGAGAAAAATGGACTTCTACCTCATGGGGCATCTGCCTACAAAGTAAAAAAAAAAAAACTCCTCCATGTTATCCACATGCCCTAAAAGGTTGTTTTTTTTAATAAGATAACTGCATGTCTTGATGTTCTTTAGCTGAAAATGGGACCACTTTAGCCCTGTTCCTTAAGTCAAGTGAAAATCAAATTTTAGTTCTACATAATACTTTGATGTGGAATGTGGGTATCAAAACCTTTTTGAAGACAGACAAAAAAAGTGCAGAATCAGTGTATCTTTTATTGAAAGTTTTCCCCTGCCTGGGGAGGCAGCTTAGGTTAATGGTTTCTAAATATAATGTAACAGATTGTATATCAAGGACTCCCTGAGGCTGTCTACACTACAGATCATCTGGGGGGAACAGTTGCAACGCCAACTCAATACCAGGAGAGTGGTCTCTAGGCCAACATATGGCTCAGTTCCATTTACATTCATAGGGGAACTCCTCTCTAGAAGAATTATACTATACTTACAGTGGGGAAAAAAAAGTATTTAGTCAGCCACCAATTGTGCAAGTTCTCCCACTTAAAAAGATGAGAGAGGCCTGTAATTGTCATCATAGGTAGACCTCAACTATGAGAGACAAAATGAGAAAACATATCTAGAAAATCACATTGTCTGACTTTTAAAGAATTTATTTGCAAATTATGGTGGAAAATAAGTATTTGGTCACCTACAAACAAGCAAGATTTCTGGCTCTCACAGACCTGTAACTTCTTCTTTAAGAGGCTCCTCTGTCCTCCACTCATTACCTGTAGTAATGGCACCTGTTTGACATTGTTATCAGTATAAAAGACACCTGTCCACAACCTCAAACAGTCACACTCCAAACTCCACTATGGTGAAGACCAAAGAACTGTGGAAGGACACCAGAAACAAAATTGTAGACCTGCACCAGGCTGGGAAGACTGAATCTGTAATAGGCAAGCAGCCTGGTATGAAGAAATCAACTGTGAGAGCAATAATTAGAAAATGGAAGACATACAAGACCACTGATAATCTCCCTCGAACAGGGGCTCCACATAAGATCTCACCCCATGGGGTCAAAATGATCACAAGAACGGTGAGCAAAAATCCCAGAACCACACAGGGGGACCTAGTGAATGACCTGCAGAAAGCTGGGACTAACGTAACAAAGGCTACCATCAGTAACACACTCCACCGCCAGGGACTCAGATCCTGCAGTGCCAGACGTACCCCCCTGCTTAAGCCAGTACATATCCGGGCCCGTCTGAAGTTTGCTAGAGAGCATTTGGATGTTCCAGAAGAGTATTGGGAGAATGTCATATGGTCAGATGAAACCAAAGTAGAACTGTTTGGTAGAAACACAAATGAATGCTGAGTTGCATCCAAAGAACACCATAACTACTGTGAAGCATGGGGGTGGCAACATCATGCTTTGGGGCTGTTTCTCTGCAAAGGGACCAGGACGACTGATCCGTGTACATGAAAGAATGAACGGGGCCATGTATCATGAGATTTTGAGTGCAAACCTCCTTCCATCTGCAAGGGCATTGAAGATGAAACGTGGCTGGGTCTTTCAGCATGACAATGATCCCAAGCACACTGCCAGGGCAACGAAGGATTGGCTTCGTAAGAAGCATTTCAAGGTCTTGGAGTGGCCTAGCCAGTCTCCAGATCTCAACACCATAGAAAACCATTAGAGGGAGTTGATAGTCCGTGTTGCCCAGCGACAGCCCCAAAACATCACTGCTCTAGAGGAGACCTGCATGGAGGAATGGGCCAACATACCAGCAACAGTGTGTGCCCACCTTGTGAAAACTTACAGAAAACGTTTGACCTCTGTCATTGCCAACAAAGGATATAAAACAAAGTATTGAGATGAACTTTTGTTATTGACCAAATACTTATTTTCCACCATAATTTACAAATAAATTCTTTAAAAATCAGACAATGTGATTTACTGGATTTGTTTTCTCATTTTGTCTCTCATAGTTGAGGTCTACCTATGATGACAATTACAGGCCGGCCTCATCTTTTTAAGTGGGAGAACTTACACAATTGGTGGCTGACTAAATACTTTTTTCCCCACTGTATATTCATCAGGAATCACAAGTATGGCAGCTGTGGTCTGTACGCCTTTACACTCTCTGATTGAGTTTAGCAGAAAAGAGGGATTCTCCCTAGTACTCCTAGTTTAGGCTGGGTTTAGTTGGCATGAAGGTGGTGGCAATTCTCTACTACCACCTTCCACACTGTTACAGTCTTGCAGATTTATCATCTTGGGTCTCTCTCTCTTACCTACAACTGCCTGGCCTAGGCCTGTCTACTCTAGCTCCATAATGTGTGAACCGAGAGCAAGGCAGGTGGTTTGGACTCCGCAACCAGAAATGAACGCACACGCGGTAGTTCAAGAAAAGAATATATATTTACTATAAGTTAATAAAGGCTATTTGAAGGTAAAATGACAGGGATAAAGACAAGCAAAATATACAATATAGCATGAACAATTTCAAGGCAAATTCTGCAATGGTTTCTACTTTTACTCTGTCCACTTCTGCAGTATGGACACTGAATGAACAATATACTCAAAACTATCCCTAACTGACCCTGACATCACATTTGGGTGCACCCCCTTTTCCCCAGTGGTCCAGGTGGACCGCTTACAGTCCGTAGAAGCGCGCGGTGGGGCCCAAAGTCATTCCTTTCTTTTATAGTGAAGCGTCCTCTCCTCACTGTTATCAGGATCTTGGGAGAAATGAAGTCCTCTTTAACAGGGAAACCCAATGAATGCAATGTAATCCAACAGCAGATTCCACTCAGCACACTGACAGTCCTGCCGAATCCATACACTGAGCTGGGTTGTAAGCCGGGGTTTAGCAGGTGCTGTCCAGTACATCAACAGCACTGCGAGTCTCTATCTGTGGTATCCATATACACAGTCACAAATGTCAGTCTCACTGATCAGCCACTGAGCACAGTTCCTTTCACATGGACTCACTAGTCCTGTTGTCTCTTTACACTCTGTTTGTCTCTGGACCAAGATACAGCTTAGCTGTACAGAAAAATCTCCACACCAGTTCAATACAACACTTGCCAAGATGGCTGCTGCTCTCTGTCTCGTCACTTCCTGCTGCTCTGCTCACACTCTGTCTGCAGAACAGGCAGGCTGACATAAAAGGGGGGGGGGAGTCACTCCAGCATCATGTCACAATTACAATGGCTGCTGTCTTAAAGGAACAGAATCACAGAAATACATTCAACATTAACAGTTTATACAGACAAATGAAGCTTAGGACAACATTGGCTGTCTCTTACATATTCCCCCCCACTTTAAGATTGGCAGTCCCTGCCTATGACTGTATATCCAGAGGGTTGTACTTTTATGCACAGGGTGGTAGTATACCGATGTATGGCAGGCCAAACAAACTCATCCTGCGCATACCGAACAGGGGGAATACCAGCATTTGGCCTAGTGGTCCGTCTGAGGACCGGTGGTATATTATGGGGTGCTGCAGCTATGGGCTGAGAAGGACCAGCGGATTCCGCACCTGAGGGGGCACAGGCCGGAGATACAGTAGTCACAGGTGGAACATCCCCAGGAGCAGGGATCGGCCAACAATCATCCTCCTCGTCTGAGGCCCATTCCGCACCTCCATTCTCTGACTGTGGGAGCTCATTCACATTGGCAGGCCCATCATGATTTGTCCCTTCAGAATGACACAGGCGCAACATATTTCGGTGAAGTACTCGAACACAATCAGTTCCTTCTTTCTGGACCTGGTACACTGGCCCATTCGCATACTTGCGGCCAACAACACGATACGGCAAAGCCTCCCATCGGCTTTCCAATTTCCCTTGGGGTTTCTTGACACGAACTAGCACCAGGTCGCCTGGTTGCAATGGTGCTTCTTGCACTGGGGTCTTATCAGGATGGGGATGTTCTTGCAGGCGCTGCCGCACCAATCGATGGATCGTCTCAAGTCTCTGCCGGTGCGCCCGCACCCAAGAGGTTGGATCCCTCGGAGGGAACCCATCCACATCATCCAACTGTAATTCTCCTATACTTCGCCCAGACCGCCCAAAGAGAAGTGTATAAGGAGAGTACCCCGTTGTAGAATGGACCTGATTGTTATAGGCCCACACCATTTCAGACAAGAACTGAGGCCACTGTAACTTCTTGTCTTCCTCCAGAGTCCGCAGCATCTGTAGCAGAGTTCTGTTGAATCTTTCACAGGCCCCATTTCCCTGAGGGTGGTATGGAGTCGTGTGCGACTTCTTTATCCCGTAGATACGTTGAACTTCTTTCATTACGTGTCCCTCAAAGCAGGCTCCCTGGTCGGAGTGGATGCGTTTAGGGCACCCATATACTCGAATGAAATCTTGGCACAGAGCACGAGCTGCTGACTCAGCTGTCTGGTCCTTGGTGGCGGTTACCACCGCAAATTTGGTGAAGTGATCCACCATTACGAGGCAATACTGGTGTCCGCTATTGGATGGGCCCACCATTAGATAGTCTATCATGACGATTTCTAAAGGTTCCTGGGTCACGATGGTTTGCAGGGGAGCTCTCTGTTCTATTGCCTTATGGATCTCACAAGTTCGACAGCTGCGGCATACTTCTTCGACCATTTGACGAAGACCAGGGCAGTAAATCAGTCGCTGTAACCAACGAAAGGTCTTCTCATGACCAAAATGTCCATTCTTATTATGAGCCTCAACTGCCAACGAGCGAGCCAGTTCACTAGGCACCACAATTTGGTATCGAATGTCGATCTCAGAAGGTAAATAGACCTTTCGGCATAGCACTCCATTTTTCATCTCCAACTTTTCCCACTGACTCAGAACAGATAATATCTCACGTGTCAGTCGTTCTCTTTCCTCTCTACAGGGCTTCTGGCCTTTCTCAACACACTTGATCATCTGTGCCAGCCCCTCATGGGTCTGTTGTATCTGTGCCCATTCCTGTCGTGAGGGACCAAAGAAAGGAGCCGTTTCAGTCCCCTCCATCTCAAACTGATTAGCGGCGGCCAAGGCCTGTGAAAATCTGCTGAAGTCGGGCACCTCCACATGCTCCAACTCATGATCCACGTCTACTGTGGGGGTCTGGGCGGTTACCCTAGAAAGCCCGTCAGCATTCTGGTTCTCTGTCTTGGACCGATACTTAATGCGGTAATTGAACTTAGTCATTCGGGCTATCCACCTCTGCTCTAACGCCCCGAGCTTGGCATTTTCCAGGTGAGCTAGTGGGTTGTTGTCAGTCAGTACTAAAACTTCAGCACCGGTCAAATATTCAGAGAATTTCTCGGTCATGGCCCATACCAGTGCCAACAGCTCCAACTTAAATGAACTATAATTCTCGGGGTTTCTTTCAGAATCTCTCAAAGACCGGCTGCCGTACGCTATGACCCTCTCCTGGCCATCCTGAAGCTGGGAAAGCACTGCTCCAAGACCATACAGGCTTGCATCCGTATACAGCTGGAACGGCAAGTGGTAATCAGCATATGCCAAGATTGGGGCTGTTGTCAGTGCATCCTTTAATGCCTGGAAGGCTTGTTCCTGTTCAAGTCCCCACTTCACGGACCGGTTCTTTGGACCACCGGATGTGCCTCGTAGGAGAGCATTAAGTGGTGCTGCTACCTTGGCGAAATCCTTAATAAACCGTCGATAGTAACCGGCTACTCCAAGGAACGCCCTCACTTCTCGCAGGGTAGTCGGTATTGGCCAATCTTGAACAGCCGCTATCTTGTCTCTTGATGGTCTCACCCCTTCTCCTGATACGCGGTGACCCAAGTAATCAATTTCAGATTGGAACAACCGACATTTACTGGGTTTCAATTTGAGCCCATGTTCCCGCAATCTTCGAAATACTTGCCCCAACTGGTGGAGATGGTCTTCAAAGGTCGCAGAATACACTATAATGTCATCCAAGTAGATGAGAGTGAACTCAAAGTTGAAGTCACCGAGACATTTCTCCATCAACCGCTGAAACGTTCCGGGTGCATTTGTCAACCCGAAGGGCATCCGGTTAAATTCGTATAGTCCCATGGGCAAGATGAATGCCGTCTTCTCCTTGTCTTTTGTGGCCATCGGCACCTGCCAATACCCACTAGCCAGATCTAGTGAGGAGAAGTACCGGGCTCTCCCCAGTGCTGAGAGGGACTCCTCAATCCGTGGCAAGGGGTAGGAATCTCGTACGGTGCAAGCGTTTAACTTCCGATAGTCTACGCAAAATCAGATGGACCCATCTTTTTTTCTTACTAACACCACAGGAGCTGCCCAGGGACTCTGGCTTTCTTGGATGATCCCACCCTGTAGCATCTTAGCTAACAGTTCTTTTACTTCCTGATACAACTGTGGAGGAATTTGTCGGTAGCGCTCTCTAATTGGAGGGGTGTCTCCTGTGGGAATCTCATGGTAGATCCCTGTGGTACATCCAAAATCTTCAGCATACCGTGAAAAGGCGGCTCGGTTCTCCCACAACAGTTCATCTACCTTCTGCACCCATTCCAGAGAACATGAACTTGCATCCATCTTCATCTGTTCTCGAATTGCACGGCCATTCCATTCAGAGGTGGGTTCCTCATCTTCTCCCATGGACACAGTTACGGTCCACTCATCCCTTTCAGTCGGCTTCAGCTGCATTGGAGTTACTTTCCTTACTTCCTCCGGAGTCACATAGATGTTAGCCAGCTGCCTCCCTGGGGTCAGGTCCACACTCTGGTCCTGAGTGTTTACACATCGAAGTGGTACTCTTCCATTGCGAACTATTGCCAAGGAACGGGCCACTAGCGGATCAACACCTCCTTCGGCTGCCTGCAGTGGTTCTACCAACACAGCTATGCCCTCTAGTTTCCGACAGGTGCCTATGGGCATGGACACTATTGTCTCCCGACTGGGTGGCAGTGTAACTTTTGTATGCAAAGGAACTGAAATTCGAGCCAGAGGACGCTGTGCATCTGAACTTTTCTGTAAGCCACATGTCCGGATCAGCCGCTGGAAAGCTGTTTGAGTAGGCCGATGGGTGGTGGTTTCTTTCCAATAACCGTGACCTTTCTTTTCAAAGAGGATCTGATCTAATTCTTTTAACACATTCATCCCCAAAATGACAGGGACCTTTACTTCATGTGACTCCTGTACCACCACAATGCCTTTCCTACCCAGATCTTGGCCACATACCCGGACATTCATCCAGGCCACTCCCACGACTGGAACTGGTAACTGGTTAGCTGCGACCACTCGTACGAATGTATGGGGATCATATTTCACATGTTGCTGGAAGTACCGTTCATAACAGTCTCTACTCAAGGTCGTTACTTGGGAACCCGTGTCAATCATCCCGGTAACCGGAATACCCTCCATTTCCACCTGTATAACAGGACTTGCAGCGATCAGGTCATCATTAGGGCATTCTCCCCTACTACACGCCCTACAGCAGCAGGGGACTTCAGTTTAACGGCGGTCTCTCATAAGTTTGTCGCTGCTCTGGACATCTAGCAGCAACGTGGCCCATCCGTCCACACTCCCAGCAGCGTATCTCCCGTCGTTCTGGCCATCTGTTTGGGCCCCTTCGGTAAGCCCCTTCGATTTCTCCTGAGCACTGCATTAACTGATTTGGACCCCTTCGGTAGGTCCTATCCTCATCCCTCCAGCGGGGTGGTGGGTGATTCTGATTTTCTGGGTATGGACGGCTCACCCTTTCACCTCCAGTTTTCTGGAAGTCTGCAATTTTCATAGAATGTTCATCACAACAGGTGTGCAAGTGTTCCATTTGCTCTTGCAGTTTCTGCATTACTGTGAGAATTTCTTTAACCGTCCCCTTTTCTACTGTCTCTGAGCCAGAACTAGCCCCCTGTGACAAAGTAACTCCAACTGCGGTCTGGGGCTTCGGGAACATACTATTGGCACGGGAGATGGCCTCTACCTGTACATCATGGAATTTAGCATCAGTCTCTCGTCGTATAAAATCCTGCATAGTCACAGTTAAACTGCCGTCACGTATCCCCAGGACAAACTGGTCACGGAGAGTCCGATCAGGGTTACAGAAGGCTGGCGAGCCCCCCTCTTTCCTTCACTTGAATATCTCGGAGCAGTTCTTGTAGGGCATTTGCATATTGGGGAAGGCTTTCATTCTCCTGTTGTACCCTCTGGAAGAACCGAGCCTGCAGAGACCCCAGCAATGCAGTTTCTCCATAAATGGTTTCTAGAATCTGGACTACTTGCTCAAATGTCTGCCTTTGTTCAAATGGCCTCAATATCACCGTGGTCTTAGCATCCCCTTGTAATGTCAATATTGCTAGCTCTACTAGTACTTCTGGTGCGGTCTGGTACATTCGCTGTATCATTCGTATCTGTTCCACCCACATACTCACTGACATATTATTGCCATCAAATTTAGCTAACTGACTTATTATAGCCCCTGCTGGCATTCTTCCTCCAGCACCATTCTCCCGAACGGGTGCGTCACCGTCCATTCTGGTAAGCGGATCCTGCCGACTACGCCAATTTGTGAACCGAGAGCAAGGCAGGTGGTTTGGACTCCGCAACCAGAAATGAACGCACACGCGGTAGTTCAAGAAAAGAATATATATTTACTATAAGTTAATAAAGGCTATTTGAAGGTAAAATGACAGGGATAAAGACAAGCAAAATATACAATATAGCATGAACAATTTCAAGGCAAATTCTGCAATGGTTTCTACTTTTACTCTGTCCTCTTCTGCAGTATGGACACTGAATGAACAATATACTCAAAACTATCCCTAACTGACCCTGACATCACATTTGGGTGCACCCCCTTTTCCCCAGTGGTCCAGGTGGACCGCTTACAGTCCGTAGAAGCGCGCGGTGGGGCCCAAAGTCATTCCTTTCTTTTATAGTGAAGCGTCCTCTCCTCACTGTTATCAGGATCTTGGGAGAAATGAAGTCCTCTTTAACAGGGAAACCCAATGAATGCAATGTAATCCAACAGCAGATTCCACTCAGCACACTGACAGTCCTGCCGAATCCATACACTGAGCTGGGTTGTAAGCCGGGGTTTAGCAGGTGCTGTCCAGTACATCAACAGCACTGCGAGTCTCTATCTGTGGTATCCATATACACAGTCACAATGTCAGTCTCACTGATCAGCCACTGAGCACAGTTCCTTTCACATGGACTCACTAGTCCTGTTGTCTCTTTACACTCTGTTTGTCTCTGGACCAAGATACAGCTTAGCTGTACAGAAAAATCTCCACACCAGTTCAATACAACACTTGCCAAGATGGCTGCTGCTCTCTGTCTCGTCACTTCCTGCTGCTCTGCTCACACTCTGTCTGCAGAACAGGCAGGCTGACATAAAAGGGGGGGGAGTCACTCCAGCATCATGTCACAATTACAATGGCTGCTGTCTTAAAGGAACAGAATCACAGAAATACATTCAACATTAACAGTTTATACAGACAAATGAAGCTTAGGACAACATTGGCTGTCTCTTACAAATGTTCTTTCTTCTGGCAGTTAACTCAATGCTTTCTATGCTCTATGACTACTACTTCTATGGCTGTTTCGCTAACATGAGTTCTGGTGGGGCCCTGAACTCTCAGAACATATCACTTACACTTCACCTGACACTCTCACTCTCTCTAGGTTCCTAAACTGGTCACATCTAAGCCCTCTTAATAAGCTCCACAGTATAATGCTTTCAAGCCTATGTTCCTTATGACATCAACACAGGCTTCCCAAGCAATGGACCCTGCAACTGATAAAAGCTCTTATGAGATGGAAAATGTGCCCCATGTTCCCACAAGCAGGCTGGTGTCAAATCTATACCACAGGCTTTCCCCCTCCCCCTCGCTTCCCAACACTCACACACAGGGGACAAGTGCTACCATTCAAGCTTCAAAACAAATCATTGTCAATCAAACCATATAATAACATGTAGGAAGCAGAGCTGCAAAACATGTTCCACCCACAGTGCACCCAAAACACTATTTAAAATTCTGGTTTTGAAGCTGTTGTGAGCTAAGACAGAGCTGGGCTTGCTTTGTAAAATAGCAATGATCACTAATAGAAATGGGTGGATCGGTTCGTAACGAGCTGAGTTCGTTCCAAATATTCCATATTTTTAGTTTTTTTAACAAAACCGAACAAATGGCGATTCATTTCGGACAAACAAAAATGGCTGTGATACGAGAAAATGGCCACTGCCACAGGTTAGACCAGGAAATACAGCGCAGACAATGTCATGTGTGAAGTGACTCACACGTCACGTGATAACAACATCTGACAGCCTCTCTGGCTGGCCAGAAAAATCTCTGCGCATTTCAGTCGTTCTTATGTCACAAAAAACACCCTGCTCAATTTGCAGCAACAAAAAGGTCTACCTTTGCGCTGCCTTATCTGCAACGTTCCAACTCGGTGGAACTCCGCCTTAAACATGTTAGAGCGTCTGTATGAGCAGCAGAAGGCGCTGAGCGATAATTGCATGCAGCAGACCACAAGGATAATGTGTTACTTTGAGATATGTCATTGGAGGCTCATGAAGGAAGTGGGCCAGCTTCTCAAGCCCTTTGAAGAAGCCAACAAACTTGTCAGTAGGGATGACTGCAGCATCAGCATTGTGATCCCTCTATTGTATATCTTATAGGAAACCCTTACAACTCAACGAGGGAGGGAAGAGGAGGAACAGTTTCCACCTCTTGGCCAACTTCATCGCCATGTGTTGATTTAGGAGAAAGACTCTCCCTTGGATGCAGAAGGGGCCCTTGATATGTCACAGGCACCAAGGGAAGAGGATGACCCTTATCAATCTATACGCTACAGCGATGCCTCCGGTCTGTGTTGGTCACTACATTGGCTGCCTATTCAATACAGAATACAATATAAATTTATCACCCTCATCCACAAGGCTCTCCATAATGCTGCACCTCCCTACATTTCCTCCCTCATCTCTATCGCCCAACCCGTGCTCTCCGTTCACTCAATGACCTAAGACTAACATCCTCTATTATCAGAACCTCCCACACTCGTATACAAGACTTCTCCCAAGTTGCACCACTTCTCTGGAATGCTCTATCCCGGACTATCAGATTAACCCCCAATTTCCACAGCTTCAAGCGCAAACTAAAGACATATCTTTTCAGACAGACCTATCACAACTCCTAATGTAAACCCTTCCGTAGTTAGATTCCCTAAAACGTACCCTCTGTTCATGCTCCCGCATTACCTCACAGGATATGATGCCGTATTAGACTAACTTTATATGTCCAGGCACATTCTGCAAGTTAAAGGACACGACTGGTGATGGCTCATACAGCCTTATATATGTGTAATGACAGTAACCTCTATTACAAAATTGTCTGACCATTCGATACTTCTTGTGTCACCCCCTCTGCCTCATAGATTGTAAGCTCTTGTGAGCAGGGCCCTCAGTTCCAGTGTGTGAATTGACTATTTCTTTGTAATGTATCTTTTTTGTCTGTGGCGCTATATACAGTTGTACTAAAAAGTTTATATACCCCGGCAGATTTTTTGTCTTTTTTGGCCTTTTTTCAGAGAATATGAATGATAAAACAAAAACTTTTTGTCCACTCATGGTTAGTGGTTGGTTGAAGACATTTATTGTCAAACTTCTGTTTTTTCTGTTTTTAAATCATAATGACAACCAAAAACATCAAAATGACTCTCTTCAAAAGTTCACATACCCTGGTGATTTTGGCCTGATAACATGCCCAGAAGTTGACACAAAGGGGTTTGAATGGCTACTAAAGGTAACATCCTCACCTGTGACCTGCTTGCTTGTAATCAGTGTGTGTGCATAAAAGCTGAGTGAGTTTCTGGGATCCAGACAGACTGTTGCATCTTTCCTCCAGCCACTGACGATTCTGGATTGTGAGTCATGGGGAAAGCAAAAGAATTGTCCATGGATCTACGGGAAAAGGTAGTTGAACTGTATAAAACAGGAAAGGTATACAAAAAGATATCCAAGGAATTGATAATGTCAATCAGCAGTGTTCAAAATGTGATTAACAAATGTAAACTCAGGGGCTCTGTAAAAACCAAACAACAGTCAGGTAGACCAACCAAAATTTCGGCAACAACTGCCATGAAAATTGTTCGGGATGCAAAGAAAAACCCACAAATAAGATTAGATGAAATACAGGACTCTCTGAAAACTATCGGTGTGGCTGTTTCAACATGCACAATAAGGAAGCACTTGAAGAAAAATGGGCTGCATGGTTGAGTTGCCAGAAGAAAGCCTTTACTGCGCAAATGCCACAAAGAATCTTGCCTTCAAACAGCCAAACAGCACAGAGACAAGCCTCAAAACTTCTGGAACAAAGTAAGTAAGGCCTATGATGAAAGGAACACCACTCCTACTGTAAAGCACGGAGGTGGATCACTGATGATGTGGGGATGTGTGAGCTTCAAAGGCACAGGAAACTTGGTCAAAGTTGACGGAAAGATGAATGAAGCACGTTATCAGCAAATACTGGAGGCAAATTTGCACTCATCTGCCAGGAAGCTGCACATGGGATGTATTTGGACGTTCCAACATGACAACAATCCAAAACACAAGGCCAAGTCGTCCTGTCATTGACTACAACAGTAGAAAGTGAAAGTTCTGGAGTGGCCATCTCAGTCTCCTGACCTCAATATCATTGAGCCACTCTGGGGAGATCTCAAGTGCGCAGTGCATGCAAGACAGCCCAGGACTTTACAGGAACTGGAGACTTTTTGCCAAGAAGAATGGGCAGTTTTACCATCTGAGAAAATAAAGAGCCTCATCCACAACTATCACAAAAGACTTCAAGCTGTCATTGATGTTAGAGGGGACAATACACGGTATTAAGAACTGGGGTATGTGAACTTTTGAACAGGGTCATTTTGATGTTTTTGGTTGTCATTATGATTTAAAAAGAGAAAACACAGAAGTTTGACAATAAATGGCTTCAACCAACCACTAACCATGAGTGGAGAAAAAGTTTTTGTGTTATCATTCATATTCTCTGAAAAAAGGCAAAAAAAAAACAAAAAATCTGCTGGGGTATGTAAACTTTTTAGCACAACTGTAAATAAAATGTATTATTATTATTATTTATCTGTTTCAAGAAGATGATGATGATGACAACGACTATGCTGGCCAAGAATACCAACCATGGCAGGGCCCTGGTTTTGTGTACACACTGGCAAGCATGGCAGGCTGTATGCTCCGCTGCTTACAAGCGTATTATTAGCATCAAGCAGAGGGATAAGTACTGGATGGCAGTGCTCTTAGACCCTTGTTATGAAGACAAAATGGGGGAATTCTTCCCTGCTTCTCAACGGGATTAAAAATTAGAATATAATTAGGTTAGGCTGTATACTCAGCTTGCCACAGCGTTTAGAGAGAACACTGCAACTGCCAGTCACATGCATACCCAGGTGGCCTTTGCCCACACCCAGTTTCAGGAGGAGTAAAAGCAGCAGAAGTAGCCAGGCCCAGTACACTGGAAGAGGATGAAGCAAATATTTCTCCAACCAGAGCCACAACAGGCAACTGACGCCAGTGGCCTGCACCAGCAGGTACAGTCGTACCTAAAGTGCAACTACAGTCCAGCAGATAACTCTGACCCCATGGAATTCTGGACCAATAGGTTAGAGCAGTGGAAGTTGGCCCAGTTTGCCATGGGAGTTTTATCTTGTCCGGCCTCAAGTGTAATGATGACTGAGAGGGTATTCAGGGCTGTTGGTGGCGTTGTAACACCTAGAAGGATGAAACTGTCGTCAGGTAACATGGAAAAAATTACTTTAATCAAAATGAATTAGACATGGATCCGTGAGGATTTTCAAACACCTCCGGATGATGCCTCTGAATAGTGATGTCACAGGCCTTTATCATTTTCCATTTACTGTAATGCTGCTGATGCTACTCCTAAATAGCTACCAGTACCACCACTCAGGCAGACATGTCCTGTGGCCTTGTCCATCATATTATGCCCTGTCGCAATGTTTTAAGCAAGTAGCCGAGCCGCCAAACCCCAACACGAAACAAATCATAAGATGTTTGCCCATCTCTAGTCACTAACTACCAAAATATATGCTCTGAATATACATCGTGAAGTTGAAGTTCAGCCTTCAAACCAAACCACCATCAAACTGAATGTTTCTTTTTGCTGAGGCTTTCATCCATGCTAACTTATTTGAACACAATTCAGATACTAAATGGGTTAATTTCCGACTGAAACAGAAATCCATTAAGATGTTACAGGCTGTGTACCTTAAAGTCCTTGACTAATCAGACGTCAGAGCTGACCGCTCTTCTCATTGCTGATCAACATTGTTTTGCAATAAATTCATTACTTTTGCTTTCATCATTATTACAACAATGGATGTTTAAAAAGGCCAAATGCCCAGTTAACGTCTTTGAAACCTAATGAGGCAAAGGAGGAAGAAACAGTCTGCCTCTTTATGCGTGGTTGGCTGCTATCCATGGTTACAGAATACAACTCAATTCAATTCAGTGCAAATAGATATGTGCTTACGTGATCTCACCATTGTAATACCCCCTGCATCTTATATGGACGTGCTTCCTGATTGCATTACACTTTTAATACAGAAAATTTTTGACAGTGATGTGCAGTGGAGGCGTCATTGAAAGTACAACCCTGAGATGATATCTCCAAGGAGTTAGCTGTAGATAGATAGATGGATGGATAGGTACTATAGATATTTAAGTAATTAATTATTTTTTTTACTAGTATGGTGCCAACATATTCTGCAGCACTTTACAGATATTCCCATAACTCACTGTCCCAAGTAGGGCTCACAATCCAAATTCCCTATTAGTATGACTTTTGAGTACTGGAGGAAACCCACGAAAACACAGAGAGAACATGCACACTCCATGCAGAAGTCATCCTTGGCTGTGTTCAAACCCAGAATCCCAGCACTGCATGGCAACAGTACTAAAAACTGGATAGACACATGGATAGATAGTTAGTACTTTACATAATAAATGTGCTAATACAACTACTACAACCTTTATGCAAAGCTTAATCATTGATGCCAACAATTTTTTGTTTTCCTTTAATATACTGTTAGTAATGTCAGAAATAACATTGCCTATACCTTCAGGTCTCATTTACACTTGGCAAAAAGCTAAACTGTTAACACAAAACTAAATAAAGGTTCATCTTATCAAAGAAAACCCTTCTCAGAGGAAAGTACATAGTTATGGCTGTACTAAATGGAGTTGCCAGGTCGATCTGTTTCTATAGCTTCTTGTATCAAAATGACATTTACGGCTCCATGTACATGTCCAAGTGTGTCATCCTCTGCTCCTCCGAGGGTGTGTCTGATAGTCCTTATCAATGAAAATAGAGCAGGTCCTGTCCTGTTCCGTGTCATTGGAACAGAACAGTCCAGAAGCACCCATAGAGGTAAGTGCATCATGGAAAGCACTGGGATGATACTCAGATGTCACTCCGGGTGTCATCTGAGTGCATTTCGCCCCAAATAGGATGCACACCTGGTTGTGTGCATTTGTTCCACATGATAAAATATGATTTACACTATTCAGATGTACAACATTTCACTATTCTACCAAAAGTGTCTATAAGGTCTAATATTACTATGTACTATAGTGTTTAAATGAGAACCTTTTAAGGGAATCTAAAATTGTGTCCAGTGTCCCAATAAACAATGACAACTACAGTGCCTTCTATAAACACTGATAACCATAGTGCTGCCAATAAACAGCAACAGCATAGGGCTTCCTTAAACATTGACAGCCACCGTGTCCTCAGTCAAAAGTGACAGCCACTGTCACTGTCACAAATGACTTGATCATGCCCTACAGACAACCAAAGCCTTTATCTACCTCCAGCATCATAAGAAGTTATGTGGCCCTTAATATATCAAATACAGCAGCTTATGTCATGCAAATACAAAATGTCATAGGTGTAAAGCTGTCCTGTCACACCGATGCAGCCACCTTCATGCATTTACTGTAATGGTTTGACTGCTGCACATTATCTTTTTTCTTCAACAAACCCTACACCAGAGATCTCAAACTCACCTGGGTAAATGGGCCTCAAATAAAAAAAAAAATGATGGGCTGCATTCCTTGTGATGGCCCCATATAGTAAAATAGCCTCCATCAATGGCCCCATACAGTAAAATTCCCCCCATCAGTTGTCCCCCAAGTGTCCTCCATACTGTGGCCATCACTGCCCTCATACAGAGGTGATTATTAGTACTTTCCTCACTGCTCCCTAGTCTACCACTAGGGGGAGCGGAGAGGTAAGTACTGTACCCATGCTGCCCTCCTATAACTTCCTCTGTCAGTTTCAGAACTGTGTCAGGGTTCATCTTCTCACCCAGACCGCAGATGAAATCCTCAGGAGAAGCAAATTCATGTGTACAACCTTGTAAGCTACAAATAAGCAACTGCACATGCCAAAAAAACCCTGTTTATTTATGCCAGACATCTTAGACAGGATACCAAAAAAAGCACATTTTTCACAGACTGTCAAATACTATTCATGACTTAATGGACGGGTAGAATTCCTGGATAGATAGGTGACAACCCTGTATAGATAGATTTAATAAGCAGTTTTCAGAGGCTCCATAAATTGTACCAGCCGGCAAGTTATTTTTACTTTTCTATGAGGCATTCAATAGTAGTTGAATAGTGTATTCTGTTGCTCTGTTTGAGCCGCAACTTTAGTAAAAAATCATTAGTTTAGAAAAAAAGTCTTCCTGTGTTGGTATCAAATATTCATGAATGTATGTCCTTTCCACCTACTGGAAAATTCCTGTCAGCTTTTCTTCAGTGTACAGTGAAGATTTATGGCTTACAGAACTTCCCTCGGTTTCCATTTCCTATCTTCAGCCACTAATGAGCATTCGGCCTTCCATATTAAGCAGCTCTTTGCTCCTCATCCTGTACAAGCAATAATAATAGGCTTCGTACAAGTGGCCCTCTAGACTCCAGGGTCACCAGTGATTCTGGCCAATGGTTTCACGTTATTAATCACACATCTCTAGCAAAAGTGTATCTGATACTACACTTTACATATATTTTACATAATATATCATACAGCAATCCTAAATAGTAAATCACATGTAGTCCACATAAATCTGGCAGGAAGCCACTACACATAGGTATGCACTCCTCCATCTGTGACCATGTAGCCAACAAACCATTAAAGATGACCTGTTCTTTGTAAATCATCAGCCATCAAACAAGGACTGATATAAGATGCTCATGAAGGCAGAAACTAGTGAATACTAAGAAGTCACACTATACAGCTACCAGAACCATGGCTTGGGGCTAGGTAAGAGGGTCAGTCCTCACCAGGATCTTAAAAAGGATAATTTTCAATTGAGTTTGCTTATTTATTATGACAATGATTTACAGTCAGTGGTGAACCTAGCCTTTTTGCTGCCTGAGGTGGACTATACAAAGATGTCCCCCCCCCCAAAAAAAAAAAAAAAAATTGAGCTTACAAGCTACTAGCTTCACACGCTGTTATCGTCACACAATATGCACAATACACAAAGTTATAAAACAGTTTTTAAGAATTCTTCTTACTGCATTACTTCAGTATTAGATCAACAACACGGCATCTTCTGCTTGGTGGATGGACGAGCCCACGTGGCCCCCATTCTCTATATTAGGAGTGCCACAGATAGCTGAGTACTGTACTTTGGCTATCTTTGGCACTCACATTGAAGTGAATGAGAGCCCCGCGGGTTCGTCCATCCACCAAGCGACACACCTATATTCAGCCTGGCTGTGGTCAGGCTGAATTCCCACCTAGTGGGGGAAAAAAAAAACCCTTCTCAGGCTCAGTGGGGGTCTCAGCAAACAGAACCCCATCAATCAGGTATTTATCCTCTATCATTTAGGTGAATACAGGACAGTAACATTTTGTGACTTACAGGTGATGTCTCTAACTAATTCTTCACATTTCCCTTCTCTTCCCTTTGGACCGCCATGGCCACTTCTTCCAGCTGTGACTTGTCTCTGTAAAGTTTGCAACACAGACATCTTTGGCTCCTCACTTTTCCAGGTATCCAACCCACATTGTCCTCACCTACACATAGCCCCCATCCTGCTGCTACCCCAATTAGAAAATATATGATATAACCCCCCCATAATGAATAATACTCCTAAGTGCAGCTTTATAGTGTCATACATCTCATAGCGGCCATGTCATGTAACTACAGCCTCGTCCTATACATGTCTATGTGACAAGGCCAGTAATTACATCACACGGTCACTAACAGATAGCGTATGATATAAACAGGCGCCATAGCCCATTTATAACGCCCCATTTACACACACTCTAATGATCCACAGCAGCCCCTGCACACAGTATTATGGCCTGCAGCGGCCCCTGCACACAGTATTATGACCCGCAGCGGCCCTTGCACAAGGTATTATGGCCCGCAGCGGCCCCTGCACACAGTATTACAGGGTATTATGGTCCACAGCGGCCCCTGCACACAGTATTACACAGTATTATGGCCCGCAGCGGCCCCTGCACACGGTATTATGGCCCGCAGCAGCCACTGCACGTGGTATTATGGCCCACAGCGGTCTCTGCACACGGTATTGTGCTCCATAGTGGCCCCTGCACTGGTATTATGCGCCACAGTGGCCCATGCACACGGTATTATGTCCCATAGTGGCCCATCCATGAACTATTATTATATTCTGGGGTCTTTTCAGACCCCAGAGTATAATGATCGGAGACCCAGGTGGTGACAAACATAAAAACCAGTGTTACTTACCTATCCTGGGCACCGGTGCACTCCCTGCAGCCTTCGGCCCTGTTTAATTGGGGACAGATGTCACGTGGATCAGGCCAGCGTCACGACCTGATGACGTCACCAGAGGGCTGAAGCCTGCTGGGAGTAACACTGATCGGAGGAGAGGTGAGTAACAATGTTTTTTATGTTCCCTCACCTCCCCTGGGTCTCCGATTATGAAAAGACCCCAGAGTATAATAATAGTAGTATTTGAGGCCCGAGGCCTCACTTACCGATCCCTGCTCCTGCTCACAGCCGCTTCTGCTCCCCCCTTCTGCGTCCCATAGCAGAAGGGGAAGCGGAGGTGGCCACAGGCAGGTGTGGGGGTAGGTAAGTAAATAGGCCGTTACCTGCCAGGGTTACTCCAGCAGATAACGGCCTTTTTATAAAAGAAAAAAAAGTTATCCTCACCTACCTTTGATCCCTTGATGGAGCCGCCGCCTCCTCTTCTTGTCCGCGATGTCTGCGTCTCAGCGCAGGAGGCACGATGACGTAATTGTATTGCCACCTGCACTGAGATGCAGAGGTCTCGTAAGCCAGCCCACCACAGGTCCTGCTGGTGAGGTGCGGCTTACTGGCTGGTGAGGCGCAGAGGCATCATAAACTGGTACTGAATGTTTCTGAGGGGTGGGATTGGGGAATGATTTGCTGCAAGTTTGGAAGGTTGAATTTGGGGAGATGGCTGCGGTCAATTGGCTAGAGGTGAGAAGAAGTGTCATTAGGAGAGGGAATGGCTGGGGGGCAATGCTGCTACCACACTGTGGTGTTTTGTGCTTCTGTGAAGGCATTTTGTGTTGCACAGTGGTATTGCATCACATGATATAAAGCAACCATTAAACCATATTATGCCAAGTTGTGGCATACTTTCCTGACACTTTTCTCTCACTATTATCTTAGGTGCATTTGGGACAGGGGTTTAACGCTTCCCTATGGAATTAACCAACTGTTTAAGGTATACATCTGCACCACCTTACAACAGCAATACGTCATCGTCATATATACAGTAATAAACAGCATATTACCTTATTGATGGTTATGGAAATATATAGACTGTCATGACGTTTTCTATCCCCTGGTTGAACATGATGGGCATATGTAACTATGTCATAAAATACCCAATAAGATGCACAAAGCACAGAATGTCACACAAAACAGTTATACAGGCCAATCTTCAGTAAGGATTTGGTAAAATCGCCCACCTAAAGCCATTTTCTGGAAGGTGGTGCCTTCCACCACCTTCCACCTCTATTGCCTCTGATGTCAAAAATGTTTTTATTAGCTTGGCACTGCCCATAAAAACATTATGTCATGACACCCAAACTCAGTCATTGGCACTGCTAACAACAAGCCTGGTTTGGTGTCATATGTCCATCCAACATCAGAGTCCTAAAATCCTCTGTCAATTCTCCATACACTGGCCAATCTACAATGGATCTTAAAACTTCCTCCTCCTTCTGCCTCTCCAGTCATTCCACCTGTAAAAGAGCAAATTAAATGGTGCAAAAGACATGTAAAACAAAACGTCTACAAATAATCCTGAGTTATGTTAAACAATTGGCTGGATATTAAATATCTATTTCTTCTACCCATTCAGCTGTAACAATATTAATTGCCATAACTTGCTAATACGTTAAACATCACAATACAGACAATACAGTTCCAATCCATAGCAGTCTAGGTTTGTCATTCACGGCACCACTGAAAACAAGGGCGAAGGTGGCTGGCTGTCCATGGCAAATTTCCTTCTGCTAAGTGCCTGTCAATGGTCCAAGCAGAGACACAAGTGTGTGACGAAGATGCCACCTGTGTCTGGAGGGTGGATAAAGAAACTGTGGGAGCTGCTCATGCTTGTAGTCTGATCAAATAATCCTCCCAACTAGTGGTCTGTCAGGGCTGCCTGAAGTCTGATCACCGTGTGTGCTTGCCCTCACATAACCACCTAACTCAATACCTACTAAAGGTGGGTTCACACCTGCGCTTGCTATCCGTCCATTGCCAATCCAGTGAAAATCTCGGCGAACTGGATTGGCATCGGATCCAGACCGGTCAGCGACGCATTGATTAAAAACCCATTCATTTGAATGGGTTTTTAAAGCAATACGCGGGTGTGTGCTTACACCCTCTGCGCTGCGAAGCCGTTTTTTTTTCGTCGGACACGAAGTCCTGCGTGTCCGTCTTTGTTTCCGACGAAAAAAAAGATTCGCAGCGCAGAGGGTGTAAGCGCACACCCGCGCATTGCTTTAAAAACCCATTCAAATGAATGGGTTTTTAACCAATGCGTCGCTGACCGGTCTGTATCCGATGCCAATCCAGTTCGCCGAGATTTTCACTGGATTGGCAACGGACGGATAGCAAGCGCAGGTGTGAACCCACCCTAACAGCTATGCCTAGATGGTGGCCAATGTGTTGAAACAAGCCTGATGCTTCTCTCAGTCCAGTGATGCGTCCCACCTCAAAGTCTGTCAACTGGACAAAATGTCTTTGAGTATGTTGTAGAGGCATGTCTAGCAGTCAGCGATGTACACTATCCAAAAGTAGCCTCTAAGAGCCTTTTTTAGGGTGGAGGGAAGCATATTTAAGCCCTCTTGTGACAAGTAACCCAATGTCTAATCAGACCACACCTGTAATCATCTACATACACACGTGGACAAAATTGTTGGTACCCTTCGTTTAATGAAAGAAAAATCCACAATGGTCACAGAAATAACTTGAATCTAACAAAAGTAATAATATCTAAAAATTCTATGAAAATGAACAAATGAAAGTCAGACATTGCTTTTCAACCATGCTTCAACAGAATTTAAAAAAAAAAGAAGACACATGAAACAGGCCTGGACAGAAATGATGGTACCCCTGTAAATAATGTGACCAAAGGGACATGTTAAATCAAGGTGTGGTTACTAAATAGCATCACAGGTGTCTACAATCTTGTGATCAGTCAGTGGGCCTGTATATAGGGCTACAGATACTCACTGTGCTGTTTGGTGACATGGTGAGTACCACACTCAACATGGACCAAAGGAAGCGAAGGAAAGAGTTGTCTCAGGAGCTTAGAAAGAAAATTATAGACAAGCATGTTAAAGGTAAAGTTTATAAAACCATCTCCAAGCCGCTTGACTACAGTTGCACATATTATTCAGAAATTTAAGATCCATGGGACTGCAGTCAACCTTCCTGGACGTGGCCGCAGGAGGAAAATTGATGACAAATCAAAGAGAAGGATAATACGAATGGTAACAAAAGAACCCAGAAAAACTTCTAAAGAGATTAAAGGTGAGCTTTCACACATTTATTGAATAGAAGTGTAAATAACAAATATTTATATGGCCTACCAGCAATTCCAGCCCTAGTTGTCAGGATGATGGTGGCTTGTACCCAGGACAGAGTGTTCATTTTTACCACTTTTTTAATAATATGGTTGTTCAAACATTTTGTTTCTAAAAAGTTCATAACAAAAAAAAAAGCTGTGTAATCCCAGGTGGAAGACATCAGAAAAGCTGGTATAAGAGTAGGCCTTTTCTTAAGGTGGAAACAGGGCTTTCAGTGATAGATAGTTGAGCTCTGGACGGCAAGCTACTGACATTGACCATGATTTGGTATAGAGGCATAAAATCTCCCTCCATGTGCAATACATGGGAGGGCAACACCACCAAATGTGGAGTATAGAACAACTGTCAGCATGGCATCACCAACCAGGGTCTTGTACCCCTGGATAAATGCAATGGTGGAATACCGGAGTCCAATATCAGCAGGACAGGATCTTGAAATTTGTTTCCTGATATTTAAAGGAAATAGCATTAATGTGAAAGCCTTATCCCATTCCATAGTAAAATAGCGCCCCAGACCCCACTCCCACTGAGTAGTGTAGGTAGGTTTTTCAGGTTCACCCCCAGCCCCAGCAGTAGTTTATAGAACAAGGAGAGGAGTGTTACCCCTTTATGCTGAGGCCCCACATTGTGGAAATGCAGCTTTTTTTTTATTGCAGTTTTGTTGCGTTTTTTTTGAGCCAAAGCTAAGAGTGGCTGCAAAAGGAATGTGAAATATATAGAAATTCCTTATACTTCTCCCTTCTGTGCAATCCATTCCTGACTTTGGCTCAAAAAACGCAACAAAATCTGCAGCAAAAAAAGCTGCGTTTCTGCAACGTGGGACTTTAGCCTTATGCATTTTTGTGTATAGTGAGGTAGGTTTAGCTGGTATTGTGTGTCCCCTGTTAGCTTTTTAATAACATAATAAGGTTATAATGTTTTTATGATGTTCAGTGATGGTCTTCTGATGAACTGGTGATGGCAGAAAGAAGCTATGCATAGTTCTCTATTCATTCAATAGAAATCTTCATTGAATGGAAGAACACATTAGTTATAGTATGTGAGTCAGAGCTCTGCCTTGTCACGAGCTGTACACCTGTGTAATAATAAAATAACCTGGAAATAAACAATAAGTATCCCCATGCAATGACTGCAAGCAGAGATCTTGAATAATGTGAGAAATAAATACATTTCATTACACACACAATTTTTTTTCTGAAACCATAAAACTGTAAGACATTCGGAATGTGGAGAATGAGAGATACGACTAAGGCCTTGGGCAACAGAAAAAAAAAAGAAATGTGGCCTTGTTTACTGCATGTGTTTGAGAACTAAGGCGCGCCGTTGACATGCAGTAGTTTCTTTCTAAGGTTAGGTTGACATCACATTTCTATCATCTGCTTAGTGCAGGGGTGTCAAACTCATTTTAACCGGTGGGCCACTTCAGCCTCACGGGGTACCTTGAAGGGCCAAGATTATTTTACACATGTATAAAAGTAACTTCTCCTTAACAGTTAAGCGAGCTATTAGACAGCGTATAATATAAACAGGCGCAATAGCCCCTATTTATAGCGCCCCATTTACACACACTATAATGTTTCACAGCAGTCCCTGCACACTGTATTATGACTTGCAGCTGCCCCTGCACACGGTATTATGCACAGTATTATGCTCCCTAGTGGCCCCTGCACACGGTATTATGCTCCATAGTGGCCCCTGCACACGGTATGATGCTCCATAGTGGCCCCTGCACACGGTATGATGCTCCATAGTGGCCCCTGCACACGGTATGATGCTCCATAGTGGCCCCTGCACACGGTATGATGCTCCATAGTGGCCCCTGCACACGGTATGATGCTCCACAGTGGCCCCTGCACACGGTATTATGCTCCACAGTGGCCACTGCACACGGTATTATGCTCCACAGTGGCCACTGCACACGGTATTATGCTCCATAGTGGCCCCTGTACTGGTATTATGCTCCACAGTGGTCCCTGCACAGGGTATTATGCCCAATAGTGGCCAAACCATGAACTATTATACTCTGGGGTCTTTTCAGACCCCAGAGTATAATGAACGGAGACCCAGGGGAGATCTCCATAAAAACCAGTGTTACTTACCTATCCTGGACACCGGTGCACTCCTTGCAGCTTTTGGCGCACACACGTCACGTGATCAGGCCGGCGACGCGACCTGATGACGTCACCAGAGGCCTCAAGCCTGCTCGGAGTAACACCGATCGCAGGAGAGGTAAGTAGGATATATTTTTATGTTCCCTCACCTCCCCTGGGCCCCCGACTATTATACTCCGGGGTCTGAAAAGACCCCGGAGTATAATAATAGTAGTGTTTGAGGCCCGCGGTCTCACTTACCGATGCCCGCGGCTGCTCACAGCGGCCTCCGCTTCCCTTTCTGCGTCCCATAGCAGAAGGAGAAGCGGAGGCGGCCACGAGCAGACGCGGAGTAGGTAAATAAATAGGCCGTGACCTGCCGGGGATACTCCAGCAGGTCACGGCCTATTTATATATAAAAAAAAGTTATACTCACCTGCGATGCCTTGATGCAACCGCTGCCGCCTCCTCTTCTTGTCCGCGACGTCTGTGTCTCAGCATAGGCGGCACGATGACGTCATTGTATCGCCGCCTGCGCTGAGATGCGACGTCTCTTAAACCAGCCCAGGACAGGCCCCGCTCAGCTCTGTTTTTTTTTTTTTTTAAAGCGGCCTGTCCTGGGCTGGTTTACATTGAATAGAAAAATGCCGCACCCCCCAGACAGTGAGGGACTGTGCCGCCTGAGGCAATAAAGATGGCGGCCGCTAATGAGGCGAAGTGAGGCGGCCGCCATCTTTTTTGCTCTTGTATTGCGTGAGGCCGGGTCAGATAACAGAAGGCAGTGGGCCGGATTAGGCCCGCGGGCCTTGTGTTTGACACCTGTGGCTTAGTGGATCCGATTTAACTGCTAAAACTTCTATATAAGAAAAAGTATCCGTAGCTAAAAAGTAGCCAAGAGCAACGGATTTTTATTTTTTTTTTTTTTGGGGGGGGGGGGGGGAGAGGGTTTAACACTGAAGTATATGTAAAACAGATGCAAACGCTTGACCAACCATTTGCATCCATTTTTAATGTTAAAACAGATCCTCTTAAGTGGGTGAGAAACATGTTATATGAACATAACCTTAGTGTGTGTAAACCGTCTCATGTGAAACAAGTTCAGATATTGCTACTTGAGGCTAAGGCTCCACATAGCGAGCCGCAGCTGAAAAACCTTGCGGAAAAGAAAGCGGAGGAAACGCATCGAGATTTTTTTTTTCTGTTGCGTTTTTCACAGAAAATCTGCATAGTTTTCCTCTGTGGACTCTCTATTTCTTTTCCTATATGGAAAAGAACAGAATCCCATCCACTTTGCAGGTAATGTAAAATGCTGTGTTTTCGCAACCTGGGGCCCTGTCCTTAAACTGCAGTGGAGTAGGGTATGCTATTCAGGGACAAACACTGGGCAAAATGTCTTTGAGTATGTTGTAGAGGCGTGTCTAGCAGTCACGATGTACACTACCCAAAAGTAGCCTCTAAGAGCCTTTTGTAGGGTGGGGGGAAGCATATTTAAGCCCTCTTATGACAAGACCCAATGCCTGAGGGCCCCTATGGCACAACAATTAGGAGATGTTCACATGGCAGAGTTTGCCAATGATTTTGTGACGGATTCTGGCACAGTTTTCAATAAGAGGCAGAGATCACAGCAGGATACTGTAAAAATAAGCGTCTTACCCAATTTTGCTGTGGATTCCATGGCTGATTCAGTCGAGAAGTCAGTGGCTTGAGAGACTCCTCGCTGATTAGGCCCATTCATCTGGGCCTAGTCGGTGGCAGAAAGCTGCAATGAAATGTCGATGCAGTCCGGGGAAAATGAAGAGGAATCTGAAGTGGATGTCTGCCTCAAATTCTCCTTCATTCTCCACTGTGAGAACCTACTCTTAGGGCCTAATGGAAAATGAAGGCTAAGGTCCCACATTGCGGAAACGCAGCTTTTTTTGTTGCAGATTTTGTTGCGTTTTTTTGAGCCAAAGATAAGAATGGCTACAAAAGGAATGGGAAATATATAGGAAGCTCTTATACTTCTACTTTCTGCTCAATCTACTCCTGGCTTTGGCTCAAAAAAATAAAAAACACAAAATCTGCAACAAAAAACACTGCGTTTCCGCAACATGGGGCCTTAGCCTAAGGCTAGGTTCACAGCTGCGCCTGCTTTCCGCTGGGGGATTCCGCTCCCCATTACCCTTGAAAAAAGCAGAACTTTCCTCTCCGCATTTTTCGCCCTTTTCAGGCAGAAACGCGGCAGATCCCATTATAGTCTATGTGGTCCGTGGGTAACCACTTTTTTAAGCGGATTAGGTTTCCGTCCCCAAGCAGACTCTTCCAAACAGAAACCTGAATGCAGGTGTGAACCTAGCGTAAGGCAGACTTCCACCTTGGATTCCTCTTCACTTTCTGCCTATACAGTGGGATATGTCACAGCCTCACTTTGGAGGTGTATGTTGGCAGATCCTTATGCTATATACACATAATAATAATAATAATAATAATGGGATTCTGGTGTGCACAGGCATGTTGTGAACAGATCTTCACGTCAGTGTGGGTCCAGATAGAGAAGGAAATGTAAGTGCTGCTAAAATGTACAGATGGAACGCAGCTGGCGGTCGTGCCCAGTTGTGCTGAGCTTTTGCATCAGGGCCTGTGAGCCTTTTGTTATGCCCCTGTACAGGTCACAATATTTCCGTACATCAGTACTGCCATCTAATGCCTACTATACACCCTAAATAATGCCATATTGCAACACGATGGGCTTCTCTGTTCACAATAGCCACTAGGTACTCCGGTTTCCTCCCACACTCCAAAGACTGATAGGGAATGTACATTGTGAGCCCTATATGGGACAGTGACTGACAATATCTGTAAAGCGCTGCCGAATATAATGGTGCTATGTAGGTAAATAAATGTGCCATGTGTTGTGTTTACAATGGCAGCCATGACATAGTATTACATTATAACTGATATTCCAATTGTTTTGTATCCACTGGACTCCTCATCTGACAATGCATCTGCCAGACCTGACCTATAAGAATCACCCCAGGGTCACAATGTAAGGAAGGTACCAGCTCACTGACTCCTGTGTACAATGTGGAGGAGGTGGATGCCCCCCATGAGGGCGCAGTCAGGGATAAGCTGAGTTCTGGGAAGTGAAGCAGGGAGCTGGAGGATGTCTTATCTCAGACCCTAGCCATGACAGATAAGCCTGGTGGGAGGTTGCACAGAGATGGACGGGGGGAGGGGCTGCCCATCTTCCCAGTAACGACACCCACATAGAGGAGGGGCGGCCGGGGTATTAGTATCAGCGTCGGGCACCCAGCGGGCAGAGAGCTCAGTTTATCCCTGGACTGGCATCACTCGGACAACCATGCACACAGCTGTGTTTTTCCTTGCGTGTCTGCCGCTTGCCTTACAAGCTTTACCCTTCGCCGTGCCCCCGGGTTCTTGGTCCTCCCGAGACATACCCACCAATAACAGAGAAGCCAGGCAAGCTGCCCGCCTGGCCATCACCTACCAGAACTACCTGTCCGGCTCTCCGCACCAGCTGCTCGAAGTTGTTGAGGTCAAGAAAGCAACACTGAAGGTAAGTGGCCCTGTGAACATGGCATCATGGTGCCCTATGGCATGGTGCCAGTCTAGAGCAATCATTATGTCCACAGCATACTGGAGATGATACTTAGCAATGCAAATGCACCATCCTAAACAGGTCAACTGAGCCATATTATTGTTTTATGTGTCACATTTATTGTTTCTAGGAAAGATGGGTGACAACCAGTATATCTCTTACACGTTTTGCCATCCAGCTTTCCTTGAGCTCTGAACATTAGGACACACGTTCAGGTTTTGGATACAGATTTTGAAGCCAAAATCAGGAGTGGATTAAGAAAAAAAAAAAGTGAGAAATTCCATCTTTATAGATTCTCACCCTTTATGGTGCACACCTGGTGTTGGCTTCAAAAACTGTATCAAAAAACCTAATTGTGCGTCCTTACCCTAATTCATCAATATATTCGCTGCTCCTATGTCACAATTAGACTAGGGTTACGTGGCGATTTCGACACATGACGTCAAGTCTGAGACAGGTTGCTCAATGAACAAATGCTTGTAGTTTCTGTGACTTACTGTCATCAACTATTAGGCAACTATTTTAGGCTGTGATTTGACTGTGGGGCATATATGATACAGAATGTACAAAACCTTTTAGAAACTAAAAGAGATAATTCACAAACATATCCCGTTACTTGCAGTGATATGTGACTTACATTGAGGTCTGTGCTGGCAGTTTTGTATTACAGTCATGTTTCACAACCTGACCACATTCACAACCATTACTTGTAATGTTACAATGTGACCTTGCAATCTTGTCATGCAACCAGCGAGTAGCCCAAGCCTAACCCCGCATTCACACAACTGAGTTTCACCCATGAAACTCGGTCCATTTTTTTGGCCAGATTTACTAGCCTGAACAGTTTGCCAGGAGAGGAACTCCTACCATTATAGTTATCTATGATGCTAGGAGTCCCTACCTCCCAGCCACATACTGTCCTGTACTGTAATAAGTGTGAGACAGTATGTGGTTGGGAGACTGGAACTCCTAGCATCATAGATAACTGTAATGCTAAGTCACTCTCCCAGCAAACTGTTCAGGACAACACACAGACCTACACATGCTCGTATGAGTGTGGGGTAACTGTTTTGGAAAATCTGGATAACAATTGGTTGCCACACAGCATTCCCAGATATAGACATGATGCTGTATTCACACTTATGTTAGTTATTTTCTATGAGGCAGGGTTTACATGGTGATTTTTTTTGCTAAAGAACTGCATGTGGCTTTTATTTGCAGTAATGAGCAGCACATGTTACTATACATCTCACCTGTATGGTAATGGCCATTACATTGAAGAGATTTGTTATCATACAGGTGAGATGTATAATAACACGTTCTACTCATTACTCCAAATAAAAAACGCATGAAGTGCTTCAGCAAAAATAAATAAAAAATACAATGTAAACCTAGCCTTAGAAAAGGATTTGGTATAGTTAAACTATGAAGAATTCCATGATATGTCAATGGGGTAAAAAAAATGGATCATGATGGAAAAGTCAAACTGATGAAGCCAATGTGCATAGAACCTAACTCTATGCAATTTGACAGCAGAAGGCAAATCGGGAGAGAACATTGATGCGCTAAATTCTCATGTAATGACATTTATTGCAGTTTTACAGTTATTTCCAGTCACATTGCTGCCAGTTACTTGTGGGTTGTAATGGTAACAATTAGACAATGTTCACACACACCAGCCAATGCATATATCATTTTTTTTTTTGTTGTAGTTTTCAGCTTCTGTAATGTCGGAATAGAGCATGCTGTGAATTTCAAAATGTGGATTCACATATTTTCCACAGCATGTGAATAGGGCTTTTTGACTTGCATTAGATTTTTGGTCCAGAATCCGTAACAAATCTTTCATGTGTGAACATGGCCTTACAGCTATAGAAGCTGCTGGGGATTCCTTATTGGCATTTCTCATGCCTCTTTTGTATCAGATGTTCTAAACACACAATCATCCTATTAACATAAAATAAAAAGCTGCGAATTAATGACAAACTAGCAGGTTGCTATAGCAGTCATTGCATAGTTGAATGGTTGCCATAACAAATAGTCAATTGGTCCTCTGTTGGATGCTCCAGCTCTGGGTAACAAAGTTCAGTTTAACCAAATGATTTGCTTCTTTGCATTTTCTTTGAATAAGAAAAGAATAAATATTTGTATACAAAGAATGGCCACAATGCTGCCGTGTTCTCGAGTGCCAGGTCGAGCAGACTTATCTTTGGCATATAGTGCTAATGGTATTATGATGGAAATGTATGCATGTTAAAATGTGTACATATAATAAAAACACACTTAGTCTGAGGCCCCACGTTGCGGAAACGCAGCTTTTTTTTTGTTGCATATTTTGTGTCAGTTTTTTTGAGCCAAAGTCAAGAGTGGATTGAGCTGAAGGTAGAAGTATAAGAGCTTCCTATATATTTCCCATTCCTTTTGTAGCCACTTCTAGGTTTGGCTCAGAAAAACTGCAGCAAAATCTGCAACAAAAAAAAAAAGCCTCAGGGTTAGGACACGCAGGACTGAAATCCTGCTGGAAATCTGTGACAAAGAAAAATAAAATGGTGCATAGTATTTTTTTTTTTTTTTGTTGCAGATTTCATTGGATTTCCCTTTTTGCATAGAAAAAAAGTAATTTCAAATCCGTTTAACAGGTCGTTTCTGCTGCAGATTATTTCAGCATTGTGTGGGTGAGATTTACTAAAACGCCGTAAAACTAAAACGGCTTTTTTATGCAAGCATTTCTACAGTGTCAAAAGCATAGTAGTTAGTTCGTTTACTGCAGCTCAGCTGGTACGGCCACTACACTCAGAATGAAGCCTTGATTTTGGCTCTTTCTTAGTTCCAGTGCTGGTAGCTGCTGAGAACAGGTGGGTGCCGGGTGTTGGCCCCCCACCAAATCTGATATTGATGACTTATCCTAAGGTTCACTTGATGCATTTGGATCTTGTGGTCTCAATGTAGAAGCAAAAAAGTACAAGTATCTGAAGGAAACCTTAGGAAAAATTTGCCATTGGTGTCTAGGAAAGCTGGGTTAAAACCCCTGTGAGATCTGTAGAGACCAGCATTTGATTTACTGTAACAAGCCTATACAGGGCCTAAATATAGGACCGTTCAATATTATAAATTATTAAGAAGTCAGTCCAGATTATTTTTGTTTTTGCTGCCGACATCCAGGTAAATGATCCACACATGCCTGAAACTCTCGGCATGGCCTGTTGGTTTTGCTTGTTTTGCTCCTTTATGACTGGCAGTGAATACATGAAATAAGTGAGATATAGTTATATATTACTGTCTCAAAGTAACATATTCACAGCAATTATTTATTACAGTGACATTTAGTGCAGAATGTTCCAATAAAGGAAGGATTGTAGGTAGCCGGTGCTGTGATCCGATCTGTCAGCACAAGCCCTAGATGAAAAGAGGACACATGAGACTCGTTCTTGTTCCTACAGAAAGGTCACTGTCTCAATAACTTCTCTGCGTCTTCACTACAAGGACTGGCATGTGTTTCTGAATTGTTATCCTACCCTCCAGTCAAAACACAGTTATGTTTCCCATTCTAAATGTCCCCTTTTTTCTCTCCAAAAACTGGCAGCACATGTCACTGAGCATGTGAATTCAGGGACAAAGTGTATTTTCAGTTATGTAAAGAAATGTATTTACTTTTTAATTTTATGAATGTCTCTTTATATTATTCTGGATTTCATTTCTGGAAATTAATAGAAACTTAAAGGAGCACTTTCTAAAGTGCATATGGACTATCACATAGGTGCCCCCTCCCCAGGACAACTGGTGGTCATTGCTTAGGTGTAAAATTAAAATTGATAGAATGGCTGTTACTTAAAGACATGTACATACTGTAACTAGTTTACAAAGGTAGTCATAGACATTAGATTAAAGTGTACCTCCAGTTATAAACCGTTTTTCATAAATGAAAAGTACAAGTGACTATAAGAAACGTTGTAATATATCTTATTATCTTTTACCATCACTACTTAAGTTAAATTCTCCTGCTCTCTATCTTCAAGCTAACTGCTTGTTTACATTAGATATGTCTCTATATTCACCTCCTATACATAGCTCTATGGAGAAGGGAGGGGTGCAGTAGGAGTCTCCTGCCATTTGGTTAATTGATTTATTGTCTCATTCTGTGCACTTGTAGCCTCTTATCTACAAACCTAGCAGTGTTAAAAGTATACAGAGTAGCAACAGCAGCAGTTATTTGAGTATCTTTCCTATCCTCCTACTCTCTTCATAGGCTAATATGTAAAAAGTGGAAAAGAAAACATATTTCTTTAAGATATATTGCAGTGTTTTATATATTAACCTGTACTATTCATTTACAAAGTTGTTTGTAACTGAAGTTACACTTTAATGTTGGCCAATACAACCAACTAATGTGCATGGGGTTGACTTTCCCTTGATGGGGTGTGTGTATATATATATATATAATATATATATCAAAGAATAGGTTGATTGGGTTGTTGGACATGGAGGTCCTGTACAGGAAGGGCCATAGCAGGCTCTACCTGCTTAGGAGGCTGAGAGCCTTTGGAATCCGGGGGGCACTTCTTAGGACTTTCTTCAACTCGGTAGTGGCATCAGCCATCTTCTTCGGAGTGGCCTGCTGGGGGAGCAGTTTATCAACCAGGGACAGAAATAAACTTGACAGGCTGATTAGAAGGGCCAGCTCTGTCTTGGGGAGCCCACTGGACCCAGTGCAGGTGGTGGGCGACAGAAGGATACTGTCCGTGGTGAGCTCCATGCGGAAGAAGAAGCCCCATCCCATGCATGAGACCGTGATCGCGCTGGGCAGCACTGTCAGTGACCGTCTGCTCCACCCTAAGTGTGAGAAGGAGCGCTATCGGAAGTCTTTCCTCCCCACCGCGGTTAGGGTGTACAACCAACACCGACCTAAGCGAAGATCATTTCACACAGAGAACTGAAATATCTCTCTGCCTGTTAAATCCCCCCCCCCCCCTCCCTCTGCTGCTACTTATCTGTCTGTCTGCTATCAATGTAATGCCTCTCACCTTGGAACATTCCTGTACATTTTGTATTTGTATCGCTTATCTTTGCTGCTGTAACACACTGAATTTCCCCATTGTGGGACTATTAAAGAACTATTATTATTATTATTATTATTATTATTATTATTATTATTATTATTATTATTATTATTATTATTATCTGCATGCTGGATACTTTTGTTTCTTGGGAGATGAACTTCCTCCAGAAGAGGTGTCAATCATTCAAAGGTACACTAGTGTATCAAAAAATTCACTGCAGAATGTGAAATATAGGGCAAAAATCAATAAAAATAAAATTATACATTTTATTAAATGCATTAAAAAGGACTACTTTAATGCTCCATATGGATTTTTACAAGTGTAGTAACAGACCAATAGCATATAAGGCCTGTCAGAAACCCAACCAATGCCAATATGTGACCTTCGATATATAACATATACAGGTTTTAAGCAGAAATACTAGTATGTGTGTCTTCAGACCATGTCAAATTGTGACCTTCTAAATTCTCATCCATAATTCATAGATAGGACATGGATACAGATTGCACGGCTATTTGTGGACTAATACCTCCATCCAATCAATGTTTCTCCAAATATTAATACTCCATGTACACCCACTGCAAGTCCTCAACGCATTTTACCCCTCATGTGCGAAATGAGGGCCACATCAGGACATTTTTATACAAGAGTCAGTATAAGCTGCCGATATACAAAAGTCCTTGATTCTGCAGGTAAAATTGCATTTCCAAGGGCCTAGATGGTGAGCTTTCGATCAGGGATCTTAATAGTTAGAGGGAGCCTGTAAGGACTAAAATGGCTCCAAATCAATCCTAGTGTGGTGTAGGGTTCTTTGAAAGCAGCAAAATCATACCTCTTTATATGGAATGCAAATCAGACTTCAAATGCACCAGGGGCAGGTTGGATTTGCCTACATACAGTTGTATGTACTCCAGCTCTTCTCTGGAATGTCACACATATAGCCATTATTGGTATTTTCAGATTCTGCCTGTCTCACAGTTGTCTGTCAGCAAATTTAGCCCCACCTCTGGTGCACTTGTATTTGTGCATTTGTTTGCGTATTTCTTTCAGTTTGTGAACACAAAAGTATGTCTCTGCTCCTGTTAAATGTCCGTACACTGCACTATTATTGGTTTGGGAGGCATTTTAGACCTGACAGATTCTCTTTAACATTCCTTATTATGTCTAAATAAGGTCACCAAACATATATATTATATGGTCGGCCATTCCTGCCATAAGTGGCAGGTTTTTCTAACATAAGCTTAATGAATGTGGCTACTTTAGTATAGGTTTTATGTATTTGGGGATAAGGAGGAACAGCTGTCAACTGCCAACACTCTCTAAAACGTACAGTATGACCAGTACTTTAAGGGTCATTTCACACGGTGGAAAATGAAGATAAATTCCTTTTCCACTGTTTTCCAGCCACTCACGACATGGTGCCGATTCAGGGCGGGTTTCCACTGCCGATTAGGCACAGATGAATGGGGCTTATCAGCAGGGAGTCTCGAGCCGTGGACTCTGTGGCTGAATCCGCAAAATCAAGCAGGTCACTTATTTTTTTTTTCAATTTCCTGCTGCAATCTCGGCCTCCCACTGAAAACAATGGGACGCAGAATCTGGGTAGAATCAGGGTCAAATTCCTAACATAGAAAAGGAATCAAATAAATACTATGAAATTTCCCGTGTGACTCACAACTGCCAATGTAGTTCATAGTTAAAGCTTTTTAAGGCGGGGGCCCCACATGGTGTAAATGCAAATCCCATCCACAGCATCTCAATTATCTACAATATGACAAAAGATAGCAGAGAAACTTAAGATTTTTCTGGTTAAAAGCAACATAGTTTAGTTGTTGCTGCCATTATGGCTTTCTCATAATCCGCAATCAATCTAATCCTTTCAATGAAAAAGTAACATGTTAAGAATCTTGAAGATCTGTGTGATAATAATTGTCATATTTCTAATGTAAATGAGCTGATAAGACTTAGTCCTAAGTGAGTACAGTAAGACGTAACTATGGGTTTCAGTCTCCCGGGCTCTCCGAATCCTATTTCAGCTGTGATTAGGTTTGGGATTTATCCATTGTAGTTGTCATGGCAGAAAATGCTCTGTGCAGAAGCCACTTCTGAGTCTTTGTGAGTTATATCCTGTAACAAGTGATACTAGTATTACAGCAGCATTTTTTTCCTTTCTAGGAAATTATTAGGAAAGTATAAATTATTTAAGGCATTTTCCTAACATACTTAGTACAGTGCATTTCTTTAAAGGAATTATCCAGCAACATAATATACAGTACAGACCAAAAGTTTGGACACACCTTCTCATTCCAAGAGTTTTCTGTATTTTCATGACTATAAAAATTGTAGATTCACACTGAAGGCATCAAAACTATGAATTAACACATGTGGAATTATATACTTAACAAAAAAGTGTGAAACAACTGAAAATATGTCTTATATTCTAGGTTCTTCAAAGTAGCCACCTTTTGCTTTGATTACTGCTTTGCACACTCTTGGCTTTCTCTTGATGAGCTTCAAGAGGTAGTCACCTGAAATGGTTTTCACTTCACAGGTGTGCCCTGTCAGGTTTAATAAGTAGGATTTCTTGCCTTATAAATGGGGTTGGGACAATCAGTTGTGGTGTTCAGAAGTCAGGTGGATACACAGCTGATAGTCCTACTGAATGGAGTGTTAGAATTTGTATTATGGCAAGAAAAAAGCAGCTAAGTAAAGAAAAACGAGTGGCCATCATTACTTTAAGAAAGGAAGGTCAGTCAGTCCGAAAAATTGGGAAAACTTTGAACGTGTCCCCAAGTGCAGTGGCCAAAACCATCAAGCGCTACAAAGAAACTGGCTCACATGAGGACCGCCCCAGGAAAGGAAGACCAAGAGTCACCTCTGCTGCGGAGGATAAGTTCATCCGAGTCACCAGCCTCAGAAATCGCAGGTTAACAGCAGCTCAAATTAGAGACCAGGTCAATGCCACACAGAGTTCTAGCAGCAGACACATCTTTACAACAACTGTTAAGAGGAGACTGTGTTCAGCAGGCCTTCATGGTAAAATAGCTGCTAGGAAACCACTGCTAAGGACAGGCAACAAGCAGAAGAGACTTGTTTGGGCTAAAGAACACAAGAAATGGACATTAGACCTGTGGAAATCTGTGCTTTGGTCTGATGAGTCCAAATTTGAGATCTTTGGTTCCAACCACCGTGTCTTTGTGCGACGCAGAAAAGGTGAACGAATGGACTCTACATGCCTGGTTCCCACCGTGAAGCATGGAGGAGGAGGTGTGATGGTGTGGGGGTCCTTTGCTGGTGACACTGTTGGGGATTTATTCAAAATTGAAGGAATACTGAACCAGCATGGTTACCACAGCATCTTGCAGCGGCATGCTATTCCGTCCGGTTTGCGTTTAGTTGGACCATCATTTATTTTTCAACAGGACAATGACCCTAAACACACCTCCAGACTGTGTAAGGGCTATTTGACCAAGAAGGAGAGTGATGGGGTGCTACGCCAGATGACCTGACCTCCACAGTCACCAGACCTGAACCCAATCAAGATGGTTTGGGGTGAGCTGGACCGCAGAGTGAAGGCAAAAGGGCCAACAAGTGCTAAGCATCTCTGGGAACTCCTTCAAGGCTGTTGGAAGACCATTTCAGGTGACTACCTCTTGAAGCTCATCAAGATAATGCCAAGAGTGTGCAAAGCAGTAATCAAAGCAAAAGGTGGCTACTTTGAAGAACCTAAAATATAAGACATATTTTCAGTTGTTTCACACTTTTTTGTTAAGTATATAATTCCACATGTGTTAATTCATAGTTTTGATGCCTTCAGTGTGAATGTACAATTTTTATAGTCATGAAAGTACAGAAAACTCTTGGAATGAGAAGGTATGTCTAAACTTTTGGTCTGTACTGTGTGTGTGTGTGTGTGTGTGTGTGTGTGTGTGTGTGTATATATATATATATATATATATATATATATATATATTGATATATATATATGTATATATATACAGTGATGGCCAAAAAAGTATTGGCACCCCTGCAATTCTGTCAGATAATACTCAATTTCTTCCAGAAAATGATTGCAATCACAAATGCTTTGGTAATAATATCTTCATTTAATTTGTCTTCAATGGAAAACCACAAAAAGAATTTTCAAAAAGCCAAATTGCATATAATTCCACACCAAACATAAAAAAGGGGGTGGACAAAAGTATTGGCACCCTTTGAAAAATCATGTGATGCTTCTCTAATTTGTGTAATTAACAGCACCTGTTACTTACCTGTGGCACATAACAGGTGGTGGCAATAACTAAATCACACTTGCAGCCAGTTGAAATGGATTCAAGTTGACTCAACCTCTGTCCTGTGTCCTTGTGTGTACCACATTAAGCATGGAGAAAAGAAAAGACCAAAGAACTGTCTGAGGACTTGAGAAGCAAAATTGTGAGGAAGCATGAGCAATCTCAAGGCTACAAGTCCATCTCCAAAGACCGGAATGTTCCTGTGTCTACCGTGCGCAGTGTCATCAAGAAGTTTAAAGCCCATGGCACTGTGGCTAACCTCCCTAGATGTGGACGGAAAAGAAAAATTGACGAGAGATTTCAACGAAAGATTGTGCGGATGGTGGCTAAAGAACCTCGACTAACATCCAAACAAGTTCTAGCTGCCCTGCAGTCCGAGGGTACAACAGTGTCAACCCATACTATCCGTCGGCGTCTGAATGAAAAGGGACTCTATGGTAGGATACCCAGGAAGACCCCACTTCTGACCCAGAGACATAAAAAAGCCAGGCTGGAGTTTGCCAAAACTTACCTGAGAGAGCCTAAAACTTTTTGGAAGAATGTTCTCTGGTCAGATGAGACAAAAGTAGAGCTTTTTGGGAAAAGGCATCAACATAGAGTTTACAGGATAAAAAAAGAGGCCTTCAAAGAAAAGAACACGGTCCCTACAGTCAAACATGGCGGAGGTTCCCTGATGTTTTGGGGTTGCTTTGCTGCCTCTGGCACTGGACTGCTTGACCGTGTGCATGGCATTATGAAGTCTGAAGACTATCAACAAATTTTGCAGCATAATGTAGGGCCCAGTGTGAGAAAGCTGGGTCTCCCTCAGAGGTCATGGGTCTTCCAGCAGGACAATGACCCAAAACACACTTCAAAAAGCACTAGAAAATGGTTTGAGAGAAAGCACTGGAGACTTCTAAAGTGGCCAGCAATGAGTCCAGACCTGAATCCCATAGAACACCTGTGGAGAGATCTCAAAATGGCAGTTTGGAGAAGGCACCCTTCAAATCTCAGGGACCTGGAGAAATTTGCCAAGGAAGAATGGTCTAAAATTCCAGCAGTGCATTGTAAGAAACTCATTGATGGTTACCAGAAGCAGTTGTTCGCAGTTATTTTGTCTAAAGGTTGTGCTACGAAGTATTAGGCTGAGGGTGCCAATACTTTTGTCCGGCCCATTTTTGGAGTTTTTTGTAAAATGATCAATGATTTGACTTTTTTTTTTTTTTTTTTTTTTTTTTTTTTTTTTCATTCTCTTTTGTGTTTTTTCATTGCAAGCAAAATAAATGAAGATATTATTACCAAAGCATTTGTGATTGCAATCATTTTCGGGAAGAAATTGAGTATTATCTGACAGAATTGCAGGGGTGCCAATACTTTTGGCCAGCACTGTGTGTGTGTGTGTGTGTGTGTGTGTGTGTGTATGTATGTATATATATATATATATATATATATATATATATATATATATATATATATATTATAAAAAAATTATATATTTTTTTTTTTTTTTACTCCTCTGAACCGCCACCACTCTCTACTTCCTGGTCCATTTCACAGACAGGAAATACTGCTCAGCCAATCATAATTTTATCCTGCCACATAACTACTTTAATACAATATGGTGTTCCTCTTTAAAGGACCTGTCACCAGGTCTCAAATGACATACATCATCTGATGATGTCAGCATTATTCAAATCCGTTCAGCCATTCTAAACATATAATCCCATTTAATTTTTATGCAAATTAGGATGTACTAGCCAAGTGGGCAGAGTAACACTGTGGTTTCTCTGGGGGCCGTACATCATGCAGTGTTACCTCCCACTGGTGTCTTCAGATTCCATACATAAATTCAGACAGTCTGCAAGTACCAGACAAAATAAAGCGGCATGCACTTTTTTTAATGGAATCTGTGACAGACATGTCAGCACCTGAAAAGTAAAGTTAAAATTGCTAAATATAGGCATGTGAACATGTTCAGTCACTGGCATGAGACAGAGGGCAAAGGGATGTTCAGCAGGATATGGCGCTCCTACTGGGTTTATTATACAAGTCATGTTCTATAGATGGAGAACACACTGTTTTCACACTTACTAGTGCAAGCAGAAATATTTTGGTGGAGTGTCCCCTCAGCAGTAAACTTAGTGATGTGCAGCAATGTTGTCTGTTTCTTCTGTAGTAATAAGAAATACAGCAGGGAAATGGTTAAGTACATCAAAGTCCAATAAAATGTTTTCTCCGGAGACTCCTCCCTGTCCTAGGACATATTAGCCAAAATCAGCCCGAACAATCATCCTGTCTCAGGAAAACAGGAAAAGAGTGTTTTATGCAAAACGTGTGGGAGGACCATTTCCTTCTGCAAGTAAAAGTATAAGAAAACTGGTAAAAAAAAAAAAAAAAAAAATCCATTCCCTGGGTCACTTTTATAAATGTCTCTCAGCCTTTCCTCTATTGTTTTATTGCAACAGGAAGGCTATTCTATGTGTCAGGCTGCCAAAGAGAAGTTTTTATAAAGCGGTTTCCATTACTGTCTTGGGTTAAGAGGGTACACAATATCTAAGGCTGGATTCACATCTGCATTGGAGTCTCCATAGGATATTTCAGAATCATCAGAGAGAAAAGTCCTGCAACGTTTCTGGAACCTTCCACGGGTAACCGTTTTTTAAGCGGACAGGGTCTCCATCTTTCGGGTCCCCGTTTGAACCTAGCCTCACAGGGTAGAAAAAGAAGCAGACAGCAGAGAGTCACAACCGAGCAAGTACATCAGAGTCTGCAGTTAGATTCACTACAGGTTCTGAGCAGGCCCCGTTTTAGATGGCGGCAAACTGTACAATTGCCCAGGGTTCCTGTTTTCTAGCAGCGTCCATGGATGGATTCACAGGAGCAACCTTAGAGTAGAACATGTAAAGCTTAACTGCCCTGAACCACCATGGAAAGTTTTCAATGTTCTGGACCAGAATGAACTATCATTAACCCTTTAAAGGGGTTGTCCCAATGTAGAAGCTTATTCCTTATCCACAGGATAAGGAATAAGTGTTTGATAAGTGGGAAACCAACTGCTGGGACCCCCACTGATGTCTTCAATTTCTTTTCATGAACATGTATGTTTTGTTGTGCTACATTCATCTCTGTGGGACTCCCGGACATAGCTGAATATCCCCTTCAACCATTTTATATCGGTATTTAAAAAAAAACAAAAAACAATTATATACAATACTGTGCAGACGTTCTAGATGGGTGTGGAAAAGTGTTCATAGTTTATTTTTGTCAATTAATAAAATTAAGTGAATGAAGAAAACTGAAATCTATATCAAATCAATATTTGGTGTGACTGCCCTTTGTCAATAGCATCTTCTAGGGACACTTGTACACAGTTTAGAATTCGGCAGGGAGGTTGTTCCAAACATCTTGGAGAACTAAGGACAGATCTTCTGTGGATGTAGGCTTGCTCAAATACTAACAATTCTGTCTCTTCATGTAATCCCAGACAGACTGGATGGTGTTGAGATCAGGGCTCTTTGGGGGCCATATCATCACTTCCAGGACTCCTCCTCCAAAGGGTGGTCATAACAAATGATGATGTAATTTTAGTTTTCTCTCTCATTCAGAACCGTCTAAAAATGGCAAGCAAAGAGGCCCTACTTGCCTGTACATAACCTGCTATAAAATCAGCTGTAGTCAATACCATGGAAGCACTAAGGGGGCGTCATACTGTGTGAGAGCCATAAGCTGACATCCTTATTCTTGTGGCGGTATGAAGGGGAATCATTACTGTGAGGGGACACTATGGAGGTATCATCACTTTGTGGAGACACTAGTACTGTAAGTCTCAAAAACAGGGTAGTATAGGGGCACTATTACTTGGTGAGGGCACAAAGACATGGCTTACTGGAAAGAAAATTTCTGCAAGAATTTTCTTTCTTTATACTGCTGAAAGGGTGGCAGGTGCAGTCATTAGATATAGCCATTTCTATATTATACACCCTTAAAGCAGTGTCACTGTCTCTATCTGTTGTGAACCCGCTTTGCTTACTGTTACTGATGATAATTCTCATAGGACCCCAAAGTTGTCCTGAAGCCTCGTTGTGAATGAATGCCAATGCACTTGTATGACTAGCTAGTGTGAGATTGCAGTTCTGGCAGCTGCAGTGAAGTGAATGGAGCGCCGACCACACAAGCGCATCGGTGCTTAATTTACAAGAATGCTTCATTGGGACTTTCGGACCCCTGTTCTCCTCAATCCTGGGGGGTTATAGCAGTTGGACTTTCATCGATCTGACACTTATCCTATATCCCATGGATAGGGAATAAGTGTCTGTAATGGCACAACCCCTTTAAGCTTACTTAAACGTATTATTCTGTGCATTGCTTTAGCTATCTGGCTCGGTTTCCCAGATACTACCTGTGATGATTCTGCTTAAATATGGCTATAACTCAGAGATGTATTTTGATCTCTGGGTATCGTATCTACTGCTTCCTTCCATTGATTCATAATGTGCGCAGCCCTAATCTTAGATGTATGTTATCAGTAGGGTAACCTTGTAACAATAGGACTTTGTATCCATCCCAGCAGGGCTCCATTGAATTCATACACAACCCTGAGTGATCAAAGAAACATGCATTGATCAGCCTGGGCTGTTGATAAGATATGGCTGATAACATTGTATCATTTCATTTGGTCCCATCTCTTTACAAAGGATCTGGACTTGAGTGCATTAATCAATCAGACTTGCCGTCGCCGGTGACCTCATTCTGGGTGGTGTTATCAAGGGTATAAAAGATGAGGTAAGAGGTCAGTGAGGGAGTTTTTACAGACAGACTACAGGAGATTACAGACAGTCTTCCACTGTGAGAGACTATTGGAATACTGTGAAGAGCATGCAGGCTGGATTGTTGTGTTGATGCCACATGCTAAGAGCCTCCACTGGGTTATTCACACATGCCAGAGCATGTATGAGTGTTGGACTATAGAACCACATCAAGGAGATGCGTGGTAAAGTAATTATTTCACTTTTATGCCCTTTTATTTCATTGCACTGTATCTTGTAACTAGTAACTGTTAATGCTTGTATATATCTGCATATCTGTTCTGAACTGCATGTGTTAGATGTTAATACCGACCCATTTAGGGGTTAATAAATATATAATTTAGAAAGCTTGTCTTGTATTTATCTTGTGAACCCGGCACTCACTGGCGGTGAGTGTGGTTTTTTCCAAGATGGCGCCGCTGGAGTGGCTGCCTGCTACAGCAGCTCTGAGACTCTCTATCTTATTTTTCTTTGTCTCGTTTTTTACCTCTCTACTTAAGGACTTTGCACAATGAAGAAACACACACAAAGACTTGGACCCTTGTGATACTTTTTTTTTGCTTTTGTCTTTTTGTTCTGCTTGAAAATGGGATCTTTTGTGTATGCAGACAATTCCTTTGTCTATGCAAGAGAGGAACTTCTGCAGCTTAGAGACACAGCAGAACGGCATACCATCTGGTCACACATCCCCCGCGAGCTTTGGAGAAAGAAAAAGCGGGTGAGGGGATGCAGAGCTGGTACTCTTCAGAGGATTAAAAAGAGGCGTTACCGACCAGCTGTTCCCTCTATCATCATGGGCAATGTGAGATCTCTTGCAAACAAGATGGATGAACTAACAGCGATCACCAGGCATCATCAGGAGTTTCGGGCGTGCAGCATGATGCTACTTACAGAGACTTGGCTCACTGAAGTTACTCCTGACCCTCTGGTCTCCTTGGATGGTTTTAAACTCCTTCGGGCAGACAGGACAAGGGAGAGCGGTAAGAGGAAAGGAGGAGGGCTGGCAATGTTTGTGAATAATAGATGGTGTAATCCTAGGCACATTGTGATTAAGGAGCAAACTTGCTGTGAGGACATTGAACTATTAGCAGTGAGCATGAGACCTTTCTACCTACCAAGGGAACTATCGCATGTCATCGTGATAGCTGCATATGTTCCCCCCCCCTCTGCGAAAGCTGACACTGCCTGCGAGGTCCTACAAGCCACGCTGAGCCTTCTACAGTTAAAACATCCCCAGGCCCTCTTTCTTGTGTCGGGTGATTTCAACCATGCCTCTCCATCATCCACACTGCCCAGTTTCACACAGTATGTAACCTGCCACACAAGAGACAACAAAACACTGGACTTGTTCTTTGCCAACGCGAGGGAGGCATATAGCTCATCAGCCCTACCGCCCCTGGGGAGATCGGATCACAACCTAGTACATCTCCGACCTGTGTACAAGCCACTTGTACGTAGAGAACCAGCTGTCACCCACACAGTGAGGATATGGTCCGAGGAGAGTGATGAGGCTCTGAGGGATTGTTTTGACACAAGCGCATGGGAAGTTCTGCAGGATTCTTATGGAGAAGACATAGAAGGACTCACACACTGCATAACGGACTACATTAATTTTTGTGTGGACAACACAGTACCCACGAAAGTGGTGAGGTGCTTCTCCAATAACAAACCATGGATTAACTCTGATATAAAAACACTACTTAAGGAGAAAAAGATGGCATTTAGGACAAGAGATAAGGAGGGGTTGAAGGAAGTACAAAAGGAGCTGAGGCATCTAATCAGGCAAGGAAAAGCCAGTTATAAAGATAAAATGGAAAAGCAAATGGAAAGAAAACATAAGGGGGGGTCTGGGAGGGGCTTAAGTCAATTTCGGGTCATAAACAGTCTGTCTGCCAGATTGAGGCAGATGTTAATTGGCTTAATGAACTAAACCTATTCTTCAACAGATTTGATCACACACCAGCTCCTCCCACCCCAGTATGTCCTTCAGCTCCCCCCACCACAATGACTTCTCCCCATGCGGCCACTTCCCAACAGACCAGTAAATCCAGAAATCCGTCTTTATCTGGCCACAGTCTGACCTTCACACGGGCCCAGGTGAGGAAGGAGATGAAAAAGATCAAGGCGAGGAAAGCCGCAGGGCCAGATGACATCAGTGCAAGGCTAATTAAGACTTGCGGGGACCAGCTGTGTGGTATAATTACATATATGTATAATATGAGCCTGAGGCAGGAAATAGTCCCTGAATTATGGAAATCTTCTTGTGTGGTACCAGTTCCAAAGAAACCCCACCCTATGGACCTCAATGACTACAGACCTGTAGCACTGACATCCCACCTGATGAAGATCTTGGAGAGAGTGGTTCTCACACATCTCCGCCCTCTAGTGAGCCCCGCTATGGACCCCCTCCAGTTTGCTTATCGGCCGGGCATTGGGTAGATGATGCCATCATCCATCTTCTGCACAGGGCTCTGTCTCACCTGGAGAAACCAGGGAACACAGTGAGAATAATGTTCTTTGACTTCTCCAGTGCTTTTAACACCATACAGCCCAGGTTATTGAGGGACAAGCTGGGCCTTGCTGGAGTGGACCACCACCTCTCCAACTGGATCCTAGACTACCTCACAAATCGACCTCAATACGTGAGAGCCCAAGACTGTGTGTCAGTTACCGTGATCTGTAATACGGGGGCACCTCAGGGTACGGTTCTCGCCCCTTTCCTCTTCACACTGTACACTGCAGATTTTAGGTGCAACTCATCCAGCTGCTACCTACAGAAGTATTCTGACGACTCTGCAATAGTGGGTCTCATCACAGATGATGATGATAGGGAGTACAGAGAACTGAACCAGGATTTTGTGGACTGGTGCCACCGGAACCACCTGAAGATTAACGCGGGGAAGACCAAGGAGATGGTGGACTTCCGTAAAGGCAGAAGCCCTCCTAAACCAGTGGACATCCTGGGGACGGGCATCGAGATTGTGAACACCTATAAGTACCTGAGTTTGTTCCTTAATAATAAGCTGGACTGGGCAGATCATATGGAGGCCCTGTACAGGAAGGGCCACAGCAGGCTCTACCTGCTTAGGAAGCTGAGAGTCTTTGGAATCCGGGGGGCACTTCTTAGAACTTTCTTCAACTCGGTAGTGGCATCAGCCATCTTCTTTGGAGTGGCCTGCTGGGGGAGCAGTATATCAACCAGGGACAGAAATAAACTTGACAAGCTGATTAGAAAGGCCAGCTCTGTCCTGGGGAGCCCACTGGACCCAGTGCAGGTGGTGGGTGACAGAAGGATACTGTCCGTGGTGAGCTCCATGCAGAAGAAGGTCCCATCCCATGCATGAGACTGTGATCGCGCTGAGCAGTACGGTCAGTGACCGACTGCTCCACCCTAGGTGTGAGAAGGAGCGCTATCGGAAGTCTTTCCTCCCCACCGCGGTTAGGCGGTACAACCAACATCGACCTAAGCGGAGATCAATACACACAGAGAACTGAAATATCTCTCTGCCTGTTAAATCCCCCCCCCCCCCCGCTACTTCCTATATGTCTGTCGGCTATCAAAGTAATGCCTCTTACCTTGGAACATTCCTGTACATGTTGTATTTGTATCTGCTTATCTTTGCTGCTGTAACACACTGAATTTCCCCATTGTGGGACTATTAAAGGACTTATTATTATTATTATTATTATTATTATTATTATTATTATTATTATTATTATTATTATTATTTTATGAAAGAAGACTCAGGTGTGGGCCACCGCGGGGTTGGCGCACTGGGGATCTTTCACACTACCGAATGTGTCCTCAATGTTTACAGCACATTGCCTAGGTTACAGACCACCTGGAGCATGCTGTTGGCCTGAACTGACCATCACACAGGCTAAACCCAGCGGCCAACTTGTCACTAAAACCAGGAGGTGAAGGGGAGGGGAGACAGAAGAGCAGGTGAAACCCTTATAGAATGTTGAAGCAAACATCAAGACAAAATATCCACTCTAATGTAAAACATTAAACCTTATAGAATATTCACACAGTAGAAATTGGTGATGATTTTGAGGCCAAATTCTGCCCTGAATCTGAATCTGTATCCAATGAGAGGCGTTGATTGAAGCAGGATGCTGAAAAAAATAAGCGTCCTACTCAGTCTTGTCACAAATTATGCGGCTGAACCCACAGCACGAGCCATTCAGCTAAGTAGCCCCATTCATCAAAGCCTAATTGGCAAGTGAAGGCCATGGCAGAAAGTGAAGAAGAAAATGAGCATACCGTTAGATGGAAAAACCCCTGTAAATATGTTGAAGACAACCCCTCTGTAAAGACTGCAGTCAACTGACTGCCAACAACCAGTTATTCCTGGGTGGTAGTTTGGCCATAGATTTTGCTCATTCTGTATTACTGACCAGGTCCGACAGAGCTGGGGTGACGCTGACTAAAAGGGTACATGGAAAGGAGTTGGGTTTTGGAGACAACTGCTTTGGAATTGACTTTTAACAGAGTTTTACATCATTACAATTCAGTTGGTCTAGCCCTGACCTGGAGAAAGGAGCTCTACACCCTATCCACTTACCAGACACACTGGTTTTTGCCTAGACTTTCAATCAAAGCTTGTTTGCGCTTTTAGAGCTTTTTTAGCATTCCGGCTCTTGGTACAAATTAATAGCAGTAGAAGTAGGGATTATATAAAGTTACTATTACATTTAACTACAGAACCTAAGCACTATGGGTGGCTGCTCTTTAAAGGAGCTATTCCTAGGTTTTTAAGTTATTTGACCAAACCACATCTAAGCTAGAATAACACAGTAATTACAGCTATGCCAAAAATGTGACTGTAAGGCCTTTCATTTAGTTAAGTGTACCATAGTAATTCAGCCACTAAGGATATTTATCATTTTACTATTAAACAATCTTCAAGAGCTTACATAAAACCCAGCAGCTCACAGAGACCATATCTCATGTACACATAGCTGGTCAGCATAGGTCCAATCCTGGGACTTACACCGGTCCTGAGAACTTCTGTCTTTTAGTGATGTTCATAATGTAGCAGGGAATGTAGAATACGTGTGCCTGCTCCATTTCTTTCAAAGGTAGTACCAGAAATAGCCAAAGTACAGCACTTGACAATTTCTGGCACTCCAGTTGAAATGAATGGAGCACGGGTGCACGTTCTACATCCACTACTACATTAAATCAAGTTAGGAAAGGCCCAAAGGTGCAAACGTGAATTCCCCAGTGGGCTGCTGAGCTGGGTGGGCCCCTAGCTAACCCTGGGGTGGCATACTCATACTATAGCATCTCTACCACAGTATTAATATAATAAAAATGATCTGTCTAATATACTGGGTAGAAACTATCCAGTTTATTTTCATATACTGTAGATTCAATGAACAACTGAGATGACATCTAGGCCAACCAGTATGTTTTCTCCCTGGGTCCCATATTCTCAACCACCTACAGGGGCCCCTATCACCAGTTACCTTGGAATGTCTTTCTACTTCCTGAGGTTTGGTGCAGTGTGAGGACATATCTTCAGCTCACAGAGCTAAGATGGTCCTAGTTTAAGACAACAGCCAGACATAAGGGTACTGACTGGACCTCAGGAAAGACTCCGTCCGAGACAAGAGCTAGGTAGCAAGCTACTACTGAAAAATAAATTTATGTTGGCGACATATTAGATATTTGTTAACAAATAATATTTGTGCCAGGTAATATTTGCATGAAACATATACAAAAAGGGACATAATATACAAAAAACATCACAGAAAAAGGCCACACTTACCAGATGATACATGGCTGTACAGGATGCTAGCAGGCCCTGATTGCAAAATATGATAGAAGGAGCACAGGTGCAAAGTGCTAATAAAACATCCACTCACACTCCTACAATCCATGAGGGAGGGGGATGCCAGCACTTCAAATACACATAAATTAAACTTATGCAAGGCAAGGTCACATAACATGAGGCACATAGCGCCAAAGAACAGCCTATTAGTCACACCCCACACTATTAGATCAGGCGGGCTGCCCAGTACCTTAATACGTGCACCTCAACGATAACAGCACCCTGTAAAAGTGAATAAGGACACCCCACAAAAAATAATAAATAACCATGAAACATTAGTCATATTTTGGCGAAAATACGCAAGGTCGTAAACCAACGTCAAGGTTCCTCATGCATTGCGAGTCCCTAGCCAAAATTTTGTTTAAAAAAACATACTAAGGGACACACTAAAAGGGACATAATATACAAAAAACATCACAGAAAAAGGCCACACTTAACTTACCCAATACCAGATGATAGATACATGGCTGTGCAGGATGCTATCAGGACCAGATTGCATGATATGATAGATAAAACACTGGTGCAAAGTGCTAAAGAAACCTCCACTCACACCCCTACAATCCATGAGGGGGTGGATGTCAGCACTTCAAATACACGCAAATGAAATGTATACATCGGCACTGTCACATGATAATGTGAGGCGCACAGCGCCAGAGAACACCCTATTGGTCACGCCCCACACTGTTAGATCAGGCAGACTACCCTTCACCTTAATACATGCACCCCAAAAGTAGTAGCACCCTGCTAAAATAAAGGGCCTAGCCGCATCCTGTGAAAAAGATTTAAGTAAGCATGAGGCATTAGTCAATATTATGAATATATCACAGAAGGAGGCCACCCAATACCAGATATATGGCTGTGTGGGATGCTAGCAGGCCCCCAGTACAAGATATAGTACAAAAAATAGATACAACATGCTAATGGAACATCTACTCTACAATCCATGACTCGGAAGGAAGCATCCTGCACTGCTATGTATCATCTGGTATTGGATAAGTGTGGCCTTTTTCTGTGATGTTTTTAATATTTGAATGTAGCTGTATAGTGAGTCTGCAGAATGAATTTTACTGGTGAACCCTAGGGACCCCAATGCAACACTGCATAAAATGCCCCTGTTCTCAGGATTGTGGGGGTCTCAAGGGTCACATCCCCACCTACCAACAATTTATTCCTTATCCTATGAATAGGGGATCACTAATTTTCATGGTATAACCCCTTTATAACAATTTTACAACAATGATGAGCCTTTCATACTATAATTCTAGACTCACTTTAAAACTTTACTTCACTATTTTTGGTCTCGAGCTCTTTATGATTGGTCATTTTTTACAGGCCAGAATCAAATACCAATGGACATGAATCACATAACTATCTAAGTCTATAGAACTTCAGAGTATTAATTGGAATATTCATTTCTTTCTTCAAAGACAAAGTTGGCCAAAACACTCGGATATTTTATGTGCATGGGGATGTGCCAAGTCTTCCTTCACCAATAGTGTCATGGGAAAGAAAGATGAAGCATACTGTATTTCCAATTCACAAAACTAGCAGGACAAAATATTGTTCTAACATGTTATTTTCTTTCTGAAGAGCAAGTTGATAAATATTTTGTCCTTCTATTTTTGTGAGTTGAATGATTGAGAGTGGGATAAAAGGACCCACCCAGCAGCAACTTAGAGGTTGTCTGGGGAGTTGCAATTACTTTCATTGAGCTGGTGGATTCTTGATGATGATGATCCAGGAGTGCCAGCCTGGTTCACACCCCCAGGTCGAGTGATTGGAACCAATCCTCATCCTGTATCACTCTGCCCTCTCCTTCCTTCCCTGATCTCACAGGTAATTATTGGCTTTACTATAGTCAGCCAGCCCCCATAGCACAGGTAATTACCAGTGAGATCAGGGAAGGAAGGAGAAGGCAGGGACTGGTTTGATCAAGTGCCTTGGGGGTTGGAACCAGGCCGAAACCCCTAGGTGCATCATCAATGAAGGTCATTTTAATTGCTCTGGAGTGTGCAGAACATATTCTTGGTCATTCTACTGCATTGTATTGCATGCTGAATTTCAACATGTTAAAATCCTTATTATGAATGATAAACTGCTGCCAGAGGTTTCTGCCAGTAGCTTATTTCCCCTCTCTCTATTGCAAACACAGGCATCCATGTGTATAAGGCCAGTTGCAGGCGACCGTGTGCTGCCAGCCAGCCGTGAATTAAAAGCACAGGCGGCACACGGGGGACACGCAGATGTGCCGCCTCTGTATGGGCCATGCTTCCGCGGCCCCCTTCATTAAATGAATAGGAGCCACGGAAGCAAGGGCTGCAAAATAGGACAGGAATAGGAGCTGTTCTATATTTTGAGGCCCAGACTATCAGCCCACACATGTGACCGTGTAATTCAAGGTCATGTGTGCGGGCCCATAGAAATGAATGGGTCAGTGTGCTATCCATGAAATACACGGATAACACACTGATCACGGCCACGGCCGCCTGCAACCGGCCTAAGAGAGTGAAGAGGAATAGTTGTCAGCTGAATAAGCTTCATTCAAATGTAATTGAAGGTATATTTCCTTCTTTAGTCCTTGACTAATAATTTACTTGGAATACTATTACTTAGACTAAGTTCACACTGCTATCTTCTAAGATGTTGTTCTGCCCCATCATAGGAACAGAACAACAGACTGAAAAGTTAACAGAATGAATGATAGAGACGTAGCATCCTCTTCCTGCATCGGTCTCCATTCACTGTAATGTTAAAATCAAAGACTGAAGCTTTCTTCCATTGAAAAAACAAGCAAAAGTCCTGCACTCAGGACTTTATCTTGCTTCGTAAACAATACTTAATATCTGTTCTTTAGGAAGAACTGTTCTTTCCATTTTTCTAACCCTCTGAAGGAGCAGAACGACGGACAGGCAATGACAATGTGAACATAGCCTAACTGCCGATTTATAATGCGAAAACGTTGTTTTAAATATGTTGTTAAAAAATACCCCTACGTCTTGTAGTCTACATGTCTTGCAGGCCGGGTGGGCAGGTATATACTATATACATTATTGTAGATTACAGATTATATAATTCTCTTGCATCTAATTAAAAAGTGTCTTTATTGTAATGTGGAAGAAGTCAGATCCTATCTAAGTACCAACACAGCTGATCGGAGAGCTGTGCAGCTTCTCTCTAGTTGGACTGTAGATGTCTTATTTATTGGGGTAGCATGTCACGTACTTTATTCTGTATGGACTTCTTATAGCGTTGGACCAATGGATTGTGTTCATACACGTAAGATAAATGGCGGTTTTCAGAATTCTGCAGGCTCCAAAGCTGAAATCTAAAAGCTCCCCTGGCAAGCTCAATGACTGCACAGATTTTGTTTTAGTAATTTGCATTCTTATTAGAGTAGTATTTCTGTCAGGTGCTGGAATGTAATCTGATGTAGGAAAAACAATCTGTCCCATTGTAGTATGAAGACGACTGACAACAATCTGTCATCTGTTTCCAGTGGCTGTCATCAGAACTGCAGAGTGTAGCTCTGAAGTATTGAATAACGTGCACAGTGCAACAAGAAGTTTTTTCTTAGAACATAATACATGTGAAATAAAATCGTACAGACCCATGTTGAAGGAGACTTTGATATTTGTTTCCACCCTGACGTGCATTTCGGCCCAAAGTCTTTGCCAGGGAGTGGCGGTTAGATGAAACACTCCACTATCTAAGTGTATACTGTGTGGCATGGATAATTAGTCAGTGTACCCACACCACCTCCATTGCAGGGCATTACATGTATATACAATAGGTAGCGCCTATCTGATGCCAGACACTGACATGTGATCACACTATGCATCGGCCCATGACAACACCACATACATCTTTGAATGGTCGTCCACTTCAGGTGCATTTTAATTTACAGGTATCTTAATGCAGGCTATAACTTAGAATCAGTAGCAGATCTGTAATACAGTATATTTAGAGTTACACAACTATTTACTGTATATTAGTTGTATCATTATGTAAATCATTTAGTAATATATACTTTGCATTGTTTCTGTCACACTTTGTACATTAATTAAATTTTTTTTTTTTTTTTTTTCAGTTTGTTCCTGAAATTGGACGTAAATACTATGTGGAATTTACAGCTCGAGTCTTACAAACTATGGTAAGTTAGTTTTCTTATACCATACTTGCCAAGTTTCCTAGAATGTTTGGGAGGCTCTTGCAAATAAGGGTAACCTCCCAGACTCTCCAGCTTTTCTTGGCCCAGCAGAATGCTTCAACATATACCGGGCTAGCACTCATTTTATATGTTACTTAAGCACTTTGGGGCAGATTTATTATGCTTTTTATGCAAATTTTCTGGTGTACAAGGCCTATTTTGAGCAAATGAGGCGCACCCTCTGGCAACAATGGAGTTATGAAGACTGGAGTTGATAATGCCAGTCTTCATAAATCTTCCCCTTTTATATTCTGGTCACATCCGGAAAAGGGGCATAGTGGTATCAGACAAGGCAAACTATTGTTCTCATTATCATGGAACTAAACCTCTCTAATACAAATACTTGCTGCTATTTTTCTTTCACAACCGCTGGAGAATTGGAAATGACTATGCCAAAGCTAGACAATTCAGTTTTTCTTCTGGTCTATAGGAAAACATAGGACTATGCACAGCAACCGTTTTCTTCCAAGAAGAGAAACCTCGACCAGCCATTAATGTCAACTGTTCTAGCACCAAGATCCAAAAGCAAGCCCGTGATGATGACTACTACTTCTACAAGCTCATGAAGTCCCAGACTGTACCTATCACAGGAGAAAACATTCCTGGTGAGACATTTTAAAGGGATTTTATATTCTGTAGGTTAGCTGAACAGTTAAGTTTTGTTTGTTTTTTTTCACCCTCCTGATCTGCTGAGTAGTGATGGCATTAAAGGGGTTGTCCAAGGAAATTAAATGTTCCAATTACATTCCAGGTCCTGCTGTCCTGGAACCCTCATCAGCACTTACACATCCAGTTTGGTTCCAACATCTGATCATGTGGCAAAGAGCTTCCTCCCTTCTCTTCAGCTGAAAGTGACATAATGAATAGGGGCTGGCTGTCAGGCTCTATTCTATTAGCCAAGCCAGTTCCCTTCTCTGTCTGTACATCAGCCATGATGGAGAAAGAGGTTGGCTTATTTGTTGGACCGAGCCGCATAGCCAGCCCCCATTCACTTTGTCACTGACAAATGAAGATTGGGGGGGGGGGAAGAAGCTTTCTGTCACATCATCTGATGTTAGTACCAGACTGTAAGTGAAGATGCAGGAATTGCAAGACCTGTTATGGAATCGGATCATTCTGTACAAATATCATAACCTATATTATAAATTGATTTTTCATGATATTGTTCTTATAATGTGATCATATTCTGATGTGAGTTTAGCATATTATAAGTCAGTGTCTCTCTTCTGTACTTTCTCAGACAGCTTTGGATATATTGAACCACAACTAGAACCTGTATGGAGTCTGGCTAATTTGGGAAGCAGCTACGTTATATGGGATAAGACTACCGAGGGTCATGAATACAATATGGCACAAATCAAATCTGTAAAGCAAGTGGTAAGAAAAATATAAAATTTACTATTTAAAAATTCCATGATAATAGGATTGGTAACTATCATTATGGCTAGAGTAACAAATATAGTATAGTGTAGGGGTGTAAAAAAAAAAAAAAAAACTGGGGCAGGAAGGGGTTAATCATCCTTCAGCTGATTTACTGCTTTGGGTCATTGTCTTGTTTCATCACCCAACATTTGTACAGCTTGTTTTCATGAACGGCTGCACATTCTCCTTTTTTTTTTTTTTTTTTTTTTTCACTACAAACACAGAGTTGGATTGGTGCTAAAAAGTTTTCTCATATATATATATATATATATATATATATATATATATATATATATATATATATATATATATATAAATAAAACATTTTGCTAGAAGTAATGTGCAACCTACAAGTGGCCTTGGGCAAACTTAAGATGACCTACAAAGTTTTCATTTTTTTTTTTTTTTTTTTTTTTTTTTTTTACACCAACTGCTTCCTGTACATGAACTCTATTCTTGTTTAGTGTTTTTCTAGTCCTGGACACGAGTTTTCAGTAGGCGTGTTACTGTTACCTTTGATTTCTTTCCCACTTCTTTCAGGATAGCCCATTCTGCTATTTGAGTGATCAAATCCCACTCATAGGGGGCAATATCATCAACCATTTTTTTCTTAATCATGAATTGACACCCAGGTCTTTAGCAATGCTTCTGAAACTTTTTTTGGAAAATGGATTTGTCAGTAGCCAAGAATTATGTGCCTTTATTTAGTGGACAAAGCACATTTTCAATCTCCTCTCTCTGTTCTCTGAAGTGACACAGAGGTTCATTTACCTTTTCTCCCTGCCAATTCTCCACCCCCTTGTTTGGTCATGATGTAATTTCTAACTAGAGGGGAGTCCTACACAGGTTTCCACAAAATAGCTAAGAGAATGGCACCAACCGGGCTTGAGGTCCCTCTGTTAGGATAAGGACTGCACACCAGTGTGGATTCCATTGAAAAGGTTTTAAAGGTGCTAGAAAACTAACAGAGAGGCTGATAATGCATGTGTTAAAGGCTAATATAGCTGTAAATAGCCAGTATTAGTATATCATTCTACTGTGTGTCCATCTTGCAGTATATTACTGTGGTATCTAAATGGAAATGGTAAACCATGCCATTGTCAACATAGAAGCCATATAAAATGCCTTCATTTGTTTTCAGCTCCGAAAGGACAATTTAATTGCCTTTGACTTTAACATCACCCTTCATGAAAGACCATCAGAGGTAAGTGACCATCTACTCATAGAATATATGAAATATCAAAGGTCTTTCATTACACTTATCATTTAACTATTTACTGCTTTTTCCAGGATATGACGTCTTGTAGCGTCCATGTTGTCTGGATTCCTGGAAAGCCACCCAAAGTGGACTATAGTTGTACAGAAGATTCAGAAAATGGATCTGGAAATAAGTCAGAGGATGGCTCAGCCTTCCTAGGAAATTTTAAGTAAAAAAAAAAAAATGTTCATATCATGGTGAAGGGGTCATATATGAGAGTTTATATTGTGTAAGGTAGCGCTGCTACCTTCTTTTATGGAAACCACATGTGTCATTGTACAGTAATTTACTTTTTGTATAAGTAGAATATAGACTCTAGTTTACTTTTGATTCCAGCATTTTCTATTGTCTCTCATATTTCTAAGGTTACCTTTTAGAAATGTCCATAACATAACCATAAGATAAAACCTGTATAAGGTGTCAAGAATGTGACTTATGACCATGTAGTTACAAAGTTAGGTTAGAAGGGTTTTAGACAGGTCATTCAGGGGCACCATGAAAGCGGCCACTTCAGCTCTGCTTAGGTTTCATGCAGAATTATGTCATACACTTCAGCTGCAGAATGACATTGAGACAAGTGTTGGAGAGGTGTCTCTATCACCTGTCATGTTGTCTATGGTCCTTTTACTATATTAGTGTCAGGTATGCAGCATGGTATATTTGGCTGCAATGTCAGATGCCTACTGATCAACAATTTATCCCCTATCCTATGGATAATGGATAAATCATTTTGTTGTATAACTCCTTTAGCTTCACACTCTTGGGCCTACAAACACTGATGTTGTAAATGAACTATTAAACAGAGAAAAAGTGTAGTAGAAAGCATTGGGCCTCTTCCGATTTTGTTTTTTCAGATACTGATGCAAAATTCTGACCTAAATATCCAAGTGTGAAAAATGCCATGGAAAATGGGGGGTGAAAAAAAAAAAAGTTGAAGAACAAAAGGCATGTATTGCAAGCAGCCATATCAATGGCTGATGCTGCATATAGGCAACATATTCACTCAGAGGGCTTTTTGTAGATCCTCCACGTCTTTTTTTTTTTTTTTTTTTTTTTTTTTTGTGCCAGTCTGTTTGACACAGACGATGTATCAGTGAGGTGGAAGGGAACGCGCACAATACATTGTACCTAAATATGGGAAATAAGCTGGTAATATTGAGCACATATGCAACTCCTGTAAATGTTATGTTTTCATACCCATAGGCGTGAGATATTGTCTGTGACTCTGTAGCCAACACATACCAGCACTTATGGGCATCATGGTCTATTTGGTGAAAAAATGAACTAGGGTATTTTTGGAATCACCAAAGCTTTTAATATTCACAAACCAGATTAGATTAGAGCATCACATGAATATGACAATGACTAAAGCAACATGGGAGTTTCAATACAGAAGTACAGGCAGCGACAAGTGATTGGGCAACCACCATATGCACACCCAGCTCATTCCTTCTTGTGCCCAGTGATGTTACTATGGTGGTTTTAAGTGTTCATTAGTCTGTAATACTAATTAGTGATGTGTAGATTTTGGGGAGAAATATAGCATTAGACTGTATCTGACCTGTAACTAAAGGGGTTTTCCAACACTAGCAGATTGGTGGGGGTCCAGCACCACCAACAATCATGTGTTTGAAGGGGCTGCATCATTCAGAGAAGTGCTGTGACCCCTTTACTGCATACCAAGCACAGTGCCATTCATTTTAAAGGGGACCCATCGCCATGAAAATACAGTATAATCTGCAGGTAGAATGTGATGGAGCAGGAGGAACATAGATGATTGATGTCTTAATGTATGGAAAATGATTCAGTACAACTTGTATTTTATTCATTTTTATGCTTAGAAATAGTTTGAGAATGATTGGGGATAGTCCTAGAGCTATCTGTATACACAGTCATACATGGAAGGCTCAGCTCTGTAATACACTGGCTGAAGATTACACTGCATTTTCACTTAAAGGCAATGAGTTGCCATAAAATCACTTTGCTTTTTTATATGTTAAACGTTTTCATGAGGTTTTTAATTTTTTTCCATGTTATATAAAAAAAAAAACCAGAGAGAACACAGAATCCACCAGATATAACAGAGGATTTCACAAACTATCTTATCCCCGCTCTACACAATAACTTCTGCCACAGGTCACAAAGCATGCATAGAAAACTCTCCCATACAAGTGAATAGGGTCAGCTTCAGACCATTGTGTCTATGGCCCTTCTATAGGAAACAGGTAGTCACAGAGGGTTCTAGGCTTAGTGGCAAAAGTTGGAATTGCAAGATTTTTAGGATAAGATCACTAAAAATATGTTTAACATAAAAATGTGCTTTAAACAATAGTTCATTTTGTAGCGACACATTCCCTTTAAGCGGTGTGCTTGGTATTGCAGCTAAGTCCCATTCATGTCTTTGCATGAGCACCACGTGTGTCAGATACCTCCTAATCTAATATTCATGGCTAATCCTAATAATAGGTTGTCACAATGAAATTCGTGGTAAATCCCTTTTTTTCTGTGCTACCATTGCACTGGCCATATTACCAGTATAATTATATATACTTAATTTAGTCGATATATCTATGTGATACACTCACATATATAGATTTGTGTATAGTATCTACAGACCAGCATGTGTTAGGAAACCAGCTGTAGTTTGCACATATCTACTTTTTTTGGTTAATCTGTGACCAGATGCTTCCATTTATGTAAAATTCTCCAGCAAAAATACCCTAAAAATATACCTACTATTTTAAATAAAATGTCATCTTTTAAATATGTCAAATTGTTTTTGTATTTTTTCCTACTTTTTCTTCTGCATAGACAGTGTTGCTACCTTTCAACCTAAAAAAATACAAACCAGGTTTAGCATAAATTCACCCATATTGGTGTGTCATTTTTAAAGCTCCACATTGCGGAAACTTTTTTTTTTTTTTTTTGTTGTGGTTTATTAAGCCAAAACCAGGAGTGGATTGAACAAAAGGTAGAAGTATAAGAACTTCCTATATATTTCCCATTCTTTTTGTAACCATTCTTGGCTTTGGCTCCGAAAACCGCAGCAAAATCTGCAACAAAAAAAGCTGTGAATCTGCAACGTGGGGCCTCAAAATATCACAAAATTTGCACATGTAAATACACAATGAACATAGAAAATGTGGGCATTGTTTGGGGGCATAAGTTGCCAGTGTGGGAGCCTCAGTCAGTATCCTCTAACTCCACTCTGGACTCTCGGGCTCCACAGGTAGTGTGTGCATATCTGGCTGCTGAACGCAGGCATCTAGATCTGTGCATCCTGGCCTGCTGGAATCTCCCACCAGTACTGGTTGTGCTGCTGTTGATATGCCAGGCTGGGCAGCTTGGCAAAGGAGTATCCAAATAGTAATCCATTATCTAAATGGGGCTTGAAGAAATAGTACCATGTAAAATGTATTGAATGGATTTTCAGTCATGAATATACCCAAAAACAAAAGTCTTACAAACGTTGTCCTACTATAGACACTTGGTAGTGGCACTTGGCTATCAGCAGTAGTCCCATTAAGCAAAATGGAGCATAATGGACATAAGCGTCTGTATCTCCAGTCATGAAGACACTCTGGACCCCCCCCATTTCTAAGATTAGTGAGGGTCCCAGCAGTCCAACCCCCACAAGACACTTATTTCCTATTCTGTGAACAATTCTTTAAAGACAAATGGGAGCAAAGTCTCCGGCTTCACAAGGCAGTAGGCTGAAGCAGAATAGCTCTGTAACATATCAGATGTTTCCCATTTGTATTGGATTCAATAGAAAAACCTCCAAAAGCGAGTAAAGTTGGGCCCCATTATATAGGTCATATGTATTAAAACTGTAAAAAATCACAACCAATCACAGCACAGCTTTCATTTTACCTAAGCAGTTTAAAAAATTTAAAGGGATTTCCTGGCCCCAATGTAGTGGTCCCACAGCCAGACCCTCACAGATCAGCTATTCCAGTAGTATCCAGGTGTGCATGCATTCTGCTTCCATTCAAGTAACAGTAGCATCTAGGGCTGGGAAATTAATTACTAAAAAGTAGCTCAATTAAAGTGGAACTTTCATGTCGTCATGAATATGCGGTTTTATATACTGCTAGAAAGTCGACAGTGCGCTGAATTCAGAGCGCTGTCGGCTTTCCCAGTATGTGCCCTGGTAGTGTAGATATCTCCCCACTGTCAGAAGGGCATTCCTCATAGCTCAATGTCAGCACTGGCCTGTGAGTGTCCTTAAAATGACTGCTCATTAATTGTAATGTAAGTAAAATGCTCAGCTAATAGTGATTCTGACTTGGGTCATAATTGCCCAGCCCTAGGATCGGTGCTGCAGCCCCATTAACTCTAGAGCAGTAGTTCCAGGGAACTGCAGCCTTGCTCCTATACATTGTAGTAGTTTCCAATGCCTGGTTGCTGCTGGACAGTTCTGTGGCTAGGCCAACCGTATGAGACATTAACTTGGGGCCATACAAACCCTTTTAAGGTCTACTTGGCGCAGACTACAGTCCCATCTGTAATCTTGCTTTCAGTGCAGAGCAGTAGTCCCATGGTGAAGTAGTGACTTAACCTGGAAACACAGCTGGAGGCATGGTCAGTGTGAAGCATGCCTAAAGCTGCACCATGTTTGTTTGCTATGAGCAACAAAGAGGTTTGTCTTTTAGGCTGAGGCCCCAAAGTCAGAAGTGGATTTCAGAGAAGGGAAATGTCAATGTGCTTCATTTATACTTTCCATTGTTTTTGTAGCCACTCCTGACTTTGGCTCAAAAAAAAAAAACGCAGCAAAATCTGCAACACAAAACGCTGCATTTCCACATCGTGGGACCTTAGACTGTTTTGACAAATTGAGCACGGTCATACAATGATGTAATTTATTAAACCCCACCACCCCCAAGCATATTCAACTGTCACCACCATGTTCCAGAACACATTACAGTGATAAACCTACCTTTGCTATATAGATCACATTTATAAAAAAACAATTTTGTAGTCTTATGCAAATGAGGCAGTTGGTGCACTGGAGGTGGGACTTCAGCTCCCTGGAGCACCTTCTATGTTCTGCCTGCGGCACCCCTTGATGGGGTAGTCAATCCTCCCACTGCACTGTAGTAGTGCCCGCACCTCCCACAGGTAATATTACCTGTGTGTGGGGGGACTGTTATTAACTGGGGGGGGCACTAACTGTAATATGGCACTATTACAGTTAGTGCCAACACACACAGTTCATAACACTGTAATAGTACCCCCCCCCCCCCCACATACTGTAACTATAATTACATTATACTTACCTGCTTATTAATGCAGCTCTCCAGGGAGCTGTTCTTGCACACAGGATGTGTGCATCTTCTATTCTGCTCCCTGGCCCCACGCATATTCTATCTGAGCTGCAAGAACAGATCCCAACACATGCATTAGTAAGCAGGTACAGTAAGTGGAAAGTAATCTGCTGGTGTAGGCTACACCAGCAGATCACTCTCAAAAGCAGGTCCTGTACCAGGTGTCTGCTGATGCTCCTATGCTATGGATTGCACACAGCATAGGAGCTTCAGCCGACACCTAGTGGCATACAGAGATCCCTGATGACCGGGCCAGCCCAGTACCAAGTGATCCACGGCCCGGTCTTTGGGACCTCTGGTCTGGAGTGCTTACAGAAATACCCGTGCATGCATTGCTTAGCTGTTTGTCATTATGAAAAGAGAAACTTGCAAAAAAAAAACAAAAAAAGAAAAAAAAACCTAACCCAAACCAAAAGGGGAGGAAGAAGAAAAAGTTAGTTTTTCTTTTTATTTTTTCTCCCCCACCCCCCCCCCCCACCCGCGGGGGGGGGGCGGGGCCACCCCCCCCACCAAGGGAGGAGGGCACCACCAAAAAAAAAAAAAAAAAAAAAAAGGGGGGGGGGGGGGGGCTGCATGAAAGAAAAGAAGTTTGGGGGGGGCGCCCGCCCGACGGGGGGGGAAGGTTGTTTGTTGCCAACAACAACACACACACACACTAAAAAAAAAAGAAAGAGGGGGGGGGGGAAAAAAGAAAGGGTGTGGGGGGTGTGTCCCCCCCCCCCCCCCCCCCGCCCCCCCGCCCCCACTCTTTTTTCTTCCCCCCCCACACACACACCGGGGGTAGGCCGGGTCATAGGATAAAATGAAATGAGCGATATAAATTTTATATGTTTAATAACCCAAGTGGGTCGGTATGGATTAATAGCATATACAGAAATATACAATATTAATATGATCAAGCATAAACATACAAGCAAAAGAGCGATGATACCATACAAAACAAAGTAAAAGGGAAATAAAAGTTTAGAAAAGATACCTGAGCACACAGCTTTGTCCTAGCTGTCTCTCTTCCATGCTCAGCACAATGAATACTAAAAACTCACTCTCACCTCAGTGTGTGACCCCCCCCCCAGTTACACCCTTCACCTCCCCCTTAGCCAGCCCTCCCTCTCTCTCCTTTGCAGAATCCTCGGACAGATGGGTAGGCACCACATTCCAACCAGTGGGGGAAGGATGGACATCTGGGATATCACACTGACGAGCCAGACCGGCCCTCTCTCCATGGTATGCACATAAAACCATTGGAGCGAATTGACCACCAATGTAAACACAGCTTTACATTCCTACAGATAGGTGACTGATAGGAATGAGGAATGATACATGTCCAAGAAAGATACATAAATTGAGGGACTCATCATCACACCTCCCCCTTTTAGAGCGTGTCGGGAGGAAGGAGGAGCCTCCGTTCCTCTTCCACCCGCACCTCCGCAGCCTCACCCCGCCGGGACAGGCCATCGGCATTGCCATGGGCCTGGCCAGGCTTGTGCCGGATATCATAGTTGTATTGCTGCAGCACCAGGCTCCAACGTAACAACCGTCCATTCTGACCGGCAACACGTTTGATCCAGATCAGAGGGTTGTGATCCGTCACCACGGTGAAGTGGCGCCCATACAAGTAAGGCTGCAGATGCTGCAAGGCCCAAACAATTGCTAGGCATTCCTTCTCCACTGTGGCGTAGGCCACCTCCCGCGGCAGTAGCTTTCGGCTGAGGTACTGCACCGGGTGCTCTTGCCCCGCTGAGTCAAGCTGGCTCAGTACGGCACCGAGTCCGTAGGTGCTGGCGTCGGTCTGTAGCACAAGCGGACGTGACTCATCGTACGCCTGAAGTACAGGTGCGTTCGCCAGGGCCGCCTTCAGGGTCTGGAAGGAGTGCTCGCAAGCATCCGTCCACTGGACAGTTTGCGGCAACTTCTTCTTGGTGAGGTCCGTCAAGGGGGCAGCCAGAGCACTATAGTTCGGTACGAACTTCCTATAGTACCCTGCCGTTCCCAGGAAAGACATCACCTGTCGCTTGGTCCGGGGGGTTGGCCAGGATGTGATTACATCCAGCTTTTCAGGTTCTGGTTTCAGGGTTCCCCCACCTACCCGGTGTCCCAGGTATTGGACCTCGCGCATGCCCAGCTGACACTTTTCCGGTTTGATGGTCAAGCCCGCACGGTGGATCCGCCTCAGCACCTGCGCCAGGTGCTGTAGGTGTTCCTCCCAAGTGGAGCTGAAGACGGCAATGTCATCCAGGTACGCCGTGGCAAACCCATCGCATCCCGTCAGCAGGGAGTTGACCATCCGCTGGAAAGTGGCAGGGGCATTCTTCATGCCGAATGGCATGACAGTGGACTCGTACAGTCCGAAAGGGGTGATAAAGGCCGATCGTTCCTGGGCCTGAGAGGACAGGGGGATCTGCCAGTATCCCCGACTCAAGTCCATGATGGACAAGTACTGGGCCTTACCTAACCGGTCAAGCAGGTCGTCGATGCGCGGCATGGGGTACGCGTCGTCGACTGTAACCGCATTAAGTTCCCTGTAATCTACACAGAACCGGGTGGTCCGGTCCTTTTTGGGCACAAGAACCACAGGTGAAGCCCATGCACTGTGAGAGGGCCGAATCACCCCCAGGTCCAGCATCTCGCCAATCTCCTTGCGCATCTGGACCTGTACCTCCAAGGAGACGCGATATGGCGACCGCCGGATAGGGGCATGATTCCCAGTATCCACATGGTGAATGGCCTGGTCAGTTCTCCCGGGCTTCGCGGAGAACAGACCAGGTAGGGAGTGTAAAACTCCATCCAGCTGGGACAGCTGGGCCTCAGCCAGCAGGGGGCTCACCTGTGCCTTCTTGTTGGACCCATCCTCCTGAAAATGAGCAAGCAAGTCAACAAGGTCTTCTTCTTCCCCCTCCTCTAACAGACTGCATACCGGAAAGGCACTAGCTTCCCGGTCATGATGATCCTTCATCATGTTGACATGGAAGACCTTATGCCTGTTCCGGCCTGGATCGACAGTGACCAGGTAGCTGACGCTGTTGACCTGCTGGTGCACGACGTATGGGCCGGTCCATTTCGCCTGAAGCTTGTCCTGGGGCTCAGGGACTAGGACCCATACTTTCTGCCCCGGCTGGTATGTTCTCTCACGGGCATTCTGATCATACCAGCGCTTCTGGTCAGCCTGAGCCTGGACCATGTTGTCATGCACCAGCTGCGCCATAGCCTGCATTTGGTCACGGAATCGCAGGACATACTCCACGACTGGCACACCTTGGATGGCCGTTTCTCCTTCCCAGGACTCTTTCACAAGAGCTAGGGGCCCACGTACACGTCTCCCGTACAAGAGCTCAAAGGGGGAGAATCCCGTTGAGGCTTGAGGCACCTCCCGGTAAGCGAACAGCAGGTGCGGGAGATAAGGCTCCCAGTCGCGCCCGTGGGACTCGACTAACATCCTGAACATCTGCTTCAGGGTGCCATTGAACCGTTCGCACAGGCCATTGGTCTGTGGGTGATACGGGGTGGACACCAGATGTTGCACCTCTGTTACCTTACACAGGCCTTGCATCAAGGCAGACATGAACTGGGTACCTTGGTCTGTGAGCATCTCTCTGGGGAATCCAACACGGGCGAAGATGCCTACCAGAGCCTTGGCCACTACATCAGCCCGGGTGGAAGACAGAGCGACAGCTTCCGGGTACCTAGTAGCGTAGTCTACTACCGTTAATATGAAACGTTTCCCGGTGCGGCTGGGAATGGACAGGGGTCCAATGAGATCCACAGCCACCCGCTGGAAAGGTTCGGTTATGATGGGCATAGGTATCATTGGTGCTTTGGAGCTTTGCCCCGCCTTGCCCATCCTCTGACAAGTGTCACATGAACGGCAGTATTTAGCTACATCTGTCCCCATCCTAGGCCAGTAGAATAAGTGGCTGAGGCGAGCCTTGGTCTTAGCGATCCCCAGGTGGCCTGCCAGTGGAATATCATGAGCAATCCGCAACAACTCCACCCGGTAGGGTTGGGGTACCACCAAATGTTTCTCCCTGAGCCGACTTTCTTTTCCCTTTGTGGGGATCGTTTCCCGGTACAACCTCCCTTGCTCCCAGTACACGCGGTCCTTGTCCGACTCCAAGGGAGGTTGATCAGCACGCTCCTTCAATGCATCCAGACTGCGGTCAGCTTGGACAGCGTCCCTGAACTCCTGACTGGAACCAGACAGAAGAGATGTGCATGTCATATACCCGCCGGGCTCCTCCGGCTCCAGTGTGGGGAGGTTAGTCACGGCGGTCTCAGTGCCATCTCCGGGTGACAGAGGGAACGGCTCAGGGGTCGGCGCGCCTTCCACCCCCTCTAGCACTCTGGCTGCGGGTCACCACCGCAATACCAGCAGTCCGTTCCTCATCCGGATCGGCCCTGAGATCCCCGTGACCCACCTGACCACCTGGCACATTGTCCTCAGTTGGGGTTGCCCCCAGCATCTCAGAAGAGCTACCCTGTAAACCTGCAAGGCAAGAATTAGCAATTACATTGACATTGCATTCATTCATTGATTCACAGTGAACTGCATGGGGGAATGGCTGAGCCAGGGTCACACTGAGGGGGATCTCATCACCCGCAGATGTGGGCGGGGCTACAGCCAGGTCAGCATTCCACAATGCCTCATTCACATGCTCACTGATTACTTTAGCTGGACATACAGCAGGGGGAAACAGGCAGCTGACCCCTCCCTCTGCCTGTGTGACAGGCTTCAACACCATTAAAATCATCCTTCAGTACAGACATTTTGTCACCGCGAGGTGGGGCTGCTCCCACCCCATATTGGGACACCAAGGGCCCCAAATCTCTTCCCAATAGCACATTGGCAGGCAGATCAGACACTAGCCCCACATCACGCATCCCTTTTCCCGCACTCCCAGTCCAAATGGACGCAAGCCATGGGCACAGTTACGCGTTCTTGTCCAATACCCTTCAGGGTCAGAGTTTTTCCAGGGATAATACTGTCCGCAGGGACCAAGTCAGGTTGCACCAGAGTAATCTGTGCCCCAGTGTCCCGAAATCCCATGACCACTTTACCCCCCACAATGACCTGTTGACTGTTGGCATTGGATTGCAACCCCCTCCCTCCCCACCAAGTATACAGATGAGCCAGCTGCCGTGGCTGGGGAAACGGGGGTTCTTAGAGCGGTTGGGGCACTCCGCCTTGAAATGTCCTGGCTGGTTACAAGCATGACACCGCCGGGCCTCTCCTTGGTACTTGGAGGGGGTCCCCGGGGCGCCCAGAGTTCTTGGGACAGGGGAAGTAGAGGGGGCACCCGGGACAGAGTTTGTCTTACCCCACTTGGAGACCGCAGGCTGTGATGAACTCCAGCTTTGCCCCTCCTTCCCGCTTGGGGGTCTCTGCAGTGTGGCTCCTCTCTTGAACCCTTGCTCCCTGGTGGACACATAGTCGTCAGCAATCTCTGCAGCCTTGTCTGCTGTTTTGGGTTTCCAATCACACACGAACTGGCGGACCTCCAGAGGGCACACCTGGAGAAATTGTTCCTTTATCATAAGATCCCCAATTCCCTCAAACGTGGTGACAGTAAGTCCTTTGATCCACTGCCAGAATGTAACCTGTAAGTGGTGCAGAACATCTGCATAGCTCTCTGTGGGACCCCGCTGGATATTCCGGAACTTTTTGCGGTACACCTCCGGCGTGAGCCGGTATCTCCGGATCAGCGCCGCTTTGATGGTCTCATAGTCCGCGTCCACTGGTAAGCTCGTGGAAACATCCAGGCCTTTTCCCTTCAGCCGGGGAGACAGGTAACGGGCCCATTCTGCCTGGGGAATATGATGCTGCTTACACACCCGCTCAAATCCCCGCAAAAACGAGTCCAAGTCCCCGTTATCTTCCAAGATTGGAAAGTCCTCGGATCGGATCTTTAGTGCTCGGGCTCCTGGAGTTGGTGCAGGGGAAGGTTGCGCCTGCTGGCAAAGTTCCAGCTTTTTTAGCTCAAGCTGATGCTCCAACTCCGCCCAACGCTCTGCAGCAGCGGCCTCTCTTTCCGCCCGGCGCTCTGCAGCGGCGGTCTCTCTCTCCGCCCGGCGCTCTGCAGCTTCTCGGTACTGGAGGAATCACCTGCAGACGGGTGCTATAGTCACTGGCGTCTATCTGCTGTAAGGCCATTTGCAAGTATAAGTCCGTTACCCCCACAGAACTGGGGTTACTGGTCCCTCCAGGCACAGTTACCTCTGGGGTCCGGGCACCTGCGGAACCGTCTGGCATGGTGATGTTTTCTGGTGCCAGCCTCTCAGGACTTTGCTCCGCCTCCTGCATGGCTATGGTAGCTTCCATATCTGCCATCTCCTGGAGTTCAGCAGCAACCAAGTCCTGCAGACGTTTGGTTATGCTTCTGGTCCCACCAGCCATCCACTGGAAGCCGTTGCCAAATAAAAGATAGGACAGAAAAAAGAAGAAGGGAGGGAACAGTACTGTACCAAACTTTCACCGTATTTTAAGCTTGATCTCATACCGCGCTCGTTCCATAGGATTGCCGCAATCCCCAGTGTCTGCGTGATACCACACCCACACACTGTTACCCTAATATCCCACAACGCTGCCACCACTGTGAAGAATATTGCCTCGCCCAGCCGCCTGGCACGCCTGCGATCAAACTTCTTTCTTAACCTCCCACTCACACCCGTGAGTAGACCGGGTCATAGGATAAAATGAAATGAGCGATATAAATTTTATATGTTTAATAACCCAAGTGGGTCGGTATGGATTAATAGCATATACAGAAATATACAATATTAATATGATCAAGCATAAACATACAAGCAAAAGAGCGATGATACCATACAAAACAAAGTAAAAGGGAAATAAAAGTTTAGAAAAGATACCTGAGCACACAGCTTTGTCCTAGCTGTCTCTCTTCCATGCTCAGCACAATGAATACTAAAAACTCACTCTCACCTCAGTGTGTGACCCCCCCCGCCTACACCCTTCACCTCCCCCTTAGCCAGCCCTCCCTCTCTCTCCTTTGCAGAATCCTCGGACAGATGGGTAGGCACCACATTCCAACCAGTGGGGGAAGGATGGACATCTGGGATATCACACTGACGAGCCAGACCGGCCCTCTCTCCATGGTATGCACATAAAACCATTGGAGCGAATTGACCACCAATGTAAACACAGCTTTACATTCCTACAGATAGGTGACTGATAGGAATGAGGAATGATACATGTCCAAGAAAGATACATAAATTGAGGGACTCATCATCCCCCGGCCCCCCCCCCCCCCCCCCCCCCCCCCCCCCCCCCCCCCACCCTCCCCCTCTCCCCCCCCCCCCCCCCCCCCCCCTCCCCCCCCCCCCACCCCCCCCCCCCGGCGACAGCAGAAGAGACCACCAACACCACCAACCAACACAAAAACAACAAAACGAAAGGCCGGGGCGGGGGGGGGGGGGGGGGGAGCAGGGAAAAAAAAATTTTTTTTTTTTTTTTTTTTTCCTCCCCCCCCCCCCCCCCCCCTTTTTAAATTTTTTTTTGGTCCGGGCCTACCCCCACAAACCACCAAAAAAAATTTTTTTTTTCTTCTTTTTTTACAAAAAACAAAAAAAAAAGAAGAAAAGAAACACCCCCCCTCCCGCCCCCCCCGGGGGGGAAAACAAAAAAAAAAAAAAAAAAAAAAAAAAAAAAACATTTTTTTTTTGGGTAAGGCCCACAAAAAAAAATTTAAAAAAAAAAGGGACGGGCGCCCCCCCCCAAAAAAAAACAACCACCCACCCAACCACGACCCAATAAAACACCACCCCGCCCCCCAAAAAAAAACGGCACCCCCTCAGAGAGGGGAAAAAAATTTTACCACCAAGAAAAAAAAACCCCCCGGGGTTTTATTTTTTTCCCCCCCCCCTTTTCCCCCCCCCCCCCCCCCCCCCCCCCCCCCCCCCCAAACACTTTTCTCTTCCAGAGTTTGATAGGAGGTCAATGGTTTGCACCCAGAGCAGAGAGGGAAGCAGAGCGCTGAGAATAATGAATCTAACTCCCCGGAGTGCCCACAATTCAAATTATCACTATTATGATTGTACTTGGCTTTTTTGCCCATTGTGCTTCTAGACGATCATGCAGACTGTCATAGGATGAGGGCAACGGCCATTAATAGCAGAATGCAGACGTTGCCCCCTCTGCATTCACTCTTCTTAAAAACATGATGAAAGCTCTATTCCTCATATTTGTTTACTTTTGTAAGGAAAGAAAAAGTCCCATGTAAACAAATATGAGAATAGAAATCTTCCATCATGTTTACATCAACATCAATGGGAACAGACCCACAGTGGGGACGCCATCTGTGTCAGTCACTCAATTGCTATTAAAGCCCGTTATTTGCAACCTATGATGGAACCTATGATGTTAACAACGATGTTAACAACGGTAGTGTGAACATCCCCTAAGGTGCATGGGAGCAGAGCAGTGGCACAAGTACCACAGGTTGAGAACCAATGTTCTTCAACACTGCTCTTATGTATTATATGTCAGTTTGTCTACAGAAAAATACTTTATTTTTAAGGGGATACTGACTTGGACACACAAGAAGGATAGGATTATAGGCAAAGCCTTTTAGAATGAAAGAACCCATAAAAAATAAACAAGGTGTATTATTATTTATTCCCTGGCGGACCTCTGTTGTAATATGGAAGGGATCCATAGACCCACAGAACTTTAATCTCAGAGTCAGTGATGTATAACTCTGTCCAAACGTCTACTCGGATTACAAAATGCAAGTATATACAGCCATGAAGTAAAACACCAGTCAGTAGTCAGATGGTTGTTCAGGTAAAATAAAGAAGACTCTTCCAACAATGGCTTGCTCACTCATGTATCAGATCCTCTGTGAATTTTCAGGGGACAGATCCTTAATACGCATTCCAGAAGGTTTCATAAAAACCAGAACTGAATCTTCAGTGTCTGCCATAACCAAACCCCAGAAAAGGACAGAATGTACATGTCAGCACAGTATAAGTAAAACTGGTGGGAATCTTTTCACAGAATAAAAAGCAGGGCAGAGTAGCTCAAGTGTCTTTCATTACAAGAAAGGAGGTCAACTCTTGTTCTTCCCCTTCTTTGCTGGAAGTTGACCGGTGGCTTCCAGATGTTTGGTGACCAGTTCTTCCTGGGTATTAGGTGAGCAAGGCTGGTATTTGACGTACTCCATTGTATATTCACCTTTTCCCTAAAAAAATAAAATAAAAAAAAGATATAACTTGGGTCCTTATGGTAGAATAATGACTGGATCATGAGAATGAGGAGTGGATCAACACATATCAAAGTTTTATACAAGGCAACAGCTTTATTATTGCAGATACTAGTTCATATGTACAGTACAGTATATGTATGACAATTTAACCATTTATTTGTGGGAGGGATACTTTGCTATGCAAGTTGTGAAATTGGCATAATGTACCTGATAAAGGGCCAAAAGACTAACCGATTTCTAGGAGTCCAGAAGTAAATATTCAAGGCACTGAACTATACATGTGAAGCAACTATAACATTCTATAACATAAGATTTAGCCCTGCTGCCAGGATTTTGGTTAAATGGAACTGAATGGGCAACTTGTGCTTACAGGATACAAGGCTCAAGTATGTTGGCATTCAACATGCCCAATACCATATGGTGCCAAGAAATAAGCCTGTGTCAAAAGTGCCTGGAAGTTGCTTTTCTTCCTCTCCCCATTAAATAAACATACTGTGAAAAGATTCACGGCACACAATCTGATGCAATGATGTTGAAGTGTATTGAAGACACTATTTAAAACACGTTTAGTCATCCAGCTGGTAGATGATAATAATATTCTCACTTAGTATAATCCCCACACTTTGTCAGATATGGTTTTATCAGTGGGAAAGTTGGAAAAGATGAAGGGAGGCATATCACCACTGCCTGGTGTCAGAAAGCTGCTCCGGCTCTGATTTCCGGCACCAGGCAGTGGTGATATGCCTCCCTTCATCTTTTCCAACTTTCCCACTGATAAAACCATATCTGACAAAGTGTGGGGATTATACTAAGTGAGAATATTATTGATAACCATCGCTTGGATGAATAACAGTATTTTAAATATTGTCTTCAATAAATCTCAACATCATAGCATCAGATTGTGTGCCATGAATCTTTCTACAAGTATAGACTGGCCGTGATGGGCCCTCCACTGGTAGAGTGCGGTATAATAACTACACATGAATAACAAACATATACAGTAATACCTCGTGCACTCGCGTTTCCGAATTTGCGAATTCACAGATTCGCGATATTTTTTTGGCAACTAACATATATAGATTTTGCTCTTTTTTCTCAGATCTGTGAAATGTAATAAAAAAAAAAAAAACACCTTCGCTATTGGGTAGTAGCGTCCTGTTCGTTACGTACCTGGTAATTAGTTTCATTTTACTGTGAGTGTATAAGAAAAATGAATGAATGTATTAATATACAGTACTGTACAGTATACTTTAGTATACTGTACAGTACTGTAGGGTAAAGTTTATTGATATTTAGGGGTTAAACATTAGAAATCGGCATTGTAAGCGCTTCTACCAAACATTCGCGATTCCTCGCGATCCGCGACCGGTTCTGGACCCTAACCTCGCGAATGTACGAGGTATTACTGTACATGTAATATACACACACATGCATGATAATAGGAAAGTCAGGAGAGAAAGCTGTAAACCAAGGAGCATTTAGCCAACAGCTGCCTGTCTATGTTTAGGGGAGTCATGAAAATCATCTTCACGGAGCACAGGGGGCGTTTATCCCCGTGCTCAGCCGTGTCATCAGGAGTCCAACGCCTCCGCCTCCGTTCAGTAACACCCCCTTCTTCAAAAATGATTCTTCACCTAGCTCAGTCATGAGCAGCTAGTGACATTGGCACGATCCAAATCTTGCACATGCGCTGCGTGCCATCTTTACTCTTTTCTTGAACGAGCGAGATGCAAAATTTAGATCGTGCCAACGTCACTAGCTACTCTTGACGCAGCAAGTTGATTAAGCATTTTTGAAGAAGGGGGCATTGCTGAACAGAGTCAGAGGCGTCAAACTCCTGATGACGCGGCTGTGCTCAGAGCAGAGGGATACTGCCCCCTATGCTCCATGCAGATGTGCATATGAAGAAAACAGAATTTGTGGAAAAACGGCTGAAAGAAAATAAATAAATAAATGGTATGCCTGGAATAGTCTTCATAAAGGCTATTTGAAGATCTGCTTATTTAAAAAGTGATTTTAGCAATCATAGACTCCCTTTAAAAAGTGATATGAATCTGCAACAGCAGTACTATATTAAATGTGACATAACTAGAGCACAATTGATTTAAAAGGTTTATTTTTTCTACCAGGAGATTTTAGTACATTAAACTGAATGGGCAGCATGTGTTTTAAAGGGGTTATCTGGTTTCTAAAATTGATGGCCTATCCTCAGAATAAGCTACCAATATTAGATCTGTGAGAGTCTGACACCTGGGACTTCCACAGATCACTAGTACCTTGGGACATTGAAGTCTATAGGACAGTGCAGGAGTACACTCGCCGTTACAATTTATAATGGTGAGTAAGCAGCGCAACCCACCACAGATCTAATATTGATGGCCTATCTTAAAGTGGTTTTCCGGACAAAAAAAATATTTTTCAAAAAAGGTCTGTTAGTGCTATTAATAGTTTAATAAGTGCAACCAAATACCTTTAGCAGTGTTTTGAGTGATTTCTGGGTTTCTCTGTGAGCTCCTGGCATCTTCTGCATTTGTATACATGGGCATCTTCCTGTTCTGTTCTGTCCATGTTATTCCCTCGCCTATCAATCAGAGAGCAAGTATACTTTTGCTCTCTGATTGTCACATAGAGGGATAATGTAATTCCCCTCTGAGCCTAATCACAGGGGTATTCTTATGTAATACCCCTCTGAACATAACCAGGAAATTTATTGGTGCTGTGACCCAGATGTTTACCATTGTCCAGGTCGAAAGACCAAAACAGTTGCACCAAACAAATACACAAAGTCACCAATAAAGTTTACATTTGACCCGGTCGATACCTAATCTTTACAGCGTAAAATACGCCTCTCTAGCGATATCCGTTACACGCTAAAATAATAGCAATAACGGTTATTACTAGAGATGAACGTTTGAATTGCTACAATTTTTATAAAAGGATAGTAAGTTATATACTTATGTAAGCTCTTATTTAATTTGCATGCACAAAATTGGTTGGTGCATTTCTGCGATTTTGCTGTTTCTTTAACACCTGCACCTGTAAAAATATACATATAAAAATACATATATATATATATGTGTGTGTGTGTGTGTGTGTGTGTGTGTGTGTGTGTGTGTGTGTATGTATGTGTGTGGTATGTATGAATTCCTCACATCTTGCAGTTTTTTTTGGAAAGTAAATTTGCAGAAAGGGACTGCTTGAGCATGCACTTTAGCGGCATATTTGAATTTTTGTGCAACATTTGCTTGTAATCTCTGCTGCAACATTGCATGAAGGTGGTTGTATATATGAAATATTAAGTTGTGTTTTTATATATGGTATGCTGTGCAATCTCAAAAAAGTTAGATTTTGGTGTCACACTCACTGTTTGCTAGATGCAGTATAGATTAACATATTAGTGAACAACAACAAAATCTTGCTTGTCTTCTGAATCAGTATTTTTGAGAGTACGAGCTCTTGTTGTAGTTGAGGTTTGCGGTATATATAAATTGTCTACACCTTGATCTATTTTTTTATATGTGTTTTGTGTGTGAATGTAAGATTGAATAGGAGTTGTAGGTGCAGATATATGTTTTAGTGCATTTTTTCAAAAAATTGTTTGTGTTTGTCACAAAGTTACATGAAGGTGGACATGGCTATTGATAACCCATTGAGACACATGCATTCTTCAGGTTGTCTACTTTCAAGAAATATATAGGGTTTAAGGGTGCACTTGCCTTTCATGGTGTGTAATCCTTACATTTTATAGGATGATACTTTTTTTTTTTTAAATTTCCAGCTTCAAAGCAGTTCCTTCCAGTTCTACTGATTTTCTGAAGATATGTGCATGCAGGTGTAGGCCTTAGTAATATGAATGAACTGTACATATGTTGAACTCTTATTTTTAGTAGGTTGGTGCGTATAACTTTTTGTTTGGTTTGCACTTTTAGTAACTAATATACATTTATTTGCATTTTTTTATACAACATACACTTTAAATCAAAATTGCATGAAGGTGCCTGTTCGCATACAGTACCAAGTGGCATTTTAATAATGCTGCAGGTGTCTACTTTCAGAAAATCTAGAGGTTTGGGGGTTAGTATGATTTTTTTATGTTGCAATTTAGCTTTTATTTGTCCATACCAAAACTGTAAAAATTGCTCTGGCTACCGGAGGTGCAAAATTTCCGGAGACCCCTGACAGTGAAAGGGTTAAAAGAGTATTCCAATAATATGATTACACGAATTGACCCGACCTTCTGGCGTCCCTATAGCACTTCAGCTAGCTGTAAAGAATAGAAATATTCTATGCGGTCTGATACATTTTTCAGCAACACACGTACCTCTGTACCGGATCGCAGCTCACTTGCATAGCCAAACATATCATTGAGAGGAACCTGAAGAAAAGAAAAATCAGAGAGTGAAGCTGTAGCATGATCATTCCATATGGAAAAAGATGGCTATGACTGAGGTTTTGCAGCACTAATATAGTACTAGAACGCACAGCAAAAATCCACACATTTTCCATGTCTGAACATGAATTCACATTTTGAACTGTTCCATTTTTTTTCATAAGAAAACCGCATGTAGTAACCACACCAACTCAGTGTAATAAACGCAGCCTTAATAGGTATATATTAATATAATATATAATATATTATATAATATATAAATAATATTATATAATATATAATATATTAAATAATATATAATAGATAGATATTTTGACATAATACTTAAAGTAAAACCCTGTAGTGTTTAATGCAATGGTATTCCTGCTATATAAATACATGGCTTATCAGCAAGATGTAAGTTATGGCTATGGGGCTCTGAACTATGGGCACCCCACTAATCCTGAAAGTGAAAGGGACATATCTCCGATGTACTGCTGTGCACCCTTCATTGTTTTTACAGTACAATAGCTTGCTGGCCACCAGCTTTGCAGGAAATTGCAACATGACTCTATTCAAGTGATAGATGCTGGCTGTAATTCCCTGCTCAGCAGGTGACTAGGATCATCGAGGACACAGCACTAAACCAGCACCATATCATCATACTTTATAAGTACAAACTAACCTTTAATACTTTTACAGTATGGCCAGATTTAGCATCCATGCTTCCAATAAAGCAGGAAGTTTTATTTCACATAGGCATGGTTTTGAAATTCTATTTTTTATGCAATTTATTCACAAAAGGCAGCCAAAATGAGCATTGTAAGGGGGCGTTCACACTATCGTTGATGACCGTCAGTAGTGTCCGTTGCTATTGTCCGTTACAAGATTTTAGCATCGGACACTAGCTGAATCATCAGAAATCCGTTAAAATTTCCATTCATTTCAATGGGTTTTTATATTGTGTCCGTTAGCGTCCGTTTACACCAAATCCGTCAGAAGTCCGTTTTTTTTCGCGGACAAAAAAATCCTACATGCAGGACTTTTTGTCCTTTTGAAAAAAACGGATTCTTGACGGAGAGCAAGTGTCCATTATTTTTTTAACATTGAATTCTATGGGTAACGGACTTATAACGGACAGTAACTGATAGCCATCAGTTACTGTCCGTTATTTTATGTCCGTTTTTTTCCTGCGCATGCTCAGAAAGGAGAAAAAAAAAAAAAAAAAAAAAAACCGGACAGTGTTAAAAAACGGACACTAACTGATGCTAATGTGTCTTTTTTTTTTTTTTTTTTTTGAACCATTATTGGTCAGTTAAAAAAAAACGCACTCTCGTGGTCCGTTTTGTTAACGGACACCTTCATAACGGGACTCCAACGGTAGTGTGAACCCCGCCTAAAAGAGTGCTAGTGTAGTTCTTGGCAGGTCTTAGTACTTGGTACTAAAGTGGAAATGGAAGGCAAAAATCGATGGCTTCCTTATAGATGGGGAATAATTTAGGCAATATGTGAAATACTGAATTGCTGATACATTGATTTCTTTAAGTCCAGGTTCACATCTGCGTTCGGGGGAGTCCGCTTGGGGACCCCCCAACAGAAACCTATACGCATAAAAAAGAGGTTCACCTGGGAAACCCGCAGAACCCATAGACTGCAAACAGCACTTTCCTCTCCGCATGTTTCGTGCGGAAACCACACGAACCCCATTATAGTCTATGGTGTCCGCAGGTTTCCCAGGTAAACCGCTTTTTATGCGTATAGGTTTCCGTTCGGGGGATCCCCAAGCGGACTCCCCCGGACGGAAACCTGAACGCAGATATGAACCGGGCCTAACATACAGTTACAATGTACAACAATGTTACAGCTAGACTTCAGTAACCAGAGATGTAAGCAATATGACACAATCACAAGGACTTCAAAAATATATTAAAGGGTTTATCCAGCTTCCAAACACTATCTGCAAATACATCCACAGCAGTACAAAATACTCACTGTTTTCTTGTGCACCCTTTGCTTGGTTTTATTTTACTTGCTACTCCTTGTATTACTTATTTATTTATTTATTAATTTATTTATATGTAGTGAATCTGTGGACAAACTACATTTTCCATGATTCATCTGCCTGCTCTCACTCTCTGTGCACCCCCTCCTTTCTCCTCTCTCCCCTGCAATTAAAATCACAGCTAATAAATCACTCCCACATACGAGGTCACATGCTGCTATGCGGTTTTGTTTGCTGGTTGAACTGCTCACAGGAAGGGGTAGTGAGTTTGCAAACAAATTGTCACAGCTTAGGTCATTATCGGATTTATTTTCAGGTCAATCTGTGCTCATATAGGATATATATTAATAAGGGTTTTGTATTGATGCATCCTATTTGGCCCACATTTATTTAAAAAAAAAAAAAAAAAAAAAAAAAAAACACTGGATAACCCCTTTAAGTCCACAACAGATGGAAAACACACTTACATAACATAAGCAATGACTTGAGGCAATTAAAGCGGAGAGAACTACCATGGTTCTAGAGTCCCCTAATGTACTTACATTAGCATAAAGCGTAAAGTAGTCCTCAGAGCCGTCTTGACCTACAATCACTCCATGTCTTCGGTTAACGCCAGCAATCACAGAACCCTGGAATTCATTGGGAGCATTGACCTCAACAGACATTACTGGTTCCAGGATATTAATTGTTGCTTGCTCCAAAGCTGGCACAAAACAAAATGCAGAATGGCATGTTAAAAGAATCTAGACCAGTAACACATTGAACAGTGAAGCATGCTTCATAGTGAAGCTGTCCTATTAGTGCTAACTTAACCTGTTATGACACAGTTTGCAATATACAACATTAAAGGTCCATTCCTCCATTCAGTAATACTCAGCCCTGGACATCCCTGATTGAAGGAGACTGGATGGGTCTCTTGGCATGTATGGCATGAGCTCCAGACAGAGACCAAGACTTCTGGTGGGTACAAACAGGGCTGTCAGGAGGAGCTTAAGGGCCCCATACAGCTAAGGCCTTTCTGGACCATTTGGTGGAAGGAAGGGGAGCAAAGAAAATGAAAGGGAACTCTAAGAAAAGGTGGAACGGCAGATAAAATTTCATGGATTTGAGGTTGAGCAGAGGGAGGAACAACCTGTTAAGAATCCTATGAAAGGCAAATGACAAATATCACTGTCAAGTGGATGGTTGGAAAGGGGGAATAATCTAGCAGGCACTCTGTGGAGGGTCAGGGAGGAAACTGTAGGTGGGCAGAGGGTCACTTAAAGGGCATGGGGGGGGGGGACAATTAATGAGCAGGGACAAGGAGACAGTAAGGCTTTATGGAAGGGAGGGGTTATGGGTTGGCAAAAAAAATAAAAAATATTGCAGATTAGTACCTTCCTAACCACCCTCAATAACTCACAACTCTCAAACCATTAGCTACTGTCTCTTTCACCTTAAAAATCATATGGGCTTTATTTTGGTGGTTCAGCAGACAGCAGTGAGTGGGCCCTTTATTCGTCAGAGTGGCTGTGCCCCTGATGGCAATACCAGCTGTACTGCTCTGATGGTGATCCTGGGTATAGAAGCCTAGAAGGCAGTTCACTTGTACATCTCCTGTACGGTTGGAAGATGTGCGGCAGTTGTATCAAGTGCTGAACAGCAGCATGTACTTTTAACTTAAGATGTGGCCTATTTTAACATTAAGAATAAAGCATTATTTTTAATTTTTCAACGTCATATTCCAAGATCCATAACTCTAATTTTGTTCTCATCATAGCAATATGTGGGCTAGTTTTTTGTGGGATTAGTTCTATTCTTAAGAGCCGTTTTTAGAACACAAATAATTAAACGATTAACTTTTTTTTTCTGGGTCGCCATATTCTGAGACCAATAACTATTTTTTTTTTTTTTATTTGATTCATCAATGAAGTTTGTAGGATAAGTTAAAGTTTTCACTGGTGTGATTTTGGGATTCATGCAACTTCATGCACTTTGAATTCTGTTTTTTGGGTGGTAGGATAAACAAAAACGGTGATTTAAGCATGGATTGTTATTTTTGTATGCCATCTGTTATGCGGGTAAAATAGTGTAATAATATTATCGGTCAGGTTTTTATGGACATAGTGATGCCAAATATGTGTAGCGTTTTTTAAAATTTTAATCAGGAAAATGGGTTTTTATTTGCTTTTTTCTTTATTTACATATTTTCTTCAACTTTTTACATTCATTTTTTTTAACATTTTACTTTGCTGCAGAGACTTGATCACTAGTACAATACATATGTACTGTATCATATATACATTGCAGTGTACCATGCCTTTTGCAGAACTGTAACATGCCACTGGAATGTAGAATATGTTGGCTATATAATAAACAAAGATTATTAGGGTGATAAGACTCAGGTACCTTGTTTTAAGGCTCCTTCTCCTGCCCGGATGAAGGAGATTTCATTGGAATCTACCATGTGATGAGCACCATCTTCCAGGACAAAGCGTATGCCAGAAATCTTGTGACCAGTTAGAGGCCCCTTCTCACAGGCATCACGAAAACCCTACAGGAAACAGAAAATAAACCTTGTAGGCTTTGTGTATCCATGCAGCAGTAACAAGATTGCACAATTTGGTTTTAACGGGAGTTTGCCGAGTCCAAAATGTCTCACAAACCAATAATAGTGCTGTGTAGGGGGGTCTTTAATAGGAATAGTAACATAACTTTGTGGCCACAAACTAATGAAGCAATTCAGAGAAAAAAAAATGTTTTTTATGGATATGGAAATCAGTCTGAAGTGCTCCTAGGGCAGGGTATGACTTGCCAGATTTACCCACAGACATCTGCAAGTGTTTCAACTCTCCTCGGGAATCACAGCCCAACAGCACCCCTGTATCTGTGAACAACATTGTCAGCCTGCATCACAGCTGTCGTAGACCAAATAAGGTCCCACCACCAAAGCATTTGGCAGTTGATTTACATATCTATAAAAGTGATCATCTCCGCATGGCTTCATCTCTTAGGCATGTTTCTACTCCTATTAAAGGCTCCTACATGGCACCATTATTGGCTTGGGAGGCATTTTGGACCTGACATACTCTTCAATAGTAAGCCATAAAGGGGTCCCATACTAATATTTTACAATGTGGGTGTGCACTAAGCTGTTCAGCTTGTAAAGAATGCAGATACTATTCAACTGTGTCCACCAAGAAATTGGGAATAACTGCACTAATATAAAGGAGTGATCTCAACACATTCTAACACACAAATCTTCTACTGTCAAAAGTTTAGTGTAATTTCTGATGGCAGCATTATTGCTGGGCCACTAAAAATTACAAAAAAAAATGAAGTGGTCATAGTAGCTTCACAACGTGGATCCCTGGTTATAAGAACAAGCACTCACCTTCTCCACAGCAGGGATAAACTGTTTAGGGACATTTGTTCCTACAGTTCGATCTTCAAATTCCACCTTTGTGTAGTTTTCAGCTTCCAATGGCTCAATATACCCAATGACTTTACCATATTGGCCTGCACCACCAGACTGCTTTTTATGAGTGAAGTCAAATCTGAAAATATAGAATAATACATCATACATTTTCTATTGCACTAATATAAAAGATGTAGATGTAACTTAAAGTAAAAGTATGACTGTATTATAGATGAGCACTGATTTCACAACACTGCAAGCTTCAGAGCTAAAACTACCCATGATTGGCTCAACTGCTGCAGAGAGCTTGCTGTAATGACCTGCCTTTAGTACTAGTTGTCTATCCTATGGATAGAGGATACTTTGTGGCATAACCCTTTTGTACAGGATCAGAAAACATGACTTCTTCCTTCCAAAAAGAGCACCATACTGTTCACAGGTTGTGCATGATCTTGCAGCTTGGTTCCTCTAGTCTAAAGTACATGGGACTGAGCTGCAGTATAAGACACAACCAGCCATGCTTTTCTGATTCTGTGCAACCCCTTTAAAAGGGGACATCTTATGAAGACAATCCCTTTCCCTATGTCCATTCATATAAAAGTCTGTGATGTAATTCAATGGGGAAGATCTAATACCCCTATACTAGAAAACTGGCAACTTTGTAAACACAAAACAATGTAGCATCATTTACATAAGGTAATTTTTCCTACATCGGATTACTATGTACAGTACCTGATATAAAAGGCAAAAACTAAAACAAGCAAAGGGATATGGGAGATTTCTGGTCTGAATCCCACAGAGTTGTGGATGTTAACATAACACAGCAACTCAGTACAGGATAAGTAGATGGATTTACAAAGTCACTCAACTTGTCTAAATGAAATGTCAAGCCAAATATGCAATTTCTTTTTACTGTATTTTGCAGCATTTATTTCTATGTATACTAAGAAGAAGCTGACAACCTGTGCAGTCTGGATGTTGGCATCTTGAGCAGTCCAGAGTTCAGATCCCAGTTCGCAGCAGACAAGCCCTCCTCCTCCTCCTCCTCCTCCCTTCCTGTGATGTCACACCCTTTAGTTTCCTGACTGCAACTACCTGTGCAATATCATTTATTACATTGTAGAGCCAGCAACACTGAACTGTCTCCTACTTCTAACCTAGGCTAAACATATCATGGCATCTACAAATCCATATGGTTACATGACCATCAGGGCAGCAGGCGTGGCGCAGAGCTACATTAACTACAACCTAGGGGGGCCAAACCGGCTTTTTGAGCAGCAGAACGTGACAAAAAGCAGCATGAAGGTAAGGCTGACAGTACTGGACTAGAAGACGTAGGAAGATTTTCACGAGTTCTTGGTCCAGCACCATTAAGGGGAAAACCCAATATCCTTATTTCACATATTTAAAGGCTTATCAATACATGACAGCCACGGGACCAGAAGTTTGAGCAAAAACATAACATTTATTAATATACTTCAAGAAACATGAGGTTCCCTATGGTGCAGTAAGGTAACAGAACTGATATATATATATATTTTTTTTTTTTTTAACAGAGCATTGAAGGAGAGGGCAATAAATATTACCTGGAATTTCCATTAAAAGATGTCCTGAGTGAGGTGAGTGTTTACTTGGGGCTCAGGTCCATGGTGCTTGAGACATATTGCATTGCCATAATATATACAGGACAATCACAGATTATATACTTTCTAGATTTACCAGTCTAACAACAGGTTCTACCAGCGACTCACCTGCTGGGTCTTGCAAAAATTTGCATGAATTATGTGGAGCAACTTAATATTCAGAAGTAAGACACACATGGCCTAATCTTTGTAGGCCATCAATATTTGTTCAGTGAAGGACCCCTTTATGGTTTACACAAGCACAACAGCTCAACCATATGGGTGTGCAGTCCAGTAAACAGTTAAAGGGTCATGGATCCCACCAGACAAACATTAATGGCCTATTGTAAGATATGGACAACGATCCCTTACTCCCTCAATACCCTTTTGAAATCTGTGGTTTAATAGACTAAAATGTACTCAGTGTCGCCCTTTGCCCCCTTTTAAAACTAGGCTATTTTTATAGTTTTAATGAAGTAACAATACATGAATATTACAGAGGAGATGGACTTGTATTTTGCAATAGAGAATGAAAACAGATAATGCATCATGTGCTATCATGGGCCCATGTGCGGTCGGCACGCCGCGCGTTGTAAACACGAACACTACATGGGTCAGAAATACAGTTGTGTGAATAAGCCCTTAGGATAAAGATAGCAGTTTTGGTGAATAAAAGTTTAGTTCACTGTTATAACAATAATAATAAAATAATAATAATAATAAATTTTATTTATATAGCGCCAACATATTCCGCAGCACTGTACAACTTGTAGGGTTCAAGTACTGACAAAGATACATTACAAAGAAATAGTCAATTCACACAGTGGGACTGAGGGCCCTGCTTGCAAGAGCTTACAATCTATGAGGTAGAGGGGGTGACACAGGAGGTAGCAGGGGCAGCAACAAAATGTAGCATTGTTTATACAATGGTCAGACAATTTTGTAATAGAAGTTACTGTCGTTACACATATATAAAGCTGTATGAGCCGTCATCAGTCGTGTCCTTTAACGTGCAGATGGTGCCTGGACATATAAAGCTAGTCTGATACGGCATATTAAGTTAGTCTGATACTAACTGTTATAAGTTACAGTCTGGATTGACTTGTTTAGTTGTCAGGCTGCTGATCTATTGATCCATTAGTACAGCCTAATGATCTTTATTACTAATCATGAGTAATAGTTAATGTTCTCCTCAGAAACAACCCATCCCCTGCACTGCTGAGGTCCTCTACTACACAAACCAGCAAACTGCTCCTAAGGTGACATACAAACTACAGACCGAGCCAGAGAACTACACCGCAGCACAAGACAACAAATTTTACAACAGAATGAAGGGTCTCTCTGAGCCACTTGCCGCAGAAGACATTCCAGGTAATGTGTGCCTTTAACTGGTGAGAACTGTACAGCCCAGATAGTCCTCTGATGTATTCTTGCCATTTGATATTATAGATAAATTTGGCAGAGTTGCATCGGATATGGAGCCCATTTTGCACCTGGCACAGGCTGCTTGTGGTTTTGTCAAGTGGCAACACTCCACAGAAGAAACATTCTACAGGATGGCAGTCATTAAAAGCGTACAGCAGGTGGTAAGTAATACCAGAAAGATTCATGGACTCAAACACATTCCCAGCTGCACCAGCTGAAGGGAAAGTTAATATTTCTTATAGGTGTTTTCCAGGATTTAAGTTTAAGAAAAACCATCATTTAGTTTTCTCCCATAAAACAACCACTCTATAAGAGTGTGTGTGTGCCATACGTGTTCCTGGGCATAGTAGTTCTTGTGACTAGTACCTGTCTGGTCTGTAATTATGCCCTTGGTGACTTGTCTTTGTTCCCACGTAGCCTGCTACTCCATTACAAGCTATCCCAATAACTTGCACAAGGTCAACTCAGGTCAGCTTCCTGGCCAGTGCAGGGATATGTATTTGCTTTGGCTTTAGCTGTGCACTGCATATACATTATATGTTACACTGTCACAACAGCAACTACAGTTTCCCAGTTAACTCAGTTTGCCTTATAAAGGAGTTTTCTTGGACTTGCATATTCATAGCCTATCCTTAGGATAGGTCTTCAATAAATGATCACTGGGGGTCTGACAACTGGGACAGTCATTGATCAGCTGTTTCAAAAGGCTGTGGTGACCGTGAACTCTGCAGCCTCTTCCATGAACTCATGTTCATTGGTCATATAGCACAGTTGCAGCTCAGTCCTATTCAAATGAATGAGGCTAAGCTACAATACCAAGCACAACCCTTACAATATATACAGCGCTGCACTTGATATTCAGTGAACCAAGTGATCAGTGGAGATCCCAGATGTCAGACCCCCATCGATCACGTATGTTGATGACATATCCTAAAGTCAGTTGTATGGTATCCAGTACAGATAAAGACAAGGCAAGTTCAATTTACATGACTATCAATAAGTCAGAAGAATCAAAAGTAGCCAGTCAATATAAAATCCAGAAAAAGAACATTAAAAAAAAATGGAACTTTCAGCAGATTTGGGGACACAAAAACCACCAGCATTTCTGCATGCACTGGTGGTTTAGTGACCCAAACCTGTCCATGCCATGTCTGTCCACCCTGGAGGTGTTCAAGTAAATATGTTAACAGAACGTGCACAGTAAATGGAGGTGTACGGACCTCAGCTACATAGGAGAAAAGTACATGTGCAGGTAGGCACCAAACAGAACCCTGATGGAAACATCTCTAAGTAAGTATTACAGTCTTTTAGAGGACCTGTCACTAAGTGCTACCTGCTAAGTGACATACCTAATTTGATTGCCGCTTTGCTCCTGGTCAATATGCATGAAATGCATATTCCCATTTAAAAGATATGGTCCTTGGTAGGTTATATGTAAATTAGCTCTTATGCTAAGGGGTGGTAACCTTTTATTTTCATACAGCACATAAACCCCCGCCCTCCGAAAATAAAAGATTACCACCCACTTAGTGAACAAGAGCTAATTTACATATAACCTACTAGCCCAATATATTTAGATTGGGTGGATGCAAAATTGATCAGGGGCACAGCATCAATCAGAAGATGTAGGCCAGTCTGCATTTTGTGTGACAGGTCCTCTTTAAATAAAGAACCTCGGGCTGAAAGAGCGATGAACAGGTTTGGGACAATAAACCATTAGTGCACAAGGACATAAGTGGTTTTGTGTTCCTAAACCTGCTGACACACTGTAAAATTTACTCGCTTAAAGGAAGATTACTGTCTGACTTCTGTCTGATGCAATGCTCCTCTCTACAAACCACAGTACACACTGAATTTCTAAAAACTGTTCTGCAAGATGCTGAAGAAACCTTAGCATTACAAGATAGCAAAGCTAGATGACAATGTATTGGTTAATCAAAATTTTAAGCTTCTGAGGCAGAAAACCCCTTCCTTACAAAGTCCCAGCATGACATCATACTCCATGACACATCAGTTTAGAAGAGAAACTGAATGAATAAGAACTCCATGGCTCTGTATAAACGTCCATGTGAACTTCAAAAAAATGGGATAGTAATCGGTTTCAGGAAAATTTTCCCTGTCTGAATCCCATTCAGTGTTTGGCCTAGCTTGGGAACACTAAACCCCCAGGAGGGCCTTATGCATTGTTGAATTAGTGATCAAAACCTGCCAAGACTGTCCACCCTGGGGTTCTCTAATAAATACTGCCAAGAGGTCAGTACACTATACCCAGTCAACTTCTATCTAGTCCACATTTCACTGCTGAAGCCAAAGTCTGTACTCCTCACTTCCCAGTGCATGAGCTGTACATGGAGTGAATGCGCTGTACATGGAGTGCATGTGCATCAGATGACTCTCTCAGTAAGTATTAATGTGTTTCTCTAAACAGCCCCAAGGCAGACAGACATGGCATAGGGCACATGTACAGTGCATATGTACATGCTCGTGGTTTAGTGTCAACCTGCACGGGTTCCATTTATGCTAAGACCACGTTGCAGAAGCACAGTGTTATTTCAGTCACATGTTGTGGAAAATAAATGCTGCGTGTTTTTGAAAAACACGACATGGTAATTTTTACCTGTGGAAACGCTGTATTTTTCCCATAGACTTAATGGGTGTAGGGAAGGCAAAAATGTAAAAAGCAGTGAAAAAAAAAGCTTTTTTGCTGTGGCCTTAGCCTTAACCTACATTCCTACTGGAGTTACCAATATCTCACAAATAGCTAAGAGCTGCATTTACTATTCTGTAGGCTGACCATTAAACAGCAAAATTGCCAGAGATTATAGACTGATAATTTAGATATTCATTACAAAACTGCTCTAACAGAATGACTGACACTTGCAGATAAGAGACGACGATGCCCTAGAATTGCACTACCATATGTTGATCCATGAAAATGTTTCTGAGGTAAGTGGATACAGTAATTCTTAAACACCTGGGATAGACTGTAGATATAAGATGTCTCACTGAGTTATGGAGCATGTAATCTTCTTCATTACAGACTTACGTGTGAGTCTCAGTGAAAGGACTCCAACACCAATGTCACTGGTCAATATTTCTAAATTACTTTTCAGAAGTTCCTTTATGTTTTCACCTCTATCAAGATGTAGGAGCTATGGCTGTCAGTGGATCACTGTCATTCCTGACCTAAGACTATATGGACAGGTGCTTTACACTTGAAGATGTAAATCAAAAGCAGAGAGCAAATGGGCACCTTAATTAAACTACATCACTATTTGACATCATCTTCTGATCACACCAATAAGACCTAATTGATGCTGTAATAACAATAACACTCTGAATTTCAGGAAATGGTGCTGTGGTTCATTGAAACCGTATGGGACCCATCAGAAGGGCTAAGAGTCAAAAATCACCGTCGTCTGCCAAAAATGAACCCAGATGAGAACAGCAGCTGAAATCCAGAAACTGAACATGAATTAAATATTTTAAATACTACTCACGGAACAGATCTTGAAACTGTCTCCCTGAAGGCAACTTTGGGTTTTCCCATGGTACAAGGGCAGTCATATTCCCTTTCCAGTCGCTGAGAAATAAAAATAAGTAAAAAGTTTACAACTAAATCAGTTTTGCAGTCATATAACATGCTCCTTATATGTAGCTACAGATGTTCTCTTCATATGACTCATTTTACCTGGGCATAAATCTCCAGATGCAATTCACCCATCCCGGATACAATAGTCTCTTTGCTCTCCGTTTCATAGTGGACTCTGAAGGTTGGGTCTTCACGGGTAAATCGATTGATACCTTTAGAAAATTTGTCTAGATCGTTCTGGTAGAAGAAAAAAAAGACCAGTAACTAAACAGGAATCATAAATTATTGTAGAAATAAAAGTGGAAAGGAAAAAGAGGGAGGGCAAAGGTGTTCCAAAACTATGAGACCTGCCACTAGATCAGTGTTCCCCAAACAGTTGGCCCCTTGTATGCAACTCCCTAACTGTTGCTTTCTCTAGATACCGTATCACTGTAAACTATCGACTCCAGGAATAATGTAGTAAATCCAAATTCTTAAAAAAAACAAAACAAAAAAAACACATCTATAGAAAATGTTCTAAGAAAAAAAAATCAATACTTACCTCTCCAATCGATCGATGGATCCAGCGCAGAAAGTCCAGCGATCTTATTGGCGTTTTTTAACAAGCATGTAACTACAGCCAATCGGTGGCCTCTGCAGTAACATGTCATACTACTGGCATCACCGCACAGCTATGGAAGCCATTACACCAATAGCATACCATGTGACTGATGAGACCACATTCTGATCACTTGGTAAACGTGAGGAGGGGGAAGACTACTGAAGAATTAATTTGCACACCTAAGAGGGCTCACATAATAATGAAAAAGACTTTTGGTCAACACATGGAACACAAACATGGGTTGATAGATCTGACTACTGAAGAAGTGACAACAGTACAACAGACTGGAGGCAGTAATTCAAGAAAGAAGTATCCAGTGAACAAGCAGTACAACTATTTACAAGATGTCCAACAGGCAGAATGATAACATTCATTGTGACCCAACATCTCCAGTCATATTGGAAAGTGGATCGCAGACTACAAAGTTCAGGACCTCTGTTCTATAGATAAGACTTGCTGAACTTATACGTTGCACACGATCACTAAAAACAACCATGACATACACCATGACCAATAACAGTAAAAGAATTGCCATTTATCTGCCACTTGATAGGGAGCTTGAAATGTCAATGTTCATTTTAGAATAAAGAATCTAACAAGCAGATCAACAAAGTCAGGTAATAGGCATCTTACCTTGTTGCCAGGCTTTATTGCTACAGAAATTACAGGGTCAGGTACATGGATGGATTCCTGTGATCACAAACAATATAAAACATATCATGCACAGCAAACATATTGTGTTACCTATACAGAAATACAATCCTTAAAAAGGAACCTATCTTTTTTGGACATTTAGAGTAGATGTTCCATTATATTTCTGCAACTTTATAACTCTATACATAAAACTAGCTGAGAGAATAATTTGCATTTTCCCAGCTAAAAAATGTTAAGATATAACAGTATGGCATTGCTATTTCTGTTTTGTATAATAATATTTATTTATATAGTGCCAACATATTCCACAGCAGTTTACAATTCAGAGCTTATTTGTCCAGGCAAAGTATTCGTATCCATAAGCTTACCATTGAGAGATTGTCATTGGATTTGCTGGTAAATGTGTCCCCACTAGCACAGTCAATACCGAACAAGGCACAAATGTCTCCTGCATAAACTCCATCTACATCCTGGAGGAGGAGGAAGAAGAAAAAAATAAAAAAATAATATCTTACGTGAAAGGAGTAGTAATACTACTAGAACAGGAAATTGGTAGTGCGATGGGAAGGAACCATTTTGACTATAGGCCACTGTGTAATAAAATGCTTATAAAATCCATACCAACATAGGTAAAACAGGCACCAAGAAACATATTTGGACTAATCAAAATCATATCATCTAACAAAGTTTGCAGAACAGAACTATACCTCCATAGAGTCTGCATGGAGGCGCACCAGCCTCTGTACACGCACTCTCTTGCCAGTCCTTGTATTGTAGATGTAGTCACTCTTCTTCAGCATTCCCTGATATACTCGGATATAAGTTAGCTGACCAAATCGACCCGCCTGCAGCAGACATCGGAAAGATCAGTAAGGCATGAACAGACAAACTGAATCTTATCAACAATCTTCTGGTTGTCAAGCCATACAGGAGTGAGCAGGCGTGTCAGCAAAATCCAGTTTTTATACAAGTTTTACACATCATTATTAAACAGTAAAGGATACACAAGCCATTAATGGACCAGTGAATATCCTGAACACAGTAAGTCTAGGTGAGCTAAACACAGCAGCAGTACAAAACCCTTCTATCCAGGGCCAAGCTCATTTTCTTCCATTGTCTGAAGACAGACTGTGAAGTAACAGTAAGGCATTAAACATATATTAGAATGTTTCAGAACTTTACACAATGGGGAATTTTATCAAGCTGCTGGTCCCTTTTTTAATGCTTTATACTGTGTGTGCAGGGTTTATTTTTCTTTTGCACCTATTTTCCTGAAATTGTTTCATTTAGATGTTATTGAAAAAGTTTCAGTTTTACAAAACTATTTCCATGAATTCTCCACAAGAATCGTCACTTTGCTTTTATCTTTTAAAATTTCAAACATAAAAAGTGAGCATCGTAATTTGTTTCATTAATCAGATTTGACAACAAACGTATCTAAGTAGAGCACAGGTTGAGTCAGTCTATGAAATCTCTGGATTTGCCTTCATAAATACATAGATTCGATCCAAGGACTGCTGAATTAGGCTACCGTTTCTATACTGTATGACTGTGCGGCTAACACTTTTATCAAATTTTTGTTTCGTTTTTTTTTTCTTTTTTTTTAAAGGCATAAAAATGGTGCAACTATGCTCCACTACATGGGTAGCATAACATAACCCAAAATATTTAACAGCCATGGAATCACACTTAAATTTGGAGGTAAATTTGAACAAAATTTATTACACCATCCTATGCCTTTTCACTAACTTAAACACACAACAAAAAAAAAAAAAAAAATGTGTTTTTTTTTTTTTTTTTTTTTTTTACACAGTATACAAGACTTTATAGTTTGAGCGGTCCTATCATATCAATCAGCATAGGGGCCTACTGTATCAGTGAAACCTTAGGCCTCATGCACATGACTAGACAATAGTACGGACCCATACATTTTTGGCCCCATATACACACCCGTAGTTTTTGTGGCTGTGTGTCTGGGCCATAGAAAAGAGGTGTAAAATAAAGAGCAGGTCCTATACCTGTCTGTATTTGCAGCTTGGTCACTTTATTTGAATGTATGGGACACTGAAAATCACAAATGACACAGTTTGAAGTCATTTCAGAATTTGGCACCTACCTCCAGTTTGAAGGCAAGCCCAACAAATGGATGGGAATCATCTCTCAGAGGGCTCATCAAAATCTTGGTTGGCTCTTCTGAATTCCTACAAATGTAAATACATTTCATTAGTTATTATTGTCTACAGGAAGATAGTCTGTGTAAAGAATCCCCTGCCTTATGATACAGAGGATTTTTTTCACCACAACACATTCTCTTTTCACACCATAGGAGATAAATGATTGCTTGCTTTTGTCCCAACTGAGGATCCCCTACCATTTACAAGAATTGCCCTGCATGCCCGCCCACCGCATCACTGACTTTTATGGGTCTGATAGAGCGCTGTACTTACAGTAGCAATCGCCATCCCTCCATGAACACTACTGTTTCATTTACACAAGAGACTCAGGGACCCCCAACCCCAGCATTCAGACATGTGAGTAGGGATTAAGTGTTTTTCTTCTTGTGTTTTCTGCAGTGATGAAGCATCCACATGACTACAGCCAATAACTAGCATCAGCAGTCATGTGTCATACATGCTAGTATCACAACTGAAGCAAGTGATTCGCTGCAGAAGACAATAATATGCCACATTATTGCGCCTAAAAAATGAACCACCACAGTATCAGAACTGTGTGGTATTTATTGGATGAATAATGTTTGTACTTTTTTCTATTTTATAACATTTCCTGTAATTTAAAGTCTTAAACCATTGAACAATTCCTTTAAGTCAAGACAGGACTCTGGAAAACTTACGCAACATTCTGAATTGCATAGTTGGGAACTTCTGATGGGTCTGGAAGATACTCTAACACAGCATCTAGAAGTGGCTGGACACCCTTATTCTTCAGGGCACTCCCTACTAGTACAGGGGTAAACATCCTCTTCAGAGTGGCTCTGCGGATAGCCAACTAAAGAAGACACAGTTAGTAAATATAAGCATAGAATCAATTTTAGATATCTCCGTATTTATTTAGTTTATCAGTTCACCTTCAGATCAGTAATGGTAGGGATCTTCTCCTCCAGAAACATCTCTCCTAAGATATCATCTGAATTCGCCACATTTTCTATTAGCTCTTGTCGCCTATCTGCTGCCTCTGCTCTCAAATCGGCTGGGATATCTTCATAATGGATCTGCTGCCTGAAATGACATGCAGTGACTTGTTAAACCACAAGGGAAAATAGAAGATCAATAAGACAATAATACCCTCTTCCATGATACAGATTTACATACCCAAACTGTCCATCGAAGTAAATAGCCCGTTCATCCACAAGGTCTATGATTCCTTTGAAGTTTCCCTCTAGTCCAATAGGAAGCTGGATAAATGCTGTATTGTGGTTTAGTTTAGATCTATTATAAAAAACAAACAAACATTAACCTGCTAGAATTACTACACCTGAAGCAATATTATAAACGGTGTGTATTCTGCCTGGGGTATTCACCTCAGCTGCTGCACAGCCCTAACAGGATTAGACCCCACTCTGTCACACTTGTTGATGAATGTGAGGAATGGGACATTATATCGCTTCATCTGCCTGTTCACCGTCATGGTCTGACACTGAACTCCTCCAACAGCGCACAAAACAAGTACAGCACCATCCAATACTCTCAGGGCTCTTTCTACTTCAATAGTGAAGTCCACGTGTCCTACAGATTGAATAATGCAGAATATTAGCACTTCAATGTGAAAATAAGCATGAATTATGTGCAACTACAAAAGAACACAAATATGGTCTGGATTTTCAGGCTAAATACATTAATAACCATCCTTTGCAATATACAGTAGCACCAAAGTGGAGCAGACTTCTACAAATCTTATCTACATGCTGCAAAAAAAAAAAAAAAACCCCACAAAGCAAAGTAACCTGCAGCATGTCAATTACTGCTGCTAGTTTTACCAGAAGCTTTCAACCTGCAGACCCGCTGCAATGCCTGAAAGTGTGCTACTGCAAAAAGTACATGATTTCATTTGGTTTATGTGGTGGTAGCAGCTTTCAAGAAAATACGTTTGTGAGTTTCCTTGGCAAAAATTCAGCAGCATGACTGCTGTGTGTGGCCCCAGCCTAAAAGGGTTCTTCATGCCAATAACTCCTGTGTTAACACTGTTTCCTGCTGCTATTATAGCACAATGATGTGTTGTCAAGCGACTAGTGATCATGGCACAACCACTCTTGCCAATTACCCATTGTTAGAGTTAAGACATCATCTTGTATCACTTGACTCCATTTTGTCTGTCCTCTATCTTGTCTCCCCTAATAACCATTGTTTGAAGTGATTAAAGATTTTGCTGAATGAGCAGCCTTGAGACAATCTTCAAGGATTAAGATAGTATCACAACCTATCAGGGAATGGCGATACCATGAATAAATAACCACCAAATGTTATGAAAATATAAAAAAAAAAAATCATTTTTTTTTTTCATACAAGACAACACATAAAAAGTATAAAAACAAATGTGTCATAAACACAAACAAGAGGCAAGGTCACGGCTTTCCCAGGCAGGCACCAAAAAATTTTTTTTTTTTTTTTTTCCCCACATCTGCGGGGGCCCGATTTTTTTTTTTACCCCCCCCGCCCGGGGGGGTTTTTTTTGGGGGGTTTTTTTTTGCCTAAAAAACTTTCCCTCAAAGTTTCCCACGTGTGTTTTTTTTTTTAGAAAGTTTGTCGACATTTCAATAAACAGTTTGTATGGTATGTATGTATGTATGTATGTATGTGTGTGTGTATGTATGTATGTGTATGTGTATATTTTTATTTTTTTTTTTTTTTTTTTTTTTTTTATTTTTTTTTTTTTATTTTTTTAAAAAAGGGGAAAAAATATGGACCCCCCCACAATTCTTCAAAAAAATACCAATTTTTTCCAAAAAATGGTTGCAAACACAAATGTTTTGGTAATAATTTTTTCATTTAATTTTTCTTCAATGGAAAACCCCAAAAAGAATTGTCAAAAAGCCAAATTGGATATAATTCCACACCAAACATAAAAAAGGGGGTGGACAAAAGTATTGGCACCCTTTGAAAAATCATGTGATGCTTCTCTAATTTGTGTAATTAACAGCACCTGTTACTTACCTGTGGCACATAACAGGTGGCGGCAATAACTAAATCACACTTGCAGCCAGTTGAAATGGATTAAAGTTGACTCAACCTCTGTCCTGTGTCCTTGTGTGTACCACATTGAGCATGAAGAAAAGAAAGAAGACCAAAGAACTGTCTGAGGACTTGAGAAGCAAAATTGTGAGGAAGCATGAGCAATCTCAAGGCTACAAGTCCATCTCCAAAGACCTGAATGTTCCTGTGTCTACCGTGCGCAGTGTCATCAAGAAGTTTAAAGCCCATGGCACTGTGGCTAACCTCCCTAGATGTGGACGGAAAAGAAAAATTGACGAGAGATCTCAACGAAAGATTGTGCGGATGGTGGCTAAAGAACCTCGACTAACATCCAAACAAGTTCTAGCTGCCCTGCAGTCCGAGGGTACAACAGTGTCAACCCATACTATCCGTCGGCGTCTGAATGAAAAGGGACTCTATGGTAGGATACCCAGGAAGACCCCACTTCTGACCCAGAGACATAAAAAAGCCAGGCTGGAGTTTGCCAAAACTTACCTGAGAAAGCCAAAAACTTTTTGGAAGAATGTTCTCTGGTCAGATGAGACAAAAGTAGAGCTTTTTGGGAAAAAGGCATCAACATAGTTTACAGGAAAAAAAAAAAAAAGGCCTTCAAAGAAAAGAACACGGTCCCTACAGTCAAACATGGCGGAGATTCCCTGATGTTTTGGGGTTGTTTGCTGCCTCTGGCACTGGACTGCTTGACCGTGTGCATGGCATTATGAAGTCTGAAGACTACCAACAAATTTTGCAGCATAATGTAGGGCCCAGTGTGAGAAAGCTGGGTCTCCCTCAGAGGTCATGGGTCTTCCAGCAGGACAATGACCCAAAACACACTTCAAAAAGCACTAGAAAATGGTTTGAGAGAAAGCACTGGAGACTTCTAAAGTGGCCAGCAATGAGTCCAGACCTGAATCCCATAGAACACCTGTGGAGAGATCTCAAAATGGCAGTTTGGAGAAGGCACCCTTCAAATCTCAGGGACCTGGAGAAATTTGCCAAAGAAGAATAGTCTAAAATTCCAGCAGAGCATTGTAAGAAACTCATTGATGGTTACCGGAAGCGGTTGTTCGCAGTTATTTTGTCTAAAGGTTGTGCTACCAAGTATTAGGCTGAGGGTGCCAATACTTTTGTCCGGCCCATTTTTGGAGTTTTGTGTAAAATGATCAATGATTTGACTTTTTCTTCATTCTCTTTTGTGTTTTTTCATTGCAAGCAAAATAAATGAAGATATTATTACCAAAGCATTTGTAATTGCAATCATTTTCTGGAAGAAATTGAGTATTATCTGACAGAATTGCAGGGGTGCCAATACTTTTGGCCAGCACTGTGTGTGTGTGTGTGTGTGTGTGTGTGTGTGTGTGTGTGTGTGTGTGTATATATACACACACACACACACACACACACACACACACACACAGTGTGCAGAATTATTAGGCAAGTTGTATTTGAGATGATTTTTATTATTGAACAACAACTATGTTCTCAATCAACCCAAAAGACTCAAATATCTAGGCTTAATATTTTTGGAAGTTGGAGTGGGGTTTTTTTTAGATTTGGCTATCTTAGGAGGATATCTGTTTGTGCAGGTAACTATTACTGTGCAGAATTATTAGGCAACTTAATAAAAAACAAATATATACCCATCTCACTTGTTTATTTTCACCAGGTAAACCAACATAATAACAGAAAATTTAGAAACATTTCTGACATTCAAAAACAAAACCAAAACCAAATCAGTGACCAATATAGCCACCTTTCTTTACGATGACACTCAAAAGCCTTCCATCCATAGATTCTGTCAGTTGCTTTATCTGTTTACGATCAACATTGTGTGCAGCAGCCACCACGGCCTCCCAGACACTGCTCAGAGAGGTGGACTGTTTTCCCTCCCTGTAGATCTCACATTTTATGAGGGACCACAGGTTCTCTATGGGGTTCAGATCAGGTGAACAAGGGGGCCATGTCATTATTTTTTCTTCTTTTAGACCTTTACTGGCCAGCCACGCTGTGGAGTATTTGGATGCATGTGATGGAGCATTGTCCTGCATGAAAATCATGTTTTTCTTGAACGATACCGACTTCTACCTGTACCACTGCTTGAAGAAGGTGTCTTCCAGAAACTGGCAGTAGGTCTGGGAGTTTAGCTTCACTCCATCCTCCACCCGAAAAGGTCCCACAAGTTCATCTTTGATGATACCAGCCCATACCAGTACCCCACCTCCACCTTGCTGGCGTCTGAGTCGGAGTGGAGCTCTCTGCCCTTTACTGATCCAGCCTCGGGCCCATCCATCTGGCCCATCAAGAGTCACTCTCATTTCATCAGTCCATAAAACCTTTGAAAAATCAGTCTTAAGATATTTCTTGCCCCAGTCTTGACGTTTTATCTTATGTTAATTGTTCAAAGGTGGTCGTTTTTCAGCCTTCCTTACCTTGGCCATGTCCCTGAGTATCGCACACCTTGTGCTTTTTGATACTCCAGTAATGTTGCAGCTCTGAAATATGGCTAAACTGGTGGCTAATGGCATCTTGGCAGCTTCATGCTTGATTTTCCTCAATTCATTAGCAGTTATTTTGCGCCTTTTTTTTTTTCAACACGCTTCTTGCGACCCTGTTGGCTATTTGCCATGAAATGCTTGATTGTTCGGTGATCACGCTTCAAAAGCTTGGCAATTTCAAGACTGCTGCATCCCTCTGCAAGACATCTCACAATTTTTGACTTTTCAGAGTCCGTCAAATCTCTCTTCTGACCCATTTTGCCAAAGGAAAGGAAGTTGCCTAATAATTAAGCACACCTTATATAGGGTGTTGATGTCATTAGACCACACCCCTCCTCATTACAGAGATGCACATCGACAGATTTACTTAATTGGTAGTTGGCTTTCAAGCCTATACAGCTTGGAGTAGGACAACATGTATAAAAAGGATGATGTGATCAAAATACTAATTTGCCTAATAATTCTGCACACAGTGTGTATATTTTATATATATATATATATATATATATATATATATATATATATATATATAAGAATAGTCACCAATATCAGTCAGTCTTTCTTACCAATGAACAAATATACTGTGAATCCAAGTATGCAAGGGAACACCGTGACCTCCACCCACAGCCCCCTCATTTTCTGGGCGTTTAGCCATGTTCCTGGGTGTGTGGCCACAGTGTCCATGCATGAGATGCTGCTTGTTGCTGTGAAGGCCGCACCTGGTGGCTAGCGCATTTCCACATGTTTTTATGTTTAATATAATTTTAGCTTATGCGTATTATTCTTGTAATGTCTGGGCCCTCCGCCACAGAACTGCGGATGTCCTACATGGCGATAAGCTCTAGATCTTATTAAAAATGTTTTATGAGATTTCCAAGGCCTACTTAGCAGGATGAGCTAGTATGGTCAGATGCTAAGATGGTGGATATCGGAAGTGCACTCGGTGTCCACGTGCTAGTCATGCAGAATGCCCAATCTATTTTTAACCAATTGTATTGCATGCTTTATATGACGTATTTTGTGATGTGTAAGCTGGCACAAAGCCATTTTCCTATAAAGATACCCTGACACTTCTCAATAAACAGAATTCATTATACACACACACAACACGTGTGCACGTGTCTTCTCTGAGCTCGTATTGATTACCTGATTAGAAACTCGACAACATATCTTGGGGTCCCTTGTAATCCCCAACACCCATAGAACAGTAATGACAAGCCACTCTCAACATTTGCAATTGTTAAAGGAGATAAGCTGCAGCATTTAATAGCAGTACATTATAGAGATAGGTTGGTTGTATTAATTAGGTACAAAAAAAGGTTAGTGGGAACGTGGAGCAGCTGCCCATACCAACCAATCAGTTCTAGCATGTGCAAAGTGAAGCCAGTGTGTACTACTCCATCTTCAGTAAAGAACTGCGTAGGTACTAGGATTAGCATGATCCAGATAACTATAGACTTTTTTTTTTTGTTAATTGTGGCCATGGACTATTGTCCGGATAGGATCACTTGGGACACTAAGCCATCAGTTCGTAAGGACCTGTGACTGGTTCAGTGCCGCAAAAGTCTGTGACAAGTTCCCTTAAAGTTGCAATGTAGGTACTGGTAGATGAAAGGGATTTAAAAGTCCTCCCCACTAATTTTATTGGACAATTTTGGATTAGTTTGTATGCAATCCAGACAAGTGGACTTACTAAAGAGCTAGCAGTATTAAGGAGATATAATCTTATAAATACAAACCAGCATTTAAAAATACATGACAAGTATTCATGGTTATTTTGATGTAATACTGTACCTGGTGTATCAATTATGTTGATATTTGTGTTTTTCCACATGGTGTAGGTTGCAGCAGACTGGATGGTAATGCCTCTCTGCCGCTCCAACTCCATTGAATCCATCACAGCACCAACACCATCTTTACCTTTCACCTGAGCAGAAATAGCAAATTAGCAAACTCTCCTTATTACAAGTTACAGCAGTAAATGCAACGATCTTATTTTCACCAATGATTCTGCATGTTTTTCACTCTTACAAATTTACAAATAGATACTAGGACTATTCAAAAATACACAAAATTACATTGTTGTGTCAAGTCACATGTAGTTATTTGTATACAACAGGAGTATTCCCCAATTTATGCCACTGTATAGCTGTCTAGCAGCGCATTTGAGTCACTGGCCACAAAAATATATATTGTGCAGTATACTTCTGTTTGCTTTGGCCCAGTGTACAGGAAAGTGCAGTCTGCTGTGCTTTCCCATACAGTGGAATAAAACGTTATGCCAACATACACCATCCAGTTGGAGTCCAAAACTACATTCTTTTAGTTCCCGTCATGTGAATAGTGCTTACATTTGGCATATGTGTCACTAAGTTTCCAAATGCATATGCCAAGAATAGAGTAAAAACAAAATCATATCCATATCAGTGTGTTTCCACTGAGTTTTTTTTTTTTTTTTTTTTTTTAACAAGGATTGAGACACATTTTCAACTCTGAAATCAACATCACTAAAAACAGCCACAAATACAGTTACATGGTCTTCAATGAATGTCAGTGAGATCACGGAAAACAGTCCTGAAGCCATGGTGGGGGAGGTGCACATTGCTTGGTCCCACAGAATTGGGCTAATCTGCATGCAAACCCACAGCAGGAACAACATGCAAACTACACCACATACCCAAAGCACTGTTTTAACTCCACAGCAAAAATACACATGAACTGGCTGATTTTTTTGATTGCTTTGATAATAATACCCAAACATATGGTACTGTTAAATTTTACTGCACAATTCACACTAATATCTAAGAACACCCAATCTGTATAAGATAGTTACAAATCTGTAGCAGACAATGAGGCTCTGACATTTCAGAAAATGGAATTCTGATTAAATGTACAAAATAGACAATGGAACAGAATTTACAGAAGTGATGGGAATTAAAAGAAATAAAACTTTCACCTCCCATCCAAATCCTGGCAATAGATACAGCAAACATCTCTCCTGAACAACAGATACTAGAAACTCTCAGAATATACAATGGAAAACTCTCACCTCATGCATTTGTGCTATGCGGCCAGTGTAATACAGAATACGCTCTGTCACTGTGGTTTTGCCAGAATCAATGTGGGCTGAGATCCCGATGTTTCGAATCCTTTCATTTGGAACTATGCCAGAGGAGCATTGTCGGCAAAAGTTCAGAGGCAGCTGCAACATAGAAACAAAGTCAAAAACCGCACAAACATCAATAGTAAAAAAATTCATCAAACTCATTTGACCACAAACAGAAATATCACTCTGTAAAATGGCGCCACTGCTTTTTTTTTTTTTTAAATGAGTTGTATAGGACATGGCTGCTTTCTTGCCAAAATAGTACTGTGTTCATCCATAGGTCCATCCATCTCTGGTATTGCAGCTCAGCCTCATTTACTTCTATGAACCTGTGCTGCAATACCAGACACAACCTGTGAACAAATGTGGTGCTTTCTTTTTTTTTTTTTTTTTTTGTAAAGGCATTTGGGTTTTTCTACACCTTGTTTGCCAAGTTCCCACTTGCACTACAAATACCATCAAAATTTGATTTTGTACTATATGATACATCCAAGAGCAAAACAGCCATAACACCATAAGGAGAGCAAATCAACACTACAGTACAGGTCACTAGTGCATGGCAGGTATGACCTAGTAAAGAGACAAGCACCACACACCATTGTCATAGTAAGCTGCAACTTGTAGTTCTACTACACAAATGCCCCAACAACACAGGCACTCACCCGACCCCCAGCTGTCACCGGGACATGACGAGATAACCAGGGGCCGATCACAGATGCTGCCCGCAGGAGACCCATAGCTGCTAAACTCCCCGTGAAAGTCACGCTGATCTCTGTGCAGCAAAACAGAAACACTTCCCGGAGTCACATATGCCGGCAAAGGTCAAACTACGACGACTTCCGTCTTATGGAACGCACGCGTTACAATCCCGGAAGAGCTATTACAGGAGGAGATTAGCAACTTTCTAGTTCAAACAACCGTTCCTCTGATATGTCGTGTGCTTTATTCGTGGCCATTAGTTTCATTATGGTGTAGGCTGTGCATGGAGATGCGGGTCCTGAAATGACCTTCAAGGATTCCCATGGAAACATGACTGTGAGGAGGATGTTGCCTATCGCTTGGTTGTAAGCGAGCGCCCCCTGGCGAGGAAATTGAAGAAGACTAGAGACTATTAAAGTTGTCCAACATTATCTAACAAGAAATGTGTAAGTGCAGGAAATTGTTTAATTACTTTGGAATGTCCTTATTTTGCCGGACCAGAAGTGATGATGTCTTATTTGTCATAGTGCAACAGAATTGGACGCAATCGTTAGCTTCACCGGTCACGTCCTCACTACTGCGGTCAGTCAGTCATGTGTACATGAACGGCATGTGACCACTAAAGCCAGTGATTGGCTGCAGTGGTCAAGCGACTCCAAATGGAACGTCACCACTTAAAGCCAGCAAAGACAGTGTGACGTCATTGAACCAGGGACATTTAGAGGATGGGCATTGCTTTTTATTTATTTTTTAAGCGTTTTATGCATTTACACAGTTTTGTATATCTTGGAGAACCCCTTTAATAATCAAGGCTGTGGAGGTGGTAGACCAGACCACCCACTCCAACTCCTTCATAAATGGCTGACAGCCATGGTCAATCAGGAAAGCTCCTCTAATTCATTAAAAAGCTAGTGACTGAATTCCTATGAAAGTAAATATGCAAGAAACCACGCATCTAATTAATTATACAATATTAATAATTGTATAATATAATTAATCATTTTATTTTGAAGACAAAGTTGGTAACTTTTTTTCCATCTACGAATCCACTCAAATTTGGTCAAGACTCTGACTCCACAGCAGTGCTAATAACTACAGTATAATAGGAAGTATAGGTGAGATGAATATACAATCCAATGCAATAAGGGTGTAACGTGAGGGGGTGCAGAGGGTGCAGTTACATGTAGGCCCAGGAACCTTAGGGGCCCCATAAGATCTCCTTTCCAATATAAGGAAACAAGTACTATAAACAATGCATAATAGTTGGGGGGCCTGGTACAGATTTTGCATTGGGGACTTGGAGCTTCAGGTTACGCCTCTGTGTTCAATAATATAGCGTCCTGGGAGATGACATTAAATGTAGCTAGAAAGAATTTATCCTACAAGTTAAAGGGCATCTGGCAGGTAATTTTGCCCTACCAATACCAAGCAAATACCAGCGCAAGGTGGAAAAGTTAACAAATGCAGATATCTTTGTCGCTGTTTACTGCATCCCTCGTGCTGATAAACTCAATTTTAATCCATTATGCTGAATAGGTGGCAAGTTCCACAAGTGCAGTTTCATTCCCAACAAGTGCTCTAGGTCTCATTTCATTACCCCACCTAAAACTTCTCCCTGCGCACTGATTGACAGTGGCAGTCTTTCCAATATTATGATCCTCCATTTTCAGCACTTGCAAGGTGAAGCCACTTCCCATAGCAGAAAGTGTTCCATTTATGTGCCAGACTGAAAACAAACAACATATTTGCCATAATTCAATGTAGAGTGCCTTGGCATTGTAAAGACTGTTGCTGTCAATCAGGACATAGAGGTAGGTGTTCGGTAGCAAAGCATACTGTCATTGAGCATACAGTCCACAGCAAGATGGAAGAGGATTGAATGAAATAGATATTTCAGTCACTGACTGGGTACTGGTTTTAATAAATCTCCTCACTTGTTGAAATTCATTTTTGCCTTGTCAAAGCCACTCGAAATAGTAGATCCTAGGTATAGAACTGGCATATTGCTGAGGATACCTTCCAAGTGTCCCTCTTTCGGGAAAAACAATCCATACTTCTGATTCTGGTCCCTTTGTCAGAATATTGGTGACGTCTCAGTCTTCAGTATCAGATGGGGAGTACAATACTCAGCAATCCCACAACCTGCTGTTTCAAGAAGCTGCAGCGCTTGTGAGCACTGTGTTTTCTTCATTGCTTACAGTACAGACCAAAAGTTTGGACACACCTTCTCATTCCAAGAGTTTTCTGTATTTTCATGACTATAAAAATTGTAGATTAACACTGAAGGCATCAAAACTATGAATTAACACATGTGGAATTATATACTTAACAAAAAAGTGTGAAACTACTGAAAATATGTCTTATATTCTAGATTCTTCAAAGTAGCCACCTTTTGCTTTGATTACTGCTTTGCACACTCTTGGCATTCTCTTGATGAGTTTCAAGAGGTAGTCACCTGAAATGGTCTTCCAACAGTCTTGAAGGAGTTCCCAGAGATGCTTAGCACTTGTTGGCCCTTTTGCCTTCACTCTGCGGTCCAGCTCACCCCAAACCATCTGGATTGGGTTCAGGTCTGGTGACTGTGGAGGCCAGGTCATCTGGCGTAGCACCCCATCACTCTCCTTCTTGGTCAAATAGCCCTTACACAGTCAGGAGGTGTGTTTGGGGTCATTGTCCTGTTGAAAAATAAATGATGGTCCAACTAAACGCAAACCGGATGGAATAGCATGCCGCTGCAAGATGCTGTGGTAACCATGCTGGTTCAGTATTCCTTCAATTTTGAGTAAATCCCCAACAGTGTCACCAGCAAAGCACCCCCACACCATCACACCTCCTCCTCCATGCTTCACGGTGGGAACCAGGCATGTAGAGTCCATTCGTTCACCTTTTCTGCGTCGCACAAAGACACGGTGGTTGGAACCAAAGATCTCAAATTTGGACTCATCAGACCAAAGCACAGATTTCCACAGATCTAATGTCCATTCCTTGTGTTCTTTAGCCCAAACAAGTCTCTTCTGCTTGTTGCCTGTCCTTAGCAGTGGTTTCCTAGCAGCTATTTTACCATGAAGGCCTGCTGCACACAGTCTCCTCTTAACAGTTGTTGTAGAGATGTGTCTGCTGCTAGAACTCTGTGTGGGATTGACCTGGTCTCTAATCTGAGCTGCTGTTAACCTGCGATCTCTGAGGCTGGTGACTCGGATGAACTTATCCTCCGCAGCAGAGGTGACTCTTGGTCTTCCTTTCCTGGGGCGGTCCTCATGTGAGCCAGTTTCTTTGTAGCGCTGGATGGTTTTGGCCACTGCACTTGGGAACACTTTCAAAGTTTTCCCAATCTTTCGGACTGACTGACCTTCATTTCTTAAAGTAATGATGGCCACTCGTTTTTCTTTACTTAGATGCTTTTTTCTTGCCATAATACAAATTCTAAAACTCCATTCAGTAGAACTATCAGCTGTGTATCCACCTGACTTCTGAACAACACAACTGATGGTCCCAACCCCATTTATAAGGCAAGAAATCCCACTTATTAAACCTGACAGGGCACACCTGTGAAGTGAAAACCATTTCAGGTGACTACCTCTTGAAGCTCATCAAGAGAATGCCAAGAGTGTGCAAAGCAGTAATCAAAGCAAAAGGTGGCTACTTTGAAGAACCTAGAATATAAGACATATTTTCAGTTGTTTCACACTTTTTTGTTAAGTATATAATTCCACATGTGTTAATTCATAGTTTTGATGCCTTCAGTGTGAATCTACAATTTTTATAGCCATGAAAATACAGAAAAATCTTGGAATGAGAAGGTGTGTCCAAACTTTTGGTCTGTACTGTACATGCACACCATCTGCACAAGTTCCATGTCACCCTCAAACAGCTGATCAGCAGAGGTGCAGATAGGGCTGTGTAATTAATCAAATTAGTTTGATTAATCTTACATTTCCAAAAATTGTGATTCTGATTTTCATTAGAATCGTGAAATCACTGTCAGCCCTGCCTGTCTGATGTATTCCATGCATGATGTGTCCTACTGCAGCAAATTTGTATCTGCAATTTCTTCACTATAGTCAATAGCTGGGTTGTAGGATAGGGAAACCTCTAAACTTTTTTTTAGTTTAAAATCGTCTTTAAGCTTAAAATAATTTTAATGTTAATTTTATGCAAAAATTGCCCTGCCCTAAATGCAGAGAGTCAGAATCCCCACCAATCTGATATTGATGATATTAGATATCCTGCTAGTGCATTATTAAGATGACTGCTTCAAATCATTACTCCAGAAATTTTTGGAGCCCCAGCCCCAGTATGTGCCAAAGATGCCTATTTCCATTCTGATTCACAGGACCACCTGAGATATACGAGGATTATTAACAGGCTGAGCCTCTTAATAATTCTAGCACATCTCGCACCAGACTGATGTAGGAACACTAGTCTTGCTAATTTACCCCTTGTGTGTGTGGATCCTGATGTTATACTAGACCCCAATTTATATCATTTAATCAAAGAAGTTGAAAGCTATGCCCCTGAACATTATGCCATTTTGTCAAATATCTAACTGCAGCTCAACTTTCATCCTCAACATGACACATTGGACCAGATTTATTATTGAATCTACACCATATTTCTGGCATAGAAAGGCAATAAACCTCAGTTTGCAACTTTTTAAATGCCAGTTTCGTCAATAATTGTTGCAACCAGCATTTTTGCTCCTCCCACTCCACTTTCTAGTGTGGGAGTTCTGCTACATTTAATATCAATTTTCTGGCGCAAATGATCAGTGAAATCTACGCCAGATACAAGTGCGGCCCAGCAGGAGGAGCTGTCACACATGAAGAGTCATTTGCCTTCTCTTAAACGAAGCTCATGTCTTCATAAATGTCCCCCTTTGTGGATGGCGGGTAACTTACCAGAATACCACTTTAATGCATGTAGCTGACTACATACCCCGTCCTTCCTGCTGTAGCTCACCCCATTCTGAGCAGAAATAAATAAGTGGTTTCATAAATTTTAACTCTAGTGATTTTTGGATTGTGTGGTCATGAAAATGAATCCAGTGATCCCAAATAGTGTTAGTTTCAGAAATGTTAATGATTAAATCAGTGGTGCGCAAAAATTGTAGGCTCTATCTATACAGATGGTGATATGTAACTAATAAACCTTATTTGTATTCAATCTTTATTATGTGTGATATTTATGTATAATAAAGCACTGCAGCTTTATGTTTTGTTTTTTATTAGCAAGAAAATGGTGCATATTGTATCAGTATTCAATGATGTGTACTATTTATTAGCCATTTATTACAGTTAGATTTCCGTTGGTTGTCTCATCTCTGGGTGCCATCTTGGGCTGACCTGCAGCTCCTTACAGTTAAACAGAAGATCCTACAGTAGTGTGGTTATGTCGCCTGATGCACTGCCCTGATCTGCTGCTTTTCACAGTGTGCCCTCATACCAGTGGCAGAGATCACAGGCGCAGGACTTCTACACAAGCTTCACACATCCCTGTGTAGTTGACAGGAAGCCAGTTGTGCAATCTGACCTTAGGTCTCTTCATGAGCTGCTGCTCTGGAGAGGGGATCTGACCTGGGTTGCTTGACCAATCTGCTGACAGTTGAGGGGTGAAAACCAGAGCAAACAGAAAACCAGGTTCCTTTATATCTTTTTAACAAAACGTTGGAGTATTTGGAAGATTTAAACAGTAAGAAAAATCCAGAGTGCTTCATTAATAAATTTTATACATTTATTGTACACTTATACTGGTATGTGGACACATGACAAATCCATACCTCCCAGAGGATAGGATGTGCGGCATAGCGTGCCATGGCAAATTTAGCTCCACCCACTTCTATGTTGACTGACGCCCATTCCCATCCATTTCTCTTTGTGCCCCCACACAGTGTAATACTCCTACAGTCACTCTAACATTATATGCCTCCACATTATAATGTTCCCCTCCAATTGTATAAAGTCCCTCTTCTTGTGCCCCCATTTTAATCTAGGGGAAACTAGAGGGGACATTAAACTGGGTCAGCTGGAGAGGGACATTAAGCCAGCTGCCACCAGTTTAATGTCTTCCTCCAGCTGCCCCCAGTTTAATGTCCCCTTCCAGTTGCCCCCAGTTTAATGTCCCCTTCCAGTTGCCCCCAGTTTAATGTCCTCCTCCATTTGCCCCCCCTAATGTAATGTCCATCTCCATCTGCCCCCCCCCTTCCCGTTTAGCGTCCCCCTCCATCTGCCCCCAAAGTTTAAAGAGGTTGTCCAGGTAAAAAAAAAAAAAAAAAAAAAAAATTTAAATAGGCCAGGAGGTGAAAAAAATGTAAAAGTATAAATCATACTCACCTGGTGCTCCGGTCCTTCTGCTCCGGTGTCTTCTCGAAGTGCAACTCCTCGCCAGCTGTGACGTCCTGGATCCCTTCTGCTGAAACTACCTATTGGCAGCTCGGTCCGGTCCTGCCGGTCTATTGTTGTGTTCTGGTGGAAGTCGCCGCCTGACATGACCACTGAGGCCAATCAACAGTGTTAGGAAGTGACCCCAGGACGTCACAGGTAGTGATGTCCCGGGGTCACTCAGTGGTCACGTCAGGCGTGGACTTCCACCAGAAGACAACAATGGACTGGCAGGACCAGACTGGGAGAAATCACAGCACCAGGGAAAGGTGAGAATTATTATTATTTTTATTTTTTTAAAGTTCCCCGGCCTATTTAAAATATTAAATTTTTGCCTGGACAACCTCTTTAACATAAAAAACACTAATACTTACCTCTCCTCGCTCACCTGCTGCTCTGTCAGCAGTTTCTGCTCCTAGAGGTTTCAGGAAGCTGCAGCGCGATGTGACATAACACACAGGGGCTGAATGGTGAAGAAGGGTGCAGATGGCTCCTGCTTCATCTCTGTATTAAACTCATCTGTGTCCTATGGACGCAAATGAGTTGAAGCCGGACATACCTCCCTCCGAGTAGAACAGGACCCGGAATCTGGGACAGTTGGGAGGTATGCAAATCATTGCCTTTGTTGTCAGTCATTTCTAATCTAATGTGAGGACAGGGCCCTAAGGGAGTTATCCCATAAAATACATTCATCACTGTAATTACTTAGTCCTGAGAACTCTCTTTCTCTTTACAGTGCAACTTAGAGGAGCTGTCTTACAAAGCTCCACTGTAGCGTGGTCTGGGGGAATGTGTCTCCAGTGATCATATATTTATCTCCTATAAGTTTATTTCTGGGGTAACCACTTCAAACGGGTGCAGCTCTTTGAATAACCCCTGATCTATATGTTCTATAAAACGATATGAAGCTAATATAGTAGGTACAAAGGGGAGAAAGGCTCTAATTCTGGGGGATCTGGCGTGTTCATGCACTACAGGGACAGTCCGTTAAGTAATCTTTCCTTTAGTAACAGATCTGTCAGTGTCTATTTCACCAAGTGAAGCATTCAAGCTGGGGCCACTCCATGATCTGCTTATTATTGGTTTTGCTGTCCAGTAGAATATTGTTGACATAGATCAAGCAGACAATCTGGGTCTTAGCATGATACATGACTTAGTAATACATGTACACTGCTGACAGTACTCACAGTGATAAAAGACTTTAAATAACAGTGAATTGTGTAATGTCTACAACTATAATGCCTAAAGCCACATACACATTTGAGAATGTTATGGAACCTGCCCCATCAGCAAATTTGGGGGAGATAAGAATTGAGCACTTAGATTTCAACTGCCTAAAACTCTTGTTCTTGCGGAGCTCAGCAGTGTCTGGCAGCAGCTCTACCCACTGACAACACATGTAGACTGAATGGAGAAAGCTCCACATGAGCAACCACCTCTCTATTTACTGTGGCTGCAAGACAGGTGCCCTCGACCCGTTCTTGACAAAGGTGTGGATTCCAGAGGGAAGCCACATCACTTTCATATGCAGTGTCAAAAGGATCACTGTCATCAGTTGCTAATTCAAAACAGACAACGAATATGGAGGTGGATCCTGTTGTCACTTGAAATGGCAGCCAGGACAAGTAAATGTTGGCTCATAATCAATTTGGCCCTGATAATGGGATATAGATGCCATATTGGATATTCTCTATTTAAAAGTGGAAGTGATTGTTCTAAAGAGCCAAAAGGAATTTCAATATTTGAAGTAAGCAATAACTGGGAATAAAGGAGAGAAGAAATACAATTTTTTTTTGCTTTATATTTTTGTTCTGCCAGCAAGACCTCAAACAAAAGACAGTACCTGCCTGTGGGAGCACCCACTGGGTATATAGAAAGTCAACTGGTGCTTGTTTACTTTAATTTTCACATAGCAATGATTGTAAGAATGATCTCATACACTTCATATTATTCTCTCCAGCACTTCCCCTGTTTACACTAGAGAATGTGCTGCCAACAAGTGATCATTTTTATGCCCACATAAAAGAAGTGATCAATGACAAACAGCTGTTTTATCATTTGTCATGTGATCAGTGGACAAGTTTACACCAGGCACCGACTGGGAACAATCATTAAGGTTTTTTGCTCATTTTGAAATGCGTATTGAAGGGAGTCTGTCACCAGGGTCACTCATTAAACCAGAAACACAGTTACATCAGGCTCACCTGAATGTAATGCTCTTCTCCCCATGAAAATTTGTGCCCTCATTGCTGAGATACGCATCGATTTCAGACTATGCAAATGACCATTCCGGATCACCAAGGGGGCTTCATATTGCTACAGGTGAGATTTCAGCATAGCTCCTTAGCCCTGTCACTCAAAGAATGGGGGGGGGGGGGTGAGCAAGGCATATTACAGCAGAGTGTGGCACAGCAGTTTGGAGCAATGGAGCTGCCCTCGGTGCTAAATAAATAAATATCTTGGCATTGAAGACATGAATTTTCATGGGGAAAAATGTGTTAAATTCACGTGAGCCTGAGCTGTTTAACTGTGTTGCTGGTTTAATATGCTTGACAGACTCCCTTTAAAATTTTCATTGTGTTTTAAACAGAAAAATAGAGTAAATTACACCGAAAGTCATAAGGTAATGAAATGAAACAGTAATTCCCTTTTCAAACACAAAAGCAGCACTTTTGTGGTCCAGATGCGGAGAAGAATCTTATGGGTTGTCACTTGGGTCACATATAGTACTGACACTATGACTACAAGTGTTGACATTTCCTCTACAATTATTAATGGTGAGAAGGATGAGGATATTCGTATGAGAAGTAGCTATAAATTCACTGGACATAAATAGTAGTATTATATTCATATAATCATGGTGAAAGATTTACAGCACATCTTGGGAAATGAATGCAATTGTATATAAACCGTTCCCATGCATATTCGTATCTCAGCAGCATAGACTTGGTAAAGCTGTAGAACCGAAAAACAACAACACGAACTAATGAATGACCATCAAAGCAATAGTATTGGTAAGTCACTACTGTGATGTCTTCTGGTAAAGTCTTTTATCAGAATTCTTTAACATGTTTCATGTTCATTGTGTCCATCTGGAGATTCCCTAGCACCCTGGTGGGCCAGTCTGACCAGTAAGCTCATATGCCACTGGCATGAGACAAAATGGTTTTAATCAAGTTTGTAGCTGTGAGAAAGTTAGCAGGGCATATGGAGTTCTGTAAAATGGGGCTCTTACATGTATAGGGACATATTATGAAATTACAAAGAGTTATAAAATTGGCATAGAATTTTGGCCTATTTTGATCAGTTATTTTGGGGTTTGAAAACGAAATGGTGCTCACCAGAGGCATAGCTAGGGGTTCAGCACAGGGGGGGCGAACATGTCCAAGCAGGCCCCCAACTTGGATATGTTCGTATACCGATACTATCAGTATACGGTGAGCGTATAGTGGTATATAGCCGCTCTACACAGGGCTCTGCAGACGATTTAGGTGAATACAGGGCAGTAACATTTAGTGACTTACTGGTGATGTCTCTGACTAATCGTTCACCTTCCCCGTCTTTTATCTGGACGGCCATGAACACTTCTTCCAGTCTCTGTAAAGTTTGCAGCACAGACATCTTTGGCTCCTCACTTTTCCAGGCACCCGACCCACATTATCCTCACCTACACAAAGCCCCCATCCTGCTGCTACCCCCAATTATAAAATATATAATATACCCCCATAATGAATAATACCCCCAAGTGCATCTTTAAATTAATAACTTCCCTGTGCACCCCTTTAAATAGTTCCCCTTATTAATAATGCCCCAGGTGTTTCCTAATTAAAAAGAAAAAAAAAAAAACACAAGGGAAAAAAAAAATTATTGGGGTTCCAATACCCCGGACCCCCAGGATCAGCTGTTTGAATGAACCATGGTACCTGTGTAAGCGCCGTGACTCCTTCTCTGTTTACATAGTGTCATTCTTTTCATAGCGGCCATGTAATGTAACTACAGCTTCGTCCTATACACGTCTATGTGATAAGGCTGGAATGACATCACACGGTCACTATAAACAGACAGCGTGTGATATAAACAGGCGCCATAGCCTCTTCATACAGCTGATCAGTGGGGAATCACTTATCTCTTATGATTTATTCTGAGGATAGATCATCAATAAAAATGAGCTGGAAAACGCCTTAAGGCAAAGGCCCCACGTGGCGTTCCACAGCAAAAAACAGCTGTGGGAAAATCCGCAGCGGCGACGCATCGCGGTTCTTCCTGCAGCACTTTGTACAGAATGTTTGCAGAAGTTTCTTCTGTGGACTTTCTGTTTCAATTATATCTATAGGGAAACCGCTGGCATTTCCATAGGTATAACTGACATGCTGCGATTTCCAAAACTGCGACTGTTTCGGAAATCGCAGCGTATCAGCTGCGTGTATTTTACTGCAATGTGGGGATGGGGCCCCATGTGGCGAAAACCCACAGAAAAAAACTGTGGCATTCTAGCAAATTGGAAATCGCAGCATGTCAATTATACCTACCGAAACCCAGGTGGTTTCCATATAGGTGTATTGAAAACAGAAAGTCCACAGAGGAAATCTCTGCGGACTTTCTGTGAAAAGCGCTGAGGGAAAAACCACAATGTTACTGCCATGATTTTTACTGCAGCCCACTACGTGGGGCCTTAGTCTTAATAAAGCCCAAGTGCCACTTTAATTAAATTAATTGCCCCCTCATATTATGCCCCTGATTCACCCTGACATAAATACTGCACCTCTAATGACACCTTATATCAATGACCACCCCTTATGTTCATAATGCCTCCTAATATAAATGATGCCCCCTAATGGCTCCTTATATAAATAACCTCCCCCCCTTGTATTCATAATACCCCGTAATAACCCTTATATAAATTACCCCCCCATCGTCATAATGCCCCCTAATGAATCCTCCCTTTATAGTTATAATTCCCCCTCCTAACCACCCCTTATACTATTAATATACCCACAACTGCGCTAAAAAAAAAAAGAAAAAAAAAGTCATACTCACCTGCGATGCTGATGAATGGAGCTGCCGCCGATTCCCCCCCCCCACGCTAGCTACGCCTCTGCTTACCTCTCATGAGTTGCCACCACCCATCTGGTTCCAGTACTGCCTAGGTCCCCACTATTCTCCACTTCCCAGTGCCTGACACATAGGAAATGCATGGAGATGATTGCTCAGCCAGTCATCTCCACAATTTTCAGAGTGTGGCAGGAAGTGGAGAGCAGTGTTTTGTTTTTTTTTTGTTTTGGGACCCATGTTTAGCTTTTGTAAGTATATTTGTGTTTCCCTGGAAAACTCCTTTAAAATATTGCCTAATCTTTTTTTTTTTTCACAGGTCCGTCGCAGGGCGATGACACTACCGATCAGCTGTATGATATGTTTGAATTATTGGGAGAGGCTATATCTACAAGGAATTCAGAAGTTAGCTCTGTAACAGATGTTCCTATTGATGATAAAAATCCTATCTCCCATCAAGCAGAAGAAGAAGAGAAGATCTGGAGTAATCCTGCAGAGGGGACCTATTATCCAAATAGTAATCTACACGAACAGCAGTATTACATGCAGTACATGCATTTATCCAGTGTGTTGGAAAGGGGCTTAACTGGAATTCATTCAGAATTGTGCCAGCTTAGTAGGTCAGTGTTCCAGTTAGTTTATGGTATGAAAGAATGCGCAGACACCATGGGCTTCTACACCACAAAGATGCTGGCATTCCAGAAGCAAATGCTTCACATGACCTCAAGAACAAACTCTTCCCTCCAAACTGGAGTTCACCTGCTGCAGGATCTCAAAGCAAAACCTGGGCCAAGCACTAAAGACATCTCCAGAGCTAACAACCGGGATGAAAATCCAGGCTGGTTTAATGAAAGCAGGGCCAAGAGACGTTATAGGGATGTGGAATCGAGATCCCCTGAGGACAGTAGTTCACGATATTCTAAAAGGGACAAAAAGAAATAAATATCTTTTACTCAATGACTAATAAAAGTATTCACATCCCTAGAACGTCAATGTTTTATTTTAGGCAGTAACTTGTGTTTTGCAGTGGTAGAGGGAGTCTGTCTCCAGCGGGAGTCTGTCAACTCAGCCTCACAGGCAGATAGGTTAGGGTCATCTGAATCAAGCAGCATTTTCCCCTTGTGAATCTGTGCCTCCATTGCCAAGCTATGTTTTTGTTGATATGCAGATGAGCTCTTTGAAGCAACAAGGGTGATACTGTTGCTTAAAGAGGTAAGTAGCAATACCCTCATTGCTCCAAAACGCTCATTTGTATATTGACAAAAACGACAATATCTTAGCAATGGAGACACTGATTCACAAGGGGGAAACACCATTTCATTCAAATGACCCTAACCTATCTATCTTTGGGCTATTGGTTCTTTGAAGGAGTATTGTGTTATTTCAGATTAACCCCAACTGATCACAAGAATAGGGGTCCTGTTTTCCTGTCTGACTGGCTTATCAGGTTGAGCATGCACACTGCTACTCCATGCATTCTCTTTAGAAAGGGTCTCAAACTTTTTTGACTTGGACCTCGCCAGTCAATTTGTGGTTATGCTGGGCCTCACCAGCAAAAAAACAAACAAAAAAAAACACTGCCATGGAGAGCCAAAGGCCACAGTGCAGCTCATGTAATACCCCTAGTAACACCAAATACCACATTGCAGCACAGAACAACTTCATTGCAGTGCCAAATATGTCCTAAAATACATACCTAGGCAGAACTGCCAAATACCACAGCATATCAGTAGCAGCATTGCGCTTTCACCCTTAGCCTCTCCTAATAGCAGGTACAGTCAGCGTCGGGCCCCTTTCAGTAGATCCTGCCCAGGGAGGGGGGGGGGGGGAGTAAAAATAATCATTTATACTCACATCTCCTGGACATTTGGTGGTCTAGCGTCATCTTCTGACCCGTGGCTGACATCATGTGTCAGCGTGCCCCATGTGACCGCTGAGGCCTGCGATTGGGAAATTGACGTCCAGAACACGTGAAGTCAACTGCAGACCTTAAGTGAAAGCCAGTGGAGACAGCCGAATGACACAAGGATGCCGAGGAGAGGCAAGGGGAGTATAACGGTTTGTTATTTTCCATCACCTCCATCTACTTATTATACTTAGAAAATACCACCCCAGCATTGCTGATTATTACAGTGCAGTATAGAGTACCTGCCTGGCAGAGCCAAATACCACAGTGCAACACAAAATACCCCCTGTCATCACCAGATGGCACCATGCTGCACAAAGTACTTCTCCAGCAGCAAATACCATAGTGTAGCTATAGTAACTCCCAGCAGTATCAAGAGACCACAGTGCAGCACAAAATACTCTCTCAAAAGTGCCAAGTACTGCAATGCAGCACCAAATCCCACCAGATACACCAAATCCCACTGTGTAGCACAAAATACTGCCCTGACAGTGCCAAATACTAGAGTAACAGTATAAATCCAAATTCCTCCCCATCAGCACAAAATACCTCCACAGCAATGCTAAATACCACAAAATACCACAAGACACCACACAAAATGCCTCCACAGAAGTGTTAAACAAATACTACAGAGCAGCACCACTGTCATCAGTATTGCCCCCCTTTTCAAAGCCACAATGACAGCTGCATTGAACCCCTTCCCAACAGCTCTGGGCAGCCTACTGACTGACTGAATTTTCCCACCAAAGCAGATTACCAGTCTGCCCCTAATAGAAATGTAAGATATAAGTTAATACTTATCATATATCCACATTTACTGTTGTGCAAGAGAAAAACACCAAAACTGCAGAAATGTGCCAAATGATTCATTAGGATTAAGATGAGTATTATATACACTATATGGACAAAAGTATTATCACACATACACATTACAACTACAGGATCTAGAAGATCCCATTAGAGGTCAGACACTGATGGTGGACAAGAGGGCCTGGCCTATAATCTCCCTTCTAGTTCAATAGAAAGGTTCTTGATGTGGTTGTGGTCAGGGATCTGTGTGTGACAGTCAGGTTCTTCACTGGAAAAAAAAACACCCCCATAGCATTATCCCATCTCCACCAAACTTTGCACAATGCAGTCATCAGGCAGGTAATTTTCTCCTGGCACTCGCCAAGCCTAGCCTTGTCCATCAGACTACGAGATAGAAAAGCGTGATTGGAGCAGATTTACAAGACTGGCTTTTATTTAGCTGCCATAGATTTCAGGGATCATTTACACCGGCTGCTGAACTCTGATAAGGGCTAAAACAGTTCCTTGATCGGTGCCTGTTTCCTGTGTATGGAAATCCACAGATAACACTGCAATTTAAAGCAAGTGCAGTACAGGTCATGGAGGGGAGAGGAGACAGGAGGGCAGGTGAAACCCTGAGATGGTAAAACACCTTTAGGCTAAGGCCTTGCACTGCAAAATGTAGATGAAAAATGCTGCGGAAAAAAAATGCAATGAAAACACGTTGCATTTTTCCTGCAGAATTTTTATGAGTTTTTGCTGCATTTTCACTGAGCTTTTTCTTACCCTGTTAAATCTAAAGTGGATTTGCAAGCATTTCCCCAGGTAAAACTAACAAGCTTTGTTCTTCAAAACTGCAGGCGTTTTTGAAAATGCCTTAGCCTTAAGAAGCTTCAAAATCTTAAGGAATTGTAAAAAATAAATTGGATATATTTGCATCAATTTTTACTATACAATATTTGCGATTTACTTACCTAAATCTGGAAAACCTCTTTAGTAGTGATTGAATAGAATCATTCTGATTATCACCTTTTTTGTAACATCTGTTCAATTCATAAAAATCAACAAATCAGCCAAAAGTGTACAAGGAGGTTTATTCTGCATTATACAGTAGTTATAAAGCCTGGAAATAGAAATTTGATTTACATATTCTCAGTTCAAGGTACTGTGGATTTCTACTAAAATGTAAATGTATTACTTACAGTCTTGGTAACAACAGGGCAGCTTCTTTACTTTGTGGCTGTCCTTGTAAATTATGATACTGAATGATCAGTCCAATAAATTTAGAACAATAGGTGGGGAGACAGGGAATGAAATGCATGATGTACTTGTATTTTCATGTCATGCAAATGACCACAATGATAAATCACTTTGGCTATGAGTAAGTCCTGCACTTTATGATCGGTTCACAGGTAAATTTACAGGTGTGACTTTACATCAATGCATACAAAATACAAAAAAGTGTGTTAACTGGTCACCTTTCTACTTCTAGAGCTGTTATTTTCTGGAACTTTGTAATTTACAGTATTCAAATTGCAAGGAAACCATTTACCATTTTCACATAGAAAGGTGGATCTATGAAACTCCAGAGCCCTGGCTAAAAGACATTAAAATTAAATTTCAGATTTCCTCCAATATTTGACATTTTGTACTAACTGGTAGTGCACTAGAGAAGAAGTTGGGACAAATTCTGCTTCAGTAGGGCCTGTCCTATATTTACATCCAGTATTTAAATGTACAACTGCATGCTACAGTGGGAACTGAAAACAATGCTGTGGATATTATTTCAGCAGGACTACATTGATACTACGTTTGCAGTGTTTGCTGTATGCACCAATACAGATCCAGATACATTCATATAAAGGAATCCATAGGCTCCATCTACTCAACAGCGGCCAAGAGTATCGTTTTTGCTATCTGTCATGTTGGTATACATCAGTGCACCTTTTATTCTGCTGTGTGAAATAGAACAGTCTTGCACTATTCCATACAGTGGTATCCTGCAAAAATTGCATACCATATAGCACAGTATCCTCTAAGCTTTGGCTCTGCAAAAAATAGAGTTACAAAAAATACCAGACCCTGCAGACAGGTATAGCTGGTATTGGGCTGACCTTATTAGTACAGTATGTTTTAATTCTGTCCTTTCCAGAGTGCCCAGCTTAGGGTGGGTTCACACCTGCGCTTCATTCTGTCCGTTGCCAATCCAAGTGAATATCTCAGGGAACGGGATTGGCATCGGATAGCGACAGGTTAGCGATGCATTGATTAAAAACCCATTCATTTGAATGGGTTTTTAAAGCAATGCGCGGGTGTCCGATTGCACCCTCTGTGCTGCGAAGCCGTTTTTTTTTCGTCGGACACGAAGTCCTGCATGTCCATCTTTGTTTCTGACGAAAAAAAAGGATTCGCAGCGCAGAGGGTGCAATCGGACACCCGCACATTGCTTTAAAAGCCCATTCAAATGAATGGGTTTTTAACCAATGTGTCGCTAACCTGTCGCTATCCGATGCCAATCCCGTTCCCCGAGATTTTCACTCGGATTGGCAACGGACGGACTGAAGTGCAGGTTTGAACCCACCCTTAGAGAGGACAGTGACACAGTACACACTTTATTTATACATGTGAAACTTTGAGTGGTGTTGGTTATACAGTGGTATATGTAGAAGGCATCCATTGGAGGTATACATATGGAAATCCCCCCGAAGTATTCCTTGGATATACTCAGCAAATGCAATGTGAACGGACCTCAAGAACAGACAAAGTACGTAAATACAAAGGCCTCTGTAAAAAATGGATTATTGTAAAAATAAAAGGTGTTGGGTAAACAAATGGAAGAACTAGGTTATAAACAAAATTACATTACAACATTGCGCACATTTGCTCTCTTTTCATCCATGTTTCCATAAAGACATTACAGTTACCTTCTTTCTCATCTGGCCTCCATAAAAATATTTTTGCTATGGAGTTACATCTTTGGCTATAAAACTTACAGTTATGAGTAGAAAATTTAGGCAAACTGGTGAAATGCAGATTTTATATGGTCAAATAGGCTCATTGTGAGGCTTTTACCGCCGATTAAATCTTGTGATCTAACTATTTTGTGGGATGCATCATACATACTTTCCTGTATATTAAATTATTTTCATCACATACAATAGCAAAGTTCAATATCTAAACCGTACACACAAAGACCCCAAAACAACCATACCACCATCTATTAGCCGTCTCTGCAATGCCCTCATTTCTGGAGTCCAAACATTCTGAAACTAAGCATTCCACAAGTAGGTCACACCACAGGATTTAACCAGATCCTCTTGTAAGTACCTTACTTTTTGCCTTTTAAAGATTTCTGCTGATCTCCGCATTTAGTCTGGAGATCTTTAGAAATATTGAGATATCAGAGTTACAGATCAAAAAGAGGCAAGATGCTCGGAAGGGCGTCCAGCCCCTGCAGTGGAGATCTTACCTCATAAACCCTCACTGGTGAAAATAAAGTTTTTACATTTCCTGCCACTTGTACTGTTAAAGGGGTTGTGCCAAGAACAGGGGTCCCCATCCCATGACTACTGCCACTTTATTCCGCTATACTGGACTACCGAGAATAGATATCTTTGTCAGTGCCATAGGGTTGAATGAAGAGTCAGTCTGCATATGCAACTGCTGCTCCATTAAAACAGTAATGCTCTATTTAAACAATTGAGCCCAGTTTCGGACGTGTTTTTCACAGACTATTTCATCTCTATTGGTGAATCAGTCTGAGAAAATGGATCTGAGAGGCTGATCTATGAATAGCGCATGTTCTATTTTATCACTGATCGCCATACGGTCGAGGAACTATTTTTTTAATATTGTATCAGGGGGTGTTTTGAGGACATTTTTGTAATATACTTTAAATGATTGTACTTCTTTTTCTTTGAAAACAACACGCTGTAAACTCTCTCCTTAGAAACGCTCTGAGAGTCTGTACTCACTGGGGTAGATTTACTATTGTCCTACTCCAGTTTCCTGGTGTAAAAAAAAAAAAAAAAAGTCACAAAATCTGGATTTGTGACTTTTTAAACAACACTTGCGTCAAAAATTGTAGCAACTAGCATTTTTATGCTGCCCGTATCACTTTCTGAAATGGGGGCAGTATGAGGGTGTGCTGTGGGTGGCCCCACCAGATTTGTCATTATTTTCACAATTTTTCTGGCATAAATGATGACTGAAATTTACACCAGCATGCCTCATCATAAACTAAGCACATCTTCTAGCAATGCAGGGCAGCGGGTGGTCTTGGGCCAGAGCAGGCAATAAGGTGTGATTTGGAGACACTGGCCAATCAGAGACAATGTCAGAGATCAGGATCACGCCCCCTTGTCTGCTCCTGCCTGAGACCATCCATCTGACAGTAGAGAGTCTAATTAGCAGATTAAGCACTAATATTGCATTGACTGCTTGGGGAAAGTAGTAGGGGGCTAGAGAAAAAAAAATTCTAACTGTGGCGGGATTGGGGTAGCAGTACCTATTAAAGGGTCCAAAGGAGGAGGTGGAGAAAGGTTGTCTTTAAGCACTGTTCGTGGAACAACATCTTTAACATATACCGGTATATATTTTATACAGTAAGAGTAAGAATATATTGAATTGCATAGTTAACCTACAACATAATACCTTAATGGTGAAGAATTTGAGGTCAACATAAAGTAGCAGTCCCTTCATTTTAACCTTATGATGAATATAGAGTTTTACTGAGATCTGCCATTTTATGATCTAAGTGAAGTCTTTCAAGGTAAAGCCAGCCCTGTAATAAGCCTTCACTGCATTAGGTAAATATATTTCGTCCATATTATAATAATATACATATACAGTATAAAGAGATATAGCAAACAATAGAAACACTGACCTCTGTACTGGACAAGCTTAGATATTTCTGATGTACAGTAACAATTACAGTATATGACAATGCTACAATCTTAATAAAATAGAAAATATGATTTAGGAGAATAACAAAATATAGCTTCAGCTTTCTACAGCTTTTACTGAACCTGGTAAAGTGCAATCTCAGTAAAAAGTATTAAGTTGCCAAACATGACAGAGGAGTGCTGAACTGTCCTACACAAAGTCGATTTCATTTGCACAACAATAATGTGGCACAGGAGAGCAGGCGCCATCGGTACTGAATGACCTGTCAAATAAGATGCAGAACCAACCAAATGTGCATGGCTTATTTATTTAAGAGACCCTGTTACATCTTGCATGTCCCTTCAAGAATTTCCTAGTTGACCTTGAAATGTTCTTGTAATTGGTGAAGTCACAAGTGTTGCTGAATCTTCTAGATGACCATTTTTGAGATGCACCGCTCCCTAATATAAAAGAAAAATATAAACGTAGTCTTATAACTGTAGAAACCTTGCTAATATTTTCATTATACAAGTGGCGAAAAGGGCTTGGTAATTTTGATAAAATGCATGACCTTTCTGTCACGGCTTTTTATAGCCCCCAATCACTGTTTTTTACCTTCCTAGGACGTCCCCTCCCCCCCCCCCCCCACCTTTTCAATTTCACTTTGAAGGACGGCTCCCACGCTGCGCCACCACAGGAGCTGTTCTACCTCCATGACAGCCAATAGCCTTCTGAAGGTTCCCAGCACTGTTCCCATTAAGGTTTGCGTCCATAATTACATAGGCATTTTGCTATAGACTGCCACTTGTGTTGCAGTCTATGATACAAGCAATCTGATGATCACAGTTTCAATCCCCCTGGGGTGGGTAGGGGGGAGTCTAATATATATATATATATATATATATATATATATATATATATATATATATATATTTTATTTATTATTTATTTTTTTTTTTAATTAAAAAAAAATAAATAAATAAAAAAACATAAAAGTTTACATTTCTCCCCTTTTACTTTATCCCATATAGGAAACAAACACATTAGGCATCCCTGAAATTGCCAGAACTACAAACATATAAAAAGTTTTTTTTTCCTATATGGAAAACCCCTCCGTGGAGAACCCATGACCAAACTGCTGGTTTATTTCACTTTTTTGCCTCCCAAGTAAATTTTAATAAAAAAAGTGATCAAAATATCAGACAATGTATGGAATATTAAATGATACCACTATGAAGTACAATCTGTTCCACACAAAAATAAGTCCTCATACAGTGAATGAATGCAAAATAAATGTCATGACAATTAGAAGGAGGGAAGTAAAAAAAAACCAATGTAAAATAGCTTCAGTGAAAGGGTTAAAGTATCTATTAGATTTATCAGATACAATGGACCAGATATGAAGTTAATTTTTACATTATATTGTATTGATCAACTTTAACAAAAATATTAAGAAATGTTTTCCCAAAAATTGGGACCATCTCAGTCTTATTGACATAGTTATTGTACTGAAATGATCTGCATGCTCAGCACAACACTACCTATATACTTTTTTCTCATTTCTCAGACTCACCTTCTAGGCACATCTGGGGGTCCTATTTTGGTAGAATACTGGACTCTTTGGGGTTTCGGGGCTTCTATGGAGAATTTCTTTTCAAATGGTTTAAACTTTGAAATCTCGTATTCCCATTCATTATCAAATGATGGTGCATCGGCTGCAATTCAAGAAAATACACCATGTTATTGTGTACTTCGACCACGCACACCGCATCTACCTTGTTGATACTATAACATTTTGCAGTGTCTTTCATGAAGCTGCATGAAAGTTTTATAGAAATGTTACAATTTTTCTGAGACATAAAAAAATCTCCAACTATCTGGCAACAAAAAAGAAAAAGGTAAGACTCACATTCATCCATATTTAAAAATTCCTGGTTAAGTTCCTGATCTCCAGTTTTATTGTTCTTCATTTGCTTGACAATATGGGCACGGTCATTGATATGATGTCCAACGGCGATTTTTTCCATTCCACTTTCAGAGTCCCTGACAGCTTTTTTGGTTTCTTTTATCTGCAAAGAAACAGGAATTGTGGCCACGTTTGCTAGTGGGGTAAACATTTGGAATGTACACTCACACTTATCATTCACTGTCACAGAATACAGATAAACCATGGGTAACAACCAGGGTAGCAGTTATAGCATCTACTATGGAGCTCACATGTAGAAGTGAGGTGGAGTTAGTGATCACTAGAGGAATGGAAAGACAAGTAGAAATTTTAATGCAGATTACTGGGAGAGATGGATTCCAATACGAAGTCCTTTATGTTATAAACTCACTTAGTTTTGTTAGTGGTCATGATGAACTTTAATCTGGGTTTTGTGGTTATATCCCTCACATGATCTATAAATGCACAAATCAGAAAAAGGCTACTGCAACATACTCTGGAGATCACTAGGTGGCACCACAACACATTATCAGTGGCTTTACTCATCCATCTGCTTATGACCTGGTTCAAGGCAAGCATTAAGGGCATGTGTCAGATCGTAAGAGTCTGAGTCTATTTTAGTAAATACTTGTGTTCCCCATGAAATAATAATTCTGAAGCATCTTTTCTTATCTGCATAGTGCTGTTCCTCTGTTATTCCTGCAGGAAATGTATGAATAAATTGACAACTGGGTGTTACAATTGTCCCTTTCAAAGTGTGGTGTCCCTATACAGTCTGACTGTCAGCACTGGTTGGACAATGTCAATAGGAATACATCCCACTTGTCAATTTATTCATAAATGTCTATGAGGAATAAGGGAGGAATGGAACAATCAAGAGTTCTAAGAAAAAAGTTCTCCAGAACTGTTATTTCAAGTGTAATACAATTATTTACTCACACGCATGTCAAGTGAAGAGTTACCTAGTGATTTATTTTCATAACCAAAATCCATAAATACTAATAGCGTTTTGTTTTTTTGTTTCAATGTGTCAGCCATGTTGCAGGCTCGGAGCTGAATCAGTCTCCTTCCCCCTCAGGCAGCTGAAAATTTACAGTGGAAATTATTCTGAGCTTACACTCCATTTATACAGATCATGTCATGTCCTTTTAAAAGGCATGCACATGACATAGCCATAATAGGGTTTATGTATTGAATCCATAAGAAATAGACCTAGTGGCAAGTGATTGACTCCAAACGCATGTCCCAATAGGGTTGCCATCTGCTGTATTTCTGGGGCCCATTTTTATGTCAGAACAGAGACCAACCAGAGGAATCTATGTTACTCCGGTGGGCCAGTCCAACCTGGCCCTGCAGAAGGAGCCTTCTTAGACAGAATGCCATGCTACTGCAGAGGCTCTGCACCTTCCCTACTGGCTGTTCTGCAGTAAAAAGAGAATAGCTTTGCAGAGAACTGGCTGTGGGGAGCGTGATGAAACATGTATGTTGACCAGCACTCTGCTCATATGGTGGTCATTCACACTACTATATACTTTGAACAGCAGGTGGAGCCATACTATGCCGTTAAATGTCATATCTCCTCCCTGGATTGTTTTTTTTTTTCTTAACAGTCTGTAAATGTCAAATATTACTCTTTTCTATTATCTATACAAATGATTATGATCTCTAATGATGGGCAAATCATGTTGCTTGTTTTTTTATTTTTTCCCAAAAAATAAATGTGAGGTTAGGAACTGAGCGGCAATGAATAATTTGACAGTGATACTGTTTAGACAGAGACTTTATGGTTATAGCATACCCTGAACATTTTAACATAATTTATACAAACTAATAAAAAGTTAACTCTTAATAAACAAGAGCGGTCTTTAGGTTGGGAATCCAAATTGCCCCAATGCTTCTTTATCAGCAGTTTTATGACAAGTTAACTACCAACCTTACCAGGGGTTTGGGCACCGATTCAGGAGGAAATAGGTATGCATTTTCTGTGTGCCCAGAACCTCACATTCGGTTATGCCAGCTTTTAGTGATATCTATTAATACGCCCTATGCGACTACACAGCCTTCGTGCCCCCTAAGGCCAGCCTTTTCTGTGGTGCAGGAAAAGCATACACTTTCAGAAAATGTATCCTGCTGGCAGATTTGCAGAATATCAGATGGTAATTTGATTTCCACCATACAGCTCTATGGGAGAAATTCTATAGCAGAAGCACATTGGAAGGAAGTGCTGTCAATGAAATCACTTACTATACAAGTGTAATGTTTTCCATGTGTCTGCCTTCTCTAGTGTACTTTTCTGCCATGTGTCTGTTATTGTTGACTGCTGGCAGGAATTCTTATTGGCAGCCATGTATTCTGCAGTATACACACAACTTTACTTGGACTTTAGATAGTACTGTATATTAATATATCAGTTTTGCTCTGTGCATAGATAGGTTTAAGATTTTTTTTCAGGCTGGTGATGCTTTGAGGCTGCTATTTTTAGTCAGTGATATGCCACTCTTGGCCTCGCCTAAATATAAACTGTGCGGCCTTCAGCGCTCTCCTTGACTCAGTGACTAATAATCGGGCCATCGTAATATTTTCTTCACAAAACAACTAGTAATTACTGCACCAGTCGCTGACTGGCAGGAAGCACCCGTGTAATATTATTAGAGACCTTTGTTGCAGCAAATACTTCTTTGACAGATAGCTATTTTCTACTTCCGTCTAGAAGGGGACATGTGCTCGGCTTTAGGGTTCAAATTCATATTTCTTAGTGGCATTAGGTACAGCAGCTGCAAAGGAGCCACCGAAAGGCCAGTGTTATATTAGTCACTGATGAGTAGAATTACTCAATGCTATCCACAGAGCAGGGAGCGGATTATACGCCATGCCACATTTTCTCAAGTTCAGAGTTCACAGACATACTGCTGTGTGGATTAACTGAATTCATAAACCAGGGTGTTTCTTGGAAGTAGCTACTATAAAATAAAGTGATGTGAAAACTATATAAAAAAAAATTAGATTGTTATAGACATAATGTAATACTCACGCCACCAGCTTTACGAGTTTCACTTGTTGCATGGAAAATCTTAGGTGGTTCATCTCCAGTCTTGGAATATGTCATTACTGAGGAGGACTTAAATGAGTGAACGTCGGGTCTGTCTGCCAATCCTTCCTGCAAAACACAAGATAAAACGTGTATAAGAAACAATGACCAAAACAGAAGACTGGTAGACACAAGGTATGATAGAAAGAGTCTGGCTGAACAAAGAACAAGCCACCACAGGAATCCTATGGTTCACCAGAGGACAACCCCAAATTACAATTTTAGTTTATAAAGCAAAAGAAAGTAGAGTTGCACTTGTATAGCTGGCCGGTGAACCCAAGGGTAGTACGGCTCAGCTACTGAGCATGTGTGTCCACCACTGATATAGAAATTTGATAGAAATTCTCAGAAGGAATTGGAAGAACACCAAGGGGCACCATAACATGTATGCAACAAATCCTACCCTACTTTAAATACATTTTCTGGTTTTATAGCTATGTAGTTCAGCAAATTTCTAATAATATTATGTTTCAATTCCTTTCTGCTCTTGTCAGTGACTGGAAATATTCTTGAAAACCCAATCTGTTCTTGTCCAACTGATACAAGGGTACGAATTAAAGGGGTCATCCTATCAGGACACTCCCATTTAATATACAGACAGAAAGTTGCATTTTGACACTACAGTAAAAATGTAGCATTATATAGTAATTAGGGTACACATAAAGGGGTTCATGATGAGACCACAAGCAAATGACTTTTAAACCACTTAAGAAAGGTAAGTTCCCTATGTCACCAACTGGCCTTACAACAGCATACAAGCGCTTTAGAAGCAGTTTTGGTGGTGGTAGACTCCCTTTAAAGAGTCAGTTGCACATGATCAGGACAGGTTTTCAGACTCTATACAAACAGGAATGTTTCCATTCGCTGACTAAAAGCAGAGATCTTAAAAATTGTGGAGAAATTATATATGTGATACTAGAGAGCTGTAAAATATTCTATTATACCAAGTAAAAAAAAAAACCAGATAATTGTAATTATTATTAATAAACATGTATAGTGTTAATAAGATGTGCAGGATCTTTATAGCTGATAGCACAAGATGCACTGAAAAACAAAGACTGCCAGCAAGAAGATGACTTTTGCTGTCATGGGATAAGGTACAGGCTGATATACACAAGCTCTGCTGTAACCGGTGTGCTACATTTTTGGAAGAGCAAATGTGAGATTGCGAGCCGATAGCATGATTATAGCACTATGATCCCAGGGCTAGAGTGTCTCGTGTGCGAGTGAAGATTAGAATTTTTTTTAACACTGGAGATGCAGCATTAGAGGGGAGATAATATTACTACATTAAAGTATGAATCACTCATATATAGACTTGGCTGATACACTGTACACATAAGCAAGTCTGTGCAGCCTTCCACCGTGACCAAACATGGTAGACGGTTACAATAGAGTGTATGTGAAGGGAAGGGTTATATATAGCAAGAACGATGATATATAAAATGCTGCATTAAATCAAGTGTAGGTATAAAGAAGGCATTTTCTTGGAAAGACTAAACAGAGATGGGTTTGGCATATGAAGAGAATTCCAAAAGGCTTGAAACGCTTCTATTAATCGCCAGCAGGAACAGTGAATGAAGATTCTGTGAGGGCATAGAGAACATCTTCTTGGCAGCCATTGTGCAGGGGTGGAAAGCGTATCATAACAGGATCACATATACCCCATATGACCTGGACCTACCATAATTTTGTAACACAAAACCCAGACACCAATATGTTATGAAGGTTGCTTCCTCTATATCTGCCTCTGCTTGCTTTATTTTAGGTTCACCTCAAAGGACTCCAACTAAGACTATGCTGTAAATCCAAATTTTGCTGGATGCTTATTTATATGTTGATGAATGTTCAATATAATTCTCTAGAATTGGTGGATAATGTTAAGAGGACAACTCTTTCAGAAAGTAAGCATTACACGCTAGCTTTCCATATAATAGATATACTCGCCAGGTCTGCTAGAGCAGCTCTTTGTTTTGGCACATAAAGGGAAGTCTCTGATGGGACAACCTTTCAAGGAGTAAAATACAACCAATAAGTAAACATTACTAATTTACAGCCTGTATAAAAACTAATGCACACAGTAACTGGATCTACAGATCATCCATTCATAACACAGGGTAACAGATCTTGCCAAATTCACAATCTAATGATAATAATCTAAGTTGCTAATGGTAATGCTTTGGGACACCATTACCCACAGATCCCCATATAAGAGAAGATGGACAGAGGGTGTTCCTGATAGTGAAGCAATGCTGAATTTCTTATACTCACAAGATCCATAAAATATCAAGCACCTGAGTTTTGACAGCTGACTTCTTCCGGATTATGTCCTCCTCACTTCATTTTTGTACTTACATGTACAATCACAATTTAAAAACATTATTCTCAATGTGATTGTAAGTGATTGTACATGTATGTATAAAAGAAGGAAGTGGTCAGCAAGAAGGAAGAGTCCAAGGAGAAGCCAATCTGGCAAGGAGGACAGCAAAACAATGCCTTATCTGCTCAGCAATAAGGGCAGCCTAAGTACGTGCCTCACATATTCAAGCATCAATAGAAGGAAAGGAATCAGAAACAATCATGGATGTCTCCTGAGAGATCTACAAGACACTTCTTTTGTCTTTCACACTTTAATTTCAATATGTCACAAAAAGTGATGACAAAGTCTAAGAGTATTAAGGTAAATGCTTCATTTACATTTTGCAACCTGGATAAGCAAATAAATGAGATGATGACAGACATCGCCTAATATTTTGTAATCTATGGGAGGCTCCTCTGTGTGGATTAGCCTAGATACTCTGCTTATAGAGACATTCTCCTAGCAACCACCTAAACATTAGCGGCTGCTGAGACAACATATATATTTAGAATTGTGTGCACTGCAATTGTCACATTACCACTTCCCATAACTCATAATGTAATAGTAAATTCATTATATGAAAAGTGAAAAACCTAACAGGTATAAGGCAAAGATGTCATTAATGTTAGTGACTGCCAGGCTGGCTTTTGGATAAGGACCACTTCTGAAAGCATAAATCTGAGAGTGCAGGAGAAAACACGGAGCAGAGGAGAACAAGAATACAAAAGTCAAAATGCTGTTCAGGTTAAAGCTACATTCACATGGCAGAACCCTGCTGAGTGCACACCTGAGGGTAATACAATTTCACGGATCCCTCATAGACATGAGTCTATTGAGGGATCCGTGAACTCATCCCATGAAATAGCATATTCTATTTGATCATTCACACAGACCTTTAAAACAACGTTCATGTGACTAAATCCTTTAAAGTCTATGGGGCAGATGAACCCTGTCATGTGAATGAGCCCTAACAATGCCCATGGAAAGCTGCCTCTTTGGCATATTAGCTAACTCTCCCGGAATGTATGGAAGGTTCCTGAAAAAAGGCTGATTTTGTAGACACCCAAAACAGCAAGCTAATTTCTGGGCCTGGCAGAATGCTCCCGCATCCGCTACCAGCAATTTTACATGTAACTTGAGGCACTTTATGTGCCGGTCACGTCTGAAAAGGGGGGTACGTCCAGCACATTTTACGCCCACGTCACAAGAAAGGGGACATGGTAATGTCCAGAACGGGGCATGGCCACACCCAAATGAATGGGACTGAGCAGCAGCATGGCCATGAGGCATGATGTCACTTCCTGAGAAAATATAGAGGAGCTCTTCCTGAAAGAAAGCAGCCATGTTTTCTTATCCAGGATAACCCCTTTAGTGTAACATGCTGTTTTACAGTGTTCCTTTCTATCACAGGTCTGATATTTCTGGCAATGCCAGAGGAAATTTATATTCTTGTGCTATTACTTCTAACTAGAGGTCATGTAGCAAGATATTGGATGGTTACATCTAGCACCAAAACTGCCAAATGATGACCGAGAAAGCAGAGTAAATGAAGCAAGGACAAGCAACAAATAGCATAACAAGAATTATCATTATACATTGGTTATATAAATACACTTACAAACTGTTTGTGCATGTCCATCATCCTGTTCCTCATGTTTACCATCATATTATCAATGGAGTGAAACCCATCCCTAAAATCAGGGACCTACAATAACACAATGAGAAAAGACATTAGGATGACCATTGATACAGTATTTAGGATTCTATTCCAAATAGTGAATAATGTGGAAGACAGTGAGTGAAGAATGTTAGCAGCCTGTGCAATGTAAATTTGTAGAATGGCATGCATAAAACTTAGCAAAAAAGTAAATTCACTTACACATACAGAGGACTAAGCAAGACCCGCCTGGCTTAAACATCTTTAAAAGAGAGCTAAGCCTTTTTATAAATCCATCTATTAGTCATAAAATAAGCAAAGAAGTAAAACAAACTGTTATAGCTATAACTATAATACATATGTTTATATATGCTAAATAAACACATTAACAGAGCAAACAGTGTATAGATATATACATGTCCATAGTTGTCAGCTAATATTACAGATGGGAGGACAGTACAAAATAAAATATGTTTTTTGCTACAAAGCAATTTATTTTATTACATAACAAGTAGCATCCTCAATGAAGTTTCAATAAAGTTATGATACAATTATTTTGGTACATTACAAAGCACTGCAGGATAACTAAACATGTACCATAAGGTTTTACCCAGGGGTAACATCTGGTCGCTGGGGTCTCAGCAGGGGGTCTCTCTCTGTGATCAACTTGTTGTCAAGGGACCATTCTAATCATTTAGGGATTGTACAAAGCAGATAACCTCTTGAACGTATGTTCACAAGCATTTGTCTCATTTGAAAATGCCTCTATGAAGATTTTTGTGTTAATAACAGGTTTCGCCAGTATATACAGATTAGAGAATGGAAACCAGGTGCTTTTATGCTGTGTTCACACCATGTGTCATCAGTCAGTAGAACCAGTACAGACAGGCTTAGTTTTATGGCAGGTCTTAATATTACTAAGATACCTTGATAATTCTAACTAAAATGCAAACATTATCCTGTCCTCCAGGTTTTATCAAACTAGCTGCTCACACATATAAGAGACCTTTTGGTCAAACATGGGTCATCCTTGAGCCCTCCATTAAGATACATGTTATGACCAAATAAATACATTCATTTGAGAGAAGCTATGGCTTCTAGATACAGCATGGCACCGCTTGGCAATCTATGGCTCCACTTATTTCTAAGAATCCAAAAATGTAGACATCCAACCTGTTGCGTCCTTGTTTCCCACAAAGGCAGTAATTGTGGGACTGTGTAGTAACTCCCATATACATTGTATTGTTGGTTGATCTGTCATCTAGAACGAATGTAGAAAGCAGCTTTGCATCTAGGTCATATGTGGAAGCTGACACTAGTGGGGCATTGGGTAAACAAGAAGGATACCTTGTATTTAATATACAGTGAGTCTTACTGTTATCACTGACGTCTGGTGAATCAGACATGTATTACTAAAGTATGACAGGCAGGACTGGAGGGACACCGGACACCTGACACCAATGAGAAAATAGGTTGTGAGAATTTTCCTTAATTAACATAGTGGGTGATCCTTCTAGAGTTACATTCCAAATTTGCTGCTTTCTAAATATCTAATTGGTTTATAGATTGTCATTTATGGGCAACTCTGTGATCAGGAACAAATATATTCCTCCCATGTGCCAATAACAAGACGTAAATGGAGTCGCCTGCAAGCTTGTAGACCACTATAGATGCATAACAGAGATGAAGTACAATTTCCATATGTACAACACCTCATAGATATGCACATTTCCAAAGTCCACTTTCTGTACAAGAAATTCTAGAAGTTGTTCTATGAACAGATACCTAGTCCTGGACATAAAGTAAAATAAATAGATATATTAAAAGGTATGAAAGAAAAGATATAAGAAAAAGAGTGACCATTGGTGGAAAAGAGCGCTTACTGTATACACGTGAAACTATATATGCACATAGATTGTTTAGCTCTATAGATATATAATCTATATAAACTCTATAATCTGGTGCCCAAAACTGAAGTAAAGAGGGCGTGCCTTTGGAAATCCTTCAGAATTGAGAAACTTTAGCATATTTCTAGGTTGTTTTTTTTTTACAAAACAAAGGATATATTGGTATATATTGCAAAACTCAAGCATCCGCAGATACTACGCCTTAGTCTAAATCAGGTGTCTCAAACTCAGACAGGCAAAAAATGAAGTTGATGGGCTGTAATCCTTCCAATTTGTATACAATACAAATCAAATGATTTTATTATTTAGCTTATTTGTATAGCGTCATCATATTCTGCAGTACTTTATAGATATTTTCAGTCACTGTCCCATATAGGTCTCAATCTACATTCCCTATCAGTAGGTCTTTGGAGTGTGGAAGGAAACCCACGCAAACACGGGGAGAACATACAAACTCCTTGCAGATGTCCCAACCAGAAGTGGCCTCACCAAGCTTACTGTTTCCCACCAGTGGCCCCCTGCCAGCACTTACCTCAATGCTCCCGGGCGTTGTAGGTGCTGGGGAGCGGAGAGGTAAGTAACTAACCCGAGCTTGTAGGCCAGCTGGATTGAACACATAGCGGTAATAGGGCACAAGAAGTCTTGAGTTTAGCAAATGGTAAAACTGTGATAAATGCACATGTTAAAGAGGACCTTTCACCACATCCACCAACTCCAACCCCTGGCATCATTCAATACGCACCACTCCACGGATTCAGGTACCAGTTGGAATTTTTCTCTAATCTCCACTCTTCCTGAGCAATCATCGCTGTTATTTTCTGCACAATTTTGCTTTCTACTGTCAGGTGGGTGGTCCTGGGCTACAGAAGAAAATCAAGGACCCACCCACTTGACATCAGAGAGCCTAATTGAGCTGAAACTAATAGCAATGATTGCTCAGGATCAGTGGGAGCTACCGAAAAAGTTGCAACTGCACCAGAATCAGTAGAGTGACACTTATTGAAGGATGCAAAGAGTTGGAGTTAAAGTTGGTGGAGGTGGGAAAAGTTTCCCTTTAAGGATACCTGATTTTACCTTAGTTTTCCAGCTTTTATTGCATCCTGAGTACTCTCTGAGGCAGACCAACCCACCATCATGGTAATATGGAGATAAAACGGTCAAGGTAAAGACACCCTTGATATGTATCCAGCTTTCATGCATACTAAACAGCATCTTATAATATTCTGTAGCAGCAGTCTCTCACCTCACATGATACATGCAGTATACAAGGATCTTCATTTACTTAGAATAACAGGATTTGTTGTGTACTTTATGATGGCTAATGGTGAATACAAAAATTAGTATACAATACTGCAAATCCAAACCCAGGGTTAGAGAAAAATATCATGCCTTCAAACAGGACCACACACCAGAGTCACAGACTACTGACCATACTAGAAAAGGGAGCACTAGGCATATGGCACAGACTTGAGGCCTGAAAGAAAAGTAGCAGTTGTGATGAGACCTTTCCAGATTACATACTTTCATGTTGTTTATAGTGTGAATTACACATTTGTGTTATGAATGAAGAATAGATGGTGACGCAGCAATTTAATCCGACATGAGGAAGATGGCAAACACAAAGTAGGGCATAGGTAAACAAGGCAATGTCCAATTCATCTGGAGCGGTGGCTGCAACTTTATATACTCATTGCACATCTAAGATAGCTATTATGATATATTCACTACAGTACTAAGTGATTTGCCTGCTATACCTTCCACATGTACTGCCATCATTAATAATAATACATTTTATTTATATAGTGCCAACATATTAAAGGGGGCTTTTTATCTCTACTGACATATCTGTTTTAGTAAATATTTCTATTTTTTATAAATCAGCAATTCTGGGTCATATTTTCCTTGAATTCTATGTTGTGCTGTGTCTCTTTTATTCAATGACAGTGTACATACCCTTAGCTAGTGGAATGGTACATCTATTTGTCAATTTATTAATATGTTTTCAAGAGGAGTAACAGAGGAACGGCGCAATATATCGATGAGTAATGTTTCTTCAGAACTGTCATTTCATAGTGAATATAAGTTTTTACTAAAACAGACATGCCAGAAGAGTTGACAGGTCCTAAGAGACACAATACAATGTACAATATTTTATACTTTTCTCCTAGAATTTTAGTTTTTTAACTTTTTTTTCTGATACTATTGAGTAATTGAAGAGAAATAAATCCACAGGACTTATGACCTGATGACCTATTCACAGGAAAGGTCATCAGTATGTGATCTGTGGGGGTCTGGCACACACTCCCCATCTACTGCTGTTTCTTCTGGCACACAGACACTGCCAGAACAGTTGATTTGTGCAGGGTCTGGGTGTGGATAGGTCGTCAGTATGTTAAAAAAATAAATAAATTGATTTAGGACCAGACAACCCTGTTAACTCTGATTTGGGGTTCATGACCCCGACAAACTCGATATATACTTGGAAGCTTTTTCTTCTGACCTGCAGATGGCTGCTTTCTGTAAAGCTCATTTATTGATATCGAAGTTCAGATTACAGTGTGTGAGCCTGGCAGATGTCCAGTGACCCCTGCGGTGTCTTTATTCTTGGTGTTATGTTCCATGGGGTTCATATAGTACTGCCTCTGTGATTAACCTGTTCCTTGCTGCATAGTCTTATGCATCTGACTTTCTATGACAGAAACCCATGCAAGTGAAGTAGAGGGCTGATTTCAGAGAACGGAGTTGACATTCTATATATAGCTGATGGAAGAATGCCAAGCTTGCTTTTATCAGTTACAGGGCGAGCTGTATAGGAACTGACATCTGTTGTAGGGGCTCAACAGTACTAAACTAGTACATCAGTGCCTGCAAGTGTAATTATGGGCCTCACTAGGTAGCTGAAACTGTTAATAGAACAGTATTAATGAGTGGTACACTATAATAGGAACAGTACTGCAGGAGAACAGCTGTGGATTATATCACAGGGGAAGAGAAGTTAAAACCTGGGCAGCCAAAGGCTGGCATTACAGCGCCCGCACCTAAGCTAACAATCAGTTCTTTGAAATGAATCTGACTATAAAATCTCAGCTGATGACAGCAGTGTGAACCCAGGAACTGCTTGGAAAGCGCTTACCCTGTGATCTTCTCTCAGAGCCACCTGGGAACCTTGCTGCCCTCTCCGGCCATGAGATCTGCCATCTGTGATACTGAAGAAGGGATCCCGGCCAAAAGGATCAGAGAAACTTCTCATCATCTGTCTTACATGTTCTTGGTGTGCAGTGAATGGATCCCTATGAAAACAGCAATATTATCATCAATAGGCAAACTATATTTATCTACAGGTTTGCAGTTTGTGATATTTGGTAATAAATGACTAATGTTTATTTAGGAATTATTTTTACTCCGATACATGGAACAAGTCACTAGATTAATGACAAGTATAAGGAAAGTAATGGCACTAAGAAGTATCATTGGACAAAAGCAAACTCTAATGAAAATGCTGGTCTTCCTCATAGCAAACAGATTAATAAAAATACCTGGTATTGAATCCCAATATTCTAGGTTTCATTGCCTATGTAGCATCAACATATTCCACAAAGCTGTATACAGATTGTCATCAGTCACATAAGTACCTGTCCCCAGCACAGGTTCCCAATCTAATTTTCCCTATTTCAGACACACTCACAAGGGCCAACTTTATGATAAACCAATTAACCTTTCACATACCAGTCCAATGTTCTTTGTTGTCTCTGAACCCAGCAGCCAAGTACTACAAGGTACCTGTGCTAACCACTAAGCCACTGGACTTCTGTTGGTGTTTTTTCCACAAGCCTTAACATTTTTCTCTCCAGCCTTGGCAGGTCATTGCACTTATAACACACAGCCAAGAAACAGTAAGGCTAAGGCCACACATAGTGGGCCACAGCCAAAAAGCGCTGAGGAAAAGACAGCGGCGGAAATGCATCATGTTTTTTTCTGCAGCATTTTTCACAGAAAGTCCACAGCTTTCCTCTGCGGACTTTGTGCTTCTATTATACCCATACGGAAAACTCCAGCGTTTCTGTAGGTATAATTGACATGCTGTGATTTACAAAAACGCAACGTTTTGTGCAGCATTTCCACTGCGGATATTTTTCTGCAATGTGTGCAACACTTTGCAGGTACTGTAAAATGACTACCACCTCCAAAATTACTTATAAACCACTTATATGCTGTTGTAGGGGTAGTTTTATAACAGAGATTATAACTTTTTTTGTGTCTAAATGCAATCCTGCAGTTTATAATCCATATGTAAAAGAGCTGCACTACGGGCTAGCTACTTTGGCTATTACACCCCTTTCACCTGTGGTCGGTGCACACTGGGGTCTATCTTATGTAAGGGTGTGGAAAGGGATGGCAACTACAAATGAAAATGGCTGCTCTTGCAGATGTGGCCACACCTTGAGTGCACAACATTGTTCGTATACAGATTGAAAGGTCATTTTGATTTTCTCTGCAACAGTGAACTTCAACACAAAAAGGTTTTCTCACTATGTCACCAACAGCGGTTCAGTAGTGATTTTGGTGGTGGTAGATGCCCTTTAAAATAAAGCCACAACCAACAACTGCGGTATATTTTTTTGTATCTTGGCAGTGGTGTGTTTTGTTTTTTTTGCACAGTGCCACTACTGTACCATGTGAATACATAAAGGATTTGTTCTGACTGGATCCAATTGTAGCAGAAAATCTATGGCTCCAACACAGAGATTTATTACAGCTGTCAGAAAGCAGGATTTGGCCTCATGCATATGGCTGTACATGGCTGTAGATCTGTGAGGAGAAGATATTTAATACTGCACCTACAGAATTGTATGGCTCTATATTGTACCTCAGTGTGCCTCTGATTTTATGTTAAAAAATGAGTAGTATACGCCATTGGGTGCCATATAATGAAAGTATCATGAAGACACCATACAACAGTATTCTAGAGTATTATCAACCAGTAAGGTGTACCACCGTATTGGGTTTATGGATGCAGCAGTGATATATCTATGTAGGATTAATCCTTACAAATATGTATAAAAATTATGTAACAGCAAAGTTTAAAAAAGTGAGCATGTGGCCGTTCACTTGCTCAGCAAATGTTACCAGATTTTTACAAACCCCATGTAGAAATGGTTGACAGACTTTTTTCAATCACAGGGATTTCTGCAAAAAAATCTTCTGAATGTGAGAATACCCTATAACCTTTTTGTACACTCTAAATGTGTTTCATTAAAACAAGAAAAGTCTCATAAGGAAGAAATAAATATCCCTGGAAATCACAGACGCATGAAAATCCAGAATAAACATGTGGCGGCAATAAATTAGATTACCGTGTTTCTTTTCTCAGACATGTGATAATTAAAGAATTGTGACAAATATATTTTTAGTAGGTGCAGACTCATAGTTCCAAGAACCTGGGACAAACGTGTCCAGACATGAAATCTGGTTTATTTTAAGGAAACTCCAGTCTCCAAATGGTTGAAATCCTGGCTCTTTGAGTGACTTAACTGTGTCATGTAACCTTGTTCACAACTCAATAATCAGATATATTTTTCACACACATTATATAAGGCCTCATTTATCATGACATACGTACTGGGGCAGATTTATTAAGGCTAGTGTTTCATATGCCAGTCTTAATAAAGTCCCTGACTGGCACAAGGTGTGCCTGAATTATCAAGAGACACTGGCTTCTTAATAAATCAGGCGCACGACCAAGTGCCAGAATGGAAGGCTACACCAGTCAGAAACTGGCTAGATTCCCCATATAACTCAGGACAGGAAACTGGCATCAGTTATAATAAATATGTGGGGCCGTGGCAATCCTCTCCACCCACATTCACGAAAAGTGGTGAGCAAGGCAAAGAATGGCAAATCTGGCACATCCTTGCCACAAGAAAGCACATTGTAACAAACATGCACCACATTATCACCCATCTACACCAGATGGGCATAGATGGGTTAATAAATTCCACTCCTCCACTTTTCAGGCTGAGTAACTTTCTCCATATTAGTCTTTGAAGAAGAGAGGGGTAGGATGAGGCTGCTAGAAAAGACACTCAAATAATTGCTGCTGTTGCACTCTGTGGTCTGTTAACACTGGTAGACTTGTAGATAAGAGGCTACCAGTGCACAGAAAAAGGCAATAAATCAATTAACCAGCCAGCAGCAGCCTCCTACTCTACTCCTCCCTTCTTCATAGATGTCTGCGTGTAAGGTTGAATACAGAGAAGGAATCTTAAGTAAGCAAGCAGTCAGATTTGAAGATAAGGAGCAGGAGAACCAGATGGGCTGCAGCACATATACCAGACTGTGGAATTTCTGACCAAAGCATTCAAGGACATTTTACATGAGACCCATGATCGACCAAACAATTATTCAAAGAAATGTTAGTTTCAGACCATTGCATTTGTCGGCTGTTTTTTTTATGAAGGTATAAACATGATTGATTGTCAGCAGCAAATCTCCCTGTCTTAGCAAGGAATATGCTGCCAACAAATAATGTATGTCTATGAGAGGAGGGAATTGAACAATTGCAAAAACAATCATTTGTTGAAACCTCTCCCAGTATGGGTCATTCCCATCTCAAAATTTATGGCTAAATGCCTGATTAATGCGGATCCCAGAGGTGGGTCCTGCATTCATTTCAAGAATGGGGCCTCTGTTCATGTCCACAAGCGAATGCAGAGGGGCTGCACATGCGGAGTCTCTCCATTCACTTGTACACTGCTCCTCTCCATCACTTGCAGCTATAAACAGGGTTCCATTCTTGAGACAGATGCGGGTCCCAGAAATGGGACTTGGATCTATCAAGTATTTATGGCATATCCTAAAGATACAGCCATAAATGATAAGATGGGAATACCCTGTTAACCTTATTCTTATGAATTATGGAAGCAGCAGTATCAAACATACTGAGAGGCTTTCAAAGAAAAGGGAGCAGGGCAAGGGTCTTTACCATAGGAAATCTTACAGTTCCCGCTAATGCTCGGCCAAAGAACTGAAAGTCTACAAGGTTACTTAAAAAAGTGTTAATTTAAATAAAAACAAACAGAAAAAAACATAAATGTTACATCAAAGCCTGAAAAAAAAACGTTACATAAGAGGAAGACAGTGTGGCAAAATGATTAACTACAAACACAATATATCAAAGAGTAATTTCATATGACCGGTCACATACTGTATCATTCTCTCATAAAAAGATGCCTGGCAGAAGCTGCTACACATTGTACATTAAAGCTGTCCAAGAGATTTCACACAGCGCTGGCCAATTTTCCAACATACCACTGAAAGAATAATGAGATTCCGACACAGACATGAAAGAAAATCAATTTTAAGGAACACTCATCCAGCTGATGATGTCATGAAACCATCAATGCAGAATGAGAATATGTTCCAGCGCTCAATCCTCCAATGTACCCTGTCCACTAAATGAAGAAATGGGGCCTATTTTAACTAAAAGGGGTCAGTACAACGTAGACACTTATCCAATCAGTATTAAATGGAAAAATAAGAATAATGTACCGTACCTTTAAAAATGTCATGTCCTCAAAAAAAATTAAAACTGACCATATAACATTATAGCTGATATTTCCCAATTCATTGGCGCTTCTTTTTTTCTATTCATTCCCCCGTTCCCCTGCACATGGTGCTATTCGTTATGGCGCCCACTATGGTAATAAATGAAGAAATATATACTCGGGCAATCTCTAGACCCATCTTTATTTTCTGATCATTATATTTTCTGTACTTGATTATGAGGGCAGACATCTTGCCTAAATCGCTGTTAACAGCATTCAGAGATATGCTTTACAGCAGCCACATAGACCATAGGAGCCTGTAGTCTGATGATGACTCACTGACTACTGTGATAGAGTATTCTATGCCTGCTCTGTGACCTGTGCAGAGGCCACTGTGCAGAGAATGAAATGAGGAAAGCTGTGACCATCACCTATTGTGGATGGTGGATCCTTCACCATCTATATATAGGTGTTACCCAGGTTCAGCTGGCCCAGAGGGGATTAGGTGAATCCCACAGTAGGTCCATGACCCAGGGAGGGTTAATGGGCTACTAACCCCAACCCAATTGTGGTGTCTGGCACAGTATACTCAGTATACTACATACAGATAGGCAGCATACAACATCTCGCATATTCTATGCTCCCATATATTAAGTCTATATAAAATGAACTGCCAGGTTTATTATATATAGATACATTGACATCATCTTGATCACAGAGCTAAAGGGCTCCTAGTCTAAGGTAAGAGCAAGTCAGCAGGCTACTAATAGGGCCACTGGACAGAAACAGCGTGTTACTTAGTCCTTACCTTGGACTTATACATAATAGTTCCTGAATTTGTGAAAAGGGACACTGTATAGTGGCCCCCCAAAATGAATTTACCAGGGTTACCAGTCATTGTATTCCTGCCTGTAATAATAATGAGATGGCTTCTGAGAAGTGATCTCTACAAAATAATAACAGCATCAGTCCATTGTGAGGCTCAGCAGCCAGCGGGCAAACTAAAAGATTTCAGACTTTGTTTATTTTATTTTATTTTTTTTAATCTTTGTCATCATCTATAGAATTTAAAATAAAAAAACTTTATAGAAACAGCAGATCTCTTTCAAAAGACACATTCCCTTTAAAGCAAGTAAAGATCCAAGAGGACCAAACCACCAGCTTTAAAATAGGACTACATGAAATCGATTAAGAATGACTTTCTGTTGATGCAGATATCGCCAACAATTTTGTTTCTATATGAATTTAAGGGTCATGGTTTTTTGTGGATTTATTTCCTACCACAAGGCACTACTACCAAGGATCACATAAACCACAGCCGTGGTCACAATATTTCAGGCCTTTTTGCTTTCTCAGTGTCTGGACAGAGCTTTGTCTGTTAATGTTCAGCCTACAAAGGGTAACATTTCATAAAGACGAAATCTATATATTAGAGGTAAAAGGTAAAGATGTCCCTTTCTAATTTTCCATTTCAGCATAAAGGAAAAAGTTATATAGTAGCTTGCAATACCTGTGAATAGTCATGTGGGTGGCAAGCAGACTCCAGCGGCATCTAAGGCCTTATTCACACATCACAAATGGAAACTATATGAAGGTAAGGTATAATGGAAAGATTTCTACCTGTGTTTTTGGCTTACAAACACTGATGGAAATCACTGACCATAACAATGATGTGTGAATAAGGCCTTACACATGCTTAGTGATGCAAGGCCAGTACTTCTCTGCACAAACGCCACTGGAGCCCACTTGCAAGTCAAGGCTGCATGACTTTTCCTGAGACATCTTTTCAAACCCATTAACATCCTGTATAATGCTATGGTAGTGGTTTAGGAGCTTTATATGTGAAGACACATTCTCTTTAACTTCTCACAGGTTGTTTAAGGTTGTGGATATACCCATAAAGATTAACATTTTCTTTATGTAATTCATATATTTTCTTTCCAAGAAATATAATGATTAAAAATACAACTTAACACATACATCATGAAAGTGTGTCAGTATAATTTGATCTAATATAGCAGTGAATTTGGCTGCATCACCTGTCGTCCAGCCAAAGATTGTTGTATTCATCCCAGCTCATCCTGATGGATATTTTGCTATTGTCATGTTGCAGCAACTTGCAAGACGCAATACAACCACATTCACTTTCATTAGCTAAGAAACACGATGCCCAACAATCTTTGGCCACACAACAGGTGTCATGGCCCCAGTCACAATGTAGCCCCATCCTTAGGAATAAACAAATAAATCCGTATAGTTTATTAAATTTTTTTATCCAATTTAATTGTAAACAAGGTCAAGCGCCCAACAAATACTGTTGCTGCGGCTTTACTTACTGATTCCCACTCCTGCCCACAGATGCCTTTGCTTCCCCTTCGGCCCTGCAGGGGGTCCTGTGCGTTCCATATTACCATATGGAATGCATGGGGTCCCGGGAGGGCTGAAGGGGAAGCGGAAGTGTCCATAGGCAAGAGCTGCAATTGGTAAGTAAATAGGGCCCATTATATGCTGAAGTAACTCCAGTAGTAAAGTAAAAATAAAAAACAAAAAAAGAAGCAGGGGCTCACCACGTCCCCTAAGGTTGAGGGCCCGGTAGCAGGCGATTTGACTGCTACGGCAGTAGTTCCGACACTGTTCCCAACCATTTTCATACTTAAACTTGATATGATAGGTGTCTTTTTAAGCATACTGTACTAAGCAAAGCTAAGAAAAACCTATAAAACAAAGGCAGAAAAAGTAATAATAACAGTACCTACAATAATACCTACTGTAGTATTATAATTGTATTGTAATATGTAATATTATAACAGGCCAGCATGATATGACTGCTTTCATGCTGCTAGCAACTCCAGTTCTAAAAGTATAATGCAGGTTATCCAATGATAAATGTACAATAGAAGTTTACCATCACCACTAATATATTACACTTCATGAGCACAGGGCACAACTAGATTTCTAGGTACTGTACTATGTTCTTCTTGTAAATGTTATCAGATTAGAAGGGGGCTTTGCATGGATTTATGGAACAGAGGATCTTGCATGTGAGTCCAAAAAGCATACAGTACACTGTCTAAACTCTTCTTTCAACACCCTCAATCCACTTTATACTTAGAACACATCTCCTTTCACTTACTTCTAAGGTTACTCTGAGGCCACAGTGACCTCTCGCCAGGCTTTGGTATATTTACTCCTTTCTACACCAGTGTCATCCTCGGTTGCAATTAAAATGTCTGTATTTCAGCACCACACTGGGTAAAAGTTACAATATCAGGTGTCCATCATATCTCAGATAAAATAATCACATCATGTTCATGGGCAGTGGACGCTGACAGCGATGAACTTGTTCTGATCCATTACCCAAAGTAGCAGCTAGAGCAAGTACGTGCGGAATATATTTGTAAAAGATTCATTTCCTTTACAGGACATTTGTGCTCACGATGAGTCAATCACTCTTTCTGAATCTCATGTCAATCTGATGTAATATGAAGATCATGTACCTTACTACTCAGAACTCCAGAGTAAAAGGAACCTGTCATACTGAAAGTACAGTGCGATCTGCAGAAAGCATGTCATAGAGCAGAAGGAGCTGAGCAAATTGGTATATAGTCTTCTGTATATAGTCTTGGTGTATAGGTTCTGTAATACTCAACATTTATTGATCTATGACTCAGATATATATATATATATATATATATATATATATATATATATAATGATAACTCTGTATATATAACATGGAAATCATATAAAGGAAAGCCAGTTTCTCCCAATCTGTGAATACATAACCATTAAAAGGGTTATCCAGGGTGCAGCCAGGGTCATGTACAACAAAAAAAGAGTAATACTCCCCTATCCCTGGGGTTCCATTGTACAGTCCTTGCCTCCTTTCTGTCCAGTGCCAGGATTAGCTGGAACAGAAGTAGAGAGGCTCACATGACTGCTGAGGTCAATCAGTGGCCTCTGCGGTCGCTGGTGAGGAACTGGTGACATATCTGAGTGATGTCACTGGTTCCTCACTAGCAACCACTGAGGCCACTGATTGATCACAGCATTCATGTGAGCCTCTCCGCCTCCAGCCCAGGGGGGTCAAGGCACAGGAGGGATAGCGGATAAAGACTGTACAACGCAGCACTGTAGATAGGTGAGCATGACCTTTTTGTTTTCTAGCCACCCTAGCTGCCCATCAGGTTTATATGATTTGTGGCTAACCCCCTTAATTATTAACAATGTTGCAACATATTAAGACATTTAAAACATATTTCTAAAGTGTAGCAAAAGATGTTGGAGCTATAGAGGTAATAATAATAAATAATCATAATAGATATTATTATTATTATTATTATTATTATATTTCTGGCATACATTTCACACAAAAATTTTTTGCCAAAATTGGTGTGCAAATGAGTTCAACAGAAGTTGTCACGTTGAACAGAGTCCAATCTGCATAAAGTAAGCTTGTTACTACTCTATATTTATGTAAGCCATGTAGTAAGCCATGTTTTTTACAAATACGTTTTCAATAGCATAGCATAAAAAATGTGTTGTATGGGCCTATGGCATAAAATCAGGCAAGTTCTTTAACCTTTTATACAAGTTGCGATTGAAATAATGCTGTAGATATGTCTTCAGATCTTATACTACAATGCAGAATATATACAATGAATGCTGTCTTTATGTGTCCTGTATAAAGTAGATCAGTCTCCTACACCTGACTATAGGTGCAAAAATACTGAAGTAGCTTCTGTACATGACCATGTCGGATGCTGTAACTGGTCTATTTCACCATATGGCGACACATGCAGTTTTTGATGCTTTCTTTCTAGTGGACACCAGAAGTGGATTCAAAACTAATGTAAAGAAAGGAGAAGACCTCTTCTTCCTGCTATATCCGCTTCTGTCTCAAAAATAAAACTGTGTGTGTGAATGTATGGAGTTCTATACAATCTTAATATTAATAGACTATACAATCTCTTGGCTGTCCCTTTTCTCACTTTTTCCATAAATGAGCAGATAGTACTTATATTTTATACTGAATATTTGGGGTTAGTTTTTTTTAGTTGAATTGTGTTGTAAATTATACGAACCCTTCCAGAAGGAAGCGAAAAGGCCTGTGAGTGCACATATAAAAAAACTGCTTTTCAATATCTTTCTTGAATGTTATGATTCAGTATAAAGATAAAGGTCCACAACCTTAGGCTGCACTACTGAAAGACTTTGATGACAACATGTCCTCTTCTGACTGCAGTCAGGTGCAGAGATGTCATGTCAGTCTGTAGGCCTCATACAGTAAAACTTGTCTATTAGTAAAACTGTCATTGTTGCCAGTAGCAACCATTCAGAGCTTAGTTTTCATTTTTTAGATTCTCAGGTGAACTGTTGCTACAGGTAAAGACAGTTAATTTTTGACAGCTGCAAAAAAAAATGCTAGTGTTTATTTCTTCTTCCCATTCATTTCAATGGGCTTCACGAAGAGGATTTGCCTGAAGACAGGTCATGACACTTCTATTTTTTCCATGTTGCTGTAAAAATCAGCTAGAAGAATAAAATCTGCCTGACTCCCATTGAAATGAATGGGAGAATTGATAGGTAGATTTTGAGGCGGATTTCGCCTAAAAAGTCCACCTGCAAAAAACTTTGTATGAACTTACCCTATAAGCCATGCTGGGTTCTTTGTGCAAGAAATCAAATTATGTAGCAGAGCTGGTGCAGTTTGGGCCTTAACTCTGAAGTTGACTTGTGCATGAGCTGTCATAATTGTCGGCCTTTACAATATGTACATGCAGGCAGCTAATAGTATTCTGATAGCAGATGTTATAGGAGAAACTAATGGTCGTACTGAACTGAAATATGTAGATTGATACTGAGCTGAACAAATTATACAACACTACTCTCAGACAGCACCATCAGTCATGGAGAATTGTGTTCATGCTATAGAAATACATAGATGCATTTCATTGGATTCACTGATGGAACCCTCTTCTGAGGCAAAAAATGACAAACCAAATGTAAGTGCATCTAAACGGGGTATTCCAGGACACCCCCCTTTTAAATACCTCTACTTGGCAAACAAAACAAGTTTTTAATGCAATTATATTACCAAATATGTACAGTTCCAGTAATATTTACTGCAAGTTCGTACTGTTACCTTCCGCTTATATGATGTATACCAAACCCCATGACACTTTTCAGTTCCATATGCAACTCTACCATCATCAGCCGTGGACGGGCGTTTCCCATCATAGCTCTATGTCTATGCAGTCAATCAGCACATGGCAGAGCTATAACTGCAGAAGGCCAGGGCCACAATGTCAGTAAAAATGTGATTGGCTTCACTTTGGAAGGGGGGGCATTATACTGTGGGGAAGGGAGCATTATACTGTGTGTGGGGATTTATACTACATGGACGGCATTTAAGGTGACGTCATTTTATATTTGGGCATATACTGTGTTGGGGTACTAAGGGAGCACTATACTGTTTGGGTGCACTATAAGGGGCATTATACTGTGTGTGGGGCACTAAAAAGCACAATATACTGTGAGGGGGCAGTAAGAAAGCTTCACCACTGTGTGTTAACCAGGACAGTAGGGCACTATGATTGTATGGGGACATAAAGGATGGGACTGGCCGGTCAATGGGGACCTGGGTGTGAACTGAGTAGGGTTAGAGGTGTGGCCACAAGAATTGTCTGTTTTTCTTCAGAACGTTTCTGCGAAAAACACTGCGGGAAAAAAATGTGATGCATTGCCACTGTGGTTTTTCCCACAGTGTTTTTTTGCTGCAGCCCCTTAAAGGGGCTGTCTTATCCTTAAAGGGGTTTTCAGTATTTGGTTTATAAAGATAGCTGAAAAGTTCTCCAATTTTCTAATATACGGTATGTTTTATTTCATTTTTTTTTCAGATATTAGTTTGCTGTCAGTAAATGGCTGCAAACCTGAACACATCCAGGTTTCCTAATCTAAGGATAGGTTCACACTTGCGCTGGGCTCTGTCGTTCAGGTCTGTCAGAGGACCTGAATGATGGAGAGTCAGTCTGCTAAAACAGCGGTTACCCATGGACACCCACGCAACCCATAGACTAAAATGGGGTCCGCCGTTTTTATTCTGTAACCGGCAGGACTTTTTTCTCAGCCGATTTTCGGCAGAATCTTTGGCGGAGACTCTGACGCATATGTGAACCTTACCTAAGCAATTTAAGCTGAACACGTGAACAGCTGCACAGATCTTATTGATAGTGTTACTACAATGTATCAGTCTGGAGTCCAGGCTGCAATGGAGTCTCCATTCAGAGCATCCAGTGCACAGTCCTTCTAAAATCGTGGATGAAAAAGTCCTGCAAGCACAACTTTTGTCCAATGAGATCACACAGAAATCAATGAATACCTGATGGACCCCTCTACAGTCAATGGAGTCCCTCCGACAGGTCATTGTCAGTCATTAGACAAATCCGTTTCATGTTTCTTCTGCTCTTAAGACAAAACAGAAGAACAGACGCAAACAAATGATGTGAATCCAGCCTTACCTAGACTGGATATAGTGGCACCTACTTTTCACCTGAGAAATGAAATGATCATCTGTGACCCATGCATGTCATTGAGACATGTCAGAAGATAGCAAATGAGTCTCTGAGTCCACTGAAGCCTGATGCTCTCAGTAGGAGCATCTGGAAAATGTAAAAAGGTAGTTCAAGGAGTCTTTTTTAACTTACAAGCTTCAGGGGTTTTTTAGACGCAGGATATAGGCATTTTGGTTTGGTTCCGATCCCAGGTCACGAGATCGGAACCAACACCCGGCCCTGAGTCCCTCTGCTCCCCTCTTCTTCACCCGTAGTTACCTGTGGTATACCTGTGCTATAGTCAGCCAGCACCCAAAGCACAGGTAACTAGTGGTTAAAACAGGAGACGAGGGAGGAGGCAGGCGTCCCAGGGGCTGTTTGCTGGTTGCGATCTTGTGACTCAGAACCAGCCTAGAACACCTAGTTCCTGCATGTCAAAACCCCTAAAGCTTGTAAGTTCAAAAAGACTCCCTGGACAACCCCTTTAAATAGTATATCCACCTCTAAGCACAATTTATGGCTTATATATCTACATAAATAGATGAGTTACTTTATAAATACACTACATTAGCTCTCTCAGAGTATTCCTAAGTTATAGTCTGCATGGTAGCACTTTATATACTATATAATATAGCTGTGCTCACAATTATAGTATTTTTTATTAGAAACAGTCAACATGTATGTCAACAGACAGATCCCTATACAACTTTCAGACTGCTGTACAACCCCTTATGTGAAGGTTTGCTTGATAGACAACAAGCTCTAAACACACAACAAAATGGCAGAAAATGCTGGTTTCAGCTCTGAAGCATGTATCACTGTGAATGCAGCTCCGGATCAGTACAATATCATGTAAGGTATTAGTAAAGTTGCTTGTCTATTTACATAAATCAATTCTGTCCATAAGGTGTATAAGCAGCAAGATACAACGCCACTGCCTGTGCATTCTCCATGACATAAGTGATAGAGTTAAACAAAGTTCTGGAACCTGCCATTTGTGTAGTAATCTATCTGCCCCCCCCCCCCTTAGCCTAAATGAGACAATTCTTCTGCACATGCTGAGCTTTGTAGTTTCCCAGTCTGTGCTATATATACTATACTGGTCAACTGTCCTCTTAGCCATAACAGCTACTGGCGACCATGCTGCTAAATGTCGATAACGAATATTGTGAGTGACCATGATGAGAGCAAGAACTCACGAGAAAAACGGATCTTCCTCGAAGTCTCTAAGAAGGCTCCCAAACATTGTGCCCGAGGATGCCTGCACCGAGTCCAGCTGAGCTCTGCTCTGAACTGAGAGAAGCGGCTGGTGACACAATAATATAAAGCTGCATGTCACATGACCCTCACCGACGCCTCTGATTGGTTCACAGTCTGCAGAAAGCTCTGGAGAAGGAGAGGTCTCTTGTCTCCGTGGTAACCACTGACAACATTGTCACTGCCAAGTGGCCGGGGATGGAAATATCCAGAACATAAATATTCCTGCTGAAGTGTGTGTTGTCTTATGAAATAATATATACAAGTATACTGCCCGCCCATAGACTCTGCCAGTCAGCAAACCTACGTGAAGATGTTATTGCATGCATGCGAATTGCTGTCCTGGTCTGGTTTCTCCTCCCTAAAACAGGACATATACATGAATGAAAAAAACTAAAATTGCTGCAGAATTACAGCACATACTGCAAGAGTGAAATCTAGAGATTAGTCAGTAGGGAGGGGCCGGATTCTCACCCAAGCCTATCTATCACAATACCCAATAATGCCTACAGAATGAGCTTCTTGAAATAATTCATATACAATTCTGATAGCTGTCAGTAAAAGGAATCCATTTGTACAATTGTGCAATTTATATAATGTCCACATAGTACTTCAGTGTATCTGATTGTATATATTACTTTTTTATTGTTCTAATGGATATTGCAATGAGAGGTTACAAAAATATATACCAATTATAGCAATAGTTCTTATAATGTGCAAATACCAACTGTAACAACCTTTTATGTGATACAGAAAGAGCAACCCAATTTAAAGAGAATGGATAGATAATAATTATAATAATGATAATAACAATCAATAAATTAAATCCAGTTTGTAGCAGCTTGTGTAGTGACTCACTGACTTATATACATCTTTGATAGCTGTCAGTGAATATAATTCATTGAGTCAGTATTGCATTTGGCAAGCAGATGATACAAAAAAAAACTTCTATGGATAGAATCCTAATTTAGCCACGACTAAAGAATGAAGTTCATATATAACTTTGATGGCTGTCAATGAATAGAATCTGTTACTGTCAACATTTCATTTTGCACCTAGGTCATATAAAAAAAAAAAAAACTTCAATGGCTACAAATAAACAACAAATTTTAGAGTAGTTAACCTGTTCATGTAACTTTGATAGCTGTCAGTGAATAGAATCTGTTGGTGTCAAACTTTTATATTGGAAGAAGATCATATAGAAAAATTTTTTAATGGCATTATGTAACATCCAAATTTTACAATGACTCATATAGTGAATAACCAGTTCATTTATAACATTAATAGCTGTCAGTGAATAGAATTAATTTGTGTCAGCATTTTATGTGGCAGGTAAATAATCTGTAAAGTCTCAATGACTATAGATACCATCCACTTACAGCAATAGCTCACACGTTGTATCAATCATGTTAATGTTCAATGACAAATCTGTCTGGTATGTCACTGTTTCTGATGTACCATCCCATGCAGTTAGTGTATACCTTTAAATCTTGTTGTCAGGTCTGTATCAATGTTCCAGAGTCTGAGCTCATACAGCCATGTATAATATTTACTAAGCAGATGAAGGATACTAGTAGATTTTGTAGATTTTTCAAAATTCCACACTTACAGATGTATATATATTTTTTTTACTGTAATAGTCAATAATAAATTGAAAAACGTGAGAAAAAAACATAAAACAACAGACTAAGAGATAACACAAAAGAGGGAAGAAAGGCAGTTTGGGGGGGAGGGGGGTGCTGTCAGATACACTGCAATATGCAGTAGGTATCCCATGGGGTCCAAACAGATTCGAAAGCCTCTACTGTGTTATTCAAAGTTGCAGTTAGACTTCTAGACTGCGAACATCCTTTATATGAGCAAGGAAGTCAGCATGTGATGGGGTTTTAACACGTTTCCAGTGCAATGATATAAGTGTCTTGGCTGCCATGCAGAGGTAAAGAAACAATATAGCAGACGCCTTACTAAGTTGTCTAGTGGGCAAACAATAAGTAAGAGGATCTAGCGGGACACCCTGTAGAAAAAGTGCATCAGATGTTAATCCCAGAAAATGTCATATTGAGCGTCAAATGCAGAATGACATTGCCAACAATCAGAGGAAATTGTAGGTTTTAAGAAGTGTAGAAGAGCAGGAGTGTGATACTAATGCGTCAAAAGCTTATATTGTGTTTCCTTAAATGTCACACACATAGAGGACTTTGATGCATGTGACCATATTATCTGCCAATGGTGAGGGGAAATCGTCCACCCAACAGCTTCTTCCCATCTGGTCATATACACTACCTTGTGAAAGTATTCGGCCCCCTTGAACTTTTCAACTTTTTCCCACATATCTGGCTTCAAACATAAAGATATAAAATTTTAATTTTTTGGTGAAGAATCAACAACAAGTGGGACACAATTGTGAAGTGGAACGAAATTTATTGGTTATTTTAAACTTTTGTAAAAAATAAAAAACTGAAAAGTGGGGCGTGCAATATTATTCGGCCCCTTTACTTTCAGTGCAGCAAACTCACTCCAGAAGTTCAGTGAGGATCTCTGAATGATCCATTATTGTCCTAAATGACTGATTATGATAAATATAATCCACCTGTGTGTAATCAATTCTCCGTATAAATGCACCTGCTCTGTGATAGTCTCAGGGTTCTGTTTAAAGCGCAGAGAGCATCATGAAGACCAAGGAACACACCAGGCAGGTCCGTGATACTGTTGTGGAAAAAAGTTTAAAGCCGGATTTGGATACAAAAAGATTTCCCAAACATTAAACATCCCAAGGAGCACTGTGCAAGCGATCATATTGAAATGGAAGGAGTATCAGACAACTGCAAATCTACCAAGACCCGGCCTTCCCTCTAAACTTTCATCTCAAACAAGGAGAAGACTGATCAGAGATACAGCCAAGAGGCCCATGATCACTCTGGATGAACTGCAGAGATTTACAGCTGAGGAGGGAGAGTCTGTCCATAGGACAACAATCAGTCGTACACTGCACAAATCTGGCCTTTATGGAAGAGTGGCAAGAAGAAAGCCATTTCTCAAAGATATCCATAAAAAGTATTGTTTAAAGGTTGCCACAAGCCACCTGGGAGACACACCAAACATGTGGAAGAAGGTGCTCTGGTCAGATGAAACCAAAATCGAACTTTTTGGCCACAATGCAAAACGATATGTTTGGCTTAAAAGCAACACAGCTCATCACCCTGAACACACCATCCCCACTGTCAAACATGGTGGTGGCAGCATCATGGTTTGGGCCTGCTTTTCTTCAGCAGGGACAGGGAAGATGGTTAAAATTGATGGGAAGATGGATGGAGCCAAATACAGGACCATTCTGGAAGAAAACCTGTTGGATTCTGCAAAAGACCTGAGACTGGGACGGAGATTTATCTTCCAACAAGACAATGATCCCAAACATAAAGCAAAATCTACAATGGAATGGTTCACAAATAAACGTATCCAGGTGTTAGAATGGCCAAGTCAAAGTCCAGACCTGAATCCAATCGAGAATCTGTGGAAAGAGCTGAAAACTGCTGTTCACAAACGTTCTCCATCCAACCTCATTGAGCTCGAGCTGTTTTCCAAGGAAGAATGGGCAAGAATTTCAGTCTCTCGATGTGCAAAACTGATAGAGACATACCCCAAGCGACTTGCAGCTGTAATCGCAGCAAAAGGTGGCGCTACAAAGTATTAACTTAAGGGGGCTGAATAATTTGGCACGCCTCACTTTTCATTTTTTTATTATTTACAAAAGTTTAAAATATCCAATAAATTTCGTTCCACTTCACGATTGTGTCCCACTTGTTGTTGATTCTTCACCAAAAAATTAAAATTTTATATCACCATGTTTGAAGCCTGAAATGTGGCAAAAGGTTGAAAAGTTCAAGGGGGCCGAATACTTTCGCAAGGCACTGTATATATACAGTGGGGAAATAAAGTATTTAGTCAGCCACCAATTGTGCAAGTTCTCCCACTTAAAAAGTTGAGAGAGGCCTGTAATTGACATCATAGGTAGACCTCAACTATGAGAGACAAAATGAGAAAACAAATCCAAAAAAATCACATTGCCTGATTTTTAAAGAATTTATTTGCAAATTATGGTGGAAAATAAGTATTTGGTCACCTACAAACAAGCAAGATTTCTGGCTCTCACAGACCTGTAACTTCTTCTTTAAGAGGCTCCTCTGTCCTCCACTCATTACCTGTAGTAATGGCACCTGTTTGACATTGTTATCAGTATAAAAGACACCTGTCCACAACGTCAAAAAGTCACACTCCATACTCCACTATGGTGAAGACCAAAGAGCTGTGGAAGGACACCAGAAACAAAATTGTAGACCTGCATCAGGCTGGAAAGACTGAATCTGCAATAGGCAAGCAGCTTGGTGTGAAGAAATCAACTGTGGGAGCAATAATTAGAAAATGGAAGACATACAAGACCACTGATAATCTCCCTCAATCAGGGGCTCCACGCAAGATCTCACCCTGTGGAGTCAAAATGATCTGAAGAACGGTGAGCAAAAATCCCAGAACCACACGGGGGGACCTAGTGAATGACCTGCAGAAAGCTGGGACTAACGTAACAAAGGCTACCGTCAGTAACACACTACTCAGCCAGGGACTCAGATCCTGCAGTGCCAGACGTGTCACCCTACTTAAGCCAGTACATATCCTGGCCCGTCTGAAGTTTGCTAGAGAGCATTTGGATGTTCCAGAAGAGTATTGGGAGAATGTCATATGGTCAGATGAAACCAAAGTAGAACTGTTTGGTAGAAACACAACTCGTTGTGTTTGGAGGCGAGCGAATGCTGAGTTGCATCCAAAGTACACCATACCGACTGTGAGGCATGGGGGTGACAACATCATGCTTTGGGGCTGTTTCTCTGCAAAGGGATCAGGACGACTGATACGTGTACATGAAAGAATGAATGGGGCCATGTATCGTGAGATTTTGAGTGCAAACCTCCTTCCATCAGCAAGGGCATTGAAGACGAAACGTGGCTGGGTCTTTCAGCATGACACGTATCCCAAGCACACCGCCAGGGCAACGAAGGAGTGGCTACTTAAGAAGCATTTCAAGGTCCTGGAGTGGCCTAGCCAGTCTCCAGATCTCATCCCCATAGAAAACCTAGAGGGAGTTGAAAGTCCGTGTTGCCCAGCAACAGCCCCAAAACATCACAGCTTTAGAGGAGATCTGCATGGAGGAATGGGCCAACATACCAGCAACAGTGTGTGCCAACCTTGTGAAGACTTACAGAAAACGTTTGACCTCTATCATTGCCAACAAAGGATATATAACAAAGTATTGAGATGAACTTTTGTTATTGACCAAATACTTATTTTCCACCATAATTTGCAAATAAATTCTTTAAAAATCAGACAATGTGATTTTTTTGGATTTGTTTTCTCATTTTGTCTCTCATAGTTGAGGTCTACCTATGATGACAATTACAGGCCTCTCTCATCTTTTTAAGTGGGAGAACTTGCACAATTGGTGGCTGACTAAATACTTTTTTTCCCCACTGTATGTGCAGGGGAGGCCCATCCCTCTGGAGAGGTGAGGAGCAGGTAGATGGTAGTAATCAGACCTCTTGTGGAGGTACCTGTTCTCCAATGCGGCAAGGAGGGAAAACTTTAGGGCTTGAGCTCCAGAGTCAAGGCGTCTACCAAATCTGCTATATGGAACAGGCCCTCCACCAAGTATGAACCAAGTATGAATCAACCATGGCTGTCATCAGTCCCTCTGGGAGAAATGGGTTATATAGAAGAGATCATTGACTAGTTCAGGGAGGCCAGAAGGAACAGCTTACTGCAAGTAGTACAGATCGTTCTGGTAAAGCGAATAGGACCCAAAGGAGGAATTGGGGAGGAGGGGGAAAAGCGGGACCACAATAAAGCGTTTGCGTGCATAGGAGCAAGCTATAGCTTTTCAATCTCCACCCACTTCGTGTAGGCCTGTAGGGCTGCCCAAAATGGTATACATCTCAGATGGGTTGCCCAAAAATAATGCAGAATTTGAGATACTGCCAGCCCCCCATGCTCTTTCCCCGCCACCATCATTGATCTAGGAATTCGGTGGCGCTTGGTGTTTCAAATAAAGTGGAATATGGCCTTCTGTAAACTACATAGTTCAGAGCGGGCCACTGGGAGAGTATCGAAGTAGTATAAGAGTTTTGGAAGGAGGGTCATTTTCACTGTGGATATACCTCCAATAAGGGATATATGCAGGGGACGCCATTTGTCCAATAGTGTTTTGAATTCACGGAACAGTCGGGAATAGTTTACCAAGTATAGGGAGATATAAGTGGAGGAAAGCTGAATCCCCAAATACCGAAGTGAATGTTCTTGCCATTGAAAATCAAAAATATTGTGCAGTATTTGTACGGATGTTCGGGGGATATTCAGCAAAAGAGTACCTGTCTTTGAAGTGTTAACTTCATAGCCCAATAGTTGGCCATAATCATGGTGGGTTCTCATGAGGTTAGGTAATGTGATGTGAGGGTTGGTAAGGATCAGAAGGACATTATCAGCAAAAAGATTCATTTTAAAATCCCTGTCCTGAACCTTAACCGTAATATCAGGGTTCAGGTGTACCCTGGCTGCTTGGGGTTTGATGCAGAGTGCAAATATAAGAATGGAGAGAGGACAGCACTGTCGAGTGCTGTTTCTAATGGAGAAGGAGCCTGAGGATGAATGGGGAAGTTTCACTAATATTGCCGTAGGGAAAGAGTAAAGTGCCTGGACCGCTGTGAGAAAGGCCCTTTGTTTCCAGAGTAGTCCTCATCAAAGACCAATCAAGACAGTCAAATACTTTCTCCTCATCTAGGCTAAGGAGGAGGGAAGGCTCCACATAACGATTAGCTATTTCAATCATGTCCACAGCCCTTCTGGTATTGTTTCCTCCCTGACGACAGGGGACGAAACCCTGGTCCTTGTGAACAAGAGAGGGAAGCCAAGCATTTAGTTAGCTAATATTTAATAAATTTTAGGTCTGAGTTCAGAAGGCCAATAGGTCTATACTCGCTGGTCTTTATTAGGTTTGGGGACTAAAGTGATATGGGAGTGTAGCATTGTTTGTGGAATAGGGCAACCATCTAAGAAGGAATTAAATTGCCTTCTCATATGGGGGATGAGGTCAGCTTGAAAGCTTTTATAATACAAATAAGTGAACCCGTCAAGACCAGGCACTTTGCCATTGGGAAGGTCCTCCACGACTACTGCAAGGTCCTCATTGGTAATGGGGCGGTAAGAGAGGTTAATTTTGCCGATAAAAGCGAGGGTAGGTGACACTTCGCCAGATAGTCTCTCAACCGCTGTGAACTGTCGAGGGAATCTGGCAAATGGGAAGGTTATATAACGCAATATAATAGTCCTGGAAGTCAGCGTCAGGATGGTGCTGTGAGCACCCTCTGGCGTCACATATTACATGAGTAGTGGAAGAGACATCCCTCAAAATTTTGGTCAGTAAGTTATGATCCTTATTACCTTATTCATAATAATGCTGACACATATAGAGGAGGAGCCACTGTGCTCTATGCATTGCTAAGTCTCTCAAATCCGCTCAGGCCGCTATCAGATGGCAGGGAACAGGCAGGGAAGGATGATCCGTTAAGCGGGCGGTGAGGGCTTGAATTTTGTTTATAAGGGCTTGTTGCCTAGCTTTCCTATCTTTTTTAAGTTGCAACGTCATGACTGTGTTGTGTACTTCCCAGAGTACCTTGCCTGAGGATACTGACTCCCCATTGTCCCTAAAATAATTAGTTAAATGCACTCGCAAGGTAGCTTGGGAGGTGGGCAATTTAAGTAGGGCCTAATTAAGGTGCCAGTGGCAGCATCTAGTCGGGACTGACGTAAGGGTCAGTGATATAGCCACTGAGGCGCGATCAGACCAGGATATGAGGCCGATCTCTGCACCAGTAAGCAAAGCAAAGGGCTGGGGCACTGCCAAAGAAGTAATCAATTCTAGTATGTGTTTTATGAGGGTGGGAAAAAAAAGTATAGGAACGATCTGTAAGATTCTTAAGACACAATAGATCAAACAAAACATGGGATTTAATCATTTGACGGAAGTCTATTGTAACAACCTATCCACATTTTCGCAGAACACCATATTAACCCCTTCCCGTCGGTGACATTTTTGATTTTCGTTATTGACTCCCCACCTTCCAAATCCCCTAACTTTTTTATTTTTCAGTTCTCAGAGCCATATGAGGGCTTAATGTTTGCAGGACAAATTGTTCTTCATGATGCTAACATTATTACTGGGAAGCTGGGAATTCAGAATGGGGTGGATTTGAAGAAAAAGTGCATTTGTGTGACTTTCTTATGGGCTTCGTTTTTACGGCGTTCACTCTGGAGCCAAAATGACATGTCACCTGCATTCTATGTTTCGGTACGATTCCGGGTATACCAAATTTATATGGTTTTATTTACATTTTAACCTTAACAAAAATCTAAAACTTTGCAAAAAATCTTTTTTCTAAAAGTCGCCATATTCTGACACCTTTTGTTTGCGGGGCCAGGTGTACTTTTTAGTTATACCATTTTGGGGAATGTCTATCGCTTTGATCACTTTTTATTCAAATTTTTATCATAGTGGAAACAGTGAAAAAAACATTGGTTTGGCACTTTTGATTTTTTTTTCTCGCTACGGCGTTTACCATATGGGAAAAATATTTTTAGAAGTCTGTAGACCGTGCTTTTTCGGACACAGGGATACTTAATGTGTATGTGTTTTACAGTAATATTTTACTTTTACAGTCATATGAAAAAGTTTGGGCACCCCTATTAATCTTAATCATTTTTAGTTCTAAATATTTGGGTGTTTGCAACAGCCATTTCAATTTGATATATCTAATAACTGATGGACACAGTAATATTTCAGGATTGAAATGAGGTTTATTGTACTAACAAAAAATGTGCAATATGCATTAAACCAAAATTTGACCGGTGCAAAAATTTGGATACCCTTATCATTTTATTGATTTGAATACTCTTAACTACTTTTTACTGACTTACTGAAGCACAAAATTGGTTTTGTAACCTCACTGAGCTTTGAACTTCATAGCCAGGTGTATCCAATCATGAGAAAAGGTATTTAAGGTGGCCAATTGCAAGTTGTTCTCCTATTTGAATCTCCTCTGAAGAGTGGCATCATGGGCTCCTCAAAACAACTCTCAAATGATCTGAAAACAAAGATTGTTCAACATAGTTGTTCAGGGGAAGGATACAAAAAGTTGTCTCAGAGATTTAACCTGTCAGTTTCCACTGTGAGGAACATAGTAAGGAAATGGAAGACCACAGGGACAGTTCTTGTTAAGCCCAGAAGTGGCAGGCCAAGAAAAATATCAGAAAGGCAGAGAAGAAGAATGGTGAGAACAGTCAAGGACAATCCACAGACCACCTCCAAAGAGCTGCAGCATCATCTTGCTGCAGATGGTGTCACTGTGCATCGGTCAACAATACAGCACACTTAGCACAAGGAGAAGCTGTATGGGAGAGTGATGCGAAAGAAGCCGTTTCTGAAAGCACGCCACAAACAGAGTCGCCTGAGGTATGCAAAAGCACATTTGGACAAGCCAGCTTCATTTTGGAAGAAGGTCCTGTGGACTGATGAAACAAAGATTGAGTTGTTTGGTCATACAAAAAGGCGTTATGCATGGCGTCAAAAAAACACAGCATTCCAAGAAAAACACTTGCTACCCACTGTAAAATTTGGTGGAGGTTCCATCATGCTTTGGGGCTGTGTGGCCAATGCCGGCACCGGGAATCTTGTTAAAGTTGAGGGTCGCATGGATTCAACTCAGTATCAGCAGATTCTTGAGAATAATGTACAAGAATCAGTGACGAATTTGAAGTTACGCCGGGGAAGGATATTTCAGCAAGACAATGATCCAAAACACAGCTCCAAATCTACTCAGGCATTCATGCAGAGGAACAATTACAATGTTCTGGAATGGCCATCCCAGTCCCCAGACCTGAATATCATTGAACATCTGTGGGATAATTTGAAGCGGGCTGTCCATGCTCGGCGACCATCAAACTTAACTGAACTGGAATTGTTTTGTAAAGAGGAATGGTCAAAAATACCTTCATCCAGGATCCAGGAACTGATTAAAAGCTACAGGAAGCGACTAGAGGCTGTTATTTTTGCAAAAGGAGGATCTACTAAATATTAATGTCACTTTTCTGTTGAGGTGCCCATACTTTTGCACCGGTCAAATTTTTGTTTAATGCATATTGCACATTTTCTGTTAGTACAATAAACCTCATTTCAATCCTGAAATATTACTGTGTCCATCAGTTATTAGATATATCACATTGAAATGGCTGTTGCAAACACCCAAATATTTAGAACTAAAAATGATTAAGATTAATAGGGGTGCCCAAACTTTTTCATATGACTGTATATGTATTCTAGGGAAAGGGGGGTAATTTGAACTTTTATTCTTTTTCTAAACTTTTTAAATTTTGTCTTACTATTTTATTAGCCCCCCCCCCCCCAGAGGGCTTGAACCTGTAATTATTTGATTTCAAGTCCTATAGACTGCAATACAACTGTATAGGTGATTCGCAATGTTACTATTGATGCTGGTCATAGACCAGCCGCAATAGTACTATTGCTATGACAAGCCTTCTCAAGGCTCCCGGCTGTCAGAGTAACAGGTTAACTCCCGCAATCTCTATGTGCGGGAGCTGGCCTGCAACAATAAATGTACGGGGCCATTTTTTTTTATTTGGTGGGTTGGTGGTTCTGGCTTGCAATGCACGAGATTAGAGTGAACTCTGATCGCGGACATTAGCGCTGGGTCTCCGCTGTAGAATACAGCAGAGACACGGTAGCTATGGCGACCGCACTGCAGAAGAGCAGCCGCCATCTTTAAAGACCCGGCATCCACAGTACTATTACAGCAGATGACGGGAAGGGGTTAAAGTCCCCACCAAGCAACCAAGCCACTCTAGAGTAAGTCCACAGTCAGCTCAGAATCCGTTTTTTTTTTTTTTCGTCGGACACGAAGTCCTGCATGTCCGACTTTGTTTCCGACGAAAAAAAAAAGGATTCGCAGCGCAGAGGGTGTAAGCGCACACCCGCGCACTGCTTTAAAAACCCATTCAAATGAATGGGTTTTTAACCAATGCGCTGCTGACCGGTCTGTATCCGACGCCAATCCAGTTCGCCGAGATTTTCACTGGATTGGCAACGGACGGACAGCAAGTGCAGGTGTGAACGAAGCATTACATGTTTTTGATACTGTAATAGTGATTAGCTTTACTGGTGTCAAAATAGCGCTAATCACCTGGACTGTAATACAGAACTTTAATGGTGACTTCCAAGTATTCCTCAAAAGCAGCAATATCGCTAACATTCACTAACTGCTCATCAGAGATAACATGTATAAATAATTATGTATAAGAGTGTATATGGCTTTATTTACTGTAATGTTGAATTAAACTGTATTGTGTATATTAAAAGATTATAAGTGGTTTAAAGGGTCTTTGGGAAGGCTGTGTGGACGGATATCTCCAACCAGATATTTAACTGACACGGTCCAAATCTTGATCAATAATTTGCTTTTTAAAAAGAAAGGCAATGAATACAGTACAGTATACTTCCTCCTGTGCTAGAGGGGTCCTCTTCTAAATTTTGATTTAGTTTGGAGGGACATCTCTTCAGTCGTGAGCACAGCAGAAGGTGACCTCAGTACTCACTCTTCTATAGATAGATAGATAGATAGATAGATAGATGTAATGACAGAAGTGTAGGCAATTGGTCCTTTGTGGTGTGATCTTATGCTACGTTACCAGACAAAGCGATGTGTACAAATTAACTGGCCATCAGGCTCTCCCTGGAAGGTTGAATGGACACATGCAATGTTTTGAGCCATACACAGAAGTGGAATAAATAGAAAGTAGTAACAGTCTTATTTTTTATACTTTTCCTGCCTTTGTGACACACTCCTGGTTTTAGCTGAAGAGAAAAAAACTGCATCTATTTATCCACGCTAAAATTGGCACAAATGTGATATTGATGGCCAACAGCTATGAGTCCTGAGATCCTTATACAGAAGAATATTCATAGCTCCCTGTATTTGGAGATCATTACATGCAGGCATCTTATGTCTGTAGGGGCTGTCAATATTCCCCTAATCTGCTATAGAGTTAAACAAGATTGGACAGTATGATTTCTATCCATTCCTGCATTTTTAGGGACAGAAGGAACAACAGACATGTAAGGCAGCTGCTTATGGCTTCTTGTTGCCAAAAGTAACATGCACATCCGGCTGATCCCATCATGTATGTTTATGTGAGATGTCACACATTCTCAAGTCAACTTTACAATGTTGATGGCTGTGTGTAGGGATCTGTCAACACAATGCAAAGTGCAAAGGCAAATAGGGAGTAAACTCTGTCCAAGGTGTTTATGGACGTTGCCCTTCTAAGTTAGCCAACAACTTCAAGGTATATTAATGCACATGCTACAGAAACAACCCCATTCAGATGAAAGAATGGATTTTTTAGTCACACAAATTTTTACATCAAATACACAATGTGTGCATACTGTCAACCTTTACTATCTCTGATGCAATCGCAGAATGACTATACACATTGAGGAAGATTTATTAAGACTAGCATTTCATCTACCAGTCTTAATAAAAGCCCTGACAGGCGTAAGGCATGCCTGAGTTATCAAATGCATGCTTATGGACCAGAATTGAAATTTATGACAGTCAGGAACAGACATAGATTTCTTGTATAACTCCCGCCCATCCTGTTCTCTGCCGCGCTCCACCCACATTCATGGAAAGTCTCACAGCGGGTTCTACACCATTCCCTATTACTTCATATCTCACAGAAAATAAATGGTTTCAAACGATAAAACTTAACTTTTAATATTTTTAAATAAAAATTACACAAAGGACGTCCACTAATCTACTAAAAGACAGATCAATGTGGTCTGTGCCTGCCTATTCAACGTTTATTCAGGATTTAAGTGTTAGACAGTATTCACACTCTCCAACTTTCCACTGGACCTAGGGTGTAATTAGATACTTTCACCACCCTTAGACTAAGGTTATAGTATCACGGCTGCATCATACAACAGGTCAGTATTTTGTCAGTTGCTCTTAGTGCTAGGAAAACCCAAACACCTGGTCCCCACACACAATTTGTAAAGCCTCACTGACTAGACTCCTGCACAGCCATGATATACCTCCACAACCCTAGTCTGTAGTATGTACATATGCCAGTAATCTAGGTACAGGTCACAGTAACTTCATTTCCTGTCATTAAAATGTTATAACCATAAGGGAAACTATGATATTCTGACCCTTATACTCAATAAACACTTATATTGCAACCATTACTGATATCCCCTATGTTGACTCCAGGGATATACAGCTACCATTTCCATTAGTGACTCAAATTCCACCAACTAATCTCCAGGCTACTCAGACTGCCCCAGTCTTCTGTCAGTCCTTCATGCCCCCAAGTGATATGGCTTGTGGTCAACTAACTCAACAATAGAAAATAAACTTGCTCTACGCGTTTCCCCTGTGTTATCTATATCAGGTTCATCAGGAGCCGATGCTAATAAACTTATCAGTTGGTCTAAGCTGCTATAAATATTTTTCAAAAATGCAGTTACAACTGCAGTTCCTGGAGCACTGATGGTGTACTCCAGTGTATAGAGTAGCCGACGCCACACTGAGCCTTGCCTGCTTTATAAAGGTCAGCCCATTCAATCGGTGCCACCCCCTTTCCTGATGCTGTCTGCAGTGGGCCAATAGAAATCACTAGCTCACTCCACCTGTCACGCCTCCTAGGGGGTGTGTCCACCTCAGTCCTCTACTGTGTTCATGTGACTGCCGATCATGTGACCACTGAATGTAAACAATTCCAGTGATCCATCGCTAGACGGTGAATCTACTGATTCACATTTGATCTTCACCTACTCCACATAAGCTGCTCATCATCTGGCCACTGCGTCTCAGCCATTCCGATGATCAAGGGCCAACTGGTAATTTTGTATACTTAACCTCCATTCCTCCATATACCAGGTCATAACCCCAGAGGGGAGATATCCAAAACAGAGTTAAATCCGGATCCATATTATCCTATCACAACCGTACTCTAAAGGAGTCGGAGGTTAGGTATAACCCCAGACCGTGACAGCGGATGGATCATAAATCTACTTATCATAGTTCACATAGTTCACATACAGTGGGCTCTCCCTTATTGTTCCCCATCAAACTATAGATAACCTAACCATACCACTCAGATCCATTTGCATACCTCCTAATGGTCAATCCCTACAACTCTAACTCTTCTATTTCTCAACCCTCTGATTGCGTACCAAAACTACCGTACATCATAGCTACGACCCATCAATCACCACAACATTATATTGTAAATCGTACCTCACCACCTTCAGGCAATGCAAAAGATAGCGGAAGAGAGACCCCTAATTGTCTACCCATCTAAATACGGGGCGATAAATGACACGATACTCCTCCCATATTTCTCACCCCTATTCATCTTTCTTCAATAAATGGCGCAAAGGATATCAAATCATTGAGGCCTCTAGGTTAAGTATACAAAATTACCAGTTGGCCCTTGATCATCGGAATGGCTGAGACGCAGTGGCCAGATGATCAGCAGCTTATGTAGATGAGGTGAAAATCAAATGTGAATCAGTAGATTCACTGTCTAGCGATGGATCACTGGAATTGTTTACATTCAGTGGTCACATGATCGGCAGTCACATGAACACAGTAGAGGACTGAGGTGGACACACCCCCTAGGAGGCGTGATAGGTGGAGTAAGCTATTGATTTCTATTGGCTCACTGCAGACAGCATTAGGAAAGGGGTTGGCACCGAATGAATGGGCTGACCTTTATAAAGCAGGCAAGGCTCAGTGTGGCGTCGGCTACTCTATATACTGGAGCACACCATCAGTGCTCCAGGAACTGCAGTTGTAATTGCATTTTTGAAAAATATTTATAGCAGCTTAGACCAACTGATAAGTTTATTAGCATTGGCTCCTGATGAACCTGATATAGATAACACAGGGGAAACGCGTAGAGCAAGTTTATTTTCTATTGTTGAGTTAGTTGACCACAAGCCATACTACTTGGGGGCATGAAGGACTGACAGGAGACTGGGGCAGTCTGAGTAGCCTGGAGATTAGTTGGTGGAATTTGAGTCACTAATGGAAATGGTAGCTGTATATCCCTGGAGTCAACATAGGGGATATCAGTAATGGCTGCAATATAAGTGTTTATTGAGTATAAGGGTCAGAATATCATAGTTTCCTTTATGGTTATAACATTTTAATGACAGGAAATGAAGTTACTGTGACCTGTACCTAGATTACTGGCATAGGTACATACTACAGACTAGGGTTGTGGAGGTATATCATGGCTGTGCAGAAGTCTAGTCAGTGAGGCTTTACAAATTGTGTGTGGGGACCAGGTGTTTGGGTTTTCCTAGCACTAAGAGCAACTGACAAAATACTGACCTGTTGTATGATGCAGCCGTGATACTATAACCTTAGTCTAAGGGTGGTGAAAGTATCTAATTACACCCTAGGTCCAGTGGAAAGTTGGAGAGTGTGAATACTGTCTAACACTTAAATCCTGAATAAACTTTGAATAGGCAGGCACAGACCACATTGATCTGTCTTTTAGTAGATCAGTGGACGTCCTTTGTGTAATTTTTATTTTAAAATATTAAAAGTTAAGTTTTATCGTTTGAAGCCATTTATTTTCTGTGACACATTCATGGAAAGTGGCGAGCGAGGTGCAAAACAACGGTATGCGACATCCTTGGAGCAAGAAACAGCCTTGCAGCAAAGAGGCGCAACAACACCACACATTTACGCCAGAAAACATGACCAGGGTATTGCCAAGTCGCCCGCTCTTCTCTGTTTTCTTTACCTGAAATAAATACTCGACATCGATGTTGGATTAAATTGGCCACAGCAGCCAGTTTATTAAAATAAAATAATTTAACCATTTAAATGCCACAACAAATATTCCCCAAAACACAGTAAATAACCCGACCCGACGACGGAGGACCTCAAGGCCCCAAAACCCAAAATGTTAACCCCATACTTCCTGAGCACCAGCTGTTACCCCTAGCCGTTCCACACCAGCTCAGGGGCACCTATTTAAATAAATCTGCTCGGTGCTCTATTTCCTAAGGTCATAAAGCCCTTAATACCCTTTAACCCTACCGGAGCCATCCAGCCACAGTCCAAATGGTCTGGGGAGTCCAGCCCCTACCGCGGGGCCCTCCCCACCACGACCATTTCCGATATCCCAGCCTCGAGGACCCCCACCGCCAAGGCCACTGTGACAGAACATCCTGACTAAAAACGACCCGTTCACTGAACCAAACAAAAAAGGGGTGGGTGGGCGGGGGCTTCACTCACTCCCTGCTTTCTCTAAAGTGGCGGGAGTCTTCCCGCCTTCACTTTAAATACTCCCTCCCTCAACCCCCCCTTTCCCTGTTCCCTCCCCTACGCTTCCTCTAAATGGCCAACTTAACCCTTTCCTGTACCCTCAGCTTATGCTCCTGGCTAAACTCCTGTCATGCAGGCCTCCCCTTCCATCCTTCGTCCTCGGTCCGGCCTCACTTGACCAGGGTATTGCCAAGTCGCCCGCTCTTCTCTGTTTTCTTTACCTGAAATAAATACTCGACACCGATGTTGGATTAAATTGGCCACAGCAGCCAGTTTATTAAAATAAAATAATTTAACCATTTAAATGCCACAACAAATATTCCCCAAAACACAGTAAATAACCCGACCCGACGACGGAGGACCTCAAGGCCCCAAAACCCAAAATGTTAACCCCATACTTCCTGAGCACCAGCTGTTACCCCTAGCCATTCCACACCAGCTCAGGGGCACCTATTTAAATAAATCTGCTCGGTGCTCTATTTCCTAAGTCCATAAAGCCCTTAATACCCTTTAACCCTACCGGAGCCATCCAGCCACAGTCCAAATGGTCTGGGGAGTCCAGCGGGGCCCTCCCCACCACGACCATTTCCGATATCCCAGCCTCGAGGACCCCCAACGCCACAACGCCCACCGATGACCACCTTATCGGCGGGCGTCCCGCCACACCCCTAGAGCCGTCTCAATGCCCTGCTGCAATCCCAGGCACCACATGTCAATACCCACGGTGTTCAAATTAACCCCGTCCCTTCTCCAAAATGCACCCTCCCCAGATTCCAATTCACTATGGAGCACTGAGACCGCTCCATTCCGTGCCATAAACCTCCCAATGGCCCTATTCACCTTCATACGGGCTTTGTTCACACGTTCCACAGACCGGGCCGCCCTCCACACTTTCCTTGGCACAATATCCGACCATACTGTTACCAATCCCGGAAACATCGCCCAGAGCCGCAATAAGTCGAATTTGATATCGTTAATCAGCTCCCGAAAAGGGCGGACCCCCAAATCGTTACCTCCAACATGCAGTACCAGTATGTCTGGAGGTCTATCCAGCCTCACGAAGCGATGAAACTCCGCAAGCACCCTGCCCCACACCATCCCCCTTAAGCCTAACCAGCGCAACCGCACCTCCCCTCGCGCAAACCCCAACTGCCTACCGTCTGGTCGCACCGCCGCCCGCACTGCGCCCCAGAACACAAAGGAATGGCCCATCAACCAAACCAAGCACGGCTCAGCACCTGTAAAACATCGAAAGCAACATAACAATAACAGGCCCCAGGCACTAACACACCCGCTCGAACAAAAACCCCCTTTTTCTTACCCACCTACCTGCGGACCTCCCCCCGATACAAAAATGTGTTTTGTTCAGACCAGCCCCCCCCAAACGGACATATGACCTAAAACGCACTGATTCCCATCGACCGATGCGCTGAATTACGTCCTCCCCCAAACCCCTCCGGGCCGCCTCCGTAGCTGCCCCAATACGGAAGGAGTGACCACTAAAATACTCCTCCCCCAAACCCAGATAACAAAAACATCGCCGAAAAACTCCCAAGAATTGAAACCTGGACAAAAACGACCCATCCTCATGGACCAGGAGGGGGCCTGTCGCCCGACCCCTGTCCGAACAATAAGACCTCAAGCAACTAACAGGACACATCAAACACCCTGGCACCGCAAACAGCTGCACCGCACACCCCCGGCCTTCCTGGTCCGTCTTCGAACGCCTTAACCTAAACTCCACCCTGTCCTCGTACAGGCTCACATCCTCCCAAAACACACCCCCCGGACGAGTCCGGGATCCACTCACCAATTCCCCCAACCGCAAGGCTCCAAAAAAGGCGAGCGAAAACGCCGCCCTGAACAACAAGACCTCTCACGGGCTCGCCCCCACCATCCCCAAAGCGGAGCCCAAGTCCAGTAGTATGGAAAAGGACACCGGTCTGCGCGTGTCCTTCGCCGCCTTGAAACGGCGCCAACCTTTTACCGCCTGCCGCACCAGAAATGACTTCGTAAAGTCCGGCATTCCCCTACTCTTAAACCCGAAGGTCAAACCTGCTAAACACGTATTCAACCTAGAAACCGTCCACCCCGACTCCTTACAATGCCCCATGAATAATAATAACGGCATCTCGAAATCCTCTGTCTCCACCCCCCAAAGAACCCAACCACTGCTCCCACTGTTCCCAGGCTTTCGTATAGGCCGCCCATGTACCGTCCACCAAAGATGCCCGAATCAAACACTCCGCCGCCCGACTGGCACGGTCCACAACTCCGTCGGCCATCGCGTGCTGTTCTCGTTTGCCTCCGGCACCAACCTCCTGAAACGATCCCACTGCAAATGAGAGAGGGCATCAGCCACATCATTCTGCACCCCTGGGACATGGACCGCTACAATCCAAACATTCAACCTCAAACATTCCAACACCAAGCTCTGCAAAACCCGAACCACCGGCGGCGATGCAGCTGACAACCGATTTATCGCCTGCACCACCCCCAAGTTGTCGCAATGAAAGCGAATCTTCTTATTACGGAAAATTTCCCCCCACACTACCACCGACACCAGAATAGGAAATAATTCTAACAAGGCCAGGTTCCTGACCAGCCCCCCCGAAACCCACTCGTCCGGCCAAGAACCTACGCACCAACTACCCTTAAAATATGCCCCAAACCCTACGCTCCCGGCCGCGTCCGTAAAAAGATCCCATTCCCCTGCTACCACTGCCTCCTCCATCCACAGTGACCGCCCATTATATTGTTCTAAAAACGAATCCCAAACCCGCAAATCTTCTCTCAACTCCCACCCCAACCGGATAAAATGTGCGGGAACGGACACACCAGCCGTTGCCGCTGCCAACCGTCGAGAAAACACCCTCCCCATCGGTATAATCCGGCACGCGAAGTTCAATTTGCCTAAAAGAGACTGCAATTCCCTTAGTCGCAGCTTTTTTAGCCGACATGCCCTCTGAACCTCCGTCCACAACCCACATAACTTGTCCTCTGGAAGACGACACTCTATACGGACCGTGTCAATGGTAATACCCAAAAAACTGAGAACCGTCACCGGACCCTCAGTTTTTTCACGCGCTAGTGGCACCCCAAAATCTGCCGCCACCCGTTCCACCGAATGCAGCAAGACCGAGCAAACGGAGGAATCCCCCGGACCAATGCAAAGAAAGTCATCCAAGTAGTGAATGACAGAGGCCCACCCAGAAACGTCCCGGATGACCCATTCCAAAAACGAACTAAACTTTTCGAAATAGGAACACGACAATGAACAGCCCACTGGCAAGCAACAGTCGACAAAAAAACCCGCCCCCCCAAAAACAACCCAACAAGTGCTGACTATCTGGATGCACCGGCAGAAGCCTAAATGCCGCCTCGATGTCAGTCTTCGCCAACAACGCCCCCCCGGCCAAAACGCCGGACCCAGAAAATCGCCGCATCAAATGAAGTATACTCCACCGAACACAACTCGGGGTCGATCCCATCATTAACAGACGCCCCCTTTGGGAATGACAGATGGTGAATAAGCCGAAACTTATTCGGCTCCTTCTTTGGGACCACCGCCAAAGGAGATACCCGCAAGTTCGGCAAGGGAGGCTCCGGAAACGCTCCTGCCATACGCCCCAGGTCCACCTCCTTCCTCAGCTTTTCTGAGACCACCTCCGGATGCTCCCGTGCCGACCTCAAATTCCTAGCCACCCCTGAAACCGCCGCCTCAACAAACGGTATCCGAAAACCCGACTTGAACCCCTCCGACAACAAGGCCGCCGCCTCCCTATCTGGGTACCTATTTAGAAATGGCGCCATCCTTTCCAGCCGCACCGGAGTCGCCCCCCTTCCCAGCCCCATCTGAACCCTTCTGCTTGGAGCGGAAGCACCGGTTGGCTCCATGGGTGCCCCCACAAGAGGAGCACTCATGCTTAAACTTACACTTGGAGCCGAACTTACACCCCCCCTTCATTAAATGAGAAACAGAGTCCCTTCTGTGCGGCGACCGAGCGCCCCGAAGACTCGGGGCCCCCGGTCCCCCCTGGAAAGGACGGCCCCACCCTCGCTTGCGCCATAATCCTCAGCCATAACCCAATGTCTTTATGGTCCCAGCGAATGCTGGACCGAACCGCTTTCCGCTGACGACATTGTTCGTCATACCGGAGCCATGCCTGCCCCCCATACGTCCTATGTGCCTCCCCATTGCGTCCAAATAACAGAAAAGCGCCGAACAATTTTCCGGCGCCTTCTCCCCTATGACACTTGCCATTATGGCGAACGCTTGCAGCCAATTAGCAAACGTCCGAGGAATAAGGTGGTACCGCCTCTTCTCCTCCTCTTCCTTCTTCTCTTCCTTCCTAGGCTTGTCCAAATTAAAGCGCTCCAAAGGCAAAAGCGAAAATATATCAACATATTCGCCTTTCCAAATGCGCTCCCTCACCTCCTGCTTCAAGTGAGCCCCTAAAGGCCCCTCAAAGCAGACATATACTTCCCCCTTCGCCGCATCGTCTAACCGTGGCGCGTCCCCTTTGTCCTCACTCTGCGTTTGCACCGACACAGACACCCCCGACACAGAGGAAGCCCCCCCCTACCGATACCGCCGGCGAACGTCCCGCCCCCCACGCCATCGTTGGGGACGACGACGTCCCCCCGCCGCTACCCGCTCCCCGCACCATTTCCGCCAACACCCCCATAAAGGCTAACATACCCCTGCTTAGCTCCTCGGGGTTCCCCTCTAAACCCCTCCCCCCTGAAACCGCTAACAAGGGCCCTGTTACAGTACATGAACGCTCACCTGGGCGCCTGGGTGCTGTGAACCCAGCGGCCGCTGAATCCTGGTCCTGTCGTCCTGTAGCCGTCTCCCTGGAGCCCTCCTCGCCGCTATCCACGTCGGGCCTCCTGGACAAGGCCTCCGCGACGCTACGCCCCCCAGCGCCCGCGCTGTGGGAGCCATCTTGGGCTGATGTTGTGCTAGGCCCAGCCTGCCGCTCTGACACTGAAGGTGCCAGCCCCGCTTCTCCCACGCGCACAGGGGCTGCACCGGAGATCCTCCTGCACACCACAGGCCGAGCTGGAGTCACTGCCGCCGCCGGAAGGCCCACCGCTTCAGATCCCGACTCCCTCGAGGTCAGTGATGCAGGAGGGGCGACTCCCCTCCCCCGCTGCGGGTCCCGCCGTTGCCGCGGATTCCTCCCGGCCCGGGACTGCCGCTCAGCAGCGCGCCGAGCGGTGCCCTGGACCGGAGGGTCCCGTGAGGGGCTCCTAATTTGGCGCCGGACCCGAGGGGTCTCCTCGGGGCTGAGGCGCGCCGGAGGCCTGGTCCTCCGCGGCCGTCTTCCAGAAGGAGAGGGGCGGCTAGCCGACTCTCCAGACCCCTGTATCAATCCCTGCAGCTGGGATTGCAGCCATTGCGGCCCCCTAAGATCCGCTTCAGCCCTGAGCTGGGCCAGCATATCCTCAACCTCAGACATCCTGGGCAAGCAAGAAAACCGCAGAGGTGTGTTGGCTTCACTCACTCCCTGCTTTCTCTAAAGTGGCGGGAGTCTTCCCGCCTTCACTTTAAATACTCCCTCCCCCCAACCCCCCCTTTCCCTGTTCCCTCCCCTATGCTTCCTCTAAATGGCCAACTTAACCCTTTCCTGTACCCTCAGCTTATGCTCCTGGCTAAACTCCTGTCATGCAGGCCTCCCCTTCCATCCTTCGTCCTCGGTCCGGCCTCACTTACTTGCAGATTTTAAGATATGCTGCTTTTTTCAAATCTATCACTGACCTCTACTGAATTTGCAGCAGATTCCAATCCTTTCAGGGAATAAGATGAAATAAGTGGTCAATCAGCAACGAACACATCCACAGTTTGCTGCACATTTAATCCTTTCCCAACATCCACTATGTAATGTAATGCATTGTATTAGTGATCAGACATTAAAAGTGACAGTAAAAAAAGGTTAAAAATAAAAAAAAAATACAAAAGAATTAAAAATTCAAACCCTCTTTCCCTAGAATATATATAAATGTCCATAAATAAAGTGAAACACATACACATTAGGCATCTCTGTGTCCGAAAATGCCCAGTCTACAAACTAGATATATTATAATATTATACAAATATTTTTCCTGTGGTAAACACAGTAGTGGGGAAAAAAAAATTGAAAGAGCTGAACAGCCATTTTTTGCTGTTTCACCTCTCATAAAAATGTTAATAAAAAGCGATCAAAGCAAAAAACATTCCTCAAAATTGTACAGCTAAAAAGTATTTGGTGCCTGAAAAAAAAAAAGACGCCTTAGGAATCCTCATACACAGAAAATATAAAAAGTTATGGGTGTAAGAATATGGCGACTCCAAGAATTTTTTTGCAAACTTTTGGATTTTTTTAAGGGGTTTTTTTAAAAGTAAAAAACTATATAAATTTGGTATCGCCAGAATCGTGTAACCAACCCATACAATACAGGTGACATGTTATTTTGGCTGCACAGGGAACACCATAAAAACAGAGCTCGTAAGAAAGTTACAGAAATGCAGTTTTTCTCCATTTCCATCATGAAGTACAATTTGTCCTGCAAAAATTAAGCCCCATGTGACTCTGTGAATGGAAAAATGAAAAAGTTAAGGCTTTTGGAAAGCAGGGAGTCAAAAACGAAAATCGAAAAATGCCTGCAACGGGAAGGGGTTAATTTTTTTTTTTCTGCCTTTGTTATTCATTGCCTAAGGGACTTTGCTCTACTTTCAGGTCACATTTGAAACATTTATTTGTCTAAAACAGTTCAACATATTTACCTATTCTTATGAGGGTTGTGCAGTTTTAGCAAATTAATGTTATTGTTTGTATGATGAAAAGTTCTACAATTCTCCCATTTACTTTCTATATGATTTCCCCACAGTTTTCCAGATCTGTTTATGATTTTTTTTTTTTATTTCCAGTGAATAAAAATCAGTCCATGGTCATGTAATGGACATACAGGCTCTGATTACTGTGCTGTGACTGTAACAAGCTGTGCACCTGTGTGTTCATCACATAAAAGCCATGTGTGAAAAAGGACACCCTATGAATCAATATATTGTAGAACCACCTTTAGCAGCAATAACTTGAAGTAATGGTTTTCTATATAACTTTATTAGTCTCCCGCATTCATCTGGAGGAGTTTTGGACCACTCTTCTTCGCAGTGTTGCTTCAGTTCATTCAGGTTTGTGGACATTACTTCATGCACAGCTTTGTAAAGATCCTGCCACAGCATTTCAATTGGGTTGCAGTCTAGACTTTGACTGAACCATTGCAACATCTCGATTCTTTTCTTTTCAACCATTCTGTTGCAGATTTGCTGGTGTGCTTGGAATCATTGTCTTGTTGCATGACCCACTTTAAGACAAACTTTAGCTGTTGGGTAGATGGCCTCACATATTGAGTTCTAATACTTCATGGTCGACTCAATAACTGCAAGGTGCCCAGGCACTGTGGCTGCGAAACAAACTAAAATTACTCCTCCACCGCCATGCTTTACAGATGGTATGAGTAGAAATGGGTGAACTGATTTATCGGTTTAATGAAACTGAAAGAATGGCGATTTGTCTCAGACAAACTAAAATAGCCATTGCCACATGTATTGCACAAAAAAAATACAGAATAGACATATGTCTTGTGTGTCACTGTGACCTTACAGTGCTGATGTCATACACTCTATATAAGGTGCTTTGGGCATGAACACTAGGCATTGCAGTGATGGTGGATGTAGGGCTGGATCTGTTATTTATCTCACGTCATGATAGAGAGTGCTACAAAGCTTACAAATTGCAATAGAGCAAGAGAATCTTAGAAATAGGAGACAGTTAACCCTTTCATAGCCAATAATCTAATTTTGTTTAAGTCTGTTGTGCAATAAAGCAGTTTCACCTGCCTACAAAGTGTTTAAACATAGTTTTTACAGACAGTCAGTCCTGTTAGTGAAAAATGTTTTGTTAAGGTTTTTTTTGGCAAGAGTTTAAATATTTTTAATTAAATACATACAAACTTCTGTTTTAACAGCAAAACACTGATTCTGTCCGGCTAATAGGAAAAAAAATCTCTTATTTAAGAGTTTTTTTTTGTTGCTCAGCGATAAACAGTCTCCTCTCAGCCAAACATTGCCAAAGCTACCACCACTGCCACCAGACATGTTCTGTGACCTGGTCCATCACATTCCACTATAGAACTTTGTTGGTGCCACAGTGTTGGCGTCAATAAAACCCAAACCATTTTGATTTCATATCTGTTCCTATAAAGGGATAATTTTTTATGGCTTTTTTTTTCATAATTTTTTAATGTGGCTCAGAGCTACAAATTTGTCTTCCAACTAACAACAAGCTTGTAGCACTTACAAGTCATCTAACATGGCTAATTTTTCTACAAAACCATTGCTTTTGCAATATAAATGCTATGTGTGTCTAAAAACAAGGCACCTTTTTTTGGACCATTTTAAATGTTAAAATGCATAAAAGCGAGTGTCAGTGCAGTGTATGGTTAAACTCTGAATTTGTATCCACTGCTTACTATCCATTTTTTAATAGAAATCCAATTCACTTTCACTTTGACATAACTTCAGCTGTCTTTGCTTTAGAGAGCTGGAAATTGGATAGATAGAAGCCCTGACAGTGTTATACACTATGTTTTAAGCCAATTTAAGTTGCGGTTCGTACCAAACTTGTTCAACCCAAAACAAATCTGGGATCTGAGCCACCCAAACATGAAACAATTCTTGAGAGGTTTGCTCATCACTAGATATAAAGGTGTTTGGGCTGATATGCCAAACGTAGCATTATGGGTAAACACCTCTGTGATGAACTAAGCTTATGTATTAGTGTATGTGTTATTACTTATTCATATTAGTCATATATATATATATATATATATATATATATATATATACACCTTTAGTGAATGTTGTGTTTATGTTTGTGTTATCATCTACCGCAGTGGTTTGTGTGTATGCAAGGGGGAGGGGGTTAGAGGGGAAATTGTTTTTCTCTGGCTGTGCATAACCAAATGTCTTTATGGTTTTATGTTGTTGTGCTCAAGCAGATACAGAGAGAGAAAGGAGGTGTAGTGACCATAGGTTGACATCCAGAGCCAGCAGGAACACAGATCTCCAAGGTAAAGAAAGATAAAGATGAGTTGTTCATCCCGCACCTCAGGGAGTAGGAGGGGGGCACCATGGCAGGGAGGCATAGCTAAACACAAGGCATAAGAGACTATGATCCCTTACAACTGATCACATCTGTGGCAGCCAGCTGAGAGAGCTGAGTGTGTCTATTTCCATTTGAAGATTCTCTAAGCTCTTGGGACAAAAGACTCTTCAGTATTATTCTGTTTTCCTCCCATTTATTTTAAGGCTGTTTGCAATTTTGTGTTATTTTGTAATCGTGTCTTGTATATATAGCACTGAACCCTTTGGGTATTAATTTGTTAAATTTAAGGTTACTTTGTGTTGCTCTATCAACCCATTACTGAGGTGTGTTTGTGTCTGACTGTTGGAGAGAGCATGTATATGTGAGCGAGGTTTCCGCTGAGCCAAATAAGTAGTGGCGGCGGCGTGTATTTGGGGTGCGTGGACTGTGTTGGGGTGTGATTTACGCTCAATGTGCAGCCTGAGTGAAGGGTGAGTGCATGATTGAGTGAGTAGAGTGAGTTGACCACTGACAGCCGCACCTGCGTCACATGCTAGGACAGCCCGTACGTGACAACCTCCACTTTGGTCTTGTCTGTCTATAGGACATTGTCCCAGAAGTCTTTTGGTTTGTTCACATACATCTTTGCAAACATAAACCATACTGCCATATTTTAGAAACAAGAGGATTCTCCTGACAGCCCTTCCATATAAGCAATACTTGTTCAGTCTTTTTCTAATTTGCTTACACACTGCTTCTATATTTTGACCTAGTTTTTGTTTAAAAAAATGCAGAATTTGTCGTTTGTTGTTGTTCATCTGAGGTTGTATTTATATAAATTTAAGACCTTCTATGAAATAGATGTTTTCTTCGATACATAAAACCATAGAATTAAGAGATGGCATACTTTGTTTTCCATGTGACTGAAACTTCATACTAAAGCTGTCAGTAGGTTATTCAGTAGCATACACACAGGTTCATTTAAAAAAAAAAAATATTTGTGGGAGTGCTTCTTGAAAAACTGGTTCCATAAAGGAGTTGCCCAATATTTCATATTTATGACCTAATCTTAGGATAGGTCATAAATATAGAATCAGCAAGGGACCAACACCTGACATCCCCCATCAATCAGCTGATATCTTCACAGTGTACAGAGCCAGGAGCAGGCAGCTTCTCACACTGTATAGTGGCCATGCCACACTCCCAGTCAGGTGGCTCCATAAACTGTGACTGGGCCAAGATTTTGCACTTCAAGTTGGGGGTACCAGTTGTAAACCATCAATATCCTGTATTGGAAAAGCCCTATAAATCTTAAATACTGTAAATAAAAATCTTAAAAACCTTAAATCTGTTAGTAGTTGGAGCTTTTTGTTACTGGGTTATAAAATATTCTAATTCTTTTAGTTGAGATAAACAATGTAATGGATAAGCGTAGAGATCTTTTCCGGGCTTCTTCTCTCTGCTGTTTTTTCCTGATCAAGCTGTTCTGTACACAACTTTGAGCAATGCCTTGCAGTTTATAAGGGATTTCAACTTGCACACATGATATTTCATTTGTGAAAAGACTATAATTTCCATTATATAGATGTCATACAGTACATGTAAAAAATCTTAAAATAGCGCACAAGGAAACATCCAAACAAAATAAAGCATATTACTTACAGGGTGGAGCCCCATGTAAGAATAATACTGCCATATTTATCTGGACTACTTCTACTCCCCAAAATCTAGCAGATTTCATTTTCAAACAGCAAATATCATGTCTGGTTTATTAGGACAGGCTCAGTCACAAGTTGAAACATGGCATCTTCAAATCTGGACAGTGGAGAGTGCCATAATGTAATGTGATTTCTTACTTTCATTCCCTCACACCACCTGACATAATGTATCTGTGTCAACGACTGTATAGATGAGATTTCCCAGAGGTCACACACTGCTTTTCACCTGATCTAGCTTCTTTTTTCCAGTGGTGCAGGACATGGGAAGCCGGCCATGCTCTGTATTACACACAGTAAAAAGTTACAGAAGTGACACAGTGCTAAGACCTGCTGGAATGGATGTGTCAAAGGGGTGTATTTTGTCATTTCTAGTGCACTGGGCTGCACACTCCCTTGAATTCTCTAAGCCAAATCTAAATCCATGTCAGGCAACAATATCCTCCCTCAAGACTACAGTGATTACTCGATTACTCTATACAATAGTTCAGAAGCCACAGGATACAAGTTATGGATGGAAATGTAAAAAGAAAAAAAAAAAAAAAAAAAAAATATATATATATATATATATATATATATATATATATATATATATATATAGTATCCTGTATGCATAAAATAAAATTAAAAAATCTTAGTGATCAGTGACTATAGCCTAAAGCTGGCCATACACATACAGACAGAGAAAAGTTAGTAATGATTATCTTAAGGGTATGGGGTCTGCCCAACAGTCCCATGATAGCAGAATGTGATGTCACTGGCCTATGAAGCAGAAGCCGCGCTCACTCAAGTTCTGCTGCCACTTCAAGCTGTGGGAGTTCTGGGTAATAATAATAATAATAATAATAATAATAATAATAATAATAATAGTCCTTTAATAGTCCCACAATGGGGAAATTCAGTGTGTTACAGCAGCAAAGATAAGATAAGATAAGCAGATACAAATACAAATACAACATGTACAGGAATGTTCCAAGGTGAGAGGCATTACATTAATAGCAGACAGACAGATAGGACGTAGCAGAGGAGGGGGGGATTTAACAGGCAGAGAGATATTTCAGTTCTCTGTGTGTAATGATCTCCGCTTAGGTCGGTGTTGGTTGTACAGCCTAACCGCGGTGGGGAGGAAAGACTTCTGATAGCGCTCCTTCTCACACCTAGGGTGGAGCAGTCGGTCACTGACAGTACTGCTCAGCGCGATCACAGTCTCATGCATGGGATGGGACTTCTTCTTCTGCATGGAGCTCACCACGGACAGTATCCTTCTGTCACCCACCACCTGCACTGGGTCCAGTGGGCTCCCCAGGACAGAGATGGCCTTTCTAATCAGCTTGTCAAGTTTATTTCTGTCCCTGGTTGATATACTGCTCCCCCAGCAGGCCACTCCAAAGAAGATGGCTGATGCCACTACCGAGTTGAAGAAAGTTCTAAGAAGTGCCCCCCGGATTCCAAAGGCTCTCAGTTTCCTAAGCAGGTAGAGCCTGCTGTGGCCCTTCCTGTACAGGGCCTCCATATGATCTGCCCAGTCCAGCTTATTATTAAGGAGCAAACCCAGGTACTTATAGGTGTTCACAATCTCGATGCCCGTCCCCAGGATGTCCACTGGTTTAGGAGGGCTTCTGCCTTTGCGGAAGTCCACCACCATCTCCTTGGTCTTCCCCGCGTTAATCTTCAGGTGGTTCCGGTGGCACCAGTCCACAAAATCCTGGTTCAGTTCTCTGTACTCCCTGTCATCATCATCTGTGATGAGACCCACTATTGCAGAGTCATCAGAATACTTCTGTAGGTAGCAGCTGGATGAGTTGCACCTAAAATCTGCAGTGTACAGTGTGAAGAGGAAAGGGGCGAGAACCGTACCCTGAGGTGCCCCCGTATTACAGATCACGGTACCTTACACACAGTCTTGGGCTCTCACGTATTGAGGTCGATTTGTGAGGTAGTCTAGGATCCAGTTGGAGAGGTGGTGGTCCACTCCAGCAAGGCCCAGCTTGTCCCTCAATAACCTGGGCTGTATGGTGTTAAAAGCACTGGAGAAGTCAAAGAACATTATTCTCACTGTGTTCCCTGGTTTCTCCAGGTGAGACAGAGCCCTGTGCAGAAGATGGATGATGGCATCATCTACCCCAATGCCCGGCCGATAAGCAAACTGGAGGGGGTCCATAGCGGGGCTCACTAGAGGGTGGAGATGTGTGAGAACCAATCTCTCCAAGATCTTCATCAGGTGGGATGTCAGTGCTACAGGTCTGTAGTCGTTGAGGTCCATAGGGTGGGGTTTCTTTGGAACTGGTACCACACAAGAAGATTTCCATAATTCAGGGACTATTTCCTGCCTCAGGCTCATATTATACATATATGTAATTATACCACACAGCTGGTCCCCACAAGTCTTAATTAGCCTTGCACTGATGTCATCTGGCCCTGCGGCTTTCCTCGCCTTGATCTTTTTCATCTCCTTCCTCACTTGGGCCCGTGTGAAGGTCAGACTGTGGCCAGATAAAGACGGATTTCTGGATTTACTGGTCTGTTGGGAAGTGGCCGCATGGGGAGAAGTCATTGTGGTGGGGGAAGCTGAAGGACATACTGGGGTGGGAGGAGCTGGTGTGTGATCAAATCTGTTGAAGAATAGGTTTAGTTCATTAAGCCAATTAACATCTGCCTCAATCTGGCAGACAGACTGTTTATGACCCGAAATTGACTTAAGCCCCTCCCAGACCCCCCTTATGTCTTTTCTTTCCATTTGCTTTTCCATTTTTTCCTTATAACTGGCTTTTCCTTGCCTGATTTGATGCCTCAGCTCCTTTTGTACTTCCCTCAACCCCTCCTTTTCTCTTGTCCTAAATGCCATCTTTTTCTCCTTAAGTAGTGTTTTTATCAGAGTTAATCCATGGTTTGTTGTTGGAGAAGCACCTCACCACTTTTGTGGGTACTGTGATCAGATTTTGATAGGTTATCTTAAAGGGGTATTCCCATCTCAAGGATTCTTTCTATAGCTTATGTAAATTTTCCTAAATGCATTGCTTTAGCAATGCTGCTTTGTTTTCCTGCTATATGAAATTATTCCTTCTATTGCTTACACAGAGTTTCCATGGAGTTGGACCTGTGTGATAAGATAGAACAGATGATGTCAGTCTATGCTCTCTGGGGAGGCTCTCACTGTTATCTACAGCTCTGCAGGCAGAACAATCAGTTCAGCTAATCAAAGTTTTCTGATAAAGCTCTGTCTGCTATTTCTCTATGTAAACACACAAATAACACTGACGATAGGTTCACACCTGCGTCCGGGATTCTGTTCATGGTGTCTGCTTGGAGATCCCATGAACAGAAACCTAATCTGCTTAAAAAAGCAGTTACCCGCAGAAACTTGCAGACCCCATAGACTATAATGGGGTCTGCCGGGTTTCCTCCCGAAAAATGTGGAAAAATTCAGAGAGAAAAGTCCTGCATGACTTTCTGCTCCGAATTTTTTAAGCTGAACGATGGACGGAATGCTCGGATGGACAGTGAGCACAGGTGTGAATCCAGCCTTAGTCATTCTCTAAAAGCATGTGCATATTATTTGATCTTCATTTATATTAGATTTCTAATAATCATAATTTTTGTGATAGTTCATAGTGTCCTGTTCAGCAAACTGGGGGGAAGGGATATGGGAAAACCCCTTTAAGGATCAGTCATTACTGTTCTGTCTTTGATTTTAATAAAGCTTGCCTACCAATTTCCGACCACAACATTCTTTCCTTTACTATCAAAGGCTCTTGTCTTTCTCAAAACACTCCAATCTACCACACATACAGGAATCTATGTGTTGTACACACTTTACCATTCTCATCTCTTATCTCTCCAATAACACTAAACTACTCTTTGATACCTTTCACTCTGTCCTTACACTGAAAGTACAGGCACCTGTCATGGACCTCAGTGCTCAAGACATGACCATGTGCTTTAAAGACAAAATCGACAACATCCATAAGGAAATAACCCAATTTCCCAAGCAGTATCAGTTTCCTTTCCCTCCTTTGTTTTCACTTGCAAACTCTCATTCTTTGACCCTGTAACAGAAGAAGTCTCCCAACTCCTTTCTTCTTCTCACCCTACAACTTCCATAAGCTACCCTATCCCGTCACACCTCCTCCGGTCTCTGTCCCCTGCTTTTACAACTCACCTTACTAACATTTTTAACCTCTTTCTTCTGAAATCTTTCCCTCTTCCTTCAAACATGCTGTCATAAGCCCACTACTGAAAAAACCTCCCTCGACACATCCTGTGCTGCTAATGATCAACCCATTCCTAACCTCTCCTTCATCTCTAAACTCCTGAAACATTTGGTCTATTCCCACCTAATCCGCTATCAATTACAATTGGGTTTTCGTGCACTATGCTCTGCAGAAAAGTCTCCAACGATCTTCTGATGGTTAAATGTAAAGGGAACTATTAACTTCTTATTCTTCTGGATTTCACAGCAACATTTGACACTGTAGACCACCAACTCTTCCTCACTATGCTCCACTCTATTGGCCTAGGGAACACCGCTCTCTCTTGTTTTTTTTTCCTATCTTTCTGACCACTCATTTAGTGTATCATTCACTAGTGCTATTTCATCTCCTCTTCCTCTTGCTGTTGAGGTTCCTCAGGGCTCGGTCCTAAGTCCCCTTCTCCTCACTTTTTACACAGCCCCTATTATATAAACCATCAACAGATTTGGCATTCAATACCATGTTTATACTGATGACATCCAACCATATACAGTACATCATCCCATGACATCACCCCTGCACTATTACAGAACACCAGTAGCTGTCTCTAACATCATGTCTTCTCTTTATCTGAGATTGAATCTTTCAAAAACTGAACTTCTTGAGTTCCCTGCATCTACTAACTGACCTAACGCTCCATTTCTGTCTGTGCTTTAAGTATTGCCCGCTGTCTCAGGGTTGTATTTGATTGAGATATCACCTTCACTATACATATTCAGACACTTGTCACCTGCACCTCAAAAACATCTCCAGAAGTCGCCCTTTTTTCACTGTGGAAACATCAAAAACCCTCTTTGACGCCCTGATTCTCTCGTCTTCACTATTGCAATTCACTTCTAATTGGGTTTCCTCTTTCTAAACTCTCCCCTCTACAGTCTGTCCTGAATGCAGACTCTTCTTTCTGTCAAACCGCTACCTTGTGCCAATCGCTGTACTGGTTGCCCATCTGCCACAGGATACAATAGAAACTTATTACACTCACCCATAAATCCTTCCATATGGCTGCACCTCCCTACATCTCCTCCCTCATCACTGTCTACCACCCTAATCGTCCTTTCCGTTCTGCCAATGACCTTAGAACATCTGAACATCCCATTCCCATCTCCAAGACTTTTGCCAAACTGCACCAGTACTCTGGAATGCTCTACCCCGGACAATTAAATTAATACCCAACTATGGCAGCTTCAAACCTTAAAATGCCTTAAAATCACATCTGTTTAGATAGACTTATCACATGACCTGATCACATTGTTCTACACTTTCTCACACTAAGCTAACATTTCTTATTCTTTTTTTTTAAACTGTAATTTTTATTAAAGTTATTAACAGAATAAACAATGTTGAAAATAAAGGTGGTAAACACTGCGAGAATACAATTGTAAAATGAATGAACAAGGGAATACCACCACAAAAAGTACATATCAGAAAATAGCAATCAACAACTCCGAAAAGGTGAGAAGGGGGGGAAAACAAGGGAGAGGAAGGGAGTACAGGGGGGAAGGAAGAGAGTCAGAGACCTTGTAGAGTAGAGTAAGCGCCCCAGGATGACCACACAGCATTGAAAGCTTCCACTGAATGATTAAGAGAAGCAGTCAGGAACTCCATGCTACGAACGTCCTTCATACGAGCTCAGAACCCGTTGGAGGGGAGGATTTCCTCCAATGGAGAGCAATTAATGTTTTAGCGGCAGTACAGAGGAGCAAAAATAGTTTGGAGGACAGTTTGCCAAGATATCTAGGAGGAAGTTTAAGCAAGTGAATGAGGGGATCCAAGGGCACACCTTCTACAAATAGGGCATCAGTGAGGCGTTCGACCTCAATCCAGAAGGGACCAATCTGTGGGCACTCCCAGAAAACATGGTACAGTGTACCCACTCCTGCCTGACAACGCCAGCACTGGGAACGAATGCTGGGATTAAGAGAATGAAGCAAGGCGGGAGTGTGGTACCAGTGTATGAGTAACTTATACTGAGTCTCACGAAAAGTCACACATGACGAGGACTTGGCTGCACGGGACCAGATAATCTGCCACTGCTCAGGCGAGATCTGCCTATTCAGGGCCCCTGACCACCTAACCATATATTTATGAGAAAGGGAGGCCCTTCACTCTGGAGAGGACAAGAGCCGGTAAATACCCGATATCAAACCTCTCGTGGAGGTGCCCGCTCGGCAAACTCTTTCAAAAGCTGTAGGAAGCGAGACCCTCAGGGAGCCGAACTGAGAGAACACAAAATGAGCAATCTGCCGGTAGTGCAACCATTCAGAGGCAGGTAAGTGTAGAACAGAGGTAAAATAATCAAAGGGCCTAAGCTCCAAGGATGCTTTGTCCACCAGATCAGCAATGTGGAAAAGGCCCAAACTACTCCAGGGTCGCACCATAGCCCCCGTAAGTCCCTCCGGGAGGAGTGGGTTGTACAGGAAGGAGATCATGAAGGAGTGAGGGGAGGCAAGAGGAGAAAGTTTAGAGCAAGTCATCCATATGGCCCGTGTGAAACGAATGGGCCTGAGGAGAGGGGCATCAGGGAGGGGAGGAGAGCGGGACCACAGAAGCGCATTAGGGTGGATCGGGGCTAGCCAGAGCTTTTCGATCTCAACCCACTTAGTAAAAGCTTGTGGCGCGGCCCAAAACGGGAGACAGCGCAGGTGGGTCGCCCAGTAATAATGCAGGATATGCAGGACCGCAAGCCCCCCCTCGCTTTTGCCCGATAACATCACCGAACGAGGGATACGATGGCGTTTATCATTCCAGATAAACTGGAAAATCGCTTTTTGGAAGGAGCGTAACTCCGAACGGGGCACCGCAACCAGGAGCATTTCAAAAAAGTAAAGTTGCTTTGGGAGGAGGATCATTTTAACAGCCGTAATGCGACGTATGAGGGATATATGGAGGGGGTGCCATTTGTCTAAGAGAGAGCGAAGTTCATTAAAGAGACGAGGGTAGTTGACTGAGTAGAGGGAGGAGTAAGAGGAAGACAACTGAATGGCTAAATAGCGGAGGGAGCGCTCCCTCCACTGAAAGTCAAAGTTAGACCGAAGGAGCTGCAGGGTGGGGTCAGGGATATTAAGGGGTAATGCCTCCGTCTTAGTGGGGTTAACTTTATATTCGTAGAGATCACCATATTCCTTCAGCACGTGAAGAAGGTTGGGAAGAGAAGTGTGGGGATTGGTGAGGGTCAAAAGGACATCATCCGCAAACAGGCCTATTTTAAATTCTCTATCACGAACATTTCTTATTCTAAGCCATCTTTTCTACCCCCCCCCCAACACACCACCCCAAACAAAACAAAAAAAAAAAAATTATTATATAAAAAAATAATAATATAATTATTTAATAATCTTTATATATAAAAAGTATTATAAAATAAGATAAAATATATATATATTATTTTTTTATTAATTTATTTTTTAATTTAAACATGTTAAAACACAAGCACAAAAACACAAAGAAAAAGAGGGAAAGGACGCAAAAAAGGCGGCAGGGGCGGGGCGGGGGGGGGGGGAGAAGGGGGGAAAAATAAAAGCTGTAGAAAGGGGAAAAAGAGGGTCAGAGGGAATAGAGGGGGGGGGGGGGGCCCCCCGCCCGCGGCGCGTGCGGTCCCTGGGGGGGGGGGGGGGCCGCCGCGCCGCGCGGCGGCGCGGGGCGGCCGGGGGCCCCCCCCCCCCCCCCCCCCCCCCCCCCCCCCAGCCGCGGCGGGGGGCCCCCCCCGCGCCCGGGCCGGGGCGGGGGGCGGGGAGGGCCCCCCCCCCAAAGCCAAGCACCAGGAGGGGGCGGGGGGGGGGGCCCCCCCACGCCCCCCCACCCGGCGGGGCGCCCCTCTCCCCGAAAACCCAGGGAACACCCCCCCCAATATGTAAGAGACAGCCAATGTTGTCCTAAACTTTATTTGTCTGTATAAACTGTTAATGTTGAATGTATTTCTGTGATTCTGTTCCTTTAAGACAGCAGCCATTGTAATTGTGACATGATGCTGGAGTGAGACCCCCCCCCCCCCTTTTATGTCAGCCTGAATGTTCTGCAGACAGAGTGTGAGCAGAGAAGCAGGAAGTGACGAGACAGAGAGCAGCAGCCATCTTGGCAAGTGTTGTATTGAACTGGTGTGGAGATTTTTCTGTACAGCTAAGCTGTATCTTGGTCCAGAGACAAACAGAGTGTAAAGAGACAACAGGACTAGTGAGTCCACGTAAAAGGAACTGTGCTCAGTGGCTGATCAGTGAGACTGACATTGTGACTGTGTATTTGGATACCACAGATAGAGACTCGCAGTGCTGTTGATGTACTGGACAGCACCTGCTAAATCCCGGTTTACATCCCAGCTCAGTGTATGGATTCGGCAGGACTGTCAGTGTGCTGAGTGGAATCTGCTGTTGGATTACATTGCATTCAGTTGGTTTCCCTGTCTGTTAAAGAGGACTTCATTTCTCCCAAGATCCTGATAACCGTGAGGAGAGGACGCTTCACTATAAAAGAAAGGACCGACTTTGGGCCCCACCGCGCGCTTCTACAGACTGTAAGCGGTCCACCTGGACCACTGGGGAAAAGGGGGTGCACCCAAATGTGAAGTCAGGGTCAGTTAGGGATAGTTTTGAGTATATTGTTCATTCAGTGTCCATACTGCAGAAGTGGACAGAGTAAAAGTAGAAACCATTGCAGAATTTGCCTTGAAATTGTTCATGCTATATTGTATATTTTGCTTGTCTTTAGCCCTGTCATTTTACCTTTAACTAGCCTTTATTAACTTATAGTAAATATATATTTTTTTTCTTGAACTACCGCGTGTGCGTTCATTTCTGGTTGCGGAGTCCAAACCACCTGCCTTGCTCTCGGTTCACAAATTGGCGTAGTCGGCAGGATCCGCTTACCAGAATGGACGGTGACGCACCCGTTCGGGAGAATGGTGCTGGAGGAAGAATGCCAGCAGGGGCTATAATGAGTCAGTTAGCTAAATTTGATGGCAATAATATGTCAGTGAGTATGTGGGTGGAACAGATACGAATGATACAGCGAATGTACCAGACCGCACCAGAAGTACTAGTAGAGCTAGCAATATTGACATTACAAGGGGATGCTAAGACCACGGTGATACTGAGGCCATTTGAACAAAGGCAGACATTTGAGCAAGTAGTCCAGATTCTAGAAACCATCTATGGAGAAACTGCATTGCTGGGATCTCTGCAGGCTCGGTTCTTCCAGAGGGTACAACAGGAGAATGAAAGCCTTCCCCAATATGCAAATGCCCTACAAGAACTGCTCCGAGATATTCAAAGGAAGGAAAGAGGGGGCTCGCCAGCCTTCTGTAACCCTGATCGGACTCTCCGTGACCAGTTTGTCCTGGGGATACGTGACGGCAGTTTAACTGTGACTATGCAGGATTTTATACGACGAGAGACTGATGCTAAATTCCATGATGTACAGGTAGAGGCCATCTCCCGTGCCAATAGTATGGTCCCGAGGCCGCAGACCGCAGTTGGAGTTACTTTGTCACAGGGGGCTAGTTCTGGCTCAGAGACAGTAGAAAAAGGGACGGTTAAAGAAATTCTCACAGTAATGCAGAAACTGCAAGAACAAATGGAACACTTGCACACTCGTTGTGATGAGCAGTCTATGAAAATTGCAGACTTCCAGAAGACTGGAGATGAAAGGGTGAGCCATCCACACCCAGCAAGTCAGAATCACCCACCACCCCGCTGGAGGGGTGAGGATAGGACCTACCGAAGGGGTCCAAATCATTTAGTGCAGTGCTCAGGAGAAATCGAAGGGGCTTACCGAAGGGGCCCAAACAGATGGCCAGAACGACGGGGGGATACGCTGCTGGGAGTGTGGACGGATGGGCCACGTTGCTGCTAGATGTCCAGAGCAGCGACAAACTTATGAGAGACCGCCGTTAAACTGAAGTCCCCTGCTGCTGAAGGGCGTGTAGTAGGGGAGACTGACAAGGAGACTATGTGGGGAGAATGCCCTGATGATGACCTGATCGCTGCAAGTCCTGTCATACAGGTGGAAATGGAGGGTATTCCGGTTACCGGGATGATTGACACGGGTTCCCAAGTAACGACCTTGAGTAGAGACTGTTATGAACGGTACTTCCGGCAACATGTGAAATATGATCCCCATACATTCGTACGAGTGGTCGCAGCTAACCAGTTACCAGTTCCGGTCGTGGGAGTGGCCTGGATGAATGTCCGGGTATGTGGCCAAGATCTAGGTAGGAAAGGCATTGTGGTGGTACAGGAGTCACATGAAGTAAAGGTCCCTGTCATTTTGGGGATGAATGTGTTAAAAGAATTAGATCAGATCCTCTTTGAAAAGAAAGGTCACGGTTATTGGAAAGAAACCACCACCCATCGGCCTACTCAAACAGCTTTCCAGCGGCTGATCCGGACATGTGGCTTACAGAAAAGTTCAGATGCACATCGTCCTCTGGCTCGAATTTCAGTTCCTTTGCATACAAAAGTTACACTGCCACCCAGTCGGGAGACAATAGTGTCCATGCCCGTAGGCACCTGTCGGAAACTAGAGGGCATAGCTGTGTTGGTAGAACCACTGCAGGCAGCCGAAGGAGGTGTTGATCCGCTAGTGGCCCGTTCCTTGGCAATAGTTCGCAATGGAAGAGTACCACTTCGATGTGTAAACACTCAGGACCAGAGTGTGGACCTGACCCCAGGGAGGCTGCTGGCTAACATCTATGTGACTCCGGAGGAAGTAAGGAAAGTAACTCCAATGCAGCTGAAGCCGACTGAAAGGGATGAGTGGACCGTAACTGTGTCCATGGGAGAAGATGAGGAACCCACCTCTGAATGGAATGGCTGTGCAATTCGAGAACAGATGAAGATGGATGTAAGTTCATGTTCTCTGGAATGGGTGCAGAAGGTAGATGAGCTGTTGTGGGAGAACCGAGCCACCTTTGCACGGTATGCTGAAGATTTTGGATGTACCACAGGGATCTACCATGAGATTCCCACAGGAGACACCCCTCCAATTAGAGAGCGCTACCGACAAATTCCTCCACAGTTGTATCAGGAAGTGAAAGAACTGTTAGCTAAGATGCTACAGGGTGGGATCATCCAAGAAAGCCAGAGTCCCTGGGCGGCTCCTGTGGTGTTAGTAAGAAAAAAAGATGGGTCCATCCGATTTTGCGTAGACTATCGGAAGTTAAACGCTTGCACCGTACGAGATTCCTACCCCTTGACACGGATTGAGGAGTCCCTCTCAGCGCTAGGGAGAGCCCGGTACTTCTCCTCACTAGATCTGGCTAGTGGGTATTGGCAGGTGCCGATGGCCACAAAAGACAAGGAGAAGACGGCATTCATCTTGCCCATGGGACTATACGAATTTAACCAGATGCCCTTCGGGTTGACAAATGCACCCGGAACGTTTCAGCAGTTGATGGAGAAATGTCTCGGTGACTTCAACTTTGAGTTCACTCTCATCTACTTGGATGACATTATAGTGTATTCTGCGACCTTTGAAGACCATCTCCACCAGTTGGGGCAAGTATTTCGAAGATTGCGGGAACATGGGCTCAAATTGAAACCCAGCAAATGTCGGTTGTTCCAATCTGAAATTGATTACTTGGGTCACCGCGTATCAGGAGAAGGGGTGAGACCATCAAGAGACAAGATAGCGGCTGTTCAAGATTGGCCGATACCGACTACCCTGCGAGAAGTGAGGGCGTTCCTTGGAGTAGCCGGTTACTATCGACGGTTTATTAAGGATTTCGCCAAGGTAGCAGCACCACTTAATGCTCTCCTACGAGGCACATCCGGTGGTCCAAAGAACCGGTCCGTGAAGTGGGGACCTGAACAGGAACAAGCCTTCCAGGCATTGAAGGATGCACTGACAACAGCCCCAATCTTGGCATATGCTGATTACCACTTGCCGTTCCAGCTATATACAGATGCAAGCCTGTATGGTCTTGGAGCAGTGCTTTCCCAGCTTCAGGATGGCCAGGAGAGGGTCATAGCGTACGGCAGCCGGTCTTTGAGAGATTCTGAAAGAAACCCCGAGAATTATAGTTCATTTAAATTGGAGCTGTTGGCACTGGTATGGGCCATGACCGAGAAATTCTCTGAATATTTGACCGGTGCTGAAGTTTTAGTACTGACTGACAACAACCCACTAGCTCACCTGGAAAATGCCAAGCTCGGGGCGTTAGAGCAGAGGTGGATAGCCCGAATGTCTACATTCAATTACCGCATTAAGTATCGGTCCAAGACAGAGAACCAGAATGCTGACGGACTTTCTAGGGTAACTGCCCAGACCCCCACAGAAGACGTGGATCATGAGTTGGAGCATGTGGAGGTGCCCGATTTCAGCAGATTTTCACAGGCCTTGACCGCCACTAATCAGTTTGAGATGGAGGGGACTGAAATGGCTCCTTTCTTTGGTCCCTCACGACAGGAATGGGCACAGATACAACAGACCCATGAGGGGCTGGCGCAGATGATCAAGTGTGTTGAGAAAGGCCAGAAGCCCTGTAGAGAGGAAAGAGAACGACTGACACGTGAGATATTATCTGTTTTGAGTCAGTGGGAAAAGTTGGAGATGAAAAATGGAGTGCTATGCCGAAAGATCTATTTACCTTCTGAGATCGACATTCGATACCAAATTGTGGTGCCTAGTGAACTGGCTCGCTCCTTGGCAGTTGAGGCTCATAATAAGAATGGACATTTTGGTCATGAGAAGACCTTTCGTTGGTTACAGCGACTGATTTACTGCCCTGGTCTTCGTCAAATGGTCGAAGAAGTATGCCGCAGCTGTCGAACTTGTGAGATCCATAAGGCAATAGAACAGAGAGCTCCCCTGCAAACCATCGTGACCCAGGAACCTTTAGAAATCGTCATGATAGACTATCTAATGGTGGGCCCATCCAATAGCGGACACCAGTATTGCCTCGTAATGGTGGATCACTTCACCAAATTTGCGGTGGTAACCGCCACCAAGGACCAGACAGCTGAGTCAGCAGCTCGTGCTCTGTGCCAAGATTTCATTCGAGTATATGGGTGCCCCCAACGCATCCACTCCGACCAGGGCGCCTGCTTTGAGGGACACGTAATGAAAGAAGTTCAACATATCTACGGGATAAAGAAGTCGCACACGACTCCATACCACCCTCAGGGAAATGGGGCCTGTGAAAGATTCAACAGAACTCTGCTACAGATGCTGCGGACTCTGGAGGAAGACAAGAAGTTACAGTGGCCTCAGTTCTTGTCTGAAATGGTGTGGGCCTATAACAATCAGGTCCATTCTACAACGGGGTACTCTCCTTATACACTTCTCTTTGGGCGGTCTGGGCGAAGTATAGGAGAATTACAGTTGAATGATGTGGATGGGTTCCCTCCGAGGGATCCAACCTCTTGGGTGCGGGCGCATCGGCAGAGACTTGAGACGATCCATCGATTGGTGCGGCAGCGCCTGCAAGAACATCCCCATCCTGATAAGACCCCAGTGCAAGAAGCACCATTGCAACCAGGCGACCTGGTGCTAGTTCGTGTCAAGAAACCCCAAGGGAAATTGGAAAGCAGATGGGAGGCTTTGCCGTATCGTGTTGTTGGCCGCAAGTATGCGAATGGGCCAGTGTACCAGGTCCAGAAAGAAGGAACTGATTGTGTTAGAGTACTTCACCGAAATATGTTGCGCCTGTGTCATTCTGAAGGGACAAATCACGATGGGCCTGCCAATGTGAATGAGCTCCCACAGTCAGAGAATGGAGGTGCGGAATGGGCCTCCGACGAGGAGGATGATTGTTGGCCGATCCCTGCTCCTGGGGATGTTCCACCTGTGACTACTGTATCTGCGGCCTGTGCCCCCTCTGGTGCGGAATCCGCTGGTCCTTCTCAGCCCATAGCTGCAGCACCCCATAATATACCACCGGTCCTCAGACGGACCACTAGGCCAAATGCTGGTATTCCCCCTGTTCGGTATGCGCAGGATGAGTTTGTTTGTCCTGCCATACATCGGTATACTACCACTCTGTGCATAAAAGTACAACCCTCTGGATATACAGTCATAGGCAGGGACTGCCAATCTTAAAGTGGGGGGGAATATGTAAGAGACAGCCAATGTTGTCCTAAACTTTATTTGTCTGTATAAACTGTTAATGTTGAATGTATTTCTGTGATTCTGTTCCTTTAAGACAGCAGCCATTGTAATTGTGACATGATGCTGGAGTGAGACCCCCCCCCCCCTTTTATGTCAGCCTGCCTGTTCTGCAGACAGAGTGTGAGCAGAGAAGCAGGAAGTGACGAGACAGAGAGCAGCAGCCATCTTGGCAAGTGTTGTATTGAACTGGTGTGGAGATTTTTCTGTACAGCTAAGCTGTATCTTGGTCCAGAGACAAACAGAGTGTAAAGAGACAACAGGACTAGTGAGTCCACGTAAAAGGAACTGTGCTCAGTGGCTGATCAGTGAGACTGACATTGTGACTGTGTATTTGGATACCACAGATAGAGACTCGCAGTGCTGTTGATGTACTGGACAGCACCTGCTAAATCCCGGTTTACATCCCAGCTCAGTGTGTGTGTTTGGGGGGGGGGTGGGGGTGGTGGGGGGGGTCTGGTTTTTGGTTTTATTGGATTCTGTTGGTTTCCCTGTCTGTTAAAGAGGACTTCATTTCTCCCAAGATCCTGATAACCGTGAGGAGAGGACGCTTCACTATAAAAGAAAGGACCGACTTTGGGCCCCACCGCGCGCTTCTACAGACTGTAAGCGGTCCACCTGGACCACTGGGGAAAAGGGGGTGCACCCAAATGTGAAGTCAGGGTCAGTTAGGGATAGTTTTGAGTATATTGTTCATTCAGTGTCCATACTGCAGAAGTGGACAGAGTAAAAGTAGAAACCATTGCAGAATTTGCCTTGAAATTGTTCATGCTATATTGTATATTTTGCTTGTCTTTAGCCCTGTCATTTTACCTTTAACTAGCCTTTATTAACTTATAGTAAATATATATTTTTTTCTTGAACTACCGCGTGTGCGTTCATTTCTGGTTGCGGAGTCCAAACCACCTGCCTTGCTCTCGGTTCACAAATATCTCCAGCCCCGGGGCACATACTGGGAAAGCCGGCAGTGTGCTGAATTCAGCATGCTGTTGGCTTTCTAGCGGTATGTAAAACAGCATATACAGGAGGACGTGAAAGATCCTCTTTAAAGTGTGACTGAACCTCTGGGCAACTTTTTTGGCAGTATTTGTGTCATTAATAAATTTAGTGATATACTGTACATTTTGGCTCCTTCTTTGAAATACTACATTTCTTTACTTTTTCCCTTATTTTCCTATTAAGAGCTGTACCCTGCTTCTTACTCTGTGTGGTGTACAGGCTTATGTGTAATATAGGTTATATAAGGATGGGGAGATTCACTTCAAACAGTTAAATGTCGGGCATTATAAAACATAGAAACTCGCTTCTGGTGTCATATGAAAAGGAGATTTCATTAATTGAATACACAATCAGAATTTGTTCTCAACTGATGAAATCTCTGGAAGAAATAGAGGTAGAATCTCCTCTTTCATATGACACCAGAAACAAGATTCTACTTTTTATAGATAGATATAACTGTTTCAATTGACCCTCCCCACAACCTTATTTTCTCTTCATTACTCACAAGCCCATACACCATATAAAGTGAGAAGCAGAGAAAACCCCCGCAATAGAGAAACAAGGAAAAGAATAAAGAAATGCAGGATATCACAAAAAGGAGCCAAAATGTATTAATAAAGTCTATTACAAAATGTATTGATGCAAATACTTCCAGAAAATCAAGTCATCTGAAAGTTTAGCTGCGCTTTAACTCACAGAAAATCCTGTTAACTCTGTACGCCTCTCCTTTTACTTTTTTCCTACTTACTGTATCCATATTATATCCTCTAGCTTCAGCATGCATCCTCCCACCTTAGCCCTGGGCTGGGAGCCACTTTCTATAATTAATTTTGGCTTTATGTTTGCAATGTCCCTGCCTTGTTTTCTTTTAGAGAATAATTGTCTGTGACCATGACATTAAAGGAGTTATCCAGTTATGCAGCACTGGAGTCCTAGGTTCAAATCAAGCCAAGGACAACATCTTCAAGGAGTTTGCATGTTCCCCCCATGTTTGCGTGGGTTTCCTCCAGGTACTCTGGTTTCCTCCCACACTCCAAAGACATACTGATATGGAATTTAGATTGTGAATCCTATACAGGACAGTGACAGTAAAGCACTGCAGAATATGTTGATGCTATATAACTAAGCAAAATAATTAGATCAGCGAGGATCAGACAGCTGAGACCCCCACAGAACTGATGTTTGGAGACAGCACAGTGCCCGGTAATGTTTACATGTCAGGAGCCATACTGCTCACTTGCTGTAGGTTTTGGCACTGCAGAGTTGTCCAATAGACTTCAAGGACATCAATATTAGAAACTTGATAATCCCTTTAAAGAAACAAGAGGTGTAAAATGATACAAGTACACAGTAAAAAGGCTAATGAACATATATTACATTTACTGACTATATTGTCAAATTTTACTCAGATATAGAGATTCTCTTTATGGCCCTATAATACTATACAGAGGCCATACTGTAACAAAGCTATCTCTACCTTGCCATCTAAGCTACAATGAAAGTGCATACAGTACAAGCATCTGGCAAAGGATGCACTAGTAAAAATAGAAGCAATCCTGCCAGTTCGTGGATAGGGCAAGCACTTTAAAATAGAAATAGCTGATTCTACAAATGGAGAATGACAAAAATAGCAGTAGGAAGTTAATACGTCCTGGAAGAAATCTAATTCCTTATACACAAATGCACCAAACAAAATGCAAAAGTTAAAAACAAACGTGCACCTGTATGTACAAATGACAGCAAATAAATCAAATGGTAAACTTTAACAGCACTAGTGGGGACATATAACAGGGAGCCATACATGCACTAGGTGTCTTATCCTGTGTATCTGTCTTCTAATACTAGAAATAGGCTTTTTAGTGTATTTTGTAAATGTAGGAAATAAATGCTGGACACAAAAATACTTTTGTGTAATGTCTGATAAACTAATATCACAATATATGCTGTACTACTATATTAATACTAATTTAGCATGGAAAATAACATTAGCCAATGACTTTTCCTACATTATAAGTAGAGATGAGCGAATCAATGCTGCAGAAGATTTCCTGAAATTCGATCCGAATTTCAGAAAATCTTTGATTCACCTCGATTCCAGATTTCCTCATGCATCGATGCATCGAATCGCATTTTTTTATAAAATGGCTGCTGCACATGTTAGCACAAGGGGCAAGGGACTCTGGGAACGCGGGATCACCCACAATGCCAAGCATGCAGCTAATCAGCAGCCAGCCCTTTGATGTCACAGCACTATAAAAACCCTCGGACATTTTAGGTACAGTCATTCCACATCGCTCTTACTGTAGGGACAGACGTCAGCAGGAACTAGGGAAAGACTTAGAAAACAGAAGTTCAGGGAAAGAGCCTTAGAACTGTAGGGAAAGGATAGGGAGGAATTGAAAGAAGAATTTGTGGTGGTTGCAGGCTCATTTACAGCAAGAATTTTAATACACATTGCAGCACTCACTTCCGTTATACTGCTGCTCATTACCCATACCTGTGTCTTCAAGGTGGAACACAACAAGCCTTTTGCAGTGCAGTACAGCAAAAAACAGTGAATTATCATCCAGTAATATCTGCACTTATCTGTAATAAATGCCTTTTTCAAGGCATTTATTATAAGGGGCTTATTCACTGTTCTTCCAAAGCATAACATTACAGGCAATTTATCAGTAGTACTGTGCCAAAGAAAAGTGAATTATCATCCACTAATATCTGCAGTTATTTGTACTAACGCCTTTTTCAAGGCGTTTATTTGTGTGGAAACAAATAAAGGGCATATTCACCATTTTGTTCAGAGTAAAAAAATTACAGGCTATTTCTCTATACAGTAGTGGCAAAATTCAGTAATAGCCACTGATCTGTTCAGTTAGCTGTTATCCTAATACTTATTTAAAGGTATTTATTAGTGGGGAAAGACATAACAACTATATTCGCCATTTTGTTCCCAGTATAAAGTTGCTGGCCATTTATCAATACAGTATTGCAAAAATCAATAATTCAATAATTCTTAGCGGATATCACTTATTTAATGGTGTGTATTAGTGTGGAAACCCATAAGGACCATATTTGTCATTTAGTTCCCAGTATAAAGTTGCTGGCCATTTATCAATACAGTATTGGCAAAAATCAATAATTCTTAGCGGTTATCACTTATTTAAAGGTGTTTATTACTGTGGAAACACATATGGACCATATTTGCCATTTTGTTCCCAGTATAAAGTTGCAGGAAATTTCTCAATACAGTATAGGCAAAAATCAATAATTCTTAGGCCACTAATCTCTGCCTTTATCACGCTTTTTTTATAGGTGTTCATTAGTGAGAAAAGAAATAAGGGACATATTCGCCGTTCTTTTCAAAGTAGAAAATTACAGGCCTTTTTGCCCTGTATTTATTTCCTTTGCAATTACGTTTTTTCATCGAACAGTATGTCCGACAGAGAAGCGAGAGACCATGCAAAGGGGAGGGCCACAGGCCTAAATGCTTCTGTTGCAGGCATAGGTCCCAGCAGAGTAAGGGGGTGTGGAAGCAGGGGTCACTTACAGAGACCTGAGCTCCCAGTGTCAAGTAGCGGTCGTGTCTTGACCAGCAACCCAACGGTTGTAGACTGGTTGACTCGATCATCCACTAATCCCAAGTCACATCAGACACCCCCAGCCAAGAGTCGATGGGTTGGTCAGACACAACCCTTAGTTGGCATGACCGGAAGCAGGCCCTGTGCCCTCACCTGTCCTCAACCTGCCTCTGTCCTTTTCTGTTCCCTCAGCTAGAGAAGTACTCTATTCTGTGGGCTCAGACCCACTATACAGTGAGGAGGAGGTACTAGAGGACAGTCAGCAGCTACTGCTCAGCCAAGATCTGGAGGAGACATCCGCCGCTTCCTCCGGTAGGCGGGCAAGTAGTGATGAGGAGAGTGGCGTGGAGCTGGTGTAGAGGAGGACATCAATGACCTGCAGACAGTAGTGGATGACGATGTAGCCGATCGTAATTGGGAGCTGGGTGACAAAGGGGCTTCATCGTCATCAGGAGAAGTGAGTTGCAGCTTGCGCATAAGACAGCGGCAGAGTCAGCAGGGTGGCAGCAGTGGGAGGTCGGGAGCTAAGCGTGCCCGGGGTAGACCACCCACTTCGCAGCAGCCTACCTGCCTGGAAAGCAGTGGTGCAGGGGTTCACGGAGGCAGTGGCAGTAGCAGTCAGTCAATGTGGAGTGTTGGAGATAAAGTCACCTACTCGCCGGTGTGGCAGTTTTTTGTTAAGCCGTCGGGGGAGGTGAACATGGCCATATGTTCAATCTGTGGGCAGAAGGTGAAGCGTGGCCAGTATGCCAATGTTGACACCACAGCCCTGCATCAACATATGCAGCGTCACCATAAGTGGCCTGGGAGGGCCGTAGCTCCAATGTAGTGGTCCAGCCTGCCGCAGCAACCGCTACAGCACCCAGTGGCACGCACCCCATTTCAGGCAGTCAAGGCTCCACCACCTCAGACGAAGGAAGGTGTGTGTCCTTCCCATCATCTGCTGGTTGTGATGCTCCTGATCCGCCTCCTAGTCAGTCATTGCCTCAGCAATCGATCACAGAATCTATATCTAAGAGACAACAGTATGCGTGCAATCATCCAACAGTGCAGAAGCTGAACGTGCTCAATCTGGTTGTCAACCATTTCCTTAAGTGTTCCACCCATCTGGAAGACATCCTAAAAATGTCAAAGATACTTTGCATGCACTTCAGTCATTCGTACACCGCCAAGCACACCCTCCTTGAGTTGCAGCGGCAGAACAGCCTCCCACAACATAGCCTGATATGCGATGTTTTCACCCATTGGAATTCAACCCTCCATATGTTGGATCGACTATATGAACAGAGAAAAGCCATAAACAATTTCTTGACGATCCAAGCGGACAGAGGTACTCCTCTGTAACTTTAACGTTAGCCAGTGGCAGCTCATGCGTGACACCTGCCGTTTGCTTGTTCCCTTTGAGGAGGCCACTTTGTTAGTCAGTCGCCAGGACTATGGGATGGACATTATCATTCCAATGATTCACATCCTGGAAAAGATGCTTTTCAATCTGGCTGGTCAGGGGAGTGGAGATATGGCGTCTACATCTCACGGCCACATGAGCCCTGTGGGGGCTGAACTGGAGAAGGAGGAGGAGGAGGAGGACATTGGAGCACAAACAATGTGTAGCCAAATGGGTGGAGAGGAGGAGCAGGAGCAACCAGAACAGCCAGAGGGAGATGAGGAGGATGAGGCAGATGACCCAGACACACCATGGCAGTATGCAGTGGAGATGGATGCAGGGAGTCCCTTGGAGTCACTTGCGCAAATGGCCAATGCATGCTCACTTCCTTGTGCAGTGACAGCTGAATTGTCACCATTCAGCAGAGGGATGACTACTGGCTCTCCACCAATGTTAGACCCTTGCAACCGGGGAAAAATGGGGGCCTTTTTTACACCCGCTGAGAGGGAGGACAAACTGAACTACTATAGAGACATACTATGTGGCAACTTGGCTGCTACCTATCTGCACCATTGTCCAATTCTCTCGCATGTCTGACCGGATGGGCCCTGAGCACTCAACTTGCACTGGTATGGCAGCTGTGGGAGGGGGAGGGGGTGGGGGTGGCAGGAGCAGTATTTGCTCCATCAGCAGTAGCCTGAGCCTAGAGTCACTGATGAGCAGCTTTCTTTAGCCACATAGTAAAGAAGCTGCTCATCAGCAGCTAGACACAGAGCAGAACTTGAACCAGCAGGTCGTGGCATACTTAGAGTACACCCTGCCACTTGTCATCGAAGATCCGCTGGACTGCTGGGCAGTCAAACTGGATTTGTGGCCGCAACTGACCGAGTTTGCTCTGGAAAAGCTGTCCTGCCCGACCAGTAGTGTGGCATCAGTGTGGCAGGGGCCATAGTTACCTCAAGGAGAATTCGCCTGTCCACCCAAAATTTGGAGAGACTGACCTTTGTGAAGATGAATCAGGCGTGGATCAGCCAGGATTTCCACCCACCAATGCCTGATGCAACAGATTAAATGATCCATGCTGCTACCTCCTCAATGCCACTGGTTCACTGTATGGCCTCCTAAGGCTGTTGCTACCTACCCAATATATCACCTTGTCACTCTGTGGCCTACTCACGCTGCTGCCACCTCTGCACTCTGCCACTGGGTGACTGTATGGACTCCTCACGCTGCTGCCACCTCCTCACTCTGCTACTGGGTCACTGTATGGCCTCCTAAGGCTGTTGCTACCTACATATTATATCACCTTGCCACTCTGTGGCCTACTCAAGCTGCTGCCACCTCCGCACTCTGCCACTGGGTCACTGTATGGCCTTCTAAGGCTGTTACTACCTACACATTATATCACCTTTCCACTCTGTGGCCTACTCATGCTGCTGCCATCTCCTCACTCTGCCACTGGGTCACTGTATGGCCTCCTAAGGCTGCTGACACCTCCACAATTTCACTGGGTCACTGTATGTCCTCCTCATGCTGCTTCCACTGATTCACTCTGACACTGGGTCACTGTATGGCCTCCTAAGGCTGCTGTTATCTCCACCTCTGCCACTGGGTCACTGTATGGCCTACTCATTCTGCTGCCAACTTCACATTATGTCGCCTTGCTAGTCTGTGTTCTCCTCATGCTGCTGCCAACTCCACATTGTCACCTTGTCACCAGCAACTTGGCCAGGTGACGCCGCTTCCGCCTCCACGTTCTCACACCGTTGGTCCTGCATCAATGTTCACCTCATCCTCCACTGTTTCCTCAGCCTCCACTGCAAGGACAATTCACAGTGTTCCTCCAGCATACCACATGTGTAGGGCACAGCGATGTCACGCTGTTCTACACCTCGTTTGCCTGGGCGAACAAAGTCACACAGAGGAGGAACTGGGTCACTGTATGTCCCCCTCACGCTGCTGCCACCTCCTCACTCTGCCACTGGGTCACTGTATGTCCTCCTCATGCTGCTTCCACTGGGTCACTCTGACACAGGGTCACTGTATGGCCTCCTAAGGCTGCTGACACTTCCACCTCTGCCACTGGGTCACTGTATGTCCTCCTCATGCTGCTTCCACTGGGTCACTCTGACACAGGGTCACTGTATGGCCTCCTAAGTCTGTTGCTACCTCCACCTCTGCCACTGGGTCACTGTATGTCCTCCTCATGCTGCTTCCACTGGGTCACTTTATGGCCTCCTAAGGCTGATGACACCTCCAAACTCTATTACCGGGTCACTGTATGGCCTCCTAAGACTGTTGCTACCTCCACTTCTTCCACTGGGTCACTGTATGGCCTCCACATGCTGCTGCCAACTCCACATTGTCCCCTTGTCACCAGCAACTTGGCCAGGTGACGCCGCTTCTGCCTCCACGTTCTCACGCCATTGGTCCTGCAACAATGTCCACCTCATCCTCCAATGTTTCCTCAGCCTCCACTGCAGGGACAATTCACAGTGTTCCTCCAGCATACCACATGTTCAGGGCACAGCGGTGTCATGCTGTTCTACACCTCATTTGCCTGGGCGAACAAAGTCACACAGGGGAGGAACTGGGTCACTGTATGTCCTCCTCATGCTGCTTCCACTGGGTCACTGTATGGCCTCCTAAGGCTGCTGACACCTCCACACTCTGTTACTGGGTCACTGTATGCCCTCCTCATGCCGCTGCCACTGGGTCACTGTATGTCCTCCTCATGCCGCTGCCACTGGGTCATTGTATGCCTCCTCATGATACTGCCACCGGGTCACTGTATGGCCTCCTCATGCTGCTGCCACCTCCACATTATGTCGCCTTGCCACTTTTTGGCCTCCTTATGCTTCTGCCATTTCCTTATTATATCACCTTGCCACTCAGTAGACATCTATGTGGAATCAGCAGATGACGGTGTAAAAGGAGTGCGCTCTTTCACACTACAGTAGGATGTTGGGCCTCTGCATGGTTCTTTCTACCTGGCACAAACATGGACCTGTAAGGCTGAGTTCACACTTGAGTTAGTTGGTCAGTTTTGGCCCCGTAACTGGCCAAATAAGTGACGTGTGCAGTGGTTCTAAGAACAACGCCTGTCATGTGCGTGTCATTCGGACTCACAGTATTGTTTCACTACCACAGTAGGCTCCCTATGTGTGTTACTACAAGGCACAGTGTTCTACACCACTATACAGGGTCTCCGATGCCAGGATATAGGTGTTTTTTAACAATATTTGCTGTGAATTAATCCGGATCGAAGCAAATTTTTTTGGAAATTTGAATCGAACTGCAGAGTTGAACTTTTGAGAAATTCACTCATCTCTAATTATAAGAATTCCTTATAATGCAGTTACTAATATTGCAAGGATATGGCACTGGTATATGATAAGAGCAGGACCCTCGCCACTCACAAAAACAATGGCTGCTGTAACGGAATTGCCAGTTGAGCAATTCCCCAGTGCTGCTGCAGAACCCTGGGGAGGGGCACAACAAGACAGTGAACCCTAAGCTGAACCCCCCCACTGTCCCTGGCTATCTTGCCTGATCTGTCCTAGGTGAAAGCCAGCAACTGGTTGACAATCCCTTCGTAATATAAGTGACAACACAGAACGCAGACAGGACAAACAACAAGAAAGGGAGGTCAGCTAGCCAAGGGGTCAGTAACAGCAATGCGAGCAATGCAGTACAGAATCAAAATCCAAGAGAATAGTCAAAGTTAAGCCAGAGGTCAGGAATAAGAATACAGATAATAAAACAGCAAGGAGTGATAGCCAGTATGCACGAGTTAATAGCAAGCGCCAATGTGAATGTAAGCAAACAATGAATATGAAGGAAGAACCTTCCCCAGACCTGATAGGTAGACAGGCTGTCAATCACACAGGCAAGGCTAAGATTAACTATTTGAGGAGCAGAAGAAACAAGGTGCAGGAGACGGGTGTGGCTGAAATTCAATTACATAGTCTAGGACAGTATTCAGACTAAGCAACAAGAACCTTAAGCAAGGAATCAAACTGAACACACCTCCTTTGTCGCAGCATGCGAGCGGAGGGTGGCGAAGAGACCTGAACAGGCAGAGACGTTACAGCTGCATCTTAACCCCTTCTGCTTTTACTAGTCACAGCAGCATTGTACACTCTGGTATTGCAGCTCATTCCCATTCATTTCATGGCAGTAGTGGTCGCAGCAGTTGGACATTCATCATCACATGCTGAACACATAGCCCAGCGATATTCATATTAGTAAGGAACCCCTTTAAATAGATTTTCTTTAGATGTGCTTCTGGATTGCTTCATGGAAGACATGTTTGAAATAAGCATTGACCTGCAAATATTTTTATAAATTTAGTCATAACATCTAGTATTTCTGTCCACAACAAAATAACCAAGATATAATGCTGAAAATACCTAGCTTGCAACAAAACACATGCATATTTGAGGTAGTTTCCATGACTTTTACCAAAACATGCTGGAATATACAGTGCTGGCCAAAAGTATTGGCACCCCTGCAATTCTGTCAGATAATACTCAATGTCTTCCAGAAAATGATTGCAATCACAAATGCTTTGGTAATAATATCTTCATTTATTTTGCTTGCAATGAAAAAACACAAAAGAGAATTAAAAAAAAGTCAAATCATTGATCATTTTACACAAAACTCCAAAAATGGGCTGGACAAAAGTATTGGCACCCTCAGCCTAATACTTGGTAGCACAACCTTTAGACAAGATAACTGCGAACAACCGCTTCCGGTAACCATCAATGAGTTTCTTACAATGCTCTGCTGGAATTTTAGACCATTCTTCTTTGACAAATTTCTCCAGGTCCCTGAGATTTGAAGGGTGCCTTCTCCAAACTGCCATTTTGAGATCTCTCCACAGGTGTTCTATGGGATTCAGGTCTGGACTCATTGCTGGCCACTTTAGAAGTCTCCAGTGCTTTCTCTCAAACCATTTTCTAGTGCTTTTTGAAGTGTGTTTTGGGTCATTGTCTTGCTGGAAGACCCATGACCTCTGACGGAGACCCAGCTTTCTCACACTGGGCCCTACATTATGCTGCAAAATTTGTTGGTAGTCTTCAGACTTCATAATGCCATGCACACGGTCAAGCAGTCCAGTGCCAGAGGCAGCAAAGCAACCCCAAAACATCAGGGAACCTCCGCCATGTTTGACTGTAGGGACCGTGTTCTTTTCTTTGAAGGCCTCTTTTTTTTCCTGTAAACTCTATGTTGATGCCTTTTCCTAAAAAGCTCTATTTTTGTCTCATCTGACCAGAGAACATTCTTCCAAAAAGTTTTTGGCTTTCTCAGGTAAGTTTTGGCAAACTCCAGCCTGGCTTTTTTATGTCTCTGGGTCAGAAGTGGGGTCTTCCTGGTTATCCTACCATAGAGTCCCTTTTCATTCAGACGCCGACGGATAGTACGGGTTGACACTGTTGTACCCTCGGACTGCAGGGCAGCTAGAACTTGTTTGGATGTTAGTCGAGGTTCTTTAGCCACCATCCGCACAATCTTTCGTTGAAATCTCTCGTCAATTTTTCTTTTCCGTCCACATCTAGGGAGGTTAGCCACAGTGCCATGGGCTTTAAACTTCTTGATGACACTGTGCACGGTAGACACAGGAACATTCAGGTCTTTGGAGATGGACTTGTAGCCTTGAGATTGCTCATGCTTCCTTACAATTTTGCTTCTCAAGTCCTCAGACAGTTCTTTGGTCTTCTTTCTTTTCTCCATGCTCAATGTGGTACACACAAGGACACAGGACAAAGGTTGAGTCAACTTTAATCCATTTCAACTGGCTGCAAGTGTGATTTAGTTATTGCTACCACCTGTTATGTGCCACAGGTAAGTAACAGGTGCTGTTAATTACACAAATTAGAGAAGCATCACATGATTTTTCAAAGGGTGCCAATACTTTTGTCCACCCCCTTTTTTATGTTTGGTGTGGAATTATATCCAATTTGGCTTTTTGACAATTCTTTTTGTGGTTTTCCATTGAAGACAAATTAAATGAAGATATTATTACCAAAGCATTTGTGATTGCAATCATTTTCTGGAAGAAATTGAGTATTATCTGACAGAATTGCAGGGGTGCCAATACTTTTGGCCAGCACTGTAAAGGCATCTTTATCAGTGAAGAAGGAAGTACTGTAGCTAATTTTTCCACCTAAGGACATAGACTGTGTACTGCGCCACCATATGGCAGCTCCACGATGAATCACATTCTCATCTAGAACCAAAATTAGGCCTATTGCTCATAGCCATTTCCAGGGAGTGTGTAATATAGATCCTAAATATACCTTGTGCAAGAGGCCTAACAGGGTATAGGGTGTGACATAACTGCATGGTAAAAATTGGAAACTGTGATTTTAAAGAAACATACAACAGTTTGATAGTACGCTCTTATAATACACTCTTAGTCCTTATTGGTACAGTGAATTTCCCTTGCTGTTTATGTAGCAAAAACATTATTTGGATTGTAATGGATAAAGAAAATACAATCTATTTGTTGTCAACCCCTGGTTGACCATTAAAATCTTATTTCTGCAACATCCATAAATCTTATTAATGAAACTAATGTAAAATACACGGGGATATTCCTTGTAATTTGTAGTCTTCACCTTTAACTGAAGACATTTGCACCTTCCCTGTGGTTCCTTGGAAATGACTTTGTAAGTGTACTTCAGTGTAACCTTTCACTCTACATTTTCAGGTGTATCCAAAGATAACTTGAGATTATTTATCTTGAAGAAGCTCCAAGTACTTAGAAGCAGCCCTGCACGCTAGTACATTGGAAAGAGAAATGTGCACAGCTGTGTATGGAAAGGAGAATCGCTGAATGTTGAATCGAATGTACTTTATGCTGAAAAATCACTCTGACCTTTACAAAACTGCCACATTGGAACAGAACATACAGGGCTGCTCTGTGGTTAAGTTGGCTAGTCTGTGAATATTGTCAGATGTGAATTTACAACGCACCATGTCAATATGGTTAACCCTTGTGATCAGTGCAAAAGTAGACAAAAAAGGTTGTGGGTGGGAGAAAAAGAAAATGTATCTCATTACATTGCTTTATGTAAATGTTCTTTTTTTCAGTTCACAGAGGACTTTTAGCCAAAAGTTACATTGATATACAGTATATTTATGTTACTATAAAGATAGTGACCGTTATCTTTTCTCTTGCAGTGGCTAGTTTTGCAAAAGTGACAAGTGAATGTGTATTGGTTGCCATTTTAGAATTTTGATTTTCCAAAATGAACATGATAGTTTTAGACATCTTAGAACTAGCCCAGAATTACCAAATGTATCACATTGGTCATGCTGTATGAAAAATTTGGCATATCTCTAACTTTATGCTACCTCTATGTTTACTTAACACAATTTTTTGTCACAAAATTTTGACACAATGTGGTGTATTTTCAGGCAAACCAACATTGTTCATAAGTCACACCCTCTCTGTCTTTGAGGTACAATAATAATCTGGAACAAGGCACATACGCTAGCTTTTTGCTGCAGACCGAGACAATGTTCTGTTGAGTATGAGGGGTAGAAGGAGAAAGCGCAGTCAGCCCTTCGCTCCTGTTTGTGTCAGAGTTTGAGTGTGTTTGTGTATTTTGACAGTGAGTGTTGTGTGATGTATGCTTCTCTTGCCCTGTATACTTCCCAGTACTACTTGCTTGCCCTATATACTGTTGAGTACTGCCTCTCTTGCCCTGTAAACTCTCCAGTATCACTTGTCTTGCCTGTATACTAAGCAGTACCACTTCTCTTTCCCTGTATATCACCCAGGACCACTTTTATTGCCCTATAAAGTACCCAGTGCTGTTTATCTTGTCCTGTATAGATATTGTTCACTACCAATTCACTTGCCCCTATACAGTCAAATGAAAAAGTTTGGGCACCCCTATTAATCTTAATCATTTTTAGTTCTAGATATTTGGGTGTTTGCAACAGCCATTTCAATTTGATATATCTAATAACTGATGGACACAGTAATATTTCAGGATTGAAATGAGGTTTATTGTACTAACAGAAAATGTGCAATATGCATTAAACCAAAATTTGACCGCTGCAAAAATTTGGGTACCCTTATCATTTTATTGATTTGAATACTCCTAACTACTTTTTACTGACTTACTGAAGCACAAAATTGGTTTTGTAACCTCACTGAGCTTTGAACTTCATAGCCAGGTGTATCCAATCATGAGAAAAGGTATTTAAGGTGGCCAATTGCAAGTTGTTCTCCTATTTGAATCTCCTCTGAAGAGTGGCATCATGGGCTCCTCAAAACAACTCTCAAATGATCTGAAAACAAAGATTGTTCAACATAGTTGTTCAGGGGAAGGATACAAAAAGTTGTCTCAGAGATTTAACCTGTCAGTTTCCACTGTGAGGAACATAGTAAGGAAATGGAAGACCACAGGGACAGTTCTTGTTAAGCCCAGAAGTGGCAGGCCAAGAAAAATATCAGAAAGGCAGAGAAGAAGAATGGTGAGAACAGTCAAGGACAATCCACAGACCACCTCCAAAGAGCTGCAGCATCATCTTGCTGCAGATGGTGTCACTGTGCATCGGTCAACAATACAGCACACTTTGCACAAGGAGAAGCTGTATGGGAGAGTGATGCGAAAGAAGCCGTTTCTGAAAGCACGCCACAAACAGAGTCGCCTGAGGTATGCAAAAGCACATTTGGACAAGCCAGCTTCATTTTGGAAGAAGGTCCTGTGGACTGATGAAACAAAGATTGAGTTGTTTGGTCATACAAAAAGGCGTTATGCATGGCGTCCAAAAAACACAGCATTCCAAGAAAAACACTTGCTACCCACTGTAAAATTTGGTGGAAGTTCCATCATGCTTTGGGGCTGTGTGGCCAATGCCGGCACCGGGAATCTTGTTAAAGTTGAGGGTTGCATGGATTCAACTCAGTATCAGCAGATTCTTGAGAATAATGTACAAGAATCAGTGACGAATTTGAAGTTACGCCGGGGATGGATATTTCAGCAAAACAATGATCCAAAACACAGCTCCAAATCTACTCAGGCATTCATGCAGAGGAACAATTACAATGTTCTGGAATGGCCATCCCAGTCCCCAGACCTGAATATCATTGAACATCTGTGGGATAATTTGAAGCGGGCTGTCCATGCTCGGCGACCATCAAACTTAACTGAACTGGAATTGTTTTGTAAAGAGGAATGGTCAAAAATACCTTCATCCAGGATCCAGGAACTGATTAAAAGCTACAGGAAGCGACTAGAGGCTGTTATTTTTGCAAAAGGAGGATCTACTAAATATTAATGTCACTTTTCTGTTGAGGTGCCCATACTTTTGCACCTGTCAAATTTTGGTTTAATGCATAATGCACATTTTCTGTTAGTACAATAAACCTCATTTCAATCCTGAAATATTACTGTGTCCATCAGTTATTAGATATATCAAATTGAAATGGCTGTTGCAAACATCCAAATATTTAGAACTAAAAATGATTAAGATTAATAGGGGTGCCCAAACTTTTTCATATGACTGTATATTCACTGCACAGTAACACTTTTTTCACCCTGTGTAGCCACTGCACAGTGCCGCTAACTTGCTCTATATAGATACTGCACAGTGCTACTTCTATTGCCCTGTAAAAAACACTGTACTGTACCACTTTTCTTTCCCTGTGTACACACTCCACAATATTACTTCTTACACATTAAAGCCAGTATTGCTTATAGCACTCCCATAATCCAGTATGCTCCTCCAGCCCTGTATGCTATGTCTCTGATTGTATTCCATGGGTTACTTAGTTGTGGTGGCAATCCCACCTGGTTCATATTGTCAGGTTTCCCATGTTTTGCTATGCTATGGAAATGTAGACTATATTTACAGTATACACATATATAAAACAAAGTATATTCTCTCTCTCTATTTTTAAATCTGTTGCTTAGAATGTATAGAAATTAGGTAACTATAACCCCAGATGAACAACAAATGACAAATTACTCTGTGTCATTATTTAACAAAAGTTAAAGGCAATCTTTGCACTATAAACTGGCTCTGTCATATGCAGGATCAAGTAATTTATTTTTTATTAGTCCCCTCTGTAATCTTTTGTTATAGCAAAATGAAGTTATAAAGGTTTGAAAGAATAAAAAGTCATATGTAAATTATCCTAAGTAGTCACAACAGGCGGGGAGCAGCTTCACCCTAGTCACGCTGTCCGCTTGCTAATGTCACCTCCTGGGCATGACTTACATCTCCCTCGTGATGTCAGGGAGTGAGGAGGCTATAATGGAGAAGTCCAGAAGGTGTGAATAGCACATAATAAGTTTATGGTGGAAAAAAAAAACCCGATAAGTTCCCTTTAGGTACACCCTTTGGGAGATGACACACTATGCACCAAACACAGTTATAACTGCAGTCATTTCTGGGGCCACAGGTGCTTTCCCTTATAAATAAGTGACACATTGGTTCATTCCAGCCTATTTCTCACAGTCAGTAATGAGAAATAGCCTGGAATGAATCAGTGTTTCACTTACTTTTAAGGGAAGGCACACCTGTGGCCCCAGAACTGACTACAGTTATAACTGTGTTCGGTGCATAGTTTGTCAGCCGCCCCCCCCACCTTTCTGCTTCCAAATAAGATAAGTGCCAGCCAGGTACTGCTAAGTAAATGCCATTCATTAATTGATCAAGTATGACCACCTCTATAACAGCAGACGTTTTAGCACTTTGCTGGTTTGGAGCCATGTGTTAACACAATGCTAAGGAGGAAAGACTTCAGCAATTATCATAGAGAAGCAATTGTTGCTGCCCATCAATCTGGGAAAGGTTATAAGGCCATTTTCAAACAATTTGAAGTCCATCATTCTACAGTGAGGAATTTTTCACAAGTGGAAAAATTCTGGACAATTGACAATCTTCCCAGGAGTGGACAACCCAGCAAATTCACACCAGTCGCAAAAGAAATACATCAAAGAATCTACAAGCCTCAGATAGCATGCTAAATGTAAAAGTTCATGATAGTACAATTAGAAAAGGACTAAACAAATGTGGCTTCTTCGGAAGGGTTGCCAGGAGAAAGCATGCTTTAAGTTTGCAAAGTTTCATCTGTACAAACCACAAGACCTCTGGAACAATGACCTATGGACAGACAAGACCAAAGTGAACATGTTTGGCCATTAATGCACAACGTTGCAGTTGATTGTGATGAACGGTATATATCATGTTATTAGATGTGTCTAGTTAAAATTTAACTGTTGTGGTCATTGCTGTAGCAGGGTTTTTGGTGCAATGTGTCAGCCAAAATATGCTAAGCTAGAGCGTTTCCTGTGTACAGTACCTCCAATTTGTATGGTAATTTCACATCCATTTCTCAGTCCCAGGTGCTAATCAATATCCAAATGTCAGGAGTCCGGGACATGAATGCATGAATGGCCACGCAATGATATATGGATGAAATAAATATTATATCACATCACATGTGGGAGGGTTCAGCTTGGGGTCAGGGGTCCATAAAAAGGAACTGACCTTTTTCCCAGATTCCTTGGAATTTAACATCTATTTTGTCCCAGAATTAAAACCAGGTCTGTACTTTTATTTCCCGTTTATTTCACATTGTTTGTATGTTTTATTCCATCTTTTTATTGTTAATGCCCTGTACCTTTTTGGCCTCAGCTGCTTACAATTTATGAGATAGAGGGGTGACACAAGAGGTAGCAGGGGTGGTATAGGAGGTAGCATTGCTTATACAGTGGACCAGCCATTTTTATGATGATTATTTAAAGTACACAAATAAAACTGTATGAGCAGTCAGCACCCAGTGTCCTTCTTTGTGCAGATCCAAAGTGCCTGGGTATATGGTTACAGTCTAATAAAGGCACCATGTCCTATGGGATAATGTGAAGGTGTGCGTGTGAGCAGAGGAGGGTTAGTTTTAGGGAGCATATCTGAGAAGTGTTTAGATTAGGAAATGTGAGAGCCCTGCCTGAAGAGATGTGTCTTTAGGATACGCTTGAAGCAGTGCAACTTGACAGAAATCTTGGTGACGAGAGTGGAAGGGGAAAGTTTAATGAGGGGAAGACAGATTAGTAGGGAGTGACAGTAGGCTGTTAACCCTTTAGACACTGCGGTTGCCATGACAGCCAGGAGCCTATTGAAGGATCCCAGGCTTGTCATTGCATTAGATCTATTGCACGCTGCCTGAGGCAGCGAGTAATAGAGAGGTAGGCATTTTGCTATTCATTGCGATACAGTAGTATCGCAGCCAATTGTATGAGTGATCAGACCCCCTAGGTTTCAAGGTCCCTAGGGGGTCTGATCATAAAAGTAAAAGAAGAAAAAAAAAGTTTTTAAAAGTATAAAAAAAAATAAAAAAAACAAAGTTCAAATCACCCCCCTTTCCCTAGATCAGATATAAAAGTAAATAAACAAAAGTAAAAATAAACACATTAGGTATCTCCCTGCTCCAAAATACCTGAACTATTAAAATATTTATCCCATACGGTGAACAGCGTAGCGGCAAAAAAAAAAAATCAAAATAGCCAAATAGCGTTTTTATCAACACTTTGCCTCCTATAAAAAATTGAATAAAAAGTGATCAAACCATCAGATCTTTTCCCAAATGATATCAGTAAAAACGTCATCTAGTCCTGCATAAAAAGACGCCATACCCAGCTCCATACATGTAAATATAAAAAAGTTACAGGTGTCACAATATGGCGACACAAATTTTTTTTTTTCAATTTTGCTAAGTTTTTCATTTTTTAAAAGGTATAAAAACATTACAAATACTATATAAATTTGGTATTGCTGTGTTTGTACTGACCCGCAGAATACAGGTAACATGTCATTTTTACCACACATTGAACGCCGTAAAAATTAAACCCATACGAAAATGGCACAAATGCAGTTTTTCTCCAATTGCACCTCATTCTGAATTTTTTTCCAGATTCCCAGTACATTGCACAGCATATTGAATGGAGCCATTACAAAGTACAATTTGTTTCACAAACAATAAACCATCATGTGACTCTGTGAACTGAAAAATGAATAAGTTATGGCTCTTGGAATGTGGAGAGGGAAAACGAAAATGCAAAAACGAAAAATGGCCGGGTCCTTAAGGGGTTAAGGGTTTTTGATGTTTTCATGGTATGGAAAAGGCAGATTCTGATATGTAAAACCATATGTGTAAATATAATGATATATGTAAATGATAAGGGTATGTTCATACTATGGAAAACGGACAATGAAGAAGAATTTGAGGCAGACATGTGCCTTAGATTCCTCTATATTTTCCATCCTCTCTGTGGCAGCATGCAGAAACATGATAAGGCCCTGATGAATCAGCTGCAGAATCTGTGGCAAGATTGAGCAGGACACTTATTTTTTTCTGCGTTCTGTTGCGACCACTTCCTCCCTTTGAATACAGTAGGAGGCAAAATCAGGGCAGCATCCAAAATCAGCGGATGAGCCGCAACTCCCACATGTGAATGGGTCCGTAGAGCAAAAGTATAAGTTTATTGGGGAATACTGTACAAGTGAAAGGTGGGTGAAGTACTATCTTGGGCTGATTGTAGCCTGGATACAAGATGAGATACAATTAGGCATAGAAGCATACAGTTCCTGGTTTGTTGCTAAAGACGATACAGTTCCAGTCCATAACAGTCCAGCTTTCTCATTCACAGCACATTGCAAAAGAAAGCGATGGTAGCTGGATGTCAATGTCAGGACACATAAATAGCTGCAGTAACAACAAAGTGCCTTCTACTACGTGCCTGGAAATGGCCCAGGCAGAGACAGGGATCTATAATAAAGGTGCCACCTATGTTTGGATGGTGGACAAAGAAACTGTGGGAGTTTCTTGTGTTTATCTGTGGATCAAATGATCCTCTCTACTGGTGGTCTTGACAGTTCAGAGCCTGTTTCCATACAGTATGTACATGCCTTCACATATCCACTGCTCCCAACCAGCTTAGATGGCAGCAATCTGTCAAAACCCTGCTTCTTTCAGTCCACTAATACTCCCAAAGTATACTAATACTACCAATACTCGCAAAGTCTGTCAATTGGGCAAAATGTCTTCAAGGGAAGTCATAGAGGAATGTCTAGCAGTAAACAATCTCTTACAAAGAGGTACACTGCACATAGTAGCCCCTGAGAGCATTTTCTATAGGGTAGTGGGGAAAGCATTTTTATATCCTCTTCTGGCAACACTCAGGTCACATCTGTAATAATTTACATATCCGCTTGAGACATAACTGGATGCAGCAATATGACATTTCTATCTGGGTGCGTTATTTGTTGTTAATGAGTGTATAGAGATATATGTACAGTATGTGTGTGCGATGTTATAGGTATACAGTGGGTACGGAAAGTATTCAGACCCTTTTAAATTTTTCACTCTTTGTTTCATTGCAGCCATTTGCTAAAAGCAAAAAAGTCCATTTTATTTCTCATTAATGTACACTCAGCACCCCATCTTGACAGAAAAAAAACAGAAATGTAGATATTTTTGCAAATTTATTAAAAAAGAAAAACTGAAATATCACATGGTCATAAGTATTGAGACCCTTTGCTGTGGCACTCATATTTAACTCACATGCTGTCCATTTCCTTCTGATCCTCCTTGAGATGGTTCTACTCCTTCATTGGAGTCCAGTTGTGTAATTAAACTGATTGGACTTGATTAGGAAAGGCACACACCTGTCTATATAAGACCTCACAGCTCATAGTGCATGTCAGAGCAAATGAGAATCATGAGGTCAAAGGAACTGCCCAAGGAGCTCAGAGACAGAATTGTAGCAAGGCACAGATCTGGCAAGGTTACAAAAGAATTTCTACAGCGGTCAAGGTTCCTAAGAGCACAGTGGCCTCCATAATCCTTAAATGAAAGAAGTTTGGGATGACCAGAACTCTTCCTAGACCTGGCCGTCCAGCCAAACTAAGCAATCGTGGGAGAAGAGCCTTGGTGAGAGAGGTAAAGAAGAACCCAAAGATCACTGTGGCTGAGCTCCAGAGATGCAATAGGGAGATGGGAGAAAGTTCCACAAAGTCAAATATCACTGCAGCCCTCCACCAGTCGGGGCTTTATGGCAGAGTAGCCCGAAGGAAGCCTCTCCTCAGTGCAAGACATATGAAAGCCCACATAGAGTTTCCCAAAAAACACATGAAGGACTCACAGACTATGAGAAATAAGATTCTCTGGTTTGATGAGACGAAGATTGAACTTTTTGGCGTTACCGCTTAGAATTATGTGTGGAGAAAACCAGGCACTGCTCATCACCTGCCCAATACAATCCCAACAGTGAAACATGGTGGTGGCAGCATCATGCAATGGGGGTGTTTTTCAGCTGCAGGGACAGGACGACTGGTTGCAATTGAAGGAAAGATGAATGCGGCCAAGTACAGAGATATCCTGGAGTGCTCTGGACCTCAGACTGGGCTGAAGGTTCACCTTCCAACAAGACAATGACCCTAAGCACACAGCTAAGATAACAAAGGTGTGGCTTCGGAATGACTCTGTGACCATTCTTGACTGGCCCAGCCAGACCCTGACCTCAACCCAATTGAGCATCTCTGGAGAGACCTGAAAATGGCTGTCCACCAACGTTCACCATCCAACCTGACGGAACTGGAGAGGATCCCCAAATCCAGATGTGAAAAACTTGTTGCATCATTCCCAAGAAGACTCATGGCTGTGCTAGCTCAAAAGGAAGGGGCTTCTACTCAATACTGAGCAAAGGGTCTGAATACTTATGACTATGTGATATTTCAGTTTTTCTTTTTTAATAAATTTGCAAAAATATCTACAATTATGTTTTTTTTTCTGTCAAGATGGGGTGCTGAGTGTACATTAATGAGAAATAAAATGAACTTTTTTTGCTTTTAGCAAATGGCTGCAATGAAACAAAGAGTGAAAAATTTAAAGGGGTCTGAATACTTTCCGTACCCACTGTAGGTGCAATATTGTTAGGTAATGAATGCTCTAGATCAGGGGTCGGCAACCCCCGGCACACGTGCCACTCTAGGCACGCGAGGCTTATTTCCATGGCACAGCAGCGGATTCCTCACCCAGCAGCTTCGATCGGACCAAACATGGCCGAAACGAAACTGCTATTATTATACTGTGGGGTCTCTTCAGACCCCCGAGTATAATAAGCGGAGACTTAGGAGAAGTGATGAAACATAAAAAACAATGATACTCACCTTGTTCCCTGCGCTACGCGGGGGCTGTGCAATCTGCAGGCGCTTCTGACAGCTGACAGGGCCTCAGGGGTCACGTCTGCGTCTGACGTCATTACGCATAATGACGCGACGTGACCCCAGAGACTCAATCAGTGGTCGCTGACTACAGACAGAAGCGCCGAAGAGAACAGAGTGGCTGCAGAGCGTGGAATGGTGAGTACATTGTTTTTTTATGTTTGTCACCTTTCTTGGTCCTGCACTTATTATATTCGGGGGTCTGAAGAGAGCTATTGAACATAATACCGTGTGCAGGGACCACTATGGAACATAATACCGTGTGCAGGGGCCGCTATTGGACCTAATACCGTGTGCAGGGACCGCTATGGAACATAATACCGTGTGCAGGGACTACTATAGGACATAATACCATGTGCAGGGACCTAATACCGTGTGCTGGGGCCACTATGGGACATAATACCGTGTGCAGGGACCACTATGGAACCTAATACCGTTTGCAGGGACCTAATACCGTGTGCTGGGGCCGCTATATGACATAATACCATGTGCAGGGGTCACTATATGACATAATACCGTGTGCTGGGGCTACTATATGACATAATACCGTGTGCTGGGGGCACTATATGACATAATACCGTGTGCAGAGGCTGTTATGGGATATAATACCTTGTGCAGGGGCCGCTATGGGACCTAATACCGTGTGCTGGGGCCACTATATGACATAATACCGTGTGCTGGGGCCACTTTATGACATAATACCGTGTGCTGGGGCCACTATATGACATAATACCGTGTGCAGGGGCCACAATGTGACATAATACGATGTGTAGAGGCTGTTATGGGATATAATACCTTGTGCAGGGGCCGCTATGGGACATAATACCGTGTGCAGGGGCCGCTATGGGACATTATTCTGTATAACGGTGTGTTTTCTGCATTAAGGATGTGTTTTTGCACAGAAAACACGGGCATTTTTTGGTGCAAAAATGCACCATGTGAACACAGTTTTACATTTAAGTAAAACTTCCAGTGGCCTAAGACTATATCTGCATCCAGATACATAGTGTGTATTCACCATAAGGTGCCGCCATATGGTGCTCCTGGACACTTACATTTAGCACTAATTGGCAGCTGCACATGTACTTTCATTGCTTCTAATCGGAAAGTACAGGAGCGTCCCAGGAAATAGCAGTAGACGCATGCGTCCTAAAGCATCTGGTGGCAGCACTTCTGTGTTATGGTTTGTGGTATATGACTTTAGTTTAGGGGTCGTCAGACTTACAATTATTGACCGGCACTCCAAGTACCTCATCTTTGATTTTTTTAATTAAAATCGGCACGCCGAACAAAAAAGGTTGCCTACTCCTGCCCTAGATAGACACTGTCACTTTAATTGTATATACTGCATTGTATGGTATGTACAGTCATGGCCAAAAGTTTTGAGAATGATACAAATATTAATTTTTACAAAGTCTACTGCTTCAGTTTTTCTAATGGCAATTTGCATATACTCCAGAATGTTATAAAGAGTGATCAGCTTAACAGCAATTACTTGCAAAGTCAATATTTGCCTAGAAAATGAACTTTATCCCCCAAAACACATTTCAACATCATTGCAGCCCTGCCTTAAAAGGACCACCTAACATCGTTTCAGTGATTGCTCCATTAACACAGGTGTGGGTGTTGATGAAGACAGGGCTGGAGATCAATCTGTCATGATTAAGTAAGAATGACACCACTGGACACTTTAAAAGGAGGCTGGTGCTTGCCATCATTGTTTCTCTTCTGTTAACCATGGTTATCTCTAAAGAAACACGTGCAGTCATCATTGCACTGCACAAAAATGGCCTAACTGGGAAGAGTATTGCAGCTAGAAAGATTGCACCTCAGTCAACAATCTATCGCATCATCAAGAACTTCAAGGAGAGAGGTTCCATTGGTGCCAAAAAGGCTCCAGGGTGCCCAAGAAAGACCAGCAAGCGGCAGAACTGTCTCTTAAAAGTGTTTCAGCTGCGGGATCGGGCTACCAGCAGTGCAGAGCTTGCTGAGGAATGGCAGCAGGCTGGTGTGAGTGCATCTGCACGCACTGTGAGGTGGAGACTCTTGGAGCAAGGCCTGGTCTCAAGGAGGGCAGCAAAGAAGCCACTTCTCTCCAGAAAAAACATCAGGGACAGACTGATATTCTGCAAAAGGTACAGGGAGTGGACTGCTGAGGACTGGGGGAAAGTCATTTTCTCTGATGAATCCCCTTTTCGATTGTTTGGAACATCTGGAAAACAGCTTATTCGGAGAAGAAGAGGTGAGCGCTACCACCAGTCTTGTCTCATGCCAACTGTAAAGCATCCTGAAACCATTCATGTGTGGGGTTGCTTCTCAGCCAAGGGAATCGGCTCTCTCACAGTCTTGCCTAAAAACACAGCCATGAATAAAGAATGGTACCAGAATGTCCTCCAAGAGCAACTTCTCCCAACCGTCCAAGAGCAGTTTGGCGCTCAACAATGCCTTTTCCAGCATGATGGAGCACCTTGCCATAAAGCAAAGGTGATAACTAAATGGCTCAGGGAACAAAACATAGAGATTTTGGGTCCATGGCCTGGAAACTCCCCAGATCTTAATCCCATTGAGAACTTGTGGTCAATCATCAAGAGACGGGTGGACAAACAAAAACCAACAAATTCAGACAAAATTAAAGCATTGATTCTGCAAGAATGGACTGCTATCAGTCAGGATTTGATCCAGAAGTTGATTGAGAGCATGCCAGGGAGAATTGCAGAGGTCCTGAAGAAGAAGGGTCAACACTGCAAATATTGACTTGCTGCATTAACTCATTCTAACTGTCAATATAAGCTTCTGTTACTCATAATATGAATGCAATTATATTTCTGTATGTGATAAAAACATCTGACAAACACACATAAAAACCAGAGGGCAGCAGATCATGTGAAAATATAATATTTGTGTCATTCTCAAAACTTTTGGCCATGACTGTACTACAGGTGCATCTCAATAAATTAGAATATCTTTGAAATTTTGTTTATTTCAGAAATTAAATTAAAAAAGTGACCTCCTATATTTTCTAGATACTTTACACACAGAGTGTTCTATTTCAAGTGTTTTATTTCTGTAAATGTTGATTATGGATTACAGGTAATGAAAATCAAAATCTAAGAAAATTTTAATATTGTAAAAAAGTTCAGTATTGTAAATTCAGTGTGTCCCCTGCCAAGGTTTCCTAAGCCTTTAAATGGTCCCTCAGTCTGGTTCAGTAGGACACACAATCATGGAAGACGCTGATTATGAATTGTATTACTGAATTACTGATATGAATGAACATTTCAAAGATATTCTAATTTATTGAGATGCACCTGTATTTTGTAACAACTCTGCGACATAAGATGTGACATGGTGGAGACCATGGTCTTGGAAATACCTTGTTGAGCATGTTGCTGCATAGATTTCAAAAGTGGCTTGAGATTTGAACTATGTCCCAGGAAAAAAGTGTACTAGAGTTTCAGGGGGTTTTGCAGGTCAAAGGACACCATGAGGTCAACCAAGGCATGCATTCTCACATCCCTTTAAGATGTAAGCAAAGCATGAGGCAGCTGTTCCTGCCAGCAGAGGATATATAACAAAGTATTGAGATGAACTTTTGTTATTGACCAAATACTTATTTTCCACCATAATTTGCAAATAAATTCTTTAAAAATCAGACAATGTGATTTTATGGATTTGTTTTCTCATTTTGTCTCTCATAGTTGAGGTCTACCTATGATGTCAATTACAGGCCTCTCTCATCTTTTTAAGTGGAAGAACTTGCACAATTAGTGGCTGACTAAATACTTTTTTCCCCCACTGTATGCGTGCGCCATGTGGGCTTTCTTACAGTAATTTTGGAGCATAGACTGCAGCTTGACAACAGATGACTGCTGGGGAGTGTCCTGTTCACCTAAATGCGAGAGTGACAGCAGGCCTGATTGTATGGAGTGCACTTGCTACAAGCGAAGTAAAGACCCACCCAAAGAAGATGAGGCCACTTCAGAAGCTTGAAAGAGAAAGGGACACCATATTGCCATTTACTGTGAAGATGGCTAGCTAATAGTGCGTACTGTGCTATATCTATCTGATGGGGGGCAGTGCAATTATCCTCTTCTAAATAATCTAAGTATATAGTTAGGGTGGCTGGGTTATGAGCACCATCATTATAGCCGTTTGACAGAAAGTGTCTGCTCATCAGTAGTTAATGACCGAAGTTTGGGACCTCTGCTTTAACCCTTTACTGACATCTGCCGTAGTATTACGGCGGAAGTCGGGTGTTTAAATATGAACAGTCGCTGGGTCTCCGCTGTATGATGCAGCAGAGACCCAAGGGTAATACCCACGATCGGAGCCCTACCAAGCTGCCACCACAGTTGTCATCGTACGACAAAATCCCGTTGCCGTGACAGCTGGGAGCCTTGATAATATATATATATATATATATATATATATATATATATATATATATAAATATAGCGATTTGCTCAGTAGTATTGCAGTCTATTAGACAAGCTATCTAAAAATCAACGGTTCAAACCCCTGGGGGGGGGGTTCAAAAATGTAACATTTTTAAAAAATATTAAAAAAATTTCAAATAATCCTCCCTTTCCTTACATCTCAAATAAAGATAAATAAACAAAGATAAACAAACAAACTATGCATCCCCGCATCCAAAAACGCTCATACTAACATATGAAAATCTTTTTCCCATACGGCAAACTCTGTAGCGGCAAAAAAAAAATCAAAATAGCCAAATCACCATTTTTTATGCCATTAGCCTCCCATAATAAATGTAATAAAAAGCGATCAAAGTGACAGACATTCCCCAAAATGGTATATCTCAAAAGTACATCTTGCCCTGCAAAAAAAAAAAAAAAGACACCCTATGCATACACCGAAATATAAAAAAGTTAAGGGTGTCAGAATATGGTGACTCCTAGAATTTACCAATTTATTTTTTTTTTAACTTTTGGATTTTTTAAAGGAGTTAAAATGTAAAAACAGACTATATATATTTGGTATCCCTGGAGTCATACCAACCCATAAAATATAGATGACATGTCATTTTGGCTGCACAATGAGTGCCCCAAAAACAAAGTCCATAAGAAAGTCGCACAAAAGCAGTTTTTCTCCAAATCCACTGTTATGATGAAAGATCCTCAAGATGTATTTTCCAGTTATATATTTCTTTGTTGTATTATCACTTGCTCATATCGTCCAGTTTGGCTCCAGGAATGTGGCCATTCTACTCTGTAATCAAAGTCCTTTGTTGTTCTGTCCCTGGCTCAATTATCATACCCTTGTCATTATCCCAGCAGGAGGTTCCTGCAAACCTGTGGGTGGAAAGACCTCGGAAAACACAAGACTCCATGTCTCCAGGCCACAGAACAAAAGGCATATGGTTTTATGACAATATCTTCCCCGGGGAACCTCTTACAGTTGTCCTGATAAATTCCTCAGGTGTGTCCGGCCAAGGCGCACGTTTCAAGTCCACACAAGATACTGTTCAAAGCCCAGAAAAGGGCCAGACACTGATCTCCTTACCCAAAGGAGATTGGGGTGTCATTCTTGGTGTTTGCACGATGGGGAGCCTGCCACGAACCCCATCAGACCTCTTGCTTTACCCTACGGTCATCGGGCAAGGAACTGTGACAAGTTATGGGGATTGAAAATACCTGAAAAATACCTGCAGCGGGAAGGGGTTAATTCTTGTTCAGTTTACCTGGTCAGAATGAAAGTCGCATGACCTTACTGAAGAGATGGATTCAGATAAAAATAAATGACTAAATAAGGTAGTAGTAGCTGATATATATGTCTATGAAAATAGAGGACTTTTATTAGCCTAAAAGTGTAACGTTTCAGTCAACAAGGGATCTTTTTCAACCAAAAAGGTGGACCGAATCATTGCACTTTTGGGATAATAAAAGTCTTTTTTTTTTCATAAATGTGGGTATGAAAAAATGCTGGCTCTTTTTTATATTTGCTTCTTGGTCTTTACCACTGACCTGGAGGAGGTGCACCCAAGTTTTATTAATTTTCTGCTGGTGCTACTCATTTTTTGGATATATCTATATGGGAATAGGTACATAATGAATGAAAAAAAAAAAATCACCGGATTGCTTCTTTAACTAGAGATGATCAAATCTTTCAAAACTAGTTTCAGGTCAAGGTCACTCGAAGGGCCAGTCAAATTTAATTCAGTCCAAATAAATTCAATCTGAATTTAACCACTTCCCGCCACAGCCATTCTTCGATTTTTGTTTTTGACTCCCACCAATAAGGTACAAAAAACATAAACGTGAATTATGTGCCTGTTTTTCAGAAATTAGCTTCTCAAATCTGGGCTCTGTATTTGATATATCCACAATGATAAATTTTCAAGTTCACAGCAATTTCTTGCTTTTTTCTTGGTAGCAGTCAGAGACAAGAAACTTACTTTGAACAAATACAGTGTTACAAACTGTATGAAAAATTTAAGAGCTTCTTTTGTAAATTTGGGGTATTTTTGCAATCTTTTCATCCAAAATTGGTCTACAATCTGAGGGAAAAATAATCTGCTTTCAGCATTCCATCACTACTTATTTCGATTTTTCCTTCAGATTTGTTGGAATTTCTGCCATTTGAATACAACTATATAAAAACGGGTTCAGTATCCACCTGTGGTTCTCGTAATTGATTTAAGTTTCTTCTGGGAAAAATTTCAAGAAGTTGCTGTTTAAAACAGCGTAAACTTCATAGAATTTCTTTATAAACAGACTCAGAACTTGCCATATCATAGAACTAAACCTTCCATGAGTTCTCTAATACATTGGAGTGAATCAAATTCCTTTTTATCAAGTGATGTCGACCAGAAGTCATGTTTCTTTTTAAATCCATTGTTTTTATCCCTGGCTGTTATTATGTTAATATCTCTGCCTTGCAATCTACTATTTAAAGTGTTTAAGTGCTGGAAAATAGCATGAAGGAAGGCCAGTCTAAGGCCCCTTGCAGACGACCATGGGTGAGATCTGTGTCTATCCGTGTTTTTCGCCGATAGCACACTGACCCATTCATTTCTATGGGCACATGCACACGACCATGTTTTTCATTGATCAGTGTGCGAGCCATGATTCCACGCTGCATCAGATAGAACATGTCCTATTCTGTTCAGTTTTTGCAGAACGGACTCACCCGTAGAAGCCTATGGGAGACTAAAAACCTAGAACGGCACACTGATGTGTGTCATCAGTGTGCCATCCATTTTCACGGACAAGCTAGGGATAATAGGGATGATAGCACACTGAAGACACACTGTCCATTTTCGCAGACATACTTCACTAATGCTGAAGAAACACTGAACACACACTGAAGACACGCTTTCCGCAAAAAACGAAGACTAATAACTAGTTTGCTGACCGCAAAATACACACGGTTGTCTGCAACTAGCCTTAGAAGCCAAAGAAAATTGGGAAATAGTTTTGCATTTTCTGATTTCTTGTCTTGCGGGTACATGAAAAGTTCTGCCCTTAGCTCAAAAACTCTTTTCAACAGATTTTAAAACGCAATCCATTTCAGATGGCAGTGACTGTGCAAGAGCTTCTGCATGTAGCAGTGTAGCCATGTAGCATTGGGCATTCTATTGTAATTTGATAAGACAACTTCAACATCCTGTTATTGTCTTGGCGCCATCGCTGTATATTACAATGCATTTAATGTATGTCCAGTCAATACTTGCAAGTACTGTGCATAATAATGGTGAATAAACAGTTTCTAGTGGTACTGGTTTCCATTGGTTTACAAAATAAAATAACACCATTCTCTGTATCAAGTCTTACAAAGACAACACATTGAGCACAGTTGGATATATCTGTTGACTAACCATTATATCATATTCACAGCTGAAGGTAAAATCTAATTTTCGGCAACTGCATGTGGCTTATTGGCTATTACAATGCTAAATGGAACTTGATAACTTGCTAGTATTGCTTTTTCATTAATACTGGTTTGCTGAAGTAAACGCGGCTTGTTCCTTGTGGAGGCAGTTTAACTTTCTCTGAAAGAAATCCACAGGCTTGTCTCTCACGTCTGAATGTTTGGTATTTAAATGTCAAAGATGGCTTTGATGGCTTCTTACTTTTTTGTGACAACACTTCTCGACTAACTGCACATTGGGGTTTATTGGAAATAATGGCAAAGCCATATTTGATATACTCATCACTGTAACAACTTTTTTTTTCTTTTTATTCTTGTCACTGCCAGATGTAGCAGGTTCCAATGATCTTTTTAAAAATTTATCCATCTATAGAAAAATGTGTATAGCTGCCTATGTAACTGTATTCTGCCTTTCAGCTGTTTTAGGCCTCTCTTCTGTACTCTGCCTTTTTCACTTTTCAGCTGTATTTGACCTCTAATCTCTATTATGCCTCTATTTATTTTTTTAGCTGTATTCAGCCTCTATTCTCCTGTAGTCTACCAATATTTCTCTTTATTTCTTAACCAATACTTTTGAAAACCACGATCTACAGAAGGTCAGCAACCTTTTTTATATTGCATTCTGAGATGCAGTAGTAAGTGTGCCATGCAGTGGCATAACTAGGAATGGCTGGGCCCCAAGGCGAACATTTGACATGGCCCCCCCCAGAACCGCCGCCACCAACCCCCCCCCCCCACACAAACCGCATTCCTTTACACACTATTATGCCCCATAGTGGCCCCTGCACACAGTTATGCCCCATAGTGGCCCCTGCACACAGTATTATGCCCCATAGTGGCCCCTGCACACAGTATTATGCCCCATAGTGGCCCCTGCACACAGTATTATGCCTCATAGTGGACCACCCATGAATGATTATTATACTCTGGGGTCTGAAAAGATGATCAGAGACCCAGGGGAGGATACAAACATAAAAAACAATGCTACTTACCTTTCCCTGGCTCCAATGCACTCTGTTGCGCTACTTCGGCCATCTTCAATGTTGGACCAGATCTCGCATGAGTCAGGTCGGCGTTGCGATGCATAATGACGTCAGCTGACATCAGCAAACAGGCCCGAAGCCTGCGGAGCATAGGTGAGGTGAGTTGCAGTGTTTTTTATGTTCGCTCACCTCCCCTGAGCCCCCGATAGTTATATTCAGGGGTCTGAAAAGACCCCAGAGTATAATGATAGCAGTGTTTGTGGGGTTTGCGGTAGCGGCTGCCACAGGGCTTCGGGCCCCATAATGTTCCGGACCCTGTGGCAGCCGCTACTGCTGCTACCCCGGTATTTATGCCCCTGGTGCCATACAATAATTGTAAGGGTGTTGACCCCTACATGAGAGAGGCGTCACCTGGAGCAGCAACGTTTTAAACATTAGAGAGAGCCCTCTCCTGAGTAAATATGCCTGAAGTGCTGACCTTGGTACAGGTGACGGAGGTCACTGACCCCTAATCTAGAGTGAGTGTAGAGGTGGTCCTCTATTCAGGGGAGAAGGTAATGCCCAGGACTCTTTCCCAGTTGAGTATGTAAGAGGAGGCCCAAAGGTCAGGAGATATCAACATTCCACATATAGAGATGAGAAAGCATGACCTGTTGGCCTCTTACAGCCATTCAAAAAGCATGCAGTGTGCCTGGACAGGCTCGGAACGGAAGTGAGAAAGTGTTTTAACTGCTTGACCCACCAGCAGGTGAGGAATAAGGGGATCAGATATATCTAACAGTGATTGGGCAGACAACCAATTTCCTTCTTGAATGAAATGAAGACCCTGAAAATTGGATCTGATGAAGGGAGCTAATACTCTCAAAAGCTTACCATCAAATATACTCATTTAGCCTCTAAAAGGTATCACCTGATTTCTTCACTCTTCCACTACTTTCTATGGCTAACACGGTACAACATTATACTACTAAGGAAAACTAAATAAATTCTGTTATTTCAGTGCCATATTAGATGATGGACTTTTTAGTTGTATCCAGACTCATTGTAAGAAATGACGCCTGAAACACTGAAAATGGTCAAAATAATTTGTCTGTGTGTCTAAAAGAACCAGATTCTAAATATATCTGGAGCTTATCTACCAGAGCTGTACTCTCACCAGATGTTATTCAGTAACTAAGGACGGAGAGATAGGATAAAGAAGCTTTCTGCATCTGGCCTCTAATTACAGAATGGTTGTACGTTTCTCTTATCGTCTATTGCATTTGATAAAGGGTCTCTCTTCTGATATTGGCTTTTAACGTCCATTGAAGGGTGTTTAAGAGACTAATAATTACTGGGAAATAAGCTCCAGCATGCGGCTGAAAGTGCAATCCCACTAAACAGCCGAAAACTCTAATTAGCTCTAAATAAATATTTGTAATTAAAAGTTTGAGGGTTTGTTACTCCAGAGCTAATTAGATTCTGGGTAATTTCCCTCTGGTATTAATTTGCAGAGCTAGGTACAATTCATGTTATTTCTGATGTTGCAGCTTGTTAGGATATACTTTTTAATCTGCCAGTCACTGTGTGGCATGTACTAATTGATGATTATTTAAAGGATTTGTCACATTTAACACCTTCAGTCCTGGTCTTTACTTTCAGTCATCAGTAAAGTAGATTGTCTGCAGAGACTGAAGTGAACACGAATCCATTCCAGGCTAACTTGTACCCACAATCTACAGTATCTGTCTATAGCTAAGCCTCTGTTCACAGTAGCGTTCAAGGGATTTAGTCTGGGTTCTATCAAATTTGCTTCTATTTGTGATGACAAAAATAGTGTAGTATGCAGCACTATTTATGCAGCAAAAATACTGGAGTCCTGGGAATGCGTCATTAACTTTTATTTCCCCCATGCAAGCTACATAGAAACCAGTTTAAACATACCTATGTTGATGTTTATAGCTGTAGCATAAGCTAGAAAATAATTAGAAATCACATGCACGCTGTGATACCAAGTGTCACCTAGGTGTTCCTTGAGCAGCGAAGTGTCTTGGTTTTTTCAGGAGTAAACCCACCCAAACCTCTCCTCTCGAGTGCCAACTGTGCCATCTGAATAGCACATTGTCAGACAAGACCAGAGGGGTTTGGAAGGGTTTACTTGTAAAACTTCAGGCCACTTCACTAGTTAAGGAACACCCAACACGCACTTGCATGGGAGTTGAAACATCTTTTTCTTATTTATTGCACTTCTATGAACATCAACATAGGCAACCTTAAACTGTTTTCATACCACCTACATAGCACTAACAGAGGTTTTGGGAGGGGGGTAATGATGGATAAAAGGTTCTGATTCTTTTAAAGTCAATTAGGTGTGTGAGCATCTCTTTAAAAAAATCAATAAAATCAGATTACTTGCAGCAGTCATGAGTTTGCCATTATAAATGGAATGACTTTAGTTTGGAAGCCATGTTGCCACTGTCAATGCAAAAGTCTTGGATTGGAAGAAGTATCTAGAGTTCTTATCACTTCACTTATTCACATATTTGTTTCAATGATTTGTCAATGATCAGTTGTGGTCATAGCTCCATTTCCCAGATTCAGAGCTGAGTCCATCTCCATAAATGTTAAAATTCTGGCAGTTGACTGCCATCACTAGATGCTCTTTTCATGCAAATCAACCCTCTGAAGCCTGTGACTGTTGCCTGTCCTCCAATCAGTTATTATATATTTTAGAGCATCATACCAAAGATGAAACAGCACGTGACAAAGGTGGCAGGTCAGCAGATCAGAGTACAAGAGTGGCCAAGGAACGCCCCATAGACATAAAGAAAAAAATATCTAAAAAAAAAAAGTATTAAAAAACAGTATACATACAATTACTGTATGTTTTATTTAAAACCCACTTCCCATGATCTAGCCCTTGCAAAGCACAGGAGTAACACTGCTCATGTGTGTCTACAACAGGTTACATTTTTATTCATTTGTATTATGTCTTATAGAGTACATTTCAACATCTCCCACTTGTTTTTCCATCCAAATGTCCTGGTGTCAAATAGTTTCTACATTACGTTTTAGTAACTGAAAGATGGTTCGTGTCTTCTGTGTGTAATGTAGCCTTGTACAACAAATTAAGTCAAATCCCCAGAACCATCTCCTAAATTCCCAGTTAGACTCATACTGGAACAGATCTCAGAAGTTTAGCAGTAAACCAGGTTTTAGAAAGTGTTACCTAGCAACGACCATGGCAGCCACATAGCTACAGATTTTCCATACAGGCTGGCCTGCATATGCGGGGTAATCACATCTGTTCAGACACTTGTTGTAATATATTCCAGTACAGTCCCACACATGATAGTAGTTAGAAGACTTCCTAAGCTGTGGCCATATGGTGATGTGTCACCCATGTTGACCTTTAGTGATCTAACACACTTGGAAAAGGGAATTTTAGATTTGTACACACAAATGTGAATGTAACAAATGATAAACGTGATCAGCATTGGATTTTGATAAAGCTTATAGGTGTTAAAACATGAAAACTGAAATATGTACTGAACATCACAAAACTAGTAGGAATAGAATATGCAAAATATTTTACAAAAATGCTATGTTCTCCCATGGAAACAAAACCCATCACTTTATGGAAAAACAGGTGGGACAACATTTCATTTATATTCCTCAAAAGTCCAAGAGTTTAAGAAATGATGAGATGAGTCAAAGAGTTTAAGAACTTAAACTAGTAACTCCTGGAAATGTTAAAAATAAAAAAACACACACTTTGCTCACCTTTTAAATCTCTTGCTGCTTCAGCGTCGATGCTCAGACAGATACATCAACGTAACCACTACAGCCACTCTAGGACGCCAGTGTTTGGCTGCAGCAGTCACGTAGATGTATTTACAGATCTGTAATCTGATGTCTATGAAAAAATACAGTACAATACATGTGAATGGGGTTTTCAAAACCTCATTCACACTTTGCAGCATACCATCAAATGTGCAAGGGAAACATCTGCTAAATTTTAAGCCCACATAAAAGGTGTGGAACCTATGGAGAAACCCATAGCAAAATCTGCATGTAACAAAACCCAGTGAATAACCAAGTTAAGTTATTTAGATGTAAAATACATGTGTGAATAAGCTGCAAGATAAATTTTTGGGCTTTTGAACAAATAATAAATTGGTCTAACAGCACATTTACTGCACAGACTGCATAGTATACCTGTAGATGCGGTGAGGAAGCAGTAGGGGCTTTGTGTATGGGTGCACACAGATACGGAGAGTAGAATTGCTTTTACTGATTCTATTGCGAGCGGCTTTATACCCCTGCCATGTAAGTGAATGTAAGTAATTCTGTCCTCAGAGCTGTGTAGACAGAAGTAGTAACATTCTCTGTAGCAACTATATTACACTGCTTTTGTAATAGACAAACACTAAAAAAAAAAAAAAAATAGAAGACCTATTACAAATTAGTTATATTGTACATTTGCTGCACACTATATTAGTCAATTATGAAGCCTTACTTTACCATAGACAGATCCACTAGTTTATTTTGATGGACTCACACAGCCATTTACAACAAAAGTGGAGATTTACTTTAATGAACATGTTGCAAACTTGTCTAAAATATAAAGTGTTACATTCAGTACAACAGGCTTCAGTCTTCACATTGGATAAAAAGAATGGAATGATGATGTATACATAAAAGCACACGGTGTCCAGCATCAAACAGTCTTTCCTAGACCATTATGCCACGGGACTGCCCATCAGCCGCTCATGTCGTAGAGAAGTTAATCTCTTGTACCATTTCTGTTCTGCTTCTGCCTTCTCAATGTACAGCTGTCGAGAAAAAAAAAAAGCACTGTTCACAACTATGTATCATTGGGGATCTCCTAAAAACCAAACACACGGCATGGTATTTTAATATTTAGAGGTTATTCTGTCTTGTTCTTCACTTTATAAACTCATTGGCATATCTACCTCATAACATTCCTCTCATATGGCATACTACTGTCCTTCTGACAGTCCAATGAGGACCCTATTACATGTTCAAATAACCATCAAGATTTGGCAGATATCTAAGACCTTAAGACCTCAAGACGTGAAGGTCTCTGCATATCATTTCTCAGGTCCTCGAAAAACACCTCTGAGGTTCAAACTGCTCCAATACTGAGATCTTACTTCCTAGACTAACTGGTTGATAAGGGTGCACATACATGTAATACAATTGGCTGAAAGCTATTCTTTCCAACTCCACCATTGAACCAGTAACGCAGCTCATACAATTCATCCTTAGCCACAACCATTTTACCTTTGGAGAGGATCTATATCTACAGCGAATGGGAACTTCAATGGGGACCAGATGTGCACCCCAATATGCAAATCTCTTTATGGCAGAAATGGAAGGAACATATTTATCAACATGCACCACCAAACCTATGATTTACCTTCGTTATATCGATGATATCCTTGTCATCCGGACTGCAGGTGAGGAGGCCCTACTTCAATTCCATAATGACTTCAATGACTTTCACCCGACCATCAACCTTAAACTTAGCTATTCAGGGAGTGAAATTCACTTTCTGGATACCACAATATACATTAAAGACCACCGGCTACTCACATCAATATACCACAAACCCACAGACAGAACGGCCTACCTGAGAAACGACAGCTTCCACCCCAAGCACACAAGACAATCTATTATCTACAGCCAGGCTATACGATACAATCGTATTTGCTCCGACAAAACAGACCTGGACAAGCACCTCCTGGATCTGAGGATGAAATTTCTCAGATTGGGATACAAACCAAAAGTGACAGACAACCAATTAAACAAAGCAGCAGCCATTAACAGAGACAGTCTGCTCACATATAGAGAGACCCAGAAAGAAGCCCGAGTGCCCCTAGTTGTCACCTACAACCCACAGCTGGAGATCCTACGAAGGATTGCCAAGGAGCTCCAACCTGTACTACATAGGGACAACAGACTCAAGGACATATTTCCAGTCCCCCCTCTCCTCTCCTTTCGACAACCACCAAACCTGAGGCGCATTATCGTCCGGAGTGCCCTGAAGGCCCCAACTGAAAATGGCACCTCACCTTGCCTACATAAAAGGTGCATGACCTGCAAGCACATCCACACCGCTGACAGTGTACCTATCCCACAGTCACAACAGGTGCACAGAATTAGGGGGACATTTTCCTGCAGGTCTTCCAATGTGGTGCAATGTCCCACCACAGGCCTCTATGTGGGGGAAACAGGGCAGAGACTCAGTCAACGAATGAACTCACACAGATCCACCATTAATAACAGCAGAACCGATCTCCCAGTGGCCGCACATTTCTCCGGAGAAAACCACTCTATTGAAGATTTGCGGGTTGTGGTTTTAATGGGACATTTTAAGACACAAGAGAAAAGAAAAGAAATGGAGTATAAATTTATGCAAAAATTTCAAACTCTGCAATTTGGACTTAATATTCATGCCAGCTTCATGTCACACTATGTTTGAACCATGAACTGAACTCAATATTCATGCCAGCTTCATGTCACACTATGTTTGAACCATGAACTGAACTCAATATTCATGCCAGCTTCAAATCACACTATGTGTGACCTGTGAGGGTCACAAATCACCTCCTGATAGCAAACAGATAACAGCAAGAATTACTGATCCCTCCGTCACGCACCAAAAGTTTCCAGACTGTTTTTTTGACCTGTTGTAAATAACTTCTCTACTTAGATTGCAATTTTTTTTAAGGACTCTAAAATGCTTTGAAAACCATGTGTATAAAAATCTGTTAATTTTCAGTTCTTGTATCACACCATGTCTGATGAAGGGAGCGAGCACTCCTGAAAGCTTACTTATAAATATACTCAGTTAGCCTCTAAAAGGTATCGCCTGATTTCTTCACTCTTCCACTACTTTCAATGGCTAACACGGTACAACATTATACTACTATCAACTCCACCATTAACATTCATGTCAGTCTCAGATGATCATGCTAATGTTTTTTTTTTGGGAAGAGAAAAAAAAATCGCTGTCAAACACCTCTGGTGGTGGCTTATCTCTTGTGGAATCAGAAGATGTTAAAATCCATACTGCCTGATCCTCCTCCCCCACACAGACATCCAGCACTCAATTTTTCCCACGGCATTTTCCATATATTCTTCTAATCCTGATGAATTTGGTGGGTTCCGATGACTTCCCTCTAATATGTATGGACGCTTTAAGACTTGAAGGCTTCATAAGAAGACTGGGCAAAGCTAGTTTTTATACACAGGTACAGATAGGGCACCTGGTACACATGCCTTGAAGCCTCCTCCACTCTTCACTGAAATTTTATCCACTCCCCTGTGGAATGCAGGTCCATTTTTTACCCACGCTATTGGCAAAAGCAGATGTGCCCCTACAATATGTGGATGTAATAGCAAGTGGGCTCCAGATTCTAAATGCGGGACTGGGGATCCAACAAGTAATTTTTAACTTTTTAACTTTGTAAAATGTTAATTAAGTAAATTAAAATTTTAACAACCAAACTTAAAGCGACAATTCGGTTATAAACAACTTTTCATAATACAGGCTAAAGGGGTATTCCCATTTCTAGGATTCTATCCTATTGCTAGCTTATGTAAATTCAAGTGTTTTCCTAAATACATTGCTTTAGCAATGCTGCTTTGTTTGCCTGCTACATTAGATTATTCCTCCCATTGTTTATACAAGCTTTTCCTTGGTGCACTACCTGTGTCTGATAAGACAGGACGGAGTGATGAGTCACTGCGCTCTGGGGGGCTGAGCTCTCTCACTGCTCTGCTGTGCAGGCAAATCAGTTCAACTAATTGTAGTTTGCTGATCAAAGCTCAGACAGTGCAGATTATCTCTCTAGGTAAACACAAAGATAACATTGAGTTTACTGCAAGTATGTTCTTTGTAGAAGCATGATGAGTCTTCTATACGTACCTGTGTAATGTAATATACATTTACTGTGCATATTATTTGATCTGCATTTATATTAGTAATCATAATGCATTTTCTAGTAATCATAATAAATAATCTCTCACTGTAAAGGCAAAGTCTATATCTAGTGAGGTACTTCATAGCGTCCTGTTCAGCAAACAGTTGGAGCCCTCCCACCAGCTTACTACAGAATATAGGAAGTGAGAAGAAAAGATAGAAGCCAAAACTGCTGAGACAGGGAGATGGAAAATATAAAATTTTGTAATATATCTTATTAAAGAAATCTTCTCCTCTTTTCAGGCAGTTACTTTTTCCATATTAGTCTATGAAAAAGGGAGAAGGATAAAAAACATACTCAAATAATTGCTGCTGTCACACTCCGCTTTCTTGCTTTTTTTTGTAGTTAAGTTGTAGATAAAGAGCACAGAACGAGGCAATAAATCAATTAACCAGACAGCAAGAGAATCTGACTCCCTCCTACCCCCTCCATAGAACTCTATGTGTGAGGGTGAATAAAGTCTGCTATAATGTAAACAAGTATAATGTTGTACCGTGTTAGCCATTGAAAGTAGTAGAAGAGTGAAGAAATCAGGCGATACCTTTTAGAGGCTAACTGAGTATATTTGATAAGTAAGCTTTCAAGAGTACTAGCTCTCTTTTTCAGACACCATGTCTGAAGAAGAGAGCTAGTACTCTTGAAAGATTACTTATCAAATATACTCAGTTAGCCTCTAAAAGGTATCGCCTGATTTCTTCACTCTTCCAATAATGTAAACAAAGCAGTCAGATTGAAGATAAGGAGCAGGAAAACAGTTTAATAAGTGGAGAAGGAAAACAGATCTCCTTAAAAAGATATATTACAAAGTCTTTTATATTTAAATGCACTATTAATTTATGAAAAGTTGTTGTATAACTGTAGGTATGCTTTAAAGGTGTTTTAACAGCGTATCCCATATCTTGGCATAGTTTGAAATCAGGAGCCCCCCACCGATCACAAGAAAGGAAAGCTTTGCTCCCTGTTCTGAATGAGGCAGTGTCTGACAAATGCGTACTTTGGCTATCTCCAGCACTCTCATTGAAGTGAATGGAGAGAGGCGAGCTTGTTTGACCACTAGTCCATTCAGAACAGGATGCATAACTCCCCTGTTCTTGTTTTCTGAGGGGCCCCCCAGTGGCTGGATCCTAAGGCTAGGGAACAAGTTGCTAAGATGAGAAAACCCCTTTCATCTGGCACTGTGCGTATAGTATATATTATCACTTTAATGAGAAGTCCTGTTATCTTGACAATTGTATCACATAAAAAAATAACGTGTAGAGAGAACTTACATTTGGGTGTGCAATGGAGTTATCATCCAGATATTTGATAGCAGTTGGCATAGTACTAACATCTACTTCTTTCTCATCTCCAAATGAATCCAAAGTTCCCATACCTAATATGGCGGATTCATGCTTGCTTTCACTGGTTTCTGTTGACTAAAAATACCACAAAATTTGCAACCGCAGAGAAAAATGATATATAAACACAACAGTACATGTTCTAGAAAATTATCCAAGATTCTTGTAATGATCCAAGTCAAGTCAGGACCAGGCAAAATCCTGCAGCTTTATCACTCCTGGCACCACTTTTTGTGTGGCCAGATAGTAAGAACCCTAACTTGGAAATAACCCAAAAAGCTAGAATCTGTTCCATATTTCTAGCTGCATCGGCTAAGTGGCTCCTGTGTCCTGTCCTGATAGGAGCGGACACCAAACTGAAAAATGTCTGAATTTATGTTACATGTGGTATGTTACATAAATCATATTTTCTTTTGCCATAGAGCTTTGCTTTAAGAAACATCTGGCATCATATCTAATACAATTTTGTCCTTTAGGTGACATGACACAAAGTGATGGTGCGCTGCCATATGTGTCTATACCTGCATATATGAATGGCCAGTCCAGGATTAAATGGAAAGCAGCCCATTTACTAGAATTGTATGGATTCTGTCTGTAATTAGACGTGAACACCTCTCTAAAGAGCTGTAATTATGTTTAGGACGACGCCTTAAAATGGATACAAGGGTGTCATGGCAGGAACACTAATCTATAGCAGGGTCTGCCCATTATAGATTATGTGTCCATCGAGACGTCAGTCTTGAGGATGAAGCTGTCCAAGCACATTAATGTGAGGGACAGTGGGTTGAGGATCCATTTCCTCCAAAATGAATCATTTCTCATCAGGTATCCGCTACTACATACTTATACATACAGTAGTATCTGGGGATCCGCTGCCATATTATTATAGTAATTTTCTACAATCAATGATAACAGGATTTGTATGTGATTTCTCCACTATATGCGGATGAATGGCTGAGATACATACAGGCTGTAGTGGCTGATAACTGTTGTACAAGGCATAGATGATAGTAAACAGAAGGAAGGGCAATGTGCCTCAGTCATTTCTCAGAACGGATGATGGGATCTTGGAATCCTCAGTTTCCTTGTGGAGGAATGGATGCTGAACATATCTTCTTATTGTAATTGGTATCACCTCCTCATTATACCGCTGAAGTGTAGCCGTCCATCATTACAGTCAGTCATAGGATCTCGCTTTCTTCTACTATCTAGCATTTCACCAATTAAGAAGGCATTTCTGAAAAGGGGGGCGAGGTGTATGACTCTATGGAGCTGACAAGTGATGGACTTTTCATCATTAGAATCACACGGGTCCTACAATATACAGAATGAAGTATCTTCTATTTTGCCTTCTTAAAGTGAAGCTTCACCTTCTACTAACATTGGATGCATACTCAGCAAAATGCTACATCCACTGTTTTTAGTATATCGTTACTGACATTTTTGCGGTTTGCTATTAGATTTTAGTTTGGGTTTATATTGTGCAGAGAAATAAAGTGGTTGCTACATGGAACCATCAACAAGTTGGCTCAATACTAGTATACAAGATTCTGCAGACCATTTGCCTAGAAACCAATTGTCTTCTGTTGGGGTGACCATTATAAGAGTACATGTTGCTAATATATACTATCTGCTGTTTGTGGTCGCAGTGTACTGAAATTAGCACAGGCCCATACACTCTGTAGTGGCCAAGAGAAATACTGCAAGCTCAGTACCACTGACTTGGTACCATGTAGTGGCATGCAAAAGTTTGGACACCCCTAGTCAAAATGACTGTTATTGTGAACAGTTAAGCAAGTTGAAGATGAAATGATCTGTAAAGGGCATAAAGTTAAAGCTTAAACACACTTGTCTATAATTTTAAGCAATATCAGTGTATTATTGTGTTTGAGTACAATTTTAGAGTGAAAAAGGGAAAGGAGTACCTTGCAAAAGTTTGGGAACCCTTGTAGATTTGTGTGCTCAGTTAACTTTGACCAAGGTCTGAGACCTTCATTAGCCAGTTAGGGTTATGGCTTGTTCACTATGACCGTTAAGAAAGGCCAAGTGATGCAAATCTTACAGCTTTATAAATACCCAGACACCTCTAACCTTGTGCCAAAAAACAGCAGCCATGGGTTCTTCTAAGCAGCTGCCTAGCACTCTGAAAATGAAAATGGTGGAGCCCACAAAGCAGGAGTAAGCTATAAGAAGATAGCAAAGTGTTTTCAAGTTGCCCTTTCCTGAGTTTGAAATATAATTAAGAACAGTGGAGGTCAAGATAAGGTCTGGAAGACCAAGAAAAATTTCAGAGACAGCTGCTCGTAGGATTGCCAGTGTGGCAAATCAGAACCTCCTCTTGACTGCAAAAGACCTTCAGGAAGATTTAGCAGACTCTGGAGTTGTGGTACATCGTTCTACTGTTCAGCGATAGCTGCACAATTATGGTCATCATGGAAGAGTCATCAGAAGAAAACCTCTCCTGCGTTCTCACCATAAAATTCAGCATCAGAAGTTTGAAAAAGAACATCTAAACAAGCCTGATGCATTTTAGACACAAATCCTGTGGACCGATGAGGTTAAAATAGAACTCTTTGGCCACAATGATCAAAGGTATGTCTGGAGAAAAAAAAGGACACACAATTTCAGGGAAAGAACATCTCTCCAACCATTAAGTATGGGGGTGGATCAATCATGCTTTGGGGTTGTGTTGCAGCCAATGGCATGGGGAACATTTCATGGGTAGAGGGAAGAATGGATTCAATGAAATTTCAGCAAATTCTTGAAGCAAACATAACACCATCTGTAAAAAAACCTGAAATTGAAAAGAGGAGGAGGATGACTTCTACAAATGGATAATGATCCTAAACACGTAAAAATCCATGTAGACTACCTAAAAAGGTGCAAGCTAAAGGTTTTACCATGGTCCTCACAATCCCCTGATCTGAACAGCATTGAAAATCTGTAGCTAGACCTCAAAAGGGCAGTGCATGTAAGACGACCCAGGAACCTCACAGAACTGGAAGACTTTTCCTAGGAAGAATGGATCGTATCAAACAAGAATTGAAAGACTCTTGGCTGGCAAAAAGCATTTACAGGCTGTGATACTTGCCAAAGGGGGTGTTACTAGGTACTAACCATGCAGGGTGCCCAAACTTTTGCAGCGGGCCATTTTCATTTTTTGTTATTTTAAAAATGTCAAATAATAATAATAATAATATTTTTTCCCAGAAAAATACATTGGGAATGTTTCATCTTTAATGTTATACCTTTTGAAGATCAATTTATCTTCAATTTTTAACTGTTCACAATAACAGTCATTTTGACCAGGGGTGTTCAAACTTTGGCATGCCACTGTAAGTGATCCACAGTATACTACTGGGTATGCCTTTAAAGAGAACCTTTCAGCACCCTTTAACCTTTCTCTGCATCCTTTAACAGGCCTGTTACACTGATTCTGAGGCAGATGGCATTTTTTTGGCGCCAGATGGCACCAGATATGTTGACTATGTCCTTTACAGTTAAGTGGGCTGGAGCAGAGTTGAAATTGGTGAAGATGGTGAAAGGTCCCCTTTAAAGGGGGTTTCCTACCGTTCGGACCCCCCAGTGATCAAACACTTATTTTCTATCCTATGGTGGGACATCCTCTTTAAGTGGTCACAGGAAGTAGAATTTTCCACTTTCAAAATATTTGTATTTTTTATTGTTTCCTAAATCTTCCTAACTCTTTCTAAATTTGGCTGTGTCCACTTCAGCAGCCATCCACCACAGAGACTGGCATGTGCACCATACGGCTTCTCTATGGAGATACCTCACTAAACCAGTATAAAATGCATTAAAGCTTCGGTGAAGGCACGTACGGCTCCTAGCAGCTTGAAATAAATATATAAACAAACATTATTAAGCTGTGGTGCTTAAATATACACCATGTAAAGCATATTAAAAGTCTTGAAATACAACCGCGCTGAACATGAATTATCCCCATAAATCAGTTTAAAATGGTTGCTGCTCATTTTCACAGGGCAGAAATGTGAATAAAGATCTCGTCGAGCAGTGTGTGCTAAATAAATTCTGCTGTGACCTTCAGGGCTGTCATAAAGCATGATTCTCAATGAAGTATGTTGGGCAAGAAAGGCTGCGCTCATAAAATGCCCGATCTCCAGACATGTACGGCAGGCTGAGAGAATTGACAAACTCATTTCAGGCTGCGTTTAGCCCTCCACCCCTTTGTCAATTACTTTGGAGATGATAGGTTGCTGAGAATATAGTTTCGCTCCCTTCTTTGCAGTTCCATATAATAAATATGTTTAACCGCTTCAGTGCAGAATTTAATGGACATTGGCTGCACAGTTTTAGGCTCCTTATGGCTTAAATGACGGGTTGCCTATACCTATGCTGCTTTTAACGCTCTGCACTGCATTGTCTGTTGGTTCTCTCCTCCACAAATCAACTGCTATGTCTATAGCACTTCGGCTGCCTTTGTTTTCATGTCTTTAGGTGAACATTATATTCACATCTTCGCCAGAAAGTTTGTTCTTCTGGTCCATTTGAAAACCAGAAGAACCAAAACAAAAAACAGTCCGTCTGATGACGGAAATAATAACACAGAAGGATCATGAGGAACCCCACTGACTATAATGGGGTCTGTTGGGAGTCTATTTTTTTTTTTTTTTTTTTTTTTTACTGTATGGCATGCAACAGTTTTTTCATCCAGCAATTTCTACACAATATAGATGTGAACATAGCGGTACAGAAGATTTAAAAGACAAATGGAGCATCCCGAATTGGTATATTGGATATAATAATGTCTTATGGTCAGTATATAATTCTGTGTATGTTAGAATATATACTGTTGATACTGACAACTGCTTTCCTGTACACTATGCTACTTGTCAGATGAAATGGCATGTCCAAGTCCACGGTACCCTCATACATGTCTCTGTACTGTCATGTATAGGCAGGCAGTGAAATGTAGTGGACATGCATTTCATGCTGAGAAAGAACACTGTGTCAGGTCATGGCAGCAATGATAATAGTGGATACTATATGAAGACTCTAAGTAGATCCACCAAATGGTTCTTATCCAGCCTGTCCTGGGAATTGTTATAAGGAGACAACTTTGATCCAATACAGCCTGCAGTTTCTAGCAGGAAACTCCTTGAAGGGCAATTCCTCTATTGAGTGCCATGGCTCTGCACTCTCACTTTCCCAGGGACTTCATGATTTTTGTCAGTGCTGCTACAAAATATTATTTTCCTTGCAAACTAGAACTGAGGATTCTAATGTCAGCATGTCACAAAAGCTGTTTTCAAGCCCTACAGCGCCATGCCATTAGATTAAACAGAAATCTGATGCCAGGTTCCCTTTATAACAGGCTTGTTGCATGGTCATTAAATATTGACTTCTGAAAGTAAAAATTCTGCTCACCTGCTGAGGTTCTTATGTGTACACTATGAAGAGCTCTGTGCTGTGATTTACAGGGGGTGTTTATATAGGACACTACTTTTCTACCACTTGTATGGAGGCAGCTCTCTTAAAGGGGTCCTTTGAAACTTTAATGATTATTGCCTATCTTTAGGATAAGCCAACAATGTTTTATTGGCAGGGGCGAACTCTGGTTGTCCTGCTGAACAACACAATGATAAGGCAGCTCAGTCCTGGAAGGGAGACCCACAAATCAAACATGCTTAAGATAGGCACCAATATTAAAGCCCCAGTAAAACCCCTATAACCAATCAGACCTGACCTCTAGATTTTACACAAAACATGGTGATATGCACTCATTTCATAAAGTGACATATAGAAAAGCAGAAGCAATTGATGTGCATGTGTGCCATAAAGAGTGAGTGCACCTATGCTTTGTCACAAGCCTGTATGGTTAGAGTAAATTTGTGTTTTACTTAAAGGGGTTTTCCAGCCTCCGGGTGTTTTTTTTTTTTTTTTTTTATACTAGTAACCTATCCACAGGATAAGTCATCAGTATCTGTTCGGAGGTGGTCTGTCACCTGGACCCCACACTAATCTGCTGATCCACTGCCTCTGAAGCTTCTACTGTGGATGGGGCTGCACCTATTCAACTAATAGGTGCTGAGTTGCAGACCTGCCTGCTGTATAGCAGTGGCACCATGTTACTGAAGCTCTGTGCCTATTACTTGAATAGCAGCAGAGCTGCTTCCAACCTCATCCACAACAGAAGCTTCTAGTGCTTGGAGGCATTTTGGTCAACTGATCAGTGTGGGGTCTGGGTGTCGGACTGGGTGCAAGAAGACCCCTTTAATACCTTATTGACTGTAGTGCTCAGTGTTTGCCAATAATTTGTGTTTTTGTTTTACATGAGAAAAAGCAGCTTGGCAAACATATGCATTTCAGTATGTACATAAGAATAGTATACTAGAAGCACACAAAAAGTACATACTCATAGGGTATATAAAATATCATGTAACAATAAGATATAACTGGTCATACTTCTCTTGCACCTTATTAGATGAGTTGTGTAACAACCACTATGAGACCATAACTGTGGCCATTTTGGTGTTTACCTGTAACTTCAGAATGTGGGAATTTTTGTTTATTACCTCCAGTAAACTCACACTAAGCACTGCGGAATATGATGGCGCTATATAAGTAAGCATAATAAATAAATAATAACTCACAATAAAGTATAACCCCAGAGTATGCAGCGAAGGTGGCGGAAGCAGCTGTAACAAGTTAGCACTTACTGTTTTAGTGTCCCGGCTTGATCTGAATACTTGTGGTATAAAAGAATCACTTTCAATGGCGTCGATCTCCTTCGCACGTTTGACTTGATCAAGCAGCAGTGCCTGGTCTGAAATATAAAACAAGTGTGCATAAGAGGTTATGCAAACAATGCCGATCCATATATCTTTTTAACCATTGGTTTAAAGTAAAATCTTTAAGAGATAGAAGCAAAGAACCTTGAGATGGTGAAGACAATGCGGAGGTTAGCCATCATGGATCACAGACTGACACATATAGCACACTTATGTGATGTCCTATAATATGAAAGGACTTACTTCATAACTGACAGCCTTCCCTGTATGAGCATGCATATAGAGCTAGCTCCACCCACTGGACTCCTAAATCTAGAACGACCACAGATTTCAGTCAATAAGTTACACTGAATCTTTGGACACAAAACCATTTATACATCTTCCCTGCTCTTCCTGATCTATAACATGCTGCCTGCAGATTAGACTACATGTGCAATGTCAAAGGTTTCTTAAAGGGAATCTGTCAGGTCAATCTGGGACAATAAACCACCCACAGGTCCTTATAGACCTGGGGTTTAGTGTCCCAAATCACCCTGTTGTAACGCAATCCGCAGGCGCATTAAAAATAAAAAACCTTTATACTTACCTAGAGAAGGGTCCGATAAACGCTGCTCGGCCGAGAACAGTCCGGCTTATTCATGAGCTTCTTCATTGGAACGCCGCCCGGCGCGTGCACTGTTCTTCAGTAAAGCCAAAGATGGACACCCCGGCTTAACTGTGTAATTGCGGGGCATGTGCACTGAAACCGAAGAGAACTCCTCTGGCTTCATTGAAGAACTGCGCAGGCGCGGGGAGTACAGCGGCCGGGTGAGTATAAAGCTTTTTTATTTTTATTGCGGCAATGGATTGCGTTATAACAGGGTGATTTGGGACACTAAACCCCAGGTCCATATGGATGTGTGGGTGGTTTAGTGTCCCAAATTGCTCTGACAGATTCCCTTTAAAGAGGTGTTCCTTGATATAAAATACATGGCCTATTCCCTGCATTGACCATCCCCACCATGCATGATCAGTGGGTGTCCCATGCCTATACCATGTACTGAAGATGGTTTTCTCAAACACACTGCCCATCTTATACATAGACTGTAACTAGTCTTGTGGTGCAGAATATGCCTTGAGTAAGAGTGGAAGGAAAAATACTTTTTTCCAATCTCTGAGAAACTTTTTAAAATGTGGCAAATTCATCAACACATCTACAGCAGTTTTCTGGCATAGATATGTGACTATGTGTTGCATCTTTGGACCAAGGCCCTCTTTTGCACCAATGATGAGACCCATCCCCGGTTCTGTTCCTAGATCGCTACTTTCTATGTCAGTGAGCTGAGCGGGGCAGGCTGGGCATATGTATTATAACTTATGACAGTTTTCTGGAAATAATTATACCGGAAAGCTTTATAAATTAGGGCTCCTTTGTGTCTGTCGGGCCCTTTATTAAAATTTGCGTATGAAACGCCAGTGTTAATAAATCTGTCCTATTATCTCAGGCATTGGGAGTTACTAAAATTTTTCTTTGTGTTGTAAATGATGAACTGATAAAATGACTATAACAACTACAACATCATTGTCTCACTACAATGATAAAAAAAATCTATTTGCCATAATGTGGAGAGCACATCTTGGTGTACTCTGTCTGCAAACATATATACTCATCATTATCCATTAGCCTTGTTTGTATGCAGTATTTATCCACACCAAACAGATAGGAAGTGACAGGCAGTATGAAATTACACAGGGGCGGGAACAAAGCCGAAAAGAAATAAATAACTGGCAAAATGTTTCTAAGAGTTATGCTGATGACATTAACATGCCTGGAATGGACCGTGAGGAAGTGAAATCCATTAGTGTCTGATACTTTTTGACAAACACATTATTGAAGATAAAATGACTTCCATATGATGTTTGTCAGATGTCAGTAGAAAGGATATATATATTTCATAGGAAAATCAAAAATAATGGATGGAGAAAGCTAAGGAGCTGCAGAAATCAATGCTCATTCAGTAAAAGTCCTTGCTGAAGACGAAAATGAAAAGCCTTTCCAATAATAGCTGATGTCTTGTACGGAAATCAGATGCTCATTTGCTGCCGATAGCTTTTAATTTCTCTTTATAAGCTACCTTTCCTGCTTTCTGGTTGTGTTCCCTAGTTTACACAATACTATATTACAATTACTTTACCATGTCTATATTTTTATGATTGTAATAGGGCGCTGCAGAAGCGGCAGACTTCTGGAATCTACATAAAATGCACAGAGACATTTAAAATACAGTACAAAACCAACAACCCATGTATGGACGGAACTACTCTGACCCTACCGACCCTAATATTCCTCCTTCCTCGGCACAATCTACCTGTCCTCTCCATTCTGCCAATTCGAACTTCCAACTCCCGTCTCCGAAAAATTCTTGAGCTGCACCGGTGCTCTGGAATGCTCTGCACAGATTAATACCAAACTTCGGCAGCTTCAAAATTGCCCTAAAAACTCAGCTTTTTGGACAGCTTTATCACACTGTGTTGCTTTTCCTCAGGCTAAGCTAACATTCCTTATCCTAAGCTATCCTTTCTATTCTATTCCTCAGTACCTGACCCTTCCACCTAAAAGTTACCCTGCAGTTAGAATCTGTACAGTATGTTCACAGACATCGGATGGAAACTGCTCATACTGCTTCAGTTAAAAGATGACTGGACCATTGTACCAAACAATCCCTCTTACCTCTTGTGTCATCCCTGTTTCCTCATAGATTGTAAGCTCTGGTGAGCATCAAGTGCTCATTACAATAGGCATTATGCTTATGCCTATGTCTTGCCTCATGTACAAGCTAAATTAGACAGATTAGGAGACCACCGGACAGGTAGAACACTTTTCACATTATTTTGCCACCTAAGGATTGACCCTCTGGAGAAAATACAATTGTAATCTGCCCTAATGATTGCTCTGTAACACAAAAAGACACAACAGTTGGATCTAAAAATTAATGGCCAATATAAAGGCAAGATGGTTACCCCTAGAATAATGTGCAGAAATAACATTTAAAAAAAAATTTACAATTAGAAAGTAAAAACAGATTAGAAAAAAGTCAGCCTGGAATTTGCCAAACTACATGTTGACAAGCCACAAAGATTCTTGGAGAATGTCCTATGGACAGATGAGACAAAAATTGAAATTTTTGACAAGGCACATCAGCTCTATGTTCACAGATGGAAAAATTAAGCATATGTTGATAAGAACACTGTCCCTACTGTGAAACATGGAGGGGGCTCTGTTATTTTCTGGGGCTGCTTTGCTGCATCTGGCACAGGGTGTCTTGAATCTGTGCAGGGTACAATGAAATCTCAAGACTATCAAGGGATTCTAGAGAGAAATGTGCTGCCCAGTGTCAGAAAGCTTGGTCTCAGTCGCAGGTCATGGGTCTTGCAACAGGATAATGACCCAAAACACACAGCTAAAAACACCCAAGAATGGCTAAGAGGAAAACATTGGACTATTCTGAAGTGGCCTTCTATGAGCCCTGACCTAAATCCTATTGAGCATCTTTGGAAGGAGCTGAAACATGCCGTCTGGAAAAGGCACCCTTCAAACCTGAGACAACTGGAGTAGTTTGCTCATGAGGAGTGGGCCAAAATACCTGATGAGAGGTGCAGAAGTCTCATTGACAATTACAGGAATCGTTTGATTGCAGTGATTGCCTCAAAAGTTTGTGCAACAAACTATTAAGTTAAGTTAAGGGTACCATCATTTCTGTCCAGGCCTATTTCATGAGTTTTCCTTTTTAAAAAATTCTGTTGATGCATGGTTGAAAAGCAATGTCTGACTTTCATTTGTTCATTTTCATAGAATTTTTATATATTATTACTTCTGTCAGATTCAAGTCATTTCTGTGACCATTGTGGATTTTTCTTTCATTAAACAAGAGATACCAACAATTTTGTCCACGTGTGTATTACTATAAAGAAACTGATAAACACAGTGATCACTAAATATATTACACAACAACAGTGATATCTTATGTGCTAAAATAGGCATATATTATTATTATATTATTTATCTCTCAGAAGTTTGGATATAGGATTTTGAAAAATGAAATCACTGTAGCGGATTCTTCCAAAAGGCAGTCACACACACACCAGACACAAGGTGGCAGTGTTCTGCAAGCTAAAATAGATAGAAAGGAAAGTCTCTGTTGGAGGCAATGATGGGGTTTTAATACAGAATCTCAGAAACTGATTAATCAGAAAAAATGTCATGAATGATAAAGTGATTGAAGAAATGTTTTAAAAGCACAGAAGCTTCAAGCAATGCCAAAATATAAGTCACTACACTTTATCATCTGTAGCTCTCCATTACATGACGCTGACTGTTACTATATAGATTGTAAGCTCTGTGTCTTCTCTTTTTTTGGTTTTTAGTACAATGTTATGTAATAAATTATCCCAATATCAGCAATAGGTAATAGTAATATAATCCATGGATTTGAAGATTGTCTTGTCATATGGAAGCACCTTTATCCAGGATACACCAAGTAATCTACCATAAAAAGCATAAACTCCATAAACTAGTGTAATAAATTAGTAATGAAAATGATCAAGTAAATGAGTATTAAACTGAACTTAAGGCTACAATTAACTGTTGCATATCCGCATTCTCCTTATCTTCATTATTACATGATGGCATTAAGCATCAGAAATAAACCTTATTAGTGGATGATACATCATTTTCTTTATAGACTTCATATTGTTCTGTTGTGCTAAATCTGCAGTTTGTTAAACAGTCTTTACACTGCATTTATAGACAGATTCCACATTATATAGAGAAAGCACTCACAACAACCCCAGAACCAGCGAGGCTTGGAATCTATACATATTCTTGGGTCAATTTTATATAAACATAACTAACCTAAAAAAAGCGAGTAATAATTACCAAAAGAAATTGAGTCATATGGATAAAAATGCTGTGTACTACATTTGTGAACCCCTTGAGTCATTTTACAGGGAATCTATAACCAGGAAACTCAATATCAAACCAGCCACACTGTAATTTAGGGGGTATTATACTGAAAACAATCAAACCTTTCAATAGTCCACTTGGTGCACTATTTACTTGAAAAGTCATTTTTTCTAAATATGCAAATGAGGCTCAAGTGTAATGGGGGCGTGCCAGAGCCTCCTGAAGAACTCCAGGAACTTATATGGGAATACAAGCATAGAAAAAGGCCGTCAACCAAGTGTTCATCATGCCCAGGAGGTGAGATTAGTAAGGACACAGTGCGACTAGGCTGACACTGCTCCCCGCCCCTATGACTACTTAGGTTAATGTGTATACACATTTTTATGCTTTCAAACATTTATAACGTCACTTTGCGGCAACAGAAAAATTACAGAGAGCACCAATGGAAAAGGAATTACTTTATACTTCACATTATGGCGCAAGTTTATAGTTTAAAAAAAAAAAATCACCTGACAGGTTCCCCCATCAGTGTTTTTAACATTTAGCATTTTTACTGTTTTTTGTATGTGTCACTTTTCTTTTATTACACGTTTTGTTAATGTTGTTTGACATTAGTGGTGATATCTGTAATTTCTTCTCTAGCCCCCACCATTCCTTAGCTTTAGTTTCAGCACTCAGTTATTAGGGCAGATTTATTATAACTGTCTAAAAGCAAAACTGTCTAAGATGCCCATGGCAACCAATCACAGCACAGCTTTCATTTCCTGAAAAATCAAAGCTGCACTGTGGTTGCTATGGGCAACTAAGACACTTTTTAGATAGAGACAGAGCCCAATAATCATACTGGGTGAGACTAACTGCAGTGACTGTTTAGGAATGGTGGGGGTAGAGAAAAAAAGGCCAACTGCATCAGAATCAGTGGGGTGGCAGCTATTTAGGGATGCAATGAGTTGGAGTTGGTGGAGAAGCTGAAAGTTCCTCTTTAAATACCTAAAAATTGTTCGAAGGAAGTGTTAGCGTTGTCCATAGCAACTGATGCAATCACTTATTTCATGTTAAAAACCTGCAGTGGAAAAGTGAAAGCTGAAATGTGATTGGTTGCTATGGGCCAGAGGGTGCCAGCATCTTGACAACCAAGGAGGAGCCTATCCATATCATACTGTACCAATATTTAAAGCCGGGGCCCCAGTGCTAACCGCTTTACTTGATTTCCAAAACTGTCTTTACATGGAAATCCATAACAACCCCCCCCCCCCCAAAAAAAAAAACCTAAACCAGAAAATGTACAAGTGCTTAGTCAAATCCCTTTCTGTTAGGTACAAAATACACAATAGTGCTAAATTCTCACCTGTCATCCCTTAAGCCAATAGCAATCCCTGGATTCCTGACTCCATAAACTGCTTACAGTCATACCGGCCACCTTCCGTTCCAATTGGCACAGACACTAATTAAGATAGTAGAGATGGCCGAGCAGTCTGCTTGTCATCTCCCAACACCCCATAACAACACACGAGCTGTCACACTGCAGGCCACACCACATTTGTCACAGAGATACAGTGTAGCCTGCTTTCTTAGCACACACAAAAGATATGTAATTCAATGCTCGATTTACCCTTGTCTCGTAGGAGATTTTTTTTCCCTGCTAATTGATAGAAATTAAGCCATTAATCAAGCCACTAGCCATCATTCAGCCCAGGGAAGATGAATACAAACTTTCATAATAACCACCTTCCCCATTTTAGTGTTCATTAGCATTAATTTTTAATGCAATTATGCTATTCTTTTACGCTGAGCTCATAAATTACTGCTCTTTTGTTGCTGGCTGGCCTTGTAAAAATCCAAAGTAATGCTTGGGGCTGTGATCTTAAAGGCAATTACTGCTCCTCCTTACGCCTGTGTGTGTATCCCCTATAACCTCTATGCAGGCAGCCCACGGTGACAGGCATGCCCACATAAACTGACAGGATTGTAGCACTTGCGAAATGTAATTGAGAGGCTGCATTACTTTCATCTGTAGATTTATCACATGTACTCATAGTTATATATGCATATTCATAAAGCATGTATGATATCAATGTCTAATCATGGTGACACGTCTGTATATATGCCATAATGAGCAATCCTCATGTGATAGAATTTTTATGTTTTTTTTTCAGCTTTTACTATGTATTATTTATGTAAAGAAGCATCAGTGTACTGGAAGATTGGAATCAGTCAGGTTGGCAGGCTAATCTGGTACAGACTGTTTGCCTGACAGCCCCATTTAAGAGTGTGGTTGCTACATATTGTATGGCTAGTAACCAGTCTGTCAAAAAACGACAAAGCTCAAATTGCTATGTACTAACAACTGGGAAGGCAGTAGTTTAGTTATGTCAATCCCCATGTCAAACTGTATCTCTAACAGAAATTTTCTGAAAATAACTGGAAAAGGTAATAAATGTAAAACAATTCTGATCACCTGGCATCTTCATAATTAGACAGGTTGGATTACTGTAATAAACCCCCCCCCCACAAAAACAAATACATACTTGTCCTGGCAGGCTGGGTGGTTCAGTAATAAAGAATAGGAGATCATCATAATGCAAAGGTCTACATTAACTGGTACTGGTCTCCTAAGGGTCTTGGACATGTCTGTGAGAAATGTGTAGACATGACGACAACGCAGAGGTTTGTGTGTCCCATAGGAGGTCTGTGGTAGTTGTAAATCCCTGAAGATGGTAATTATGTAATTATATTTACTTTCATGGTAATACCATATACTTCATCATACAGATCTGCTGATCAGCCTGTTTTATCACTTTTGATGTGTCAGAGTATTATTTTTAGGATAATGCAGCACAGGATTATTTTTGTCTAGTGCCAGATTATTGGGATGTCCTAGCCATTGGTTGCTGGATTAATAGCATTTTAGGCCCGGTTCACATCTGCGTTCGGGTTTCACTTCAGGGAGTCCGCTTTCCTCTTCGCTTGCTTCGTGCGCAAACTGAATGGAAACCACACGGACTCCATTATAGTCTATGGGGTCCGCGGTTTTCTCAGGTAAACCGCTTTTTTATGCGTATAGGTTTCCGTTCGGGAGGTCCCCAAGCGGACTCCCCCGAACAGAAACCTGAACGCAGAGGTGAACCAGGCCTCAGTATACTTTATAAATATATAGTAGAAATAGTCATTTATTTTCAGTCTCTTCTTGTTCGGTCTGTTCTGTAATACTGTGCTAGATCATACAAGAACCATGAGCTATTAGACAGAAAAAGTTACAAAAGTTTTGTTGCTTGTCCCAATAGCCAAATATTGAGTGCTTAGCATGGCTCTATGGGGACTTTATTGCATCTATACTAGGTTCATTGGATTTTTAGCAGCCTGTTCACAAATGTACTAAAACCATATGCAGAGTACAACAGAAGGTTATATTAAAGTCAGATTGTGCAATATATAATGAGTGTATAAAGAACTAGACAGTAACATGGTAAACCTTAGTAACTAACAAGATGAAGACATTCAGAATACATTTATTTTACTGCCACCAAATCACAGGAAAGGCCCAATAAGTTACAGGGGAAAAATGATAAAGAGGAGAAGAAGGGAAATATTTCTGGCTCAGTAAAATGGCTCACCCACTCCAGCACCACCATGACAAGTTGTATATCTTTACTATATAGAGGTAAATAAGATAACCATCTTTTTCCCTTTATTCATAAGGTAATGTTAGTATCACAGCACTACTACTGACTAGCCACTGTATCTGGCATTGCATATTTGTAAGCAAGTTATCAGAACACTTTTCTATCTGGGTGTTCTGTATCTGTGGCTGTAACATTTCCGTGAAGGCATGGCTGTCTGCAGAGTGGGAGTTATGCTGTATCATCTTAAGCAAACTGCTGTCTGCAATACATAACACAGCACCCAGTCAGGAGCTAGTGCTATAGCTGATAAACAACAAGCGGGTAGGACCCAACCATCAGCCTCCCTTACAGCCAGTACCAGACTGCAGTGCCTCGGGTTCCCCAGTAAAATGAATTCCAGAGGCCCACTTTTCAGGTATATTACATGGAAATATTATATGACACCCATCTGCAAACTCCTGGCAGCTGCTTTCTCCATACACAGTACTTCAATGGAAAGGTGACTGCGTCTCTGTTTGGCAATGTCTCCACTGAAGTATATGGAGGATTTCAGGGTTGGCATTTATGGCACATCTTGTGATAGATCATATGTCATGGCCACAAACTGTATGTCAGTACAATTTGCAGACATACTGCATCTGTACTGTGGCCACCTACATATGAATTCACTCTTAAGAACGTTCCTTGTGGAATGCAACCAATGGGGAAAACTACAACTCCCAGCAGGACCGGAAGGTCTGCACCTAAAATGACAAATCTGTTAAATAAAAAAGAAATGCTGGCATTGCTGAGTGTCTCACCTGCCGAACCTGATTTCATATGGCTTTGAGGAAAATTGATTTTTTTTTATTCAAACTATATATTTATGTTTTTGTAACTTACTTTTTTTTCCTTACTCCACATTTTTTACTTAAAGTGGTATTTTAGTAACATAAAAACAAGTTACCCTCTACCCAGAGAATAAGCGTCACTTGGTGATCGGTGGGGATTTGACTGATCACAAGAACTGGGGTGTTTTCCACCTCATGTTGAACAGATCAGCAGGTCAGAAATGTGTGTCGTTGCTCCATTCCAATTAGGGTGCACAACACCCCAGTTCTCATGATCAGAGGATCCCGGCGGTCAGACCCCCACTGATCAGCAAGTTAGTGTGATACTAATTCAAGTAATATTTGTATTTTTGGTAATGGGTGTCTCTATTCTAAATACAATAAAACTGGACATGCACTGCATCCCTCGTCTTGTCCAGATATTTAGGGTACTCCCAAGCAGTACAAACCAAGAAATAACAATATAACTAAATATATTTCAGTGGGCATATTTAGAGGAGTAATACTGGTTGTCCCCTTTCTGAGAATCCCATTCCGTTAAGCAAAAGGCTAATCTCTAATATTTTTATTGATATAAATATACACACACTTTTGTAATGGCGACATCATGTGTTTGTTAAATATTAATTAATAAACCTCATTGAAGTGGGATCGCAAAATCAGAACTCAGAGGCACTTTAACCCCTGATCTTGGTGGTGTACCCAATGTGATCATCACAATAGATGGAGATCTGTGCCCACTTTACTAGTGTTGGCGGTATCTAATGCCTGGTAGTGACTGGTATCATCACATGCAATGACCCTGATGAGAGCAGAGGATGATGTGTATAGCGGCTTCAGGAGGTATTCTGCACTGCCTGCACACACTTCCTCTAATGCATGCCGATAAGGCCATTTTTCATACAGTAGATAAGGAGCTAAAGATGGGGTGAGCTGTCATCTACAACGTCTAGATAAGATCAGATCAGGATGCTGAAGCACACAAAAGGTCCTGCAATACATTACTAAGCCCCCCTGACATGTTAAATGGGTTTTCATTGATTATAAGCTTTCAAAAGCACAAAGAAATATAGAAGCATCTCAAGGAAAGTCTACCCTATTCATAAATTTACAGCTAAGAAGTCAGAAAACAAAGCAGTAAAACAACTTAAAAACCTCCATGTCACACTCTGGATGCATCTCAGCAATCGTCTAGACTGGTTGGTAAGCAACGCTCCAATGCAGATCACACTGCTGTACTAAATATAGGCAACTGCATCTTCAGACAATGGGGAAAAATATTTGAGCCTGCAACTTAATTTTACATTTATTGCGGCCATTTCTTTTTTTTTTTTTTTAAGGAAATTGTTCTACTGTATATGTTTTACAATTTATTTACATTTCCCTTTCAGGATATTAGCTTACATTCCAGGTCTGTGTAGACAGAGCCATGGAGGGAAGTTGGGATCAATTTTGGCTGGAGATGGTAGAAACATACCATCTCCAACTCCCCTTTCAAAATAAAATGATTACAGATATATATATATATATATATATATATATACACACACACACACCGTGGACAAAATTGTTGGTACCCCTCGTTTAATGAAAGAAAAACTCACAATGGCCACAGTAATAACTTGAATCTGACCAAAAGTATAAAAATTCTATGAAAATGAACAAATGAAAATCAGACATTGCTTTTCAACCATGCTTCAACAGAATTTTTAAAAAAAAAGAAAACTCATGAAACAGGCCTGGACAGAAATGATAGTACCCTTAACTTAATATTTTGTTGCACACCCTTTTAAGGCAATCACTGCAATCAAACGATTCCTGTAACTGTCAATGAGACTTCTGCACTTCAAAATAGTCCAATGTTTTCCTCTTAGCCATTCTTGGGTGTTTTTAGCTGTGTGCTTTGGGTTATTATCCTGTTGCAAGACCCATGACCTGTGACTGAGATCAAGCTTTCTGACACTGGGCAGTACATTTCTCTCTAGAATCCCTTGATAGTCTTGAGATTTCATTGTACCCTGCACAGATTCAAGACACCCTGTGCCAGATGCAGCAAAGCAGCCCCAGAACATAACAGAGCCTCCTCCATGTTTCACAGTAGGGACAGTGTTCTTTTCAAGATATGCTTCATTTTTCCGTCTGTGAACATAGAGCTGATGTGCCTTGCCAAAAATTCCGATTTTTGTCTCACCTGTCCATAGGACATTCTCCCAGAAGCTTTGAGGCTTGTCCACATGTAGTTGTCAACAAATCATAAAAAAAAGCCAGACTGGAATTTGCCAAACTACATTGTGGGTTTTTCTTTCATTAAACGAGGGGTACCAACAATTTTGTCCATGTGTGTGTATATGTATATTATATGCAGAGCTTGTTGCTGGTATTTACCTTCATATGAGTTTAGGAAAGTCTCTATTTATAAATATATATATATATATATATATAAAATAGCCATAAGGAATTGAGTGTGAACAAATAGAGCAGTCAGAAGTATACAGTGTTGCTCACCATTATTGGCACTCTTTCATTTTTTTCATAGACTGTACAATATCTTCACAAATAAATGGGAATGTACCAAAGTTATATCCTCCGTTTTTTTTTTTAATTAGTTGTCTAAAGTAATGCAACAATAAAATATTGGTTTTCAATTTACATTTCAAAGAAGAAACAGAATAAACAGCTTGTGCAGCAATAAAGGCACCCCTAAGTAGCACTTGGTAGCACACCCTTTGGCATTGATGACAGCCTCCAAATGTTTTTTGTAGCCATCTACAAGCTTCTTGCACTTCTCATCTGGTATTTTCTCCCACTCTTCCTTTGCAAGCCTCTTCAATGTTTGAAGGGTACTTTTTCCCAATGGCATATTTCAGCTCACCCCAAAGATTTTCAGGAGGATTAAGGTCAGGACTCATTGCTGGCCATTTTTAAAACAGTCCATTTTTTCTTTTTCAACCATTCCTGTGTACTTTTGGATATGTGTTTGGGGTCATTGTCTTGCTGGAGGGGACCCATGATCTTCGACTCAAACCAAGTTTTCTTACACTGGGTAGGACATATCGCTCTAAAATCTCTTGGTAATTCTCTGATTTCTTGATTCCTGTGATATGGTCAAGGCCTCCAGTACCAGGCGCAGCAAAGCAACCCCACAGCATTATGGATCCTCCACCATGCCTAACTGTTGGTAGGGTGTTCTTTTCCTTATAAGCTTCATTGCCCCGTCTGTAAGCAAACTGTTGCTTTGCATTGCCAAAAAGCTCGATTTTTGTTTCATCTGTCCACAGAATATTTTCCCAGAAGGATTGTGGTTTGTCAAGGTTCTCTTTGGCAAAGATCAGTCGTTCTTTTTTATGTCTTTTCTTCAGCAATGGTTTCTTCCTTGGCCTTTGCCCATAAAGCTCTGCTTGGTTTAGTGTGCGGCGTATGGTACTTGTTGAAACCATTTTTTTTTTTTTTTAATGCTTACTTGTATAGCGCCATCATATTCCGCAGCGCTTTTCAGACATTGACAGTAGTCACTGTCCCATATAAGGCTCACAATATACATTCCCTATCAGTATGTCTTTGGAGTGTGGGAGGAAACCCACACAAAACACGGGGAGAACATACAAACTCCTTGCAGATGAACCATGACCCCAGACTGTTCCAGGTTGGCCTTCAGGTCTTTGGATGTTTGACGTGGTGTTTTTTTCCACCATTCGCTCCAACCTTCGAAGACATCTCTTGTCAATTTTCCTCTTTCCCCCATGTCCAGGGAGGTTCTTGACTTTTCCATGCTTGGCAAACTTCTTACTAACATTGCGCACTGTTGAAACTGGGATACCAAGGTCTTTGGAGAGGGCCTTATACACTTTGGAAATCTTGTGTTTGCTAATAATAGCAGTTCTGATGTCCTCAGACAGCTCCTTTGTCTTCACCATTGTGACAAAGGAACAGGGCCTAACATGTGGCTTTTTTAAACAGTTAAGTCATCATTCAATGGCTAATTCATGTCACATGGGCACCGACAATTTATCACAGGTGATTCTCATTTGTGTTTTAACACAGGAGGGTGAAAATGTGTTTCCACATACAGTGGGGAAAAAAAGTATTTAGTCAGCCACCAATTGTGCATCCAAAGAACACCATACCTACTGTGAAGCATGGGGGTGGCAACATCATGCTTTGGGGCTGTTTCTCTGCAAAGGGACCAGGATGACTGATCCGTGTACATGAAAGAATGAATGGGGCCATGTATCGTGAGATTTTGAGTGCAAACCTCCTTCCATCAGCAAGGGCATTGAAGATGAAACATGGTTGGGTCTTTCAGCTTGACAATGATCCCAAGCACACCGCCAGGGCAACGAAGGAGTGGCTTCGTAAGAAGCATTTCAAGGTCCTGAAGTGGCCTAGCCAGTCTCCAGATCTCAACCCCATAGAAAACCTTTGGAGGGAGTTGAAAGTCTGTGTTGCCCAGCGACAGCCCCAAAACATCACTGCTCTAGAGGAGATCTGCATGGAGGAATGGGCCAACATACCAGCAACAGTGTGTGCCAACCTTGTGAAGACTTACAGAAAATGTTTGACCTCTGTCATTGCCAACAAAGGATATATAACAAAGTATGGAGATGAACTTTTGTTATTGACCAAATACTTATTTTCCACCATAATTTGCAAATAAATTCTTTAAAAATCAGACAATGTGATTTTCTAGATATGTTTTCTCATTTTGTCTCTCATAGTTGAGGTCTACCTATGATGACAATTACAGGCCTCTCTCATCTTTTTAAGTGGGAGAACTTGCACAATTGGTGGCTGACTAAATACTTTTTTCCCCCACTGTATATTAAATGTGCTCGAAACAAAAAAGCTGTTTCACTTGATTCATTTTTTTTTCAGGAGATATTCTGCATTATTTACTTAAACTTCATGGGTGTCAATAAGGGTGAGCAGGACTGTAGGTGTGCTGACAGCTCAGTGCTACTCCATAATACAGGAGAAGATATAGCTGTCCTCCAAATGGGGTTTCCCACAAACATAAGTATATTTAAAGCTGAAGTGAAATAGGTTGTCGATGGATATAATCATAAATGAAGGCACTTTCTATGATCTGGCACTTGTCAGAGATCCAGCCATGATTTCCTTTCACAGCTGATAGACAGTTCCATTAGCTGTCAATAACAATGAAAAGGAGAGAGTAGAGGTGGCTGGGAATAGGGACTGATGTCACCAGCCCAGCCACTGCTGCTAGATAGCAGAGGTGGTCTAAAACTTAGACAATGAGCTCTAAACACTGATGACGCATATTTAGCTTTATCTGACAAATGAAGCAATATAGATAAAGCAATACATTGGGTAAACACTTCAGTTAGCTTAAGATACATGTTTAAATCCTGTAATAATCCTGGAGACTGAAATATGGCTTTAAATAAAGTGAGCTGATAGAACGACAAAATCTGACACCTGATAACAGGCAGCCAACACTATATGTACTATGGTAGCAAAATAATCAGTAATCTTATTAGAAACTTCTAAAATTGTTCTAGATCAATAATTTCCTATGTGAACAATAAATGAACAAACTTTTTTTCCCATGAAATCAAAACTTCTTGTGTTCTATAATAAAATATATTACAATAGGGAAAATTAAATAATAACAACAAAAGTTTAACAAAGCAACAATAACAAATAAAATCCCTTATCCAAAGCTGAATTAGTTTTTTTTTTCTGAGGAAAAATCTTTATTTACAGCAAAAACAAAAACACCAATGCAGCGTACATAATTAGGTCTTGTAAAAATTAAGTACTCCTCAATCAATATATTTCACAGATCAAATTAAATAGAAATATGATGGTGAAAGGCAAACTGGAAGCAGATAACATTTCTGGTCTGCTGTAAAACATATAGAATAACAGTCAGGAACGAGTGATTATGGGAAAACAATACTGCGGGAGAGTTCAGGTGACATCATAAGAGAGAAAGCTGAAGGTCAGGCAATTTGTCAATGTCGCCTGAAGCTCTGAAGGATTTTAAATTCCCAATATCTATTTTTACACATACAAAATGTGCCTTAAAGTTATGTTATTGTGATGTGGCAATATACATTTTACTTGTTCAATATCAGTTTTAGTCAATTGAATCGTCTCTTGCAGACCAAGTATTCTATTTCTCCAGAGCATTCCTGATCTCTTGGAGGGATAAAGGGGCAATTATTGCTCAGCATATCTCTTAATCCTGGGCACAGGGGTGGGGGGAGGGGGCAGATTTTATAAAGGATAACATTTTTAGATCGGAAATTCTATTGAATTACACATAAACAGCAAGTGCCTGTAGAAATATGATGAGATTTTTACCTGCAGCAAATTAAATCTAAAATTTGCATTATCCTCTTGATATCCCACGGTTTATTAAACATATTCTTTACTAAGTGTTTTGAGTTTTTTGAAATTTTACCCAAGATATCTTTAATGCTCTCGTTACCTTCTATAATTAACATAAATATGCTTGAAGAAAAATGACTGTAATACCTGGAACATCATTTATGGAAAATAAACCATTTTTTTTTACCATCTTAAAAGGTGTTGGCCACTTTAACTCAACTTTTACAAATGCACTGATATACACCATCAGTGTGTCATTAACCTCCACTAAGCAGCACCACCTCCTTATCTAGTACTGTCTGCTCACCTGTTTACACAAGTCTGCGGTCCTGCAAATGGCCACTACTGTATCTTTTTTTTTTTTTTTTTTTAATAGAAGAGATGAAGAATGGGTTAAAGAAAATATATTCCCTAGCCACTGCTCTCTACATTCTAACACAGTTAACTAACTTTTCACATTTTATTTTGTTTTTGCTATACTGTAGGGGGTGTTTGGTCATAATTTTTATAATCTACTTGTTAACCTATTTAACTTCCTCTAAATAAAAAAACAGGCTCTAAAATTCTCCCTAGCAAAGCACTAACTAAGCATTGCCAAAGGAAGGTATTTCACATCAGATAACTGCTACATCTGTACATACTAGCAATACACAGTGTGCAAGTTATGGGTTCTTTATACACAAAACTTAGGGTGGTTCCAACCCTGTTTTATGTGATTGGAACCAGCACCTGACCCTGAGTCATTTGACTTCCTCTCCTGTATGGGGCTGGCAGACTATAGTAAAACTATCCCCCCTATAACTACATGTGAACATGGGAGAGGGGGTAAAGCATCTCAAGGGCCGGGTGCTGGCTCTAATCAAATTACCCAGGTCAGAACCAGCCCCAATCACCTAGATTTGACACAAAGAACCCGTAGGAAGTGTTGACACACTCCCTGAACAAAGCCCTTTAAACTCTTATTAGTTGTGTTAGTAGGTACTATAGTACATGAACAATTCCACTGCTGTAGGCCATGTCATATCTCTTGGCCATTCGACTGTTCTTGCTGGGTGTAGAGGTGGGTGGTGCTCAGCCCTCAAGGGTTCCCGGCACATGGTTAAGTGCGGGTCTTTTACTGACTGTGGTGCCATGGGGGCTATCTGTGTGTGCCATAAGAGCTGTGTGGTATAAAAGTAAAGAACCTAGGCAGTAAACTCTGCAGAAGTGTGTCATAGATGGAAGAAGCTTTGATGCTAGTCAGAGCTAGATGAAAAAGACAAGGAACATTAGTGACTACTACCATCACCTGAGGATTTGATTATTTTTGGTTCTCCAAGGGCACCTGGTCAATACTATATTTACCTGGCCGTGACACAGTTAAAGTAACTAGTCATGTTAATGGGTGTTCTTTACATTTAAAGATATACTATATAAACTTATGGTGGGCCAAATTATTTGGGGCAGGCTAAAGGAGAACATGAGTTTATAAAGGACTAGTTGCAAAAAATACATCACTGCTAAGTTTCCTGCCGTTATGTAAAATCCTGCTTAAAGTGTACCTCCAATAATAAAACAACTTGAATGAATAAATGAATAGTTATGGAAGATATAAGAAACTTTGTAATATATCTTATATATCTTATTTGAAAAATAAGGTTCCTTCTCCATTTATCAAGCAGAATTACTTTCTAGACATAAGTCTATGGAAAGGGAAGGGGTAGAAGGCAGCTGCTTGAAAACAGCTCCAGCTGCTACATCTGTGAGGGAGCTTTTTTTAACACTGCTATGTTTGAAGGTAACAGGCCAACAGTGCACAGAATGAGGCAATACATGAATTACCAGCCTCCTCCTCCCCCTCCCCATAGAGTTCTGTCTGAACTGGGTACCAAAATGATTCTATTTAAACAAACAGACTAATAAGGAGATAAGGAGGAAGAGAACAGCCTAATAAGTGGAAATATATATAAGAAAGTTTCTTATATTCACATGTACTATTCATTTATGAAAAGCAGTTTTATAATTGGAGGTATGCTTTAACAATGTCGCCCATCCCTGAGGTTCAGTAGGCATAGCCTAAAGAATTCCCTATAGAGATCCAAATGTGAAGCTTCATTTAAGGCTAGGTTCACACATGTGCCTCCCTTCACATTCGGGCTTTCCATCCCCGAATCCGCTTGAAAAATGCAGAGAGATAAGTCCTGCAAGCAGGACTTTTCTCTCCGCAGTTTTCTGCATTTTTTTTGGTGGAATACATGGGTAACCGATTTTTAAAGCGGGTTAGGTTTCCATTCTTTGGGTCCCCAAGTCCACCCAAAGAACGGAAAACCCAGGCGTAGGTGTGAACCTAGCGTAATAGATTTCTATTGGAAAACATGATAATAGAATCTATGTGAAAACAATGGCTCTCACCCTTTTACTTTAATATAGGGAGACTAGAACGCAACAGTTGTAAAAGTTGTTGGTTAATATCACTATATTAGGGCCAATATTAATTCATGTAAGAAATATTAACACTCACTTGACACTATAGCTCATATGCAATTTGTACAATTTAATAGAATACATAATATGCTTAAGCTGGTAACTTAATGAACCACAACACTATGGCGCTGTACATATGAAGGAGTCAATAACCTTTCTGAAGCCTAAACACAGCAGTCAAACTGCATATTAGATATTTAATTGAATGGCAGTGGCTTTGCCCTTTACATTTCCATTAATGGGCACTGGTGACTCTGCTGAGATTTCATTAGTGAAAATTGTTAACCCTGGGGAATTGGTTATGCAAATATTGGTTTGTAGCTCTGGCCTATTAGCTATCAATACAAATCAGAAAATCAATAGGACTAATAGGTCCTTATTACACAGTTGATACATTTGCAGGTCTGAATTGAGTACTGTCAGTGAATAATCAATGTAGTCCTAACCTATTACCTGATCACTGGCCAGAGACTGTTCCATAATGCTCTGGTTTATTTATAACTATAGTTACATTGTACTCACTTTAATTGGAAGAACGTTCTTATCATTGTGATTAACTGACTCAAACAGTTCATTGTACAATGAGAACTGCAGATGCTTCCAGTCATGCTACTATATATCTATATGTATGGAAAAGCCAGTGCTTTTTCTATAATCCTGTGTAACCCAAAATTGCAATAAAAATGGTGTTCTAGAGGGGTGGCCCTGTCAAGCAGGATGGTTAATATGCATAAAATATAATACAACAACAAATTTATTATGGGATTTTTTTTTCTGGTATTTCTAATATACGTTTGGTTTCGATACATATTTGCTGTCCTTGTTCTTATACTCTTATAACCTGTATCAACCGTAAAGAAGACCCCATCAACCTGACAGATACAGATTAATAATATACCTTGTGACAAAGCCATGGTGTGATTCAACTGCATAGGCCTTTCTAAAGGCTTGTGTGGTTTAAAAAAAAATCCAATATTTACCATTAAGGGGGTTTTCAGTGACTAAAACTGAGGGTCTGCTGTCTGTGGCTGTGTATGGTATTGCAGTTCAACACAAGTGAATGGGACTGAGCAGTACTACAAGGCACAGCCACTACGAGATGAATGGAGCTGTGGATGCAGTCCCTTCAGATAGCTGACTGGCAGGGGTACTGAGAGTCAGACGCCCACTGATCTGATATTGATATCCCATTGTAAGAAAAAAAAAAAACTGGACACCCCCTTTAAGTATATCTACATGTATCATTAAATATAGTCCTAGGTACATTCAAGCCCAGAATGCACATGGTGGCCACTGTCATTATAGTCTTGGTAAATAGACTTTAATGACTGATCTGTAAATTGATTCAAGAAACCCCCAGTCAATGGGGAAAACTAGAATCAGACAAGATGGACTTCTTCTGTTTGCTTTGTCTATTTCTCCAAGAGACAAGCAGTGCCAAAAAGAGTCTGCCACCACATATGTTGTATTCACACATCTGAGCTCTGTACAGTGCAGGATCGTGTGGCACCTGTTTTTTTTAATGGACCCATTCACCCATTACAAATGGGCCCCTGTTCAGCTTGCTTTTTTACTGAGGAGTATAGTGTGTGGGCATCCGCGTCCCTGCTCACTGTGAATGTTCTAGTAGAAGCTTGCCATGGAAAAAAAAATGCCCCCCCAGATGTTACTGTGAAAGTCAGAGCAGGGGTGCCTATACTACAAATGCGTCTCTCCAGAACGTAAAGACTGATATTTAATTCTGTATAAAAATACAGATTGTTATGGCATTCAGACCGAGTCCCATGAGCACCTTAATGGCTGCTATTTGTGACTGTCACCCTGTATCAGATGACCATGTAGGATGACAGAGTCAGTAAACATGGCACAGTTACATAACTGCAGAATGTTGACAGGATCTTGGGAACAGTCCTATTTAGCCTTAAGTGGCTATACACAGTGTGCTTATAACCAGGATTACTGAGCTGGAAGGCTGCTATTCTGCCGAAAGTACCTGCTAACAAGTGGGAAGCCGCACTGACACATTAATTTATTGTTTTTGGCTTAGTGACAATGAGTCTCACAAAAAAGAAACATCAATTATATTAAAGCCTTCATCAAATTTACCTGTTTAGCATCACTGACTGAAATGATGAGTGGGCCACTCAAAGCATTAGAGCAGAGGGAAGCAAATTGCTCAAAATGATGCTTTATGAATGAGTTAAATTGAATTAGCGGATGATGCTACTGTTAATCTTTGTCCCATTAAGTTATGATAACAATGTTCCTAATGGCTGCACAATCTTGGCAGCATGCGTATAATGTGAACACTAATCAGGATCACTCAGCAGGTCAGCAGATTAGGATCGGAGTTACTGGCAGATGCACAGATATTCTCGGGGGACTCTCCAACCCACACCAGGTGACTGTAATGGCCTAATGAAGAAACCGCACACTCAACATGGATGATAGCCTGCATCTGAGGAATACAGATGATAGCCTGACCTGCTGATTAATGACCGAGGACATATATATTATGTAGTATGCTACATAACTGATAACCCGGGACAGACCCCATCACTGCAGACACGTGCACGGTTAGCATCTGTTGATTTTGTTCTATGATAAGAGCAGGCCCTAGTAGAGTATAAATGTACTACTTGATAGAGGGCCAAGACCATTAAAGAGCTATATGTATAGACAGCAAACTGTATATACCCTAACAAATAGAAACATACATTTACCTCTTAGTTTAGCTCATTACAAGAACTACAGTTCCAAAAGACGACCTCCTTACCCAGACCACATTTTCTCTGATGGATTTTCAGATTTCCATATTGACCAACTTCTTGGAGAAGACCACCCCTAGAAGACCATTTTTAATGCAATTTTGGGTAGTCATCTCAAAGAGGTTTCACTGTTAACACTAGAAGTCCCAGAGAGGGGTCATTTAACATTTCTACCTTTGGAACCCAGAATGACCTGAAGGATTTAAGCAAACAACCTATAATCACCGTCTTTTGTTCTGTAATTACTGTCACACCACAGGAGGTTGTTGTTTTCCATTGAGTTTAGCCATTTAGTTTCTAGTTAGTTCTATTCAGTTTATTGTATTTGATAATATAAAGACTATACATATTGTATTTAGTTTAGTTTTATTTGAGCAAAAAAGCACTGAAACAATGAATCATTTTTTATATATTTTAAATAGAATTAGAAATTTTAGAGCAAGGTACAGCTGTGAGTAATGACCAGAAGCATTTGTATAAGGCCTCAAGCAACGTTGTTTTTTTATGTTTCTATCCTCCCCTGGGTCTCCGATCATTATACTCTGAGGTCTGAAAAGACCCCAGAGTATAATAATTGTTCATGGGTGGTCCACAATGGGACATATAATAGTGTGTGCAGGGGCCACTATGGGGCAAAATACTCAGTGCAGGGGCCACTATGGGGAATGATACTATGTGCAGGGGCCACTATGGGACATGATACTGTGTGCAGAGGCCACTATGGGACATGATACTGTGTGCAGAGGCCACTATGGGACATGATACTGTGTGCAGGGGCCACTATGGGATGATACTGTGTGCAGGGGCCCCTATGGGACATGATACTGTGTGCAGGGGCCACTATGGGGCATGATACTGTGTGCAGGGGCCACTATGGGACATGATACTGTGTGCAGGGGCCCCTATGGGACATGATACTGTGTGATACTGTGTGCTGGGGCCACTATGGGACATGATACTGTGTGCAGAGGCCACTATGGGACATGATACTGTGTGCAGGGGCCACTATGGGACATGATACTGTGTGCAGGGGCCACTATGGGACATGATACTGTGTGCAGGGGCCACTACGGGACATGATACTGTGTGCAGGGGCCCCTATGGGACATGATACTGTGTGCAGGGGCCACTATGGGGCATGATACTGTGTGCAGGGGCCACTATGGGGAATGATACTGTGTGCAGCGGCCACTATGGGACATGATACTGTGTGCAGGGGCCACTATGGGACATGATACTGTGTGCAGGGGCCACTATGGCACATAATAGTGTGCGCTGGAATGCGTTTTTTGTTGGAGGGGGCGGTCCGGGGGGAGGGGTCGGGGGTGGCGGTTCAGGGGGGGGCCCCATGTCAAATGTTCGCCTTCTCTGTGCCTTCTCTGCATTTTGTTTCTTGTGAACAAAATAGGTGAAGCAGTCCTTTCACATCCCCCACAGCACAAAAGGCTGCATACAAATTTGCTAAGATGTTATCAACCTTATGTATATTCCCAGCACAACAATGCAGCTGGGGGGTGGGCAGACATACTCAGGAGCAGCTTACATTCTTTTGTTTACACTTACAAGACCTGAGGTGGATCAACACAATTGCCCCCTGCAGATTCCTCAGACAATGGCCACATTTACAAATGAAAGGATGCTAATTGGAGCCATCAGAGTTGTCTGTTTGGACTAAGGGTCATTTGACCCTCTTTCAGGACTTCAAGGGGGAGCTCGAAATTTCTGGGACTTCTAGTGTTAATGAGAGAACAAGAACTTGCTACAGTAGAATGAGAAGGAAGTAGCTGCAAAATAACCAGCTCTATTTAGACTATTCCTCTGGTCAATAGCAGTGTAAGGATTTTTAGAAGACAGTCAAACAATAGCGGGAATTCACTAACACATGTATGCGAGAAAACTGTGTACAATTGGCGCATCTTTGAGAGATGGCCAAGATTTGCATCAAAGATGTACGACTTTGTTGTTTCTGCACCCCACTTAACACTTTTTAAGAAGGTGGGTGGAGTGAGTCGAGGACACCTGTCCTGTCAGATTTACTATAACTCGCGTCAGAAACCTAGCATAAGTTATACTTGAAATCACATTCTACAGCACCTCTTGAAATGTACCAATATTATTTAGGGGCTGGCGCCTCTTACTTATACAGGAACAACCTGCACCAGCATAGGAATTAAGACTGGTATAGGAAGTGCCAGTCTTAATAAATGGCCGCAATAAGGTCTGCTTCACAAGAGTGTTTTTACAAGTGCATTTTGTACTGACCTGATGATGGCTCTAATGACCAGAACAGACATTATAGATCCATAGGATGCAGTCAGTTCACGTCATTAGACTTGGAGTAACACTAGACATTCAGTCATAATACAGACACAAACATGTTCCAGAAATACCCTCATGTGGCACTGGCCCAAGGCTGAGATTACACACAGACTTTTATTTTTTTTTTTTTTACAATCTATTTTCACCCAATTTCCTAACAAAATTTGCTCCTACCACTCACTTTGACACCTCTGCTAAGCCTTTTATTGTTAGGTTACTTAATTTTATCGATTCATGAATTCTGAATTAGACATTTCACTGCATTCGGTCAAGTCACAGTAGCATTTAAGTAGTATGTTCATGTGATGGTCACCATGATTTATTAATGCGGTTATCCGCTTTAAGCAAGTAAATGATACTGTTTGCATAATGAAAAGTGATAAAATTTTCCAATATACTTTCCGTCTCAATTTCTCACGGTTTTCTAGATCTCTGCTTGCTGTCATTCTTGGCTTACTTCCAGTGGAGAGAAATCAGTCTATGGTCATATGATGGACACACAGGTGCACAGTTCAGTATTCAGAGCTGTTCCTTTAAATGAGCTGTGCATCTGTGTGTCCATCACATGACCACGGACTAATGTCCAATGGAAGTAATCTATGAATGACAGCAAGCAGAGATCATGAAACCTGTTAAGAATTGATACAGAAGGTATACTGGAAAATTGTACAACTTTACATTATACAAGCAATAACATTTATTTGCTTAAAAATGGACAACCTCATTAAAAAGATGTTGAAGCCAATCTCTCTTACCGTAGTCTGCAGCTTTATCTAATTGAAAAATATATTATAAGGGAAGCAAAAGTAAATAATCATTGACCAATAATCAAGTAATGTAACTAAAATTAAAGGTTATATCATTGAATTACTCTCCATACTATGAAGTCCAAGACTTATTTTATAAGGACATAAGGTCAAGTCATTGATCTGCTATAAAATATCTAGAACATAAAAGTATGACCCTAGATAAATTCTAATGAACATCTTATTAAATGTTCTTATCATTGAACACAGCACTTAAGTTATTACAATTGCAGTTCGTGACCTCACACAGCTGATGCTGATGTAACAGAACCAATACCCCTGATATTAATTAAGCTGAGCCCTCAACATTGATGGTCAATGTTAAGTAGATGAGATTGGAGAAAACACTGCAAAGTTTCAGCTATGATTACATATAAGAAAGTTGTTAGGGAAATTAAATGTTCTATATACCATTAGTTGATTTTGGATAGTTAAAGCGAGTCTGTCAGCTCAAAACTGCATATAAAGAAAAACACAGTACCTTGTAGGGCTTGTGATAAGGTTTTCAAAATGGACTTTCCGCTCCATTCCAGAGATATTCAGCTTTAGGGGCGTGTAATCTGCCATTTGGACTTCGGTAAATGCTACAGATTACCGCCCTAATTCCCTCCGAGGTCTGTCCATTACAGGATGAAGGAGAGCCCTCTTTCCTCTCTTGGAGCTTATGGGTGTAGAGTGACATCATTGGGCACGTGCAGAACACACTGTACTGCGCTCAATGAACACTTTTGGATAGTCGAGAGAAGACAGAGGGCTGTACTTCATCCTTATCTCAAACCCTACAAGGTACGGTGTTTATCTTTATATCCAATTTTGAGCTGACTGACTCCCTTTAAATGAAAAAAATTGGTAAGTCCTTTATAGAAGGGCACTTGTACATGGTAAAGGGGTTGCTCAGTTTCAGTAAATAAATGTTACTGTTTGTATGATGAAAAGCTATACAATTTTCTAATATACTTTCTGTATCCATGTCTCATGGTTTTCTAGATTGCTTGCTGTCATTCATTCTGCTTATTCCCAGTGGCTAAATCTCAGTCCATGGTCATGTGACGGACACACAGGTGCACAGCTTGTCTGATTACAGTGCTGTGACGAGCTGTGCACCTGTGTGTCCATGGAGGTAAACAATGAAAAACAACAAACAGAGATCTTGAAAACTGCGAGGAATTTATACAGAAAATGTACTGAAAAATGATATAACTTTTCATCATACAAAAACATTTATTTGCTGAACCTGGGCAAACCCTTTTAACAAGCACTTTGTAATATTTGTGTGAAGTATACTTTCCAGAATGACTAAGAAATGAGCGGAGGTCTTGGTGATTGGTGACAGAAGAAGAAGTGCCAATATAGCAGATAATGATAGCTACAATCTGAACCAGAATCTGAAAGCAGGACAAGTCTGGAAAGAAATGTCTGAGACTACATACAGTTAGAAGTCACATATTGCAAATTCAAGAATACAGTCAAGTCGTAATACCTATCAAGTCTCTTTCACACATCTTACGTCTCATATCTCTGACTCTATCTAACCTCTACCTATTAGCTAACATCTGTCTAGCCATCTACTGTATGTATTTAACTTTCACATTTCTCTCTCAAATTTCTCTCTATCTAACATTTATGCGGCAAATATAACTGACATCAACACTGGTAACTTGCTGCAGCATGATATCTTATCACAAAACACAACAAAACCCATTGAAAAGCCACTGAAAAAGTCACATTAATATTTTCTGCCACAGTGTGGATATGTCTTCAAAAATGAAGAATTTGGAGATGATTTTGAGGCAGATTCCTCCTCAACTCTGCCTCCCATTTATTTCAATAGGAGGCAGATTTTTTTTTTTTTCTGCTAAAAAAAAAACACAGTTGAGGAAATTGAAGATATATGTGCCTGAGCTTGTTAAGTTTTGTATAGTGTCACCTGTCCTACCAGTAGCTGGGGGAATTAACCCCTTAGTATCTGGGCTGCTGCATAGGACGACAAGGAAAAGAAGAGTCCTGCTTGTTCTTCAGACAGATTTTGCATGAAACGTTAATTGAAAATGAGATTTTAGAGCGTTTTTTTAAGCAGATTTTTTTCTGCCTGCCCAAATTTTTCTGTGTGAACATGCCCTTGAGGGTAAACTCACACAGAGGAATTTGCCATTGCTTTTGAGGCAAATTCAACCTCAAAATCAGCTACAAGTTCTGCCCAGAATCTACCTCCCATTGATTTTTCAATGGGAGGTGGAGACTGATGCAGGACGCTGAAAAAAATCAGCGTCCTTCTTGTTCTTCCTGCGGATTCCGTGGCCGACTCAGTCACAAAACTTGTGGCACGTACCTGAAGTTGACTAGTCCCATTATTCTGAGGGTAAACAGCGAGGAAAACCGCGGTGGGAAGTTGAAGCTCTGCTTCAGCTTTCCATAAACGGTTGCACAGAAACAGAGAGTGGAGAGGAATTTGAGGCAGAAGACCAAACAAATTCCTCTTTAATTTCCGACATGTGGACGTCAGTTAAATTTTGCTAAATTTGTATCTCTCTCATGTAGCAGCATGCTAAACCAATGATAAGACAGTGGGTGTGTCTCAGACTTCCTCAGACTCCCTGTAAGCGAAGTAGCTAAACTGCAGTCACAGATCACAGCCCATAATGGAACCAAGCTGAAAAGCAGCAAAGGGGCAAGAAAACTAACACTCATCCACTATAGGTATTGACTTGTATATCATTTTGAGCTCCTGATTGAAGGGTTGCTTAAAACTAACTATCCTCCAAAGAGTTAGATAAAAGTAATACAACTTCTTAGAATTACAGATATACTGTATAAATCTGCATGTTTATAGATTTTCAATCCATTGTTCTAAGAAACTGTTAACTTTTTCCAGAATAATTACCGATCTCAGCAGCATTGAAGTCTTGTTTTCTGCTGAATAGCTGAATGTATGGGACAATTATGGAATTCTTTCCCATTTCTCAGTCACAACTCAGATTTCTAAACATGTGCCACCTGATTTTTATATAACTAGGACAAATTAAACTGTCTCCACATATATTCCATCACATTTGTAGTCTGCTTTCTACTGTAACATGCAGCCAACACGTTGTATTATCTGCCAACAGAGGTCAAACTGAGGATATTAAATTCTGCAACACATCACTTGTGCACTAAATGCATAAAACACTTACACATCCCTCTCAGCCTTTTTAATACAAAAGGAGAAAAAAAAACCAACAATGTAAAATTTGCCATGATGAAAAATCAATAACACAGTAATTGCTTGGCTTATCATAGTAAGGGAGGACAAATTAGTAAGCGGAGTTTAGTATCCATCCGGATTTCAGCGAAACAAGGAGTGTTTCAGGATCACTAAACCAGAAAGGGAGAAGGTCTCAGAGTGATAATTAAATCAACTCATGCTGATTTTCTGCCAAATTTATTTCCCAAGTGGATATCAAAATGTTTCACTGCTTACTAGCCAGGCATAACTAATCAATTTGCCGTTGGGTTAACACACATGAGCAATATACAATGTAGATTTAACAATAAAGAACAATGATGTATCTCAAGCATATGCCCCAAGACCGACCATATTTCACTTCCACATACATCTAAAATTCTGTAAACAAAAGTAACAGGTTGCTAAAGACAAAATTTAATAAATCCCTTTAAAAAAGTAACCCCTTAGATTAACATTATATTAATGTAAACCCTAAAGTCACACCTATAAAATTATTAATAATGTAATAAAAAAAAAATAAAGTTTACAAAATTTATTTTATAATTTTTTTTTTATGTTTTTTTTTTTTTTTTAGATTTTTATCTGTGCATTTTAGTTTGGTTAGATATAATATTTTTTACCACAACGCTAAAAAAAAAAAAAAAAATCTACAAGATCCATTGGTAAAAACGACTAAGTCATTTAGTGTTCAGATCTGCAGTGAAATACTCAGGGTTTTTAGCTTCCATTTTCATAAAGTCTTACAAATCAAAAGAGTCACACAAACACAAAAAACCTCAGTACTGTATAATGTAATAATTATTTCTTGCCCCCAGAGATGATATCCCATTCAGCAAATTAGCATGACTCTTATCTAAGGGCAAATGAAATCAAAATTTCAAATTGTGAAGAGGCAGCTATTTATTTTCCCTTTTCCTTCTTTTTTGTCCCTTCTGAAATGATTTCTTTTTGTGTATATGTCCTTTAAATAGCTACCGGGGCCTTAGTAATTAAAACAGCACCAGCCTCCAGTCTCTAATCTGCAGCCCAGGTCAGCTGTCTGTAGATTCTAATTTGTCCCCCATTTGTATTCATGACAGCAGAATGCTGAATATTTAACAGCAAGCTGGCAGGAGGGGGTATTGGTGAGCTTGGAGGTCAAATAATTTGATTTCACAGCAGATTACATACAACATCCAACATCTAATCTCACATCGTTTGGTAACAAAATTACAATGAAAGCAGTGTTATGACACATCTACTGGAGGCAAGGAGCCGGACAATCTCTTATTTCTTCTGCACAAATTAATAAACAGCTTAAAAAGCTCTGCGTTTAATGTGTTTGCTTATTTAACGGCATTTTAGACAGTTTGATAGCAGAGGTTATTTTTTTTTTCTCAAGCAATCGTGATTAAAGACATGGAAAGATCAGTGAATCCGCTTATGTGAGTCATAATTATGTCTAGCAAACTATTTCAATATATATGTGGCTGGACGAAAGTAAAAAAAACGCAAAATTCTGCAATTAACAGGCGAAGATCAGCAGAGTGTAATGTGCGAAAATATATATAAAAAAGAAAAGTGAGAGTCGTCGGAGAGAGTTTTGGCCAGAGTAATTGTCGTGTAGATCGAATGAGCCAGTGCTTGGAAATAGCAGGGAAATCTTGAATATGAAAAACAGAGTTCAAACGGAGGCTGAAGTTGTAAATCAGGTGGGAAGAGTGGCGAGAAAGGTGTAATGCCGTGGACATATTAGTTAGTTCCATGTATAAAAGAAGCCAAGAAATAGATGGCAAAATGGCATCCTTGATAAATCATTGTAGCTAGGAAAGTAGCCAGGTATCTTTATGGTGCTACAGCAGGGAAGCCCTTTTTAATCTCCAATCTCAGATCTAAAGGCTACAGGTCTACCACAATAGAAGGCGAGGGACAATCTCATACAGAGTAGGCAGTTTGGAATATTTAGGTCAAGATATATGCGCATTTATAAATAATCATTTATCTATGCTATTCATCTATGTATCTATGACAGGAACTTTAGCTGTCACCGATAATAACTCAGGTGTCATCGTGTCAGGTGACAAAAGATCAACCTCTAATGTCAGTTTCAATCCACAAGGTTGGCCTTTGTCACCAAGTTCTCTGAGAAGTACTAGTAGGCACATATTGTATGTCCGGCACCTAAAACTCTGATGCCTTAAAGTGACATTAAAATACCTGCCTGCTCAAAAAAATATCCATATACTTACCATGCTAGCTATGATCCTACTGCATATGTTCTACAGATGTCATAACCTTTCTTAATGAAACGGTTATTCCCATTTCACATCTCTGCAGAGATAGGAATAACTGCTCATAAATCATAACTCACATAGCAAGACTGATGGGAACAGTTAAGCAGGTCTGCTCAATGCTGTTCTTGTAAGGTCCATAGAGGTGAATGGGAGCTACAGAAACATTTAGCTATGCTGCGTCCGTAATTGTGAAGCTACAGAAACAGTGCAGCTCAGCTGTGCTATACTGTTTCCGCAGCTCCCTTTTATGGGAACAGCATAAAGCAGAACTTTTCAGCTGTACCCCAAGTCCTGCAGTTATTCCCATCTCAGCATCCATTTGCAAAGATGTGATAACTGCACATAACTGGCTCTGCCATACTGCACAACAAATAGCACCTATAACTAACTGAAGACAGAACACAAGACACAAGAAATAATCCATAATCTTTATTTCATAATGCCAAGTTAAAGGTAGCAAATTCAACATGCATAGGTAACTGTCACTACCGTGTTACAGAGTACATTACAGTGATAAATAACATACAGTCATATGAAAAAGTTTGGGCACCCCTATTAATCTTAATCATTTTTAGTTCTAAATATTTGGGTGTTTGCAACAGCCATTTCAATTTGATATATCTAATAACTGATGGACACAGTAATATTTCAGGATTGAAATGAGGTTTATTGTACTAACAGAAAATGTGCAATATGCATTAAACCAAAATTTGACCGGTGCAAAAGTATGGGCACCTCAACAGAAAAGTGACATTAATATTTAGTAGATCCTCCTTTTGCAAAAATAACAGCCTCTAGTCGCTTCCTGTAGCTTTTAATCAGTTCCTGGATCCTGGATGAAGGTATTTTTGACCATTCCTCTTTACAAAACAATTCCAGTTCAGTTAAGTTTGATGGTCGCCGAGCATGGACAGCCCGCTTCAAATTATCCCACAGATGTTCAATGATATTCAGGTCTGGGGACTGGGATGGCCATTCCAGAACATTGTAATTGTTCCTCTGCATGAATGCCTGAGTAGATTTGGAGCTGTGTTTTGGATCATTGTCTTGCTGAAATATCCATCCCTGGTGTAACTTCAAATTCGTCACTGATTCTTGTACATTATTCTCAAGAATCTGCTGATACTGAGTTGAATCCATGCGACCCTCAACTTTAACAAGATTCCCGGAGCCGGCATTGGCCACACAGCCCCAAAGCATGATGGAACCTCCACCAAATTTTACAGTGGGTGGCAAGTGTTTTTCTTGTAATGCTGTGTTTTTTGGACGCCATGCATAACGCCTTTTTGTATGACCAAACAACTCAATCTTTGTTTCATCAGTCCACAGGACCTTCTTCCAAAATGAAGCTGGCTTGTCCAAATGTGCTTTTGCATACCTCAGGCGACTCTGTTTGTGGCGTGCTTTCAGAAACGGCTTCTTTCGCATCACTCTCCCATACAGCTTCTCCTTGTGCAAAGTGTGCTGTATTGTTGACCGATGCACAGTGACACCATCTGCAGCAAGATGATGCTGCAGCTCTTTGGAGGTGGTCTGTGGATTGTCCTTGACTGTTCTCACCATTCTTCTTCTCTGCCTTTCTGAGACAACTTTTTGTATCCTTCCCCTGAACAACTATGTTGAACAATCTTTGTTTTCAGATCATTTGAGAGTTGTTTTGAGGAGCCCATGATGCCACTCTTCAGAGGAGATTCAAATAGGAGAACAACTTGCAATTGGCCACCTTAAATACCTTTTCTCATGATTGGATACACCTGGCTATGAAGTTCAAAGCTCGGTGAGGTTACAAAACCAATTTTGTGCTTCAGTAAGTCAGTAAAAAGTAGTTAGGAGTATTCAAATCAATAAAATGATAAGGGTACCCAAATTTTTGCAGCGGTCAAATTTTGGTTTAATGGATATTGCACATTTTCTGTTAGTACAATAAACCTCATTTCAATCCTGAAATATTACTGTGTCCATCAGTTATTAGATATATCAAATTGAAATGGCTGTTGCAAACACCCAAATATTTAGAACTAAAAATGATTAAGATTAATAGGGGTGCCCAAACTTTTTCATATGACTGTACCTCTGTTATGTAGGCCACTTTTGGAGAAAAACAACTTTGAAGTCTTATGTAAATTAGGCAGTTGGTGCACTGGGGGCAGGCCTTCAGTTCCCTGGAGCACTGCTCTTGCTATTCAGATATTCCCACTGCTATAACATCATCCTTGAGTAGCAAGGCCAGTGCTGCCAGAGCTGAAGAACTGCTTCATTTGCATATTGTTTCAAAATTATTTTTCTCCAAAAATACATCTACAAAAGCAATATATATTACACAGGAATGTAGTTTATTACTGTAATGTGCTGTGTAATGCAGGGGTAGCGGTTGAATATGCTTGGGAGAGGTGATAAACTGCCTTTAAAAACAACCATAAAAATCAACATATAGTTGGCTTATTACAGTATTACAGCAACCTAAACATTGCCCATAAAGAGCTAGAGCCAAAGTAACAGTAGTATTACACTCATAAATATATATGTAGTGAACATATACAGACACCATATAACAAAGATGGCGCTAGGACTCTATGAGCAATCTTATGGTGCTGTACAGTCATGGCCAAAAGTTTTGAGAATGATACAAATATTAATTTTTACAAAGTCTACTGCTTCAGTTTTTCTAATGGCAATTTGCATATACTCCAGAATGTTATAAAGAGTGATCAGCTTAACAGCAATTACTTGCAAAGTCAATATTTGCCTAGAAAATGAACTTTATCCCCCAAAACACATTTCAACATCATTGCAGCCCTGCCTTAAAAGGACCACCTAACATCGTTTCAGTGATTGCTCCATTAACACAGGTGTGGGTGTTGATGAGGACAGGGCTGGAGATCAATCTGTCATGATTAAGTAAGAATGACACCACTGGACACTTTAAAAGGAGGCTGGTGCTTGCCATCATTGTTTCTCTTCTGTTAACCATGGTTATCTCTAAAGAAACACGTGCAGTCATCATTGCACTGCACAAAAATGGCCTAACTGGGAAGAGTATTGCAGCTAGAAAGATTGCACCTCAGTCAACAATCTATCGCATCATCAAGAACTTCAAGGAGAGAGGTTCCATTGGTGCCAAAAAGGCTCCAGGGCGCCCAAGAAAGACCAGCAAGCGGCAGGACCGTCTCTTAAAAGTGTTTCAGCTGCGGGATCGGGCTACCAGCAGTGCAGAGCTTGCTGAGGAATGGCAGCAGGCAGGTGTGAGTGCATCTGCACGCACTGTGAGGCGGAGACTCTTGGAGCAAGGCCTGGTCTCAAGGAGGGCAGCAAAGAAGCCACTTCTCTCCAGAAAAAACATCAGGGACAGACTGATATTCTGCAAAAGGTACAGGGAGTGGACTGCTGAGGACTGGGGGAAAGTCATTTTCTCTGATGAATCCCCTTTTCGATTGTTTGGAACATCTGGAAAACAGCTTATTCGGAGAAGAAGAGGTGAGCGCTACCACCAGTCTTGTCTCATGCCAACTGTAAAGCATCCTGAAACCATTCATGTGTGGGGTTGCTTCTCAGCCAAGGGAATCGTCTCTCTCACAGTCTTGCCTAAAAACACAGCCATGAATAAAGAATGGTACCAGAATGTCCTCCAAGAGCAACTTCTCCCAACCATCCAAGAGCAGTTTGGCGCTCAACAATGCCTTTTCCAGCATGATGGAGCACCTTGCCATAAAGCAAAGGTGATAACTAAATGGCTCAGGGAACAAAACATAGAGATTTTGGGTCCATGGCCTGGAAACTCCCCAGATCTTAATCCCATTGAGAACTTGTGGTCAATCATCAAGAGACGGGTGGACAAACAAAAACCAACAAATTCAGACAAAATTAAAGCATTGATTCTGCAAGAATGGACTGCTATCAGTCAGGATTTGGTCCAGAAGTTGATTGAGAGCATGCCAGGGAGAATTGCAGAGGTCCTGAAGAAGAAGGGTCAACACTGCAAATATTGACTTGCTGCATTAACTCATTCTAACTGTCAATATAAGCTTCTGTTACTCATAATATGAATGCAATTATATTTCTGTATGTGATAAAAACATCTGACAAACACACATAAAAACCAGAGGGCAGCAGATCATGTGAAAATAGAATATTTGTGTCATTCTCAAAACTTTTGGCCATGACTGTACTACTATATAATAAAGTGCAGCTATATACTATCAAGAGTACATGTACTCTTCATCACGGCTTCCTTGGTTTTCATAATAGTTTTTTTTTAACTTAAAGGGGTTATCCAGTTTCCAAAAATTATCTGCAAATACATCCACAACAGTGCTAAATACTCACTGTTCCCTTTCACACCCTTTTCTTGGCTTTATTATACTAGAGACTCCTTGTATCACTGTTATTTGCATGCAGTGAATCTGTGAACAAACTACAATTTCCAAGATGCATCTCCCTGCTCTCCCTCTCTGTGTTTGCTGCTCACAGGTGGGAGGGGGAGAGTAAGCCTCCAAACAAAACATCACAGCATCATGTGACCTCAGATGTGGGAGTGATTTATTACCTGTCATTTCATTGGAGGGGAGAGCAGGGAGATGCATTCTGGAAACTAGCTTATTCACAGATAAACTGCATGTAAATAACAGTGATATAATGTGATATAAGGAGTCTCAAGTAAAATAAAGCCAATAAAAGACTGCACAAGGGAACAGTGAGTATTTAGCATTGCTGTGGATGTATTTGCAGATAATTTTTGGAAGCTGGATAACCCCTTTAACACTGTGAAATAAATATTTTTATGTCCAGTGTTCGGTGTTTAGCAAGTTATAGGTGCTACATAAAACAATAGCTGCCAAAATTCCAAACCTTCTGGAGTTCAAGATGACCACATTCCATATCACTAGCTACAATTTAGCAGTACAACATTTGCTATCTTAATATTGCATACTCACTGTGTAGCCCTAACCTAAAAGTTACATTTTAATAGGAAACTTAGAACACTGTTATAGACTTCATTACTGCTGCTCTCCGCTCCTGTGAGTAATGATGAAAAACCTCAGTAAGGTATAATGACAAAATAAAAGCACAGTACAAACATAATGGAATACAAAATAAGTGTTGTAAGAATGATTAAAATATACCATCATTTTCTAGATCATGCGCTTGTAGAAATACAAATAGCTGGGTCTGGACCATAATATTTAATATTTTTAATAATAAAACTAACCAGTAATAAAAGGCTCCCGGGCATTTCTGTAATGTGACAGGTGCAAATCATTTTACCAAGCAGAACAATAACATTTCAAAGAAGTAAAGATTCACAATCAAATAACCCGAGAAGAGGACAAGTGGTGGGAATTCTCCAGATAAACCAGCAATGACAGCCTACAGTAGAGAAATAACCAGGTAATGCTACTCCTGTTATGAAATACAATGAAAGAAGAAATGGTAAAGAAAAGGTTTGGTGTAGGTGGAAAATAGGAACAATGTAGATCTATTCTTTTTCCTGATTCTTTGGTCTGTCCAAGGGCAGACAGTCATTTGGTTTAGCTGAACAAATATAATGAGAAAGAAAATGTTTTATAATCAGCCTGTGGTGATCTACTTACTATCAAAGCAGACATATCCATATCAGCAAAGACTTGCAACTCCCTACAGAATAATTCTGGAACACCCTTTCTCTGCATTGTGCTATTCCTCTGTTATTCATCCTGCAAATGCATAAATGACTGGATAACTAAAAGTTACCATTCTATATCTCTGTCCTTTCACCGTCTGACACTGTCCAATGAAAAAACATGAAAAAAATAATACTTATTGATATCTAAAAAAAAATAAAAGAAAAAAATTTGTGGGGGGCCGTTGTCTCTTTATTAGGTAGGTTTTACTGATGTCAAGCAAAGTACATAAAGTTCTTGAATCAAGGGCAAAACTAAAATGTTACAGGTCAAGTCTTGTCCTGACCAGACTTGCAGCAGTACATTACTGAGGCCAAAGACTGGCTACGGTAGTCACTTGTTGTAGATGTTACCACTGCAGTCAAACAGACCAGCGGGCAGCACAAGGGAACAGTAGGGGAATTACCAAGTCAGTACTACATTATTTTATCTCAATTAAGCCATCTTGGGCAATGGGGCAATTTTTGCCCAACCTTGGAAAAATGCTTAAATTCAGCTATATACATGTGGCTAATTTTCACACACTCTGCCAGCAAACTGTTGTGTATTGGAAGAGTTCAATAGACCCCAATGTTCAATGTTTGCTTTTGGGAAAAGGAGAGGTAAGGCCTGTTCTTCTTGAAAGTTCAAGAGCGAACTGGGGGGGGGGGGTGGAGGGGCCACAGCCATGGCATTTCTACCCTTCTTATAATCCAATCCTGTTGATAGTTGTGCCATATATTAGATCTTCACAAAGGAGAACCCAAACTGTAAAGTTATATAGCAGAAGCCATCACTTTTTTATTTCCCCAAAAATGGAAAACCATCCTTCCATCTGATCACGCCCATTCAGCCTCTGAATCCCATAGCAGCTCATATAACTGTAACACCCTTGTATTAAATAATTAAAGGACTTGTTCAGCCCTGGATATTGATGGCCTATCCTTCAAGTAAATAGATCTGTGCTGCAGCACAATCCCTACACAGTGTACAGAGTCAACTGTGTCGGACTCCATACACTGTGCTAAATTTGCTAATTGGAGGGGGCGCTGGGTGTTGCATTCCTGCCAATCTGATACTGATGACCTTTCCTAGGGATAGGCTATCAATATCTAGACTTGGAAAACCCCTTTAAAGATTATAAAGCATTAATAATAGAAATTATTTGACATATGTTAAGTTTTGTTGCCTCAGAATTTAAGTTATTGACCTACCAAACCATGGAGAGATGACATGTAAAAATCCTCCAACAAAGGGAAAACTTCATTTTAGTCTTACCTCTATTAATCATGGCTACATCTGCAATTCATTTCATGTATTAAGCTACATATCTGGCTAACATAATTAGCAAATTAACATAAGAGAAAGAAAGATATTCTTTAGATGAAGTGAGTGCCCAGTGTAGTTTGAAGTGAGATCGGTTTTGCATAGATTATTTAAATTTTCTTCATTACGCGGTAAAAGTTATATATTTTCTTTTACATGATCAATGAGAAGATGTTTAAACGCCAATATCCTAAAACCTCTAAAGATGATTCCTAGCATTAGCTTTATTCTACAATGAATGATAACTCAAAAGCAAAGATAAATAAAAGTGTGGAAGTAGACGGGCCTACAAAGACACGGAGAATGCCTACATCCCATCCAATAAGTCTCCGTATTCCTCCATTATTAATGTGAAATACAACTAATAGATTATTAGCTTTGTAAGATGAAGTTCTGCACTTTGATGTTGTAGTAAATGTGGGTAACAAATGAAATGAAATGCAAATTAAAGGGATATTTCTGGCAAAACAAAAAAAAAAAATACTCAGTTGAACAGTGCCAAGTAAACCTTATTCATTGGTGGATCAGGCTTTTAAAGTGGCCTATAGTGCTCTTTGCGGAACGGTATGTCACTAAATATGCCATATAGTTCTTTTCCTAATATATCTGATCATGTTCCATCCACTTGTGCCTCAAAAAGAATAGATAACATTGTCTACCCTCCCCACTTCTGTTGCATGTGTCCTGCCTCTCCTTGGCAGTGCTTTATTCACCAATGACTGCTATAAAGCAAACCAATGCATATATTATTGTGATGACAACCCTGAGTATACGGAGAAGTCTAAGCTGCTCATACATTAAATTGAATTTGGATGAACTTGCCAATTTTGGAGGGACCGGCCAACAATCTAATTCAAATCAAAACCTATGATCCTTTGTTCCCATAGGAAATAACTTGCTATCAGAGGTGTCTGGCAGTGGTTTATTCCTCTCTCCCTATTTAAATAATCATATACGTCAGCTTTAGGCCCCTTTGAAGGGGCATTGCCCCCTTAGAAATGTATGGCATATTCACAGTATATGCCATAAAAATCTAAATCGATGATGATCCCCAACATGGTCCTCATCCCACCTGATGTGAAAGCCGCCCACTTTTCTCCTTTCACTTCAGTATAAGCATTATTTATTTCATAACTCACATAAGTAGTGAATGGACAGATCCACCCTGTTTTGGAGATACCAGAGGTGTGGATATGCAAAAAATGTTGGAAATCTTCATCAGTATGCCAGGAAAAGTATAAAACGGTGAGGAATGACTCTATAGACAAAAGTAATCTGTTTAAATGCTTTAGGGCTTATTCTCTCCTACATCTTATATGTGATATACCATACTTGTAAGGGCAGCTGCCTGTGTGCTTTTAGGATCATAAATGAAGACACAACGTAGCAAATATAAGCCTATATGGAGCAGAGTCTTCAGCATTCACATGTATCCTCTTCCCTACCCTAAACTGCATGCCTTCCAATCTTAAATATGTCACTCATGACATGTTCAAGCACAGACATGGAGAAACCTACATAAATACAGGCACCTATGATCAAGCAATGCATCTCTTCCAGTTTCTATTCAGAAACCACTCCAGAAAGTGGCACCGACTGACTAATAATGTTGATGAAATGCTGTAAGACTAATACAGTCTGATATTCCTGTATATGATCTAGCAACCTTCAGATAATTTGTAGGCTACAGATTTTGTCTTGGCCTTGACAAAGACCTATATTGACACCTACCTTCTTCCTTTCGCTTTCTGGCCTCCTCTTCACTCTTTTCCTTTGCTCGTAATACTTCATCTGCTTTTGCTGGTCAGAAAGAGAAAGAACAATTAGACAATCCTAATTCCATTAATATATCAGTAGCAGATTAGAAAGCTTGAGGCAAGAAGTCAATGAATACAGCAGAATGTTGTTGCGCCATACAGCATTAGCAGAAATATCACTGCTAAAAATAGGTCACAAAATATAAAATGTCAATAGTACCTAGATTAGAAGAACGCTTAAGAGGAAGCATGCCAGACAGGACAGGCCTCTATCAACATTACCAATACTCGGCTTATAACAAATGTAATACCTTTTACTAGCCAACTAGTCAAATAAATGCTTTCAAAATACATTGTTAGGCTTCATGTCTGACCATATGGGTCTCCAAATAGTGAGCCAATGATGGGATGTCCGGGATTTAAAAGACTTGCCAAGGTGCAGAAAAGTTTCCAAATTAAAAAACACCTAAATATACCTATTTAATCCCGTCCATTCTAGTGCTACCTCTGTGGTGGTCCTTACTTGTCCTGCGATGATGACATCATGCACATCAAAGTCACTCCTGCGGCCGATTACTGACCTCAGTGGTCATATGCCTTAAATACTAGCAACACAGCTGCGGTCATGTCTATGTATGGTATGTCATCACTGCAAAGAAGTAAAAGGATATTGGCAAAGCCCACCACTGCTGCAATAGCAACTTGTAAAGGTATAGTTTTGTTCTTTCATGTTATCATCTTTCCTCTTCTAAACTGGGTGCACAAATTATATGTTAAAACTGGACACAAACTACAATTTCAGCAAAAGGAAAGAAGAATTGGGTGTGTAGAATTTTAACATACTCAATGCATGGTTCCAGCAGAAGATAATGTAAGCCTTTATCAGAAGGGTCTGGCCTCAGTCAGGCCAGTTCTCAGTACAATTTGGACCACGACTGAGTCTTCCATCACAGGAATTTGTCTAAGTATCTGCAGGCTATTCATATCCCACAGTGGATCTATTCACTTTTAAAGGGTTTTCCCATCTAAGACATTTATGGCTCATCCACAGGACACCAGTCTTGCAGCTGTGGTGAGAAGCGAGGTGGCTGAGCATGTGTGGCTTCCTCCATTCACTGCTATGGAACTACTGAGAATAGCTGAGGACCCCACTGCTGACAAAGAAGCATAAAAAAGCTAGACTGCAGTTTGCCAAAATGTATGCGAGTAAGCCAAAATCCTTCTGGAAAAACATCTTGTTGAAAGATGTGACCAAGATAGAGCTTTTTGGTAAAGGACATCATTCTACTGTTTACCAAAAATGGAATGAGGCCTACAAAGAAAAGAACTCAGTACCAACAGTCAAATATGGTGGAGGTTCAAAGATGTTTTGGGGTTGTACTAGGTGCCCTGACTGCGTTTTTAGTGTTGTTCCAATACACACAAAGGCTATAAACAGGTGTATAACAAAACATGTGTAATTGCAATAATTTTCAGTGAAAAATACTTGATTTTCAGGGGTGACAACACTTACGGCCATGACTGTATGACATATCATGTAATAAAAGGAAATACCCTTTTAGTTAGGCAAGTGGAGACCAAAAGATTTGCTTTCCACCTGTGCATGTTTCTTTGGCCAGACACAAAAGTATTGTATACGCTATAACCTTTTGCTTTCCGATTGCTGTGTTAAAGTGAATGGATTCCCTGGGGATATGTCTGAATATTGATTACATAGAAATAAACACAACCTTTTTGGAACAAATGTTTAAATACCTTGTGTAACAAGCACATAGTAGAACAATAAAAGTTGGAGGCGCTGGCTCTTTAGCCTTTCATTTTTCTACTGGAGAGTAAATAGTGAATGGCTGCTGTGGGCAACAGCTCAACATTGGGGGAGATTTATCATGGAAGGAATTCATTTGTTAGAGTCTGTGTTATCGTAAATTGTGCCAAAGTTATCAAATGTTGCAAGATGTTTGACAGATTTGACACATCTTTAAGTCTAGAAATTCTGTCCTGAAATGCTACTCCATTTTCCTTCTACTGGAGTGGGATTGCGGCAATTTATGTGACTTTTTGAAGACACTTCATTTCATAAATTTGGTATACATCAGCTTGACAGGCTAACCATGCCCACTTTCTCTCCCACTTTCCCAAAGCAGAGTAAGTGGTGTAAAGCTTTAAAAGGTCACAACATAGTTGTGCAAATCCGCTCAAAAAGCCACAAATCTCTCTATCCTGGAGTGCAGGTCTAGATACATTTCCTCCCATCATCTCAACTAGTCTTTATATATTATGCCCTACTACTAAAGAATCTAAAGAGGTGAACCTAAGTGGCACTGAACCCTAGAAAAGTCTAGTAGCTAGCCATTCTAATAATATGAAGGCCAGATCTGTTACTTTCTGCTACTTAATTAATTATACATTGCAGAAAGCTTTTAGAAGGTAACAAAAGACTCCAAGAATAAAAAAAACACTGTAGTATCATCATCAGATTTAGTCAAGTACAGTAGTTAAAATGGAGGCTCTCCCTGCCGGCTAGTGATATATGAAAGCATAAGTATATACAATATATACATGTACCTTATATTCTCTGTGAGTCTTATTTTCAGCTGAAAAAGCTGGTAAAGTAAATACAAAGTACAACATTCTCCATATATTGCACAGATAGAGCTTGGAGTTTAAAACATAATAGAATTAGATATTTTCTTCTCGATAAATCATGTGAACAGCGCTTTATTCCTATTATGACAGCACTCGTTAAAAGATTCTCTTTCCCTCTGGAAACCTCTTCCCTTATTACTTAATTATCTATTAGTTGCTCAACTGCAGGGGTTTTGAAACACTTTACTACAGATGTTAAAGAAGATTAAAAATATACAGCACAGTAACAGGGGACTATCAATATACTCTGTAAATTAATTAAATTTCTGTTCTAGCACATCATTTATTCCAAAGCATTAATGTCTCAAAGGAGCCATTCCCTTTTATTGCCATCTCACTGCCTGATGAGTGAACTAAGTGAAAATAAGTCTCTAATAGCATTATACTTGATGAAATATTAAGTTTAAAAAGTACTGCCTTGTCAGAAGAGAAAAAATTAAAAGTGAAGAATCTCAACTTTGACTAAACAAGAGGGCGCAGTACAGTACGACATTGGTGTGTACACAAACATGTAGGAATAGTTACAGGTGCACCATACCAATCCAAGTCATGGGTTAAAAGGGGTTTTCTGGGACTTAAGTATTGATAGTCTTTCATTAGGATAGGTCATCAATAACAGATTGGTGGAAGCACGAAACCCCCACCGATCAGCTGTTCCAGGTGACAGTGCTTTATGCGGCAGTGACAACACATTCATTGGTCACATGGCTTGTTTGCAGCTCAATTCCATTCAAGTTAATAAGGCTGTGTTGCAATAATAAGAATAGTAGCTATACAGTGTATAGTGCCGTGCTTGGTAAGCAGCGAGGATGCTTCTTCAAACTGCTGATAGGTGGGGGTGTTGAATGTAGGACCCCCACTAATCTGATATTGATGGCCTATCCCAGGGATAGGTTATTAAAAGGGTTGTACGAATTAGAAAAACTCTGGGGGGGCAGGTGTAACATTAAAAAACAAAAACAAAAAAAAAAAAACATGCTCATCTGTCCCTGGTGCTCCAGTGCCTTGTGCCACTGTCCATTCGGACACAGCGGGGTGCTGGGGACAGGCATGATTTTTTATTTTTTTTTTTAATGTCAGCTGTCCTGGCCAACTCTGTGATTTGTCCAATTCTTGATCCCCCTTTAATATCAAAATCCTGAAAAACCTCATAATGATTAAATACTAATGTGTATTACCATGATAAATGGTAGTAGTATAATGTTTTACCGTGTTAGCCATAGAAAGTAGTGGAAGAGTGAAGAAATCAGGCGATACCTTTTAGAGGCTGAGTATATTTGATAGTGAGCTTTTGAGAGTACTAGCTCTCTTCTTCAGACATTGTGTTATACAAGAAACTGAAAATTCACACACAAGACATGGATCTTCAAAGGATCTTAGAATAACAAAATGCAATATAAGTATAGAAGTTATTTACAACAGGTCAAGAAATAAACAATCTGGAAAACTTGTGGGGCGTGACGGAGGGATCAGTAATTCTTGCATGATAAATGGTAGGAACTGGCCAACAAATTCTTCCTCAACTTCAAAGAGAGTCTCTGACAGATGAAAAAAAGCTAGTCCCTAATTTAAATGACTGCGATCTTGAATCACCTTTACAGGGCACTGTTCACACTGGCATCTTGATTTTAAGCCATTATGATCAGTTTTGTCTGTTTTATTCTTGCACTGCTGACTCCTGCTTTGCTTATTCCCATTGTATTCCTCCAATGTAGGAGCTAAACTGAAAAAATTATGGCAATCATCAAAAGAATGACAAAAACATCACCTAAAGGACCCCAATGATGGGATGGGATATAATGGGATTCACTGGATTTTTATGATGGCATCTGACCTAACAGAACATATAATGCAGATGTGAACGCAGTCTGATCCACTTCTCTCTCTTTTGGAATAGTCAGATTTCCATCAGGCATTGTTTTTTCTCTTCTGGATACAATACTGTAGCATGCTACATGATTTTGTGCATTAAAAAACAACTGAAGCTTGAAGAAACACAGCTATGCCAAGTGTGAACAGAGCCAGGTCAGTTTATATGGGGAGATCGATAAATTGCTTGTAATAAGCGTCAGTGATACAGCAAGTTGAATGTACATGGTCATGTACACACATTTACATGTTGTAACCATCATACATTTTTTGGTAATTACAAATTGATAATGGTTTGTGCTCCTAAAAAGGTTACAATGCCAACAGTAGGCAGATGACTGTTTACACATATGGATGTACTGTTGAGCAAGAAATATTTTTTAGGTCCGCATAAAAGACAAACGATGACAAAAGAGAGAATTATTATTTGCTGGAAGTGTATACACTGGAAAAAATTGGTGAAGGTGTTTTTGGAAATTTAATATTGATGACCTATTCTTAAGGACCCCCACCAATCAAATGTACGAAGGGACTGCAGTTTTGGTGAGCACAGCAGCCTCGTCACTAAATAATAAGCCAGCATTTTACACTGGGCAAGGGCTGTTCATGGTATTGCAGATCTGTGCCCCATTCACTTGAATGACACTGAGCTGCAAACAGGCCATGTGATCAATGAATATGATGTTATAGGCCTGGGGACGTGGAGCTCATCCAAGTGCTGTTGCGAGCAGCTAATCGTTGTGGGGGTCCTGGCTATCTGATCCCCTCACACAGATATTGATGACCTATCCTATGGTCGCCTATGCGAAAACACCACGGCAAAAACAGTGACGTTTTACAGTACCTGAAAAGTGGATAGGACTCTGGCTAATCCCATCCACACAGTGCAGAAAAATATATGCAGTGGAAATGCTGTGATTTCAAAAACCGTTGCATTTTTGAAAGTCGCAGCATGTAAATTATACCTACGGAAACGCTGGCGGACTTTCTGCGAAAAACAAAGGGGAAGAAAAGGTGGTGTGTTTCCACCACGGTGTTTTCTGAAGCGCCTTTTGGTTGCGGCTCGCTACGTGGGGCCTTAATGACTGTTTGGGTGATTATCACACTGTAAAAAGGCCCTAAGGTTTTGCTTGAACTACAGCATAGATGCCAGATTATAAGACTATTTGCATGCACCATAAAAAGGATCATGTCCATAGTCCATCATTCAATAGATCACTGCAATGGCCTTTTTGCAATAAAAGGGTTGTTTTCTATGTAGACATTATATAACATCTGTATAACATTACAGTTGTGCACGAAACTAGATGAACGGCCAAAAGGAAGGGAAGTTATGGAAAAGAAAAAGCTCTTCTACTTGCATTAGTACTCAATTATCAGTGAGATACAATAAAAACGCACATGTTTATACTTTCACCTGACGAAGGCTCCAGAGTCAAAACATGCTGTTCATGTAAAACCCTTAAAGCGTACTTCCAGTTATAAAGCAACTTTGCATAAATGAATAGTACAGGTGAATATAAGAAACTTTGTAATATATCTCATTAAAGAAATATGTCTTCTTCACTTGCCATGCAGAGTTACATTTTACTTAGAAGTCTATGGGGAGGAGGTGGAGGGAGAGGCTGCTGGAAAAGACACACTGTGAGTGAGGGAGCTCTTCTGACACTGCTGTCTTTCAACATAACACTCTAAAACAGCACAGAATGAGTTAATGAATCAATTAACAGACTCCTCCACCTCCCCTCTCCATAGACTTCTTTATTTGAGGTAAGGCTTCTACAGGTAAACGGTCTTAGTGAAGGATAAGAAGAGCAGCCTAATAAGTGGATAAAGATATTCCTTTAATAAGAAATATTACAACATTTCTTACATCCACTTATACTATTCATTAATGTAAAGTTGTTTTATATTTGGAAGTATGCTTTATGTAAGGTTTTGGGAGGAGAAATTGCATTAATGGCCATTTTCTCTAGTAGCTCTAATGAATATTACAGCTGTATCGTCTTTAGATATTTTATACAAAAAGTAGTTTTCAAATGGAAAAAAAACATGAATTAAGTTCATGTTAATAAGAATATACACATGTATTAGATATCACACACCTTACTGATAAATAGAATAATAAAAGCATAAAACACTGAACTATGAAGACATTTTCCCAGGCTTCATGTCATCTCGTAGAAAACAAGCATAATAGGAATTCTATTTAAATGCAATTTTGCTTATATGTGTAATTGTAGATGTACCCCTAGAGTCATGTTAAAGGCTAAGCTGATGTTTCTTTCAAATTATCCCGCTTGGACTCACAATCTGCTCTTTACAACCATCTCCAATATGTATTAGTACAGCTCATTAGACTGAAATTTAATATTGCAAACATCAGGTGGATTTCCAGAGCCTCTATTATCAACACAAGATGGATTGCTCACATATAGATCTTAGGCCAACTGGGCACAATTTAGATTCAATAAACTACCCATTCTTGAATTTGATTTATCTTTTCTACTATGCAAGTTTGCCCTTTCCAGCAAATGTGCGCCGCTACAAGAGAATTTCACCAAAATGCCATAAAGACTTGGCTATTTTGAATAATAGTGTACAAACGGTCATTTTAATAACGGGAACAAAAAAATGACCTGCTCAGCTCTGTCATTCCAGAGATTTTATTCCAATAAGTCAAAGTGTAATCTGCAGCGGGGTGTAAGCCTGAAACGCTGCCAGAGGAAAACCAGAGCTTTCATCACTGACTGTGCACAAGATCTATGTGTGTGCGCTAAGTGACAGCACTTTGTAAAACAGGACCAAGCACTAAATGCAAAAGCATTCTTCTAACACTTTCATGGTGCCAGTCTTTACCGCCTAGGTCATTAGTTCTCAGCCATGTATTCTGTACAGCTCCATAACTGTGGATATATTTTGTAATTAATATCATTGAAGGGGTTTTCCAGACTACATAATTGATGACCTATCTTTAGGATAGGTCGTCAATTAAAGATCGGCAGGGGTCAGACACCCTGGTCCCAGGCCAATCAGCAGCTCCAAGAGGCACGTGTACTGCAGCCTCTTCAGTACTTACCAAGCACAGCTCTGTATATGTGTAAAGAGTCTGTGCTTGGCATCGCAGCTCAGTCCATTTCAGATCTTCTCCTGCTGGGCCTTCACGCTCTAGATAATTGCCCTTAACTGCACCCAACTCCACCCCCCATTGCTTGAGTGACATCTGCCCCTGCGCTCATCGTCTGGATTGCCCATGGCAAGTGCAGTACTTACTGGGTGGTTATTTATATCAAAGAGCAAGGCCCAGACAAGAGAAGAAATGCCCCTTAAGCACATTTCAGCTAACTTGCATAAAAATAAAATGCTGATTTTCATGAAAATGAAGTTGCAATCCAGAAAAAGAAAGGCATTTTTGGAAAGTGCAGAAGCCGCCCTAAAAGGTACTGTCATTAGTTTCCTACCGATTTTCCTGCTGACAGACTCCCTTTAAATTCTGACAATGCAATTGGTTCTCCCACCAATCAGCTAGTCTTATCTGCTGATACACAGAGAATTGAGCAGGAACCAGGCAGCTCTGTTCTCTGAGTAGTGGCCAAACCAGGTTACTGCAGTTTAGTTGTCACTCAAGTGAATAAGGGCTAAACTGCAGTAACCTGGTTTGGCCACTATACAGAGACCAGAGCTGTATACTACCTTCTCCATTCTCTGTGTATCAGCTGCCCAGAGCAGGGGTCCTGAGTGTTGGACTATCACCATTCTTGTATTGATGCTCTTTTCTAAGAATAGGTTATCAATATTTTTAGCCTGGAAAACCCCTTTAATGTCACCAGATATGAATTGGGTCATACAACAAAACAAGGGCTACTTCATACTAAACAAATAACTGTAATAAAATATAGTGTACGTACAATAATTGTGTTATTATGTTTCATCTTGTGATTATGTTAATGTCATACTGGAATCAAGAGAAGAATGAATTACTAGGCCCAAATATGACCATGTTTTTGGTGGCGAGGCCTCAGCAGCAAAAGATGGAGCAGCCCACATCTTGCGGCTGCCCAAATGTACAGGAAACAGTGCCCTTTAGTTGGATTTGACTGTTTGATAGGTAAGCATTCTGCAATTACCAAAAAGTTTTCTTAAGGCATAATGGGTAAACTATGTGATCTCACAAACTCTGAATTCAGGATAACAGTGAATGAACCTCTAGGTTAAAGGTCAAAGCTTTTAGACGGTGAACTAGAATGAAAACGGAATACAGTCTTCAGTGGTAAATGGCTACTGGATGCTGGTGCTAAGAGGAGCGTTGTGAGACAGATACTATATGTAACAGTGCATTATATATAATCTTAGGTGGAAGCTTAGTACATTTTCTGCGTCTTAACATACAGTATAGCGTGGACTGTACATGCAAAACATGACCCAAAGCGTAAGCTGTTTGAAATAAAATGAACAGTACACACACACATGCACTATATATATATGCATGATATAGATTCTTTTTGTAATGGACATACAAACACTGAGGAGAAAAAATTAAAAAATTGAATATTGAAATGTTATAGAAAAGAAATAATTACATAACATATCAAACCCGAAAAGCAAAGCTTACAGCGCGCCAAGCAATAATTGCCTAAAATTAAAGGCACTGTCAATTATGATTTATTATGGACAATTTGCTTTTGAGCCACTAGATGGTGCAGTAAGAATAATACTTTAATAAACGAATCTCAGCACTAATAATCTATTAGTAACTGCAGGACATGCATTAGCAAGGGTTAATATAGGTCAACATACTGTTAAATTCCCAAAGAATATAATCAATAAGATAAGTTATACATAAATACTTTTTAACAAGTCTTTGAAAAGGACAATGCAAAAACATTTTATATTGCTACATGATCTGTTATTATATAATTACCAATGACCACAATACCAGTTCTGCCAAATATTGAACCCTGAAGATTCCTGCTTGAAAATATTCTACACAATTTTCACAAATTTGATGAAAATCAGAATTTACACTTTTACCTCAAAACACTGCCAGTAGTTAAGTAGATCCAGGGTATGTAGATATAGAATGTAAGTCACATATAAGAAGATCGTAAATTGTAAAGTAAGAGAGACAGGACTTGACTACTATGTAGGTGCAACTTAAAACTTCATGCGCCTCATTTTTATTAAATTTAATTTTAAAAACTAGTAACCCATGAGCCGAAAATAATTGATAGTATTAGTAAATAAAGTTGACTACAGACTAAAAAACACTCGTCCGCTCTCCTGAAACCCCCGGGAGGCTCCCGAAACAGGGGGTGGCCTCTCAGAGTCCCGAAAGAGCGTCAAATTTCCCATGCTAAAAATGTGATATAGAGACAAATATTAATTATACACTACAGACATCACATGAAACAAGCAGTTGCACAAGGGAAAAGATGATAAAAAAACAAAAAAACATCTGTCTATACTGACAATATTCCTTTCTGTGTGTGAACAGGTACATATACACCATGAAAATTCAGAAAGTTCTCTTTAGACCACATACAGACTCTCCAAAAGTCTTAAGATGAAGCAAAAAAAATAGCTTATTTTACTTCTTTTTTAAGCAATGAAAATTGTGCACTTATAGATTCAGAGACTGTCTACACGTCCATACTACAACTCTACTGAAGTTATAAATTTAGAGCCAATGACAGGGTCAGATCCCAACCAGGGTGATCAATATTACCAATCTTATAGCCTTCTTTGGGAAAGGTCTAGCTGATCTCAGAAGACGGATCAAATCCAGGCCTTGGCAGTAACTATCCAGCTACTGAACAGATGCATTATACAACTGTGTACATGAGCCGTGAAGAGAACTTATCATCCACTAAACATATTTTCAATAATGTTTTTCTTTCTTTTGTGAAAAAACATATAGAAAGAATACTATTATTTATTATAGTTTTACACTGGAACAGGTTACACACACAGGAACAGGATATTCCGCTCCTTTCAAGTGTTCAGACCGAATAGTAGGGTGGACTCAAAATGAAGGATTGACAGACCTATTGTGGTACTGGACACGAGATAGGCAAGATCACACCACTGACTGGCAGAGGATAGGAAGTGCATTATGTACTAGCTAAGATTTAGACCATAAAAATCCAGTGTTAAAGTTCCACAAATTGTCACCGTGGTTGATGATGGATGATAAATGTGATGCATCTTTAGACGCTCTAAGTTTATACTACCTATTAGTTGGCTTTCTTTGCACCAGATTTTTGCACCATTGGCTGCTTTTTAAGACTACATTGCATCTTAAGACATAACCCATTATTGCTGAGTCATACTTAATTTTGGAGAAGGTAAGAAAAGATGTCTACAACACAATATTAAATGTGGGCCAGTATTTTTTAGACACACATTAAGTCAGTTCTGGTGCATTTAATTTGGGAAATATGTCCCATAGTCTCCATTTGTTGAAGGACAGTCCATAGTCCCTGCCCCTCTTTGCTCTCTACATGTCCCTTATCTTAATATGATATGTGCAGTTACATAAATAAATGTACTACAAAGTTAAAGAACAGATGCATCTCAATAAATTAGAATATCTTTGAACCGTTTATTTATTTCAGTAATTAAATTAAAAAAGTGACCTCCTATATTTTCTAGATTCTTTACACACAGTGTGTTCTATTTCAAGTGTTTTATTTCTGTAAATGTTTATTATGGATTACAGGTAATGAAAACCCAAATCTAAGAAAATTAGAATATTGTAAAAAAGTTCAGCATTGTAAATTCAGTGTGTCACCTGCCAAGGTTTCCTAAACCTTTAAATTTATATCACATTTCGTAAGGATAGCATGGTGGCTCAGTGGTTAGTATGGCAGTCTTGTAGCCCTGGGGTCCCGGATTCAAATCCGTAATGGATTTATGCATTTTTTAAACATGTTTTATAATCATACATGTTTCTGCTAATACGTAAATCAACTACTCATGCATATAGATATTGATAGAAGAAAACACAAATCACACAATGAACTATACTAGGGTTCAGCAATCTTTGGAACCCCAGCTGATGTGAAACTACAACTCCCAGCATGCTCCATTCACTTCTGTGGGAGTTCCAAGACTATAGCAGAGCAAATATGCATGCTGGGAGTAGTAGTTTCGCTACAGTTGAAAGGTTGCCTACCAGTGAACTATACATTTGCCTTACACACCATCTAAAATTTGGTAAGTTTGTGAAAAGCTCTGTTCACACTACTGCAATTGTAGTCCTCTGTATTCTAAACACTCTTTGCCACTTTTCTCAGATGGTGGGGCACAGTATAACTTGTACTAGAGACTATACAGGACTATAGGACTTTCTCATCGCCCTTACCACATTCATGAGACTATATGGGACTACTTCATCCCAACTATCTTCTTTCAGTGTTGCTGTCATACACATCTTGCTACAATGTCTATAAAATAAATGCCATATAGATACTTATGCCTCCAATGGAATCCCCAAAAAAAAAAAAATATATATATATATATATATATATATATTTCACTGCTAAAATTAAGTAAATTACTGACAGATCCTAGTACATTGGGAACCAGATTAAATTAATAAATAAAATATTATATTATATACAGAAATATATACACACAATTATGCAAAAAAAAAAAAAAAAAAAAAACAGTTTCCACTCTTCTTAGCTCTCCCTAGAGCAGATGTAAATATGTAGAGAATATTTAGTGAAGAGCGTTCTTCCTGCTCAGCAGTAGTAACAAGACTTTCACACACCATCAGCATCATAAAAAACATCCAAATCTGAGGCTGTAAAATTAGGACAGATTAATGTTGCTTTTAATTGATACCCGCTGAGTTTCTAGTGGTAATCTATGCTGCGATTGCTCTTTTAGCTACCCAGGCAGGGAAGTAAGAAAACAAAACAGACTCTTATTATTAGGCGTAGTAATTACAAACATCCATCTCCACATTATCATGTAATCATGAAACTGGAGGAAGGCTTAAAAGGCTGCCTTGTTTCCCCATAATAAAGCCAATGCTTTGGAATCTGATGCTAAATTAAAGATATTAAAAGTAGGTCTCTTTCTGCAGCGCAAAATACAGAAAACAGAACCAGATCTCCCTCACTCTAAATAGGTTAAATATTAAAACAAACATCTCTGGAGAAAGCGCCGCATACATTGCCTCGCAAGAATATTAACATTCCAGTCATAGAAGCCTAAAAGAGAAAAAAGCCAGCTGAAAAGGGACAACGTTGGAGCGCAAAGGTAAAAAAAAACATAATAGAAAAAAAAAAATAAAAGTATAATAAAAAAGGGGGAAAATTGACAGATAAAACTCAGTAGCAGCAATCAGGGCCAGCCTCCCTGCAGACTATCGGCGTCCTGGTTACTGCCTACTGTATTAAGACTGCCTTTCTCATCACTTAATGCTTATTTTCATCACTTTGCTTAAAATATTGATAATCAATTAGGGCTACGTCTGTTTTGCCATAGAATCTGTGTCACAGTCTATCAGACTGTCAGGACCAATTCAATCCTCATTCAAAGTTAATTTTTTCTTCATAAATCTGCCTTTGGAGAAGTCATTAGGCGAAGAACATAGCCGGAGGTGCAATCACCTATTCTCTTTCATTAGTGGCAGGCAGAGAAGGTGAGGGAGATTATTAGAACTTTGGAATGATCACAAAGCAGCGTGCTGCCTGTCAGATCCCCCAAACATTTAATTCATCTCGCCAACACACCAGCATTCGATGCCAGGCGCTTTAAATGGACATTATTCATGAACAGCTGCGACATGCTGAATATTCCGAAAACTCTGGATACAAAAAAAAAATAAAGATGCAAAAAAAAGTCCTCTTTGAATAAAGAATTAATGTCATGGTGATATGATTAAGAAAGTTTTGCCAATTTCCTTGCAAGCATATAAACAGGTAAATAGAAAAATATCGCCAATCGGAAAGGCGTCATTTAGTCAGAATATAAAATATGCCTTTTTATGCTTGGGTTAAATCTGTTTAACAGCAAGGAAATGAGTCCCTTTTCCCCTTCTTTTAAATGATTCAATAATTAGTTCCTTTTATTATGTACTTGACATGTCTCTCAAAAGGCTGCTAAATGAGCTGACATATTTCACTTCAATGTGCTGCCATATTAGATTACACTGGGTTTCACTTATAGCAGATAATGAGCTGCAGAGGACACAATAGATTTTCCAAGAAAACATTGCAAGCTAAACAGGTATAATGGACACGGCGAGTAGTTTGTGGTCGTTATTGGTAATCTGCAGGGAGCGAGAAAGTAGAGAAGAACGGTTAATGGAAAATGGCAAGCCGAGGAGGTGTAAACAAAATAATATGTAAAAAATCATTACTGTTTCGAGAAGTATACAGCAATGGAACGACAATGTACAATTCACCGGCAACTTAGAACAGCTTTACAGTCATATGTGAGCACATGGTCAAAATGGAGATAATACACTGGAAGGCGCAATAGAAACTAGAACCAATGTGAATGTATTTTATATACATGACATTCATTCAGTGGTAACATGACACTTCAGGGCTCCAAAGCAAAAGCTGTAACAGGGTCCCCCCACCTACCATGTGTCATTTATAATAGTGAGGTCTTCTTATGTTAGAGGAGTCCTTAAAGTGGGTTTTCCATCTAAAGGTTTTACCTGGTCTCGTCTACAATTCCTGGTTTCAGTGACAAGTTAGCGGGCGTGCTTAGCCCATGTTAAGTACAGGTCAGGCCACAAGCATGTTCTGGACACTTGTTCTAAACTGCACACTGTCATCTCTGGATTTTTATACTAGCACACTGTTCTAGCCCATATCAGGGCTCAGCAGCACTTTACAGAGCTGACAGACTGGCTCCATTAGCAGTCAGTCACAATGAAGAGAAGACAACAGAAGTTGGCCTGGAACAGGGATTGACATCACAAGCCCAGCCACTGCTACAAGACTACAGAGGTGGTCAAAAACCAAGGCAACGTGCTGTACACGCTCAGGAGAAGACATGTTCAGCAGTATCTGGTAAATGAAGCAAGATACAGTGGGTGCGGAAAGTATTCAGACCCCTTTAAATTTTTCACTCTTTGTTTCATTGCAGCCATTTGCTAAAAGCAAAAAAGTTCATTTTATTTCTCATTAATGTACACTCAGCACCCCATCTTGACAGAAAAAAAAACAGAAATGTAGATAATTTTGCTAATTTATTAAAAAAGTAAAACTGAAATATCACATGGTCCATAAGTATTCAGACCCTTTGCTCAGTATTGAGTAGAAGCACCCTTTTGAGCTAGTACAGCCATGAGTCTTCTTGGGAATGATGCAACAAGTTTTTCACATCTGGATTTGGGGATCCTCTGCCATTCTTCCTTGCAGATACTCTCCAGTTCTGTCAGGTTGGATGGTGAACGTTGGTGGACAGCCATTTTCAGGTCTCTTCAGAGATGCTCAATTGGATTGAGGTCAGGGCTCTGGCTGGGCCAGTCAAGAATGGTCACAGAGTTGTTCCGAATCCACTCCTTTGTTTTTTTTGCTGTGTGCTTAGGGTCATTGTCTTGTTGCAAGTGATCCTTCGGCCCACTCTGAGGTCCAGAGCATTCTGGAAGAGGTTTTCTTCCAGGATACCTCTGTACTTGGCCGCATTCATCTTTCCTTCAATTGCAAACAGTCATCCTGTCCCTGCAGCTGAAAAACACCCCCATAGCATGATGCTGCCACCACCATGTTTCACTGTTGGGATTGTATTGGGCAGGTGATGAGCAGTGCCTGTTTTTCTCCACACATACCGCTTAGAATTAACGTCAAAAAGTTCAATCTTCCTCTCATCAGACCAGAGAATCTTATTTCTCATAGTCTGGGAGTCCTTCATGTGTTTTTTGGCAAACTCTATGCGGGCTTTTATATGTCTTGCACTGAGAAGAGGCTTCCTTCGGGCCACTCTGCCATAAAGCCCCGGCTGGTGAAGGGCTTTGTGGAACTTTCTCCCAGCTCCCTACTGCATCTCTGGAGCTCAGCCACAGTGATCTTTGGGTTCTTCTTTACCTCTCTCACCAAGGCTCTTCTCCCACGATTGCTCAGTTTGGCTGGACGGCCAGGTCTAGGAAGAGTTCTGGTCATCCCAAACTTCCATTTAAGGATTATGAAGGCCACTGTGCTCTTAGGAACCTTGAGTGCTGCAGAAATTCTTTTGTAACCTTGGCCATATCTGTGCCTTGCCACAATTCTGTCTCTGAGCTCCTTGGGCAGTTCCAAGCTTCTTTCATTTAAGGATTATGGAGGCCACTGTGCTCTTAGGAACCTTGAGTGCTGCAGAAATTCTTTTGTAAACTTGGCCAGATCAGTGCCTTGCAACAATTCTGTCGCTGAGCTCCTTGGGCTGTTCCTTTGACCTCATGATTCTCATTTGCTCTGACATGCACAGTGAGTTGTGAGGTCTTATATAGACAGGTGTGTGCCTTTCCTGATCATGTCCAATCAGTTTAATTAAACACATCTGGACTCCAATGAAGGAGTAGAACTATCTCTAGGAGGATCAGAAGGAAATGGACAGCATGTGAGTTAAATATGAGTGTCACAGCAAAAGGGTTTGAATACTTATGACCATGTGATATTTCAGTTTTTCTTTTTTAATAAATTTGCAAAAATATCTACATTTCTGTTTTTTTTTCTGTCAAAATGGGGTGCTGAGTGTACATTAATGAGAAATAAAATGAACTTTTTTGCTTTTAGCAAATGGCTGCAATGAAACAAAGAGTGAAAAATGTAAAGGGGTCTGAATACTTTCCGTACTCATTGTAGATAAAGCAATGTATTGGGTAAAACATTTCAGTTTAAATATGATCATGGTGATGGGAATATCCCTTTAAGGAGGAAAAATAGTTTTAAGCTGATCAAAATGGACTACTTCAACCATAATGTTCATTGTTGAGTGAGCAACATACGTTTTGAACTTTAATGGGAAAATCTGAAAAAAAAAAAATGCCAGAAAACAGCCACTGCAGATTTGAAAAGAAGAAAGTGAACAAAATCATATCCACAGTATAATATTTGGCCACTTTGTCATTTATCACAGTGCAAACACATCATAACTAAATACAGCCCATATAGAAGAATTGTGAACTTCCCATCATTTATGAAAATCAGTGTGAAACCCATATTAACCACAGGGCTGTTTTCCCTGGTTCAGGACCAGGCACATTTTTGAGTTTTTTGGTACATACACTTTTGAGGGCTATAACTTTTTTCATTCTGATTATTCAAGTAATTTGATTATACATTAGCCCCATTTACAGGAATACAGTCTTCTACTGTACAGTGCAGTGCACAGCTGGTTTGGGTTCTCACGTGACAAAAGAGAGCCGCATCATGGCGACTTCCATAGTTGTATACATCCATTCTCTCTGGGATGTCTGGATATTGTAACAGCCGGTTCCCTTCTTCTGCAGCAGATGATCACATGCAACTGCACATCTCTGTGGTACATCTTTGCAAAGATAGATGCATCTGGTTATAGAAGTATTCCAGTAATTATTCTTTATTATTATGTACCTATACTCCCCAATATAATTGGCTAGTATGGCTTTATTTAGTTATCACTTTCTATCAAAAAATTCATGGGAGCCTTCTCTTCAGTTCGGTCTTGTGATCTCATTCTGAACCTATACAGTATGTAAATGGATTTACGCTCAGTCTAAATGTCAGACTCACTTTTTCGCTATTTCACACAGTGAAAACATAAACTTCTATCACGAAATACTAAAAGGATGATTATACACTTCCTGTCACACAATTATAATAAAGGATCTTAGTCCCCTAACTATATCCTTATAGTTTCTTAGATTATTTAGACGCTCGAGACAAGGATAATGTCACTGTCCCACAGCACAAAAATATGGTACTGTCCAGGCCAGCGCACGCCGGTCCTCGCCGCACGTAACCGCTGAGGACAATCAGTCACCTCAGTGGCTTAAGGAAATTAACCAGTGACATATCTGAGGTCAACGGTTGCACTGATTGACCCCAGCAGTCACATGCGGTGAGGACTTCTGCTGGCACAGGCACCATTGCACCGGCTGGACCGCACAGTGGCGACAGACAATGGCCTGACTGAGACAGGATAGTATTTTTTATTTTTTTTTTTTTACTTTTCCCCTTCTCCGGCCTCCTCCAGGATTTCCAAAATTCGTGGACAACCTCTTTAACCGTAAGTGGGTCTTAACCATAAGACTGTACCAGCAAAAGGGAATGTTAGCAGTGAAATAACTGAAAAACAGAAACAGAAATACTTAAAATGAATACTTTTGGAGCTGTCAGGTGATTTCTGCGCTCCAATCTGAAAGTAAAATATAATAAAGGGAGTAAAGCTGAGTTTTGGGAAATATAAATTAATATCATTTGAAGCAGCAGTTCTGAAGTAAAAACAGTGGAAAACCAGATACAGCAAGAGGCCTGTTTACTGTCCATGTGCACAGCCTGTATACATATACTCATAGTGGGACAGCTGTCAATCACTGTCTCCGCAGAGTCCTGTGAGGCTTTTATCTGCTTTTTACTCAGAAATCAGAATTGAAATGATATAATCCTATATTTTTATAGTGCTCAGCTTCTCTCTATCACATGATATTCTTAGATATGGCAGAACCTTCTCCTGAAGATCTTCTTTAATGCCACTTACTGAGGTACAGGATGTTGTACCACATGCCTCAGTGATACCACCAATTCCTACTTAAATAACCTGCTTGAAATTGCTTCGTCTCATAAACTGGTATTATACATATAAGACTTCAGGACACACAATATTTTCCTTGTAAAAAAAAAAAAAAAGACATGCACAGACTGATGTCAAAAATGGGTCAAATCTATTTACCCCACTGAAATACACTATTCAGCATGTTAAAGGGGTTTACTTATTTAGGAACTCTATTTTCAAGTACTCAACATTAGGGAATTCTGAGTCAGAAGAGGGACACCCTTGTTAAAGCTTAGTGTGACTAAGAGTTGCAACATAAAGGCTACCTTGACCTGGCAGCATGTCCCCACAGCTATTCACTTTAGCGTGAGTTCTGTGCACTCCTTCATTTCTCCTCTGGTAGTACTGCAGGGTCCTCCAGTTTACAGCCGATTGCTGGGGGTTCCAGAAACAGAACAGATTATTTGCTTATTTTTGGTGAATCCCACAAACAAAAAGGATAATGGATCCTCCAAAAATAAGATCACGTAAAGAAATAAGATTGATGTCAAAGTTTCTATATATTTGATGAGCTCAAAGAGAATATAAAATACATCTAAAACACAAACCTCCGTGATTTTATAAAGGGCAATTCCATCTGTGTGTTTCACAAAACATGCATAAAGTATTTTCCTTTACTTACTGTGAGTACACACAGAGAAGAGGAAATTAAAATCTATTTATGTTACTTCACATTTACTTTATAGGAAAATATTTTGGAAATCCTCACTGAGCCACTTGGCAAAGACGACCCTGCGTGATTAAGGTGTTAACAATTTGACAGTCTATATAAGTGTTTAGGAACCCCCGGGGTTCCCTGGCAGAAAGCATGACTTTAAGTGCTGGGAATGGCAGGTTGAGCTTCAGCTCATTCAGAGATGCTTGGCATGGGGTGGACAAAACATTCTGCAAGTCTCAGCCATTTAATGCTTTCTCTGATCGTGCTGAGATGAGTGTAAAGCTCATTGTAGTAAATTTGGCTCAATGTTAAGTATGTTATATAGGAGAAACAATGAGACGTATAAGTGTTGAATGTGCAATAAGGTTGTGAGCCCATTTTACTGACCAATTCAGGTTAGTAGAAGTTTGGGATCAGAAAACACCTTTTTCGCCGGATAAAATTGCTGTGTATCTCAGGTCTGCACAAACACTTCAGGAGTCACAAACTATAGCATACTGTTGACAACAAGGTTATAAGTGGTGGAATGTTGCAAAGGGGGTGTTCACACTACCGTTGGTGACCGTCAGTATTGTCTGCTGCAAGTGTCCTTTACAAGATCTTAACAACGGACACTAGCAGAACCGTCATAAATGCGTTTAAAATCCCACTGATTTTAATGGGATTTTATCTGTTGTCCGTTAGTGTCTGTTTACACCACACCCGTCACATGTTCGTTATTTTTCATGGACACCAAAATCCAGGGTGCAGGACTTTTGTGTCTGCAAAAAATAACAGTTTTATGACGGACGTGAAGAGTCCATTGTTTTTTTTAACATTAATGTCTATGGGTAACAGACAGTAATGGAGGGGGGGGCGTTCGTTATACTGTCCGTTTGTTTACGCGCATGCTCAGAAAGCAGAAACAAAAAAAAAGCAAAAAAATGAACAGTATAAAAACAGACACTAACTGATGCTAATGTGTCCGTTTTTTAAACTGATCTGTTAAATGGATCAGTTAGAAAACTGACACATTAACACATTGTCCGTTAATGTCTGTTATGATACGTGTCCGTTTTTTTTTTTAACGGGCACTATCAGAAAAGATATCCAACGGTAGTGTGAACCCACCCTCAGTTCACATTAGTCATGTTTAGTTTATGCTGAACTTCATTTGGTCATAAATCAGCCAAGATAATGTTCAGGGGTGAATAGGAGGAGTTGGAAACCAAGCCACTAGACAACCAGTCTGACAGATTTGGTAGTGAACCTCATTACAATGCTTGGTATGTACTGTAATACATATATATATTTCTTTTTTAATTTACAAAAATGTTTTTAAGGCAAAAATACATACATTTCAGTAATTAAAATGCCTTTGATAAAAATGTCAATAACCTTTAAAAAAAATTCAGGGTTTGTTGACATATTTCTGTCAGTGTTAACAGAGGGTCCTTGTGAAGATCCAACTAGTAGAGTCTCCTTGTGTAATATATGAAAAAAAAAAAAAAAAGTGTACAAAATAGATCTCCACAAGGAAGAAAACTACATTTGTTTGTATTTTTTCCCATATACTACTGTGCTTTAGAACAACCCAATCTGAAATCCCAGCCATCCACCTAGGCAGCAATGACTAGCAGAGCATTTTCTGGCTGGGTTCACATCTACATAGATCCATCTTAAATTTCTGGATGAAAAAGCCCTGCAAGCCCCACTTTTTCGTCCGCCAATTTCAGTTAAAAAGAATGGACAGCTTATGGATTTCATTATAGTCAATGGGATCCCTTGAGCTCAGTTCGAGTCTGCCATTTTGTGGTCCGTTTGTTCATTCTTCTGACCCTCCAACAGACCGGAAGAATAGATTCCTATGCAGATGTGAGCTAAGTGTAAGCTAAATGCTAAATAAAATGTCAGAACTCCTTTAAAGTATACCTGTCACATTATATACACAGTGCTCAAGAAAAGCTACATGATAATGCTGACATATTGGAAAGGTTCTCCAACACTTTATATGCAGTGGAAGGGATGCAGCTTTTTTATTACATAGGATGGATGTTCAGCCTTTGCTGCTCTTACAAAGCTACAAGAGATGGTCCCCTATAGGGCTGTAATGGGAAACACTATATACACAGCAGTTTTTTTCATGGGGAAATGCACTTTAAATGTAGAACCACTACTAGTCTATATTTACAACTGTATGCTACTATGTGTTGATATACTGATGAACTCGTGCACCATATTCGTATAACACATGGATGCAACAGCTAAAGTGTTGTAATAGGGTTTCACTAAAGGGTTAAACTGTACACCCTGGAACTAAAGATTACAATTATTAATAATTATGCAACAATTCAGCCATAGTAAGCAAAATAAGTATACTTTTTATATTTCTTTCTAATAGTTTTTGTCTACCTTTACCAGGAGACTCTGATAATGAAATTCATGCTGTATTCACACCTGCAACTGTGTGTCCATTCTTCTGGTCCATCAGAAGATCAGAACAACAGACAGAAGGACCATGTAAGTAGTGCACACCATCGACGGATCCCATTGACTATAATGGGGTCCGCCGGGTGTTTTTTTTTTTTTTTTTTTAAACTGAAAGTGCCAAACAAAAAAGTTGTTGCAGGAATTTTTTTTTTCGTCTGATGATTTAGGTGGACACTGTGGGGGAGCCTCCAATGCTAATGCAATGTAGACTTACTTTTTGGTGATTTACAACTCATTGGAAGATTTAATTAGAGATTGCAAAATCCCTTTTAGTTGACATCCAGTTGCAGAGGAAGTGTCCGAAAGCGACAATATTAACATCAAAAGAAAATATACATACTGATATGTAGTCGAACAGAAACACAACTTTCCATCACTGCATCCACCATGATTTTACATACGGTGTAATTACCTCTACAACTCAGCCCCGTCTGCTACTCATCTGACACCCTCTAGAATTTTAGCTTTCAATTCCCCTATGCTATCAATCCCATTATGCCTCAGAAGAGTATCATATCAGCAGCTACAGCCAGTACAATCTTTGCCTTGCGGGAAGATAGTGTGATTATCCTTTTCCGACTAATGTCTTAAATTAAGAAAGAAACCATAAGTATACAGTCAGGGTGGCTGACCTCTGATCTCTTCCATTATAGCTGTGTAAGAGGAGACAGTCTAATCATCAACAAATGGGACTGTGACAAGTTTGTATCCTCTCCTGTGTAGAGCCTGTGTGGTACAGTCCAAGTAATTTCATAATGTGGGAACTTCTCATTTACATGGTATATAATGCTCAAAGTGTGATAGAAGCAACAAGAAAAAGAACAGACAAGAAAATTACACATGGGAAGCCTTAAAGGGAGTCTGTCACAAGAATGTAGCATATCGACCCATCCCCGCAGATAGATAGGTTAGGGTCACCTGAATCAAACAATGTTCTCCCCTTGTGAATCGGGGCCTCCATTGTGAGATACTGCCATTTTTGTCAATATGCAAATGAGCTCTTTAAAGTAATGAGGGTTTTGCCATTGCTCCATATTGATAAAAAAGGCAATATCTCAGCAGCGGAAGCACGGGCTCACAAGAGAAAAACACTGTTTAAGTCAGATGACCTTAACCTATCTGCAGCACTGGTTTGATATGCTGGATTCTGGTCACAGACTCCCTTTTATAGAACGTATGGGAAATTTAGTCTTGGGTGCAGCTTTCTTTAAATGTGATAATAGTGAAAGTGTGAATAAAGTAAGGTAGTCCTAAACATATAACAACAACATTACAAGTATCACATGCTTGCCAGTTTCCAGACTCCTGACTCATTCTAGAACAGAACTGCACAGGAAGAGATTACAGCGGCACATAAATAAAAAATAAAGCTTTTCCAAGATAAACCTGCAACACAATGCACTAATGAAGCAGACTATGTTGATCCGTATTGACAAGTGCATATTTAACCCCTAATGTTTGATCAGGACATATCTGCCATAATAAATTAGCCTTAATATTTTATGACAAGAGCTGCTACATATACGCAACCAAGGATATCCATCTAGTTGCAGTTCTCTGCATGCACGCCTGCTCTGATAAGGTGATGCTATTCCCTAATACACTTTGTTAAACAATTAAACAAAGCTGCCAAATAGATCTAACATGTAACTAGGTAAAGCGGGGAGAAAAAAAGTGAAGCATTCATTGCCATTTTAGGACCAAAGTCAGCCTAATAGAGCCCCGTCAGCCTGGATGTGTCACAGAGAATAAATATACACGGCTGTGTCTTCAAACACATTCAAATGATATTAAAATGACTCCTGTCACTCTCCTGCCAACATTATTCTTGTGAGAGCCATGAAAGCACATCCCTGCTCTACCGGCACTGAGGAGGGATCATTAAACAGACATGACTGGTACACTGGAACGGGGCACAGGTCAAAAGAACGCAACGGTACAAGCTGCTAATTAAAGAACAATATTGTGTGTGTTGGGTAAATGTTTCCTGCATACATATTTTGTATATCTGTCCTATATATTGAAAGGATAACTCCACTGAAATCCTCCTAGTGGTGAAGTCACATTAGGAGAGTATCAGAATCATTGCAGTATTTATAGAATTAAAGGGCACAAATGCCGATTTAAAGTTGATATTTTTTTTTAATTACTTTTGTAGATAAATATTATATACAAAATCAGAGATTGACCTTCAAGAATAACACAAAGAGAAAGGGAACAATTAGTTAAAGCAGTATTGCCCCTGGAAAACTGCTAACAGTGCTAGTGACCTGGAAATCAGTTTACACATATCTATATGTGAATATTCTTGGCAGACGAATGAACGAGGAAAACACTATAAGTGTACTGGGCTTTCTGCAGTAAATGTCCCCCCAGCCCAACCCTTTGCCTCTGCTCTTGAGTGACAGGTCCAAGGTACTGATACAGGGAAGGGTTTGGGGATCATTTACTGCAAAAAGCATAGGACAGGTTAAAGAGAGCCTGTCAGTTGTTTTTTTTTCCACTCTATAATGGCTCCAGCACATGTAGCATCAAGTAATGACCTTTCCTATAGTGTCCTTCACTAAGCTTTCTGTTGCTGAAAAGCCAAGTTATGAGCTTTTAAAATCTTAATTTGGCATGTGCAAATTTAACTTAGTGGACCTTTCAACGCCTCCACCAATTCCAATTCTTAGTATATGCCAATAGGTGCTGCTCCACTGATTCCAACACAGTTGGAATTTTCCCTTCGGCCTCCACCATTCCTGAGCAACAAGTGCAGTTAGTTTTGGTGCCTGATGTGCTATTTCAGCTCTGTAATGTCAGAAGAGCTGTGATTCAGGCAATGTCAGGCAAGGGCGTTATTCAGAGCTACAATCAAAGGAGGCCAGGGTCAGAGCTCAGAATAACACCCCTTTCCTCCGTTTCCGCAACGTGGGGCTTTAGCCTTACACTCCTTTTGTCAAATAAAGACTTTTCAAGAATGAAGTGACAGATGGGAACAAGTTTATCATGTTTGGGGCAATAAACCTAATGAAAACAAGTACATGCTACTGGTATAGAAGCCCAAAAAAGGTACATTTTAAGCAGAAATGAGAACATCTGTAGTCGGTTAACTACATGGTTTGACAATTTTGCAAAACAAGTTAAAATACATTGGTAACTAATTTTGAGGCTTTTAACTAAGAGACCAAGTCAGTCAAACCATCCTCTTCCAAATTTGCACTAGAGTAATTCAATTTATAAGTCAGTTCCAGCAAATTCTCTGGACATACAGGCCTCAGCTGTTTGGTTGGATGTGCTCCACAAACCTTTCACCCTTGTTTTTGAACAAAGTTAAATATTAAAAAAATCCAATGGCGTCTTTTGTGTTTGGATAACAATAAGCCTTTATGTATATTATCCTACAATAAACACAATTCCAAATAGTATTCTAAAATAAACATAAACAAAAAACCTTAAAGGGCACCTGTCACAGGAAATATACTATTTTAGACTAGCACATCTAAGAAATGCTCTATTAAATGCATGTATCTGGTCCTACAGTATTCACTGAGAGTCCACAAAATAGACAAAATTCATGATGTGTTACATTCATTGACAAAAAAAATAACCCATCCAAATTACTGCAACACTCGCCATGCAGGTATGTCTTAAACAATATGTAAATAATTAAAGGTGTAGTCGGATTAGACACTGGGTCTTGCCACAAGAGTGTGTAAAAGTGCTTCTCAATAATAATAATAAAAAAAAAACTCCCAGAGGCTTCTCTTAAGTAGTGTACCTCTTGGTGAGAGATTGCTGACTGCTAGACATGTCTCTGATGCACTGGAAGACATTTTGCCCATTTGAAAGACTTAGAAGGTTCATCTTTGAATTGAGAGAAGCAGGATGCCTGTATTGATGAAATGCCTGCCAGGCTGTTCCGACCTATCTGTTAGGACTAGTAGTTACCTAAGGACATGCACACAAGGCAAATAGGCTCTAGATGGCCCAGACAGACCACCTGCTTGTGCTTAGCATCTCCAAGAGTATCCTTGCCTGCCATCCAAATACAGATGGCACTCTCATTACACACCAGTCTTTGCCCGGACCATTTCCAGGTACTAAGCAGAAGGAAATTTGTTGTTTAGTCACCCATTATGTGTTTTGTCTTTGACAGTCAGCCTTCGTTTTCAGTGGTGTTGTGATTGAGAAATTTGGACTGCTATGAAATGGAATCATATGGTCTTTAGCAACGAATCCAGGTTCTGTTTGGCACCTGACAATGGTCAGGTTCAAGTATGGAGACTTGTGGTGAGCTCTTCCATCCTGCCTTTGCTGTAGAGCGACACACTGCCCTAGTGTTGTGATGTTCTGTGGAGCCACTACATACGGCATTCTGTCACCCCTATTTGGGATACGAGGGAAGGTTATATGTGCAGGGCATCCTGCGGCCACATGTGTTGTCTCACACGGCATTTCTTAGCAAAATATTGCTCACACACAGGAAAGGTTTCCCAGAAATGTCTCCACCAATACTGCAACACTTCCTACACCTGCCGGCTTACCAGATTTATTATCCCAATTGAGCATTTATGGAGCCAGCTGGGAACTCAGCTCTGGCAACCTACAAGTGTGCCACAGAATACCATAGGGAACCTATATGCCTTCATACTCAACCTATTTCATCTTGTATCCAGACTATAGGAGGCCCAACAGGGTACTAGAGCCTGTTTTGAATTAGTACAGTTTTCTCCAATAAAAATCTTGTCGCTCTAATATTGTGATCACTTACATAAAGATGTAGCACTGTTTAACTTGACTTTGTTTTATGATAACGTTCTGTGCTGTGATATCTTATCTCAGAGGAAAACAAAGGATAACCTCTATCCATATTAGGATAGAGAATAGAGATTATCATCACAACGGTGACCCAAAATGGAAAGTTGCTTTGGTGGAGAGCTATGTGGTACTTCAATGCATTACATGGACAGCCATTGTAATGATACATTGTTCCTGCAGCAGCTTTACTAGTGATAACAGCTTATCCATACCTCCCAAAATGTCCTAGATCTGGCAGATGGTATGCCCAAATTCCATTACTGCATGGATAGAGCTGAACACAATGTTGGAGTTGAACATTTCTTGGTTTACCATTCACTCTGTGCAACTGAGCATCCATCATTCCAAGAGTGAAAGACTGCACAGATGGGAGAAAACTTGCTCTATAGTAATGGGTCTAGCTGAGCATTACATTTTTCTTTTTACTTCTGTGTGCACTGTGTGCTGGCACTAAGAGGGTATTACACTGTTAAGATAGCATTATACTGCGAAGGGGGCATTAATGAGGCATTTTGCTGTGTAATGGGACTAAGGGAGTATTAAACTGTGTGGGGGTACTACTGGGACATTATACCATCTTGTGGACACTAAGGGGACATTATATGACATTATACTATGCAGAGGACATTATCCGGTGTGGGAGGAACTAAGGCAAGCATTATACCATTTGAGGAGCACTAAGGGGCATTATACTATGTGAGGGCACTAAGGGTTTACTATACTGTATGTGGGAGGGCTAAGAGGGGATTATACCTTGTAGGGGACTCTATGAGGGGCATTATGCTGAGAGAGTCCACTAATGGGATGATATTGTGTGGGGATAACGAAGGCGGCATCAACACTTTGTGTTCCAAAAAGAAGGCCACTATTACTGCATGAGAGCACAAAGGTGCTACTAGGGTATATTTAGGATCAAAAGGGGACATGGATGGAACTTGGTGGAGTTAGGGGTGGTTTAACACACAAAAAATTCCTAGGCATGAAACATATTCCACAGGTGTTATCCAACTTTGTGTCCTCTGAAAGTTGGGAGTTATGGTTAATACCTAGGGGTTAGAGAAGCTGGATCCATAGCTTTCATAACTAATTTTTTTTAAAAAAAGAATTTAATCTTTAAAGCTGCATTCTTTTCTTTATTCAAGATTTATAAACCAATGATAAAGGGTAAATAATCCAGTATACCTGTTAAATGTATAGCACTACAGAATCCTTGTTTACTGGGAATTCAATGGAATACATGATGTATCAACAGGAGAAGAGCCCAGATGTTCACTGGAATTATTACACGTGACAGCTGACGTTTTTGGATTTGGCTGATGGCACATAAAAAAAAATTCACATGACAGCTTGTCAGCAAAGCTGAAAGACTCCAACGTGAACCTGGTAACAGAATGAAAGAGACTTTCATCTGCCATTTTAAAAATGTCAAACATGTCTAGATCAAGCAGGATTCTTATAAGCAGCGGCATCATGGACACATGCATTAAGTAGAAAACTGCTAAGCACTCCTGTACCTTTGGGCCTATCCATTTAGACTTTCCAACATAGATAGATTGCGATCTATTGTTAGAAATATACAAGTAAATATGCTTGAGTCCTATATGTTTAAGTCCTTTAATAAATATATATATATATATATTTATATTCTTTAAAAAAAAAAAAAAAGTAAGGAGAGACTGATCAGGTGCCCAAAATGGTAAATGACATACATCATTTGATTGTACCATTTTGTTTTTTTGATGATATGGCCCCAGCTAGTATATGTAACTCTTATTCTCCAAGTGGGTGGTTAACTTTTACATTTATCAGAGAAAACAGGTGGACAAATAAAATGTCATTTAGCACTTTGTACTTGGTGACAGGTCCTCTTTATATCAGTTGTATTAAATCATTAAAGGATGCAACCACTTTTGACATGTAAATCCAAAAGCAGAGACAGCATTGAAGAGTTTGTAGCAATGTTCAGATTTATTCATTTAATTGTTGGCAGTAACAATAAATGTGAAAATTACAAGTAACTGCTGTTGACCACTCCTTTCTGTGTTTTGCATTATGCCATGTAAGGCATATCATTTTTGTTAAATTTATAGTGAGGACTGTTAGACTTGTATCAGTTTATGACCAGTTTATGTAAAAATGTGTCTAGAAGGGAATAGGCACTACTCTCAACACATGACGTACAGGAACCTTATCCTGCTAATAAAATGAATTTATATCACAATATCGTCCTCAAATTCCTGATAAAACAGAAAAACATTCTCACTAAGGATACCAGGAAAATATTATTCTATGTGAATGTGATTGAGCAGTAAGATCCTGGCAAGGTGAAACCTTGATATTTTCTATGACACTAACATCAGACATAAGTAGAGTAACGTTTTTTTTCTTCTAACCACTTAAATACCACGTTGAGCCTTATCGCTGCCAGTTTTTCCCTCTTGCAATGATGTCCCAAATGGTTTATGTTTGTTTTACGTTCTACACTTTTCTCAAACTGGCTAAAGTTTAGTTATTTTTATAATATGATGTAGGAAATGGCACTTTAGAAATGTTATTGCTAGTCATATAAGTGTGACTATGATCTGTGTACACTGTCTTCTAATGTGAAAACACATGGTGACGGCACACAGAAGTTAGGGCACTGAAATAAATAGTTGCAAACTTGATTTATTATTAAGGATCAGTGACGGTAAATGTTAAAAACTAACGAAAAGGAAAAAAAAATATATATGATTGTAGATCAAACTAAGGAATCCAACTGGTTGCTGTTCAGATACCTCTTAGTTTACTAACTATCCCAGTGTTCACTACCTCAAGCAGTTACCATATAAAGAATAATTATTTATAATAAAATAGTTTTCAGCATTGGCATATTTTCTTTTTTCCTAATATCAAGCAAAACAAACCTCTTTGAGAGTGCTAAACCCTTCATGAAACATTTATATTCCTTGACACAATATATATGAAAGTCCTAGTTATATATGTTCATTTAAGATGACCTACCAAACATCGGCAGAATTGTTTTCCAGCTTTTGAAGCTATTCCAGAAATGCAGTGGAGTGTCTGTCTTGTTTCTCTGATAAGCTAGAAAGAATCAGCATCCCACAGCGGCCCTGAAGCTCTGGATAAGGGGTATTGAACAGGCAAGACAACACTTTGGGGTCACCAGGTTTAACAACTTACAATGTGCCTTGTATCTTTATAGGATTTGAATTTGTATTAATTTGTATTAAATTAAATATTTAATACAGACACCGACAAGATTAGAAAGTGGGTAACCCCTCTACGTGACTCCATAATACTGTAGGGTTAATACACAATTAGACAACACAATATTGCTGTGGTGTAACACATTGCTTTGTGTTGCTTTTAGCTGTACAAGAAGTATCAATTGTAAAAAGGCTGTTGAACAAAGAAATCTGGTGGAGCAACCAGTGACAAAAGTGTCAAATAACCTTAGTGATAGAGCTCCTTAGGACCATCTAAGTTAACAATGCAAAAATATCATGCAAAAAAGCTAGCATAACTAAGTAAATGGCAGAAGGTGAAAAGTAGGAAAGGATGCTCTTTATCACACAAAACTGAACTGAATAAACATAAACATACACACGTGGACAAAATTGTTGGTACCCCTCGATTAATGAAAGAAAAACCCACAATGGTCACAGAAATAACTTGAATCTGACAAAAGTAATAATATATAAAAATTCTATGAAAATGAACAAATGAAAGTCAGACATTGTTTTTCAACCATGCTTCAATAGAATGTTTTAAAAAAGAAAACTCATGAAACAGGCCTGGACAGAAATGATGGTTCCCTTAACTTAATATTTTGTTGCACAACCTTTTGAGGCAATCACTGCAATCAAACGATTCCTGTAACTGTCAATGAGACTTCTGCATCTCTCAACAGGTATTTTGGCCACTCATCATGAGCAAACTGCTCCATTTGTCTCTAGTTTGAAGGGTGCCTTTTCTAGATGGCATGTTTCAGCTCCTTCCAAAGATGCTCAATAGGATTTAGGTCAGGGCTCATAGAAGGCCACTTCAGAATAGTCCAATGTTTTCCCCTTAGCCATTCTTGGGTGTTTTTAGATATGTGTTTTGGGTCATTATCCTGTTGCAAGACCCATGACCTGCGACTGAGACCAAGCTTTCTGACACTGGGCAGCACATTTCTGTCTTGAATCCCTTGATAGTCTTGAGATTTCATTGTACCCTGTACAGATTCAAGACACCCTGTGCCAGATGCAGCAAAGCAGCCCCAGAACATAACAGAGCCACCTGCATGTTTTACAGTAGGGACAGTGTTCTTTTCAAGATATGCTTCATTTTTCCATTTGTGAACATAGAGCTGTTGTGCCTTGCCAAAAATTTCAATTTTTGTCTCATCTGTCCATAGGACATTCTCGCAGAAGCTTTGTGGCTCGTCAACATGTAGTTTGGCAAATTACTTTTGTCAGATTCAAGTTATTTCTGTGACCACTGTGGGTTTTTTTCTTTCATTAAACGAGGGGTACCAACAATTTTGTCCATGTGTGTATGTATATAAACAGTGAATATACCTTTACTACTTTAGGAAATGTTGAAAAACATTGATTTATCATATGATGGATAAAAGAAACATATAAAGGTATATATTAGTATACAAATGTAACTTGTATTTTTTTTTTATTTGATTATTTGGGAGTCTTAAAGATATACACCACAGTGCATTAAGTATTATACCACAATGTAATGTATATATACTACTGTGTAACTTATATATACTACCATGTAATGTATTAGCAGTCATGCTGTGTAAATGTGGTATTGCCATACAATGCTCAAATTATGTAATTCTACAATTATCTACTACCTCAATCAGGGCTTAAATGGTCACTAAACCTTCAACAAATTCTGCATAAATACAAAAAGCACAAGACAATATAAGACATTTTGTAATATAACTTGCCAGAAAAAAAAACAAAGGGTTCCAGCTCATTGCCCCATCCGTCCCAAACATACAACTCTGAAATGTCTGCTGAACTCACCTATGTTTCCCAAAACGGACTGTCAGCAGACACACAGGCATAGAGGTAGCTGCAGTTTCCAGTATCATGAGGGCTAACTGAAAATATAATTATATTAATAAAGAAAGCCCCCAGAGTGTAAGTAACTAGAGGTGAACACAGAAGAGAAGGGAGGAGCAGCCCAGAACCCCTGCGATCATTACATACAAAACCCCCCAAAACCCATACAAAAGGGAGTAAGTGATGATAGACTACCTGGAGAACCCCTTTAAGACTTGCTTCACAAGGGTGGTTTCGATCTGTGAGATATAAACTGGGTATAATCAGTATTTCTCGGACTGAACCTTGCGTTGGGACCCAGACTTCCAGCATCATATTCATCTATTATGCTAGGAGTCACTGCTTCACTACAGCTCTACTCTTCTGTACTGATAACATGTTTACTGTGTGAGACAGTAGAGCCATGAGGAAGCCGTGACTCCTGGCAACATAGATGACTATGATGCTGGGAGTTCAGGCCCCAGCTCAGCATTTGTGAAGCAGGTTAAATTCACAGAACTTTTTTTTTTTTTTTTTTTTTTTTTAATATCCTCCCTGATAGTTCACTACTATATAACAGCCATGTAATACTTGGATAATACAGTGCAGAAATACCATCCTCATACACCACTATACAGTGCTCAATAATACCACACAGTACCCATATCATCACATGATACATCAGAAATGCTCAAGTAATACCAGTATACAGACTACTGTCATTTTAGAGTATATGCCATTGGATATGGGTGGCTAAGACACCATAATTCCCTATAATTAACAGTACTTCTCAAAGTACCATTTAACACCATAAAACTACCAAATTACCTCGTTTGAGTTATGGTAATAAATATCTAAAATAAAATAAAGTTCTTACGACAGATTATAAATGTGTTGTCTGAATGTATAGAAGACATATGTGGAAAGAGAAAAATATAACATATTAGGTACTAAAATGGACACAATTATGCATGAGACGTTATGACTAAGAAATAGACACCCACAAATTTCTTTGACTGTCCCAGCATACAGAAGATCAATACAGCATACAACATAAATTATACTATCCTAATTATAACATATTTTAGTACTTTACAACCACTGAATTATTACATGTATTACAAGATTACAGAAACGGAAATGTTTAAATTTCTAAAATGTACAAAAAATATTTCAAATTCTCTGTAAAACTTTTCATCTAAACTTTCAATAAAGGGATGTATAAATGATTGCATGATCCAAGACAACAGAAAGTTTCTAAAGCAGAATAAAAACTGCTAGGCACAAGGCTGTTAGTCTATATGTACAATAAAATGATAAAGAGCTGTGAAATGCTTGTGGTTACAGAGAATCTGGCCTGCATAGGTCAACATAAATTCCCAGGTAGATTTCCACTATACGTTTGTCCTAAAGCGGTGTTTTACTCTCGGCTCCGTCTTTCAACACTCTCCTGCTGTTCTATTCTGAACACTGGCCTCTCTTGCTGCTATCGATTTTCTCTAAATCTCCAGAATAATATATTTCTAGACAACACAGCACACGCCGGCTGAATCCCTTTAATTACATCACCGCTGAAAGGAAATCATTGATCAATGGCATTATGGGAAATTAAACCACCCCCAAAACTGTATCAAAGGCTATGAAATGGCTTGCCTCAGTGGCCCCATTTGAGACCCTCACAAGATTTGCACTCTTGGACAAGGGAAACGCGGCTATATCATTGCACGTTGCCTCGTGCTTGTTTGAAGTGCTCTCTAGCAGGTGTCATGCTCTAAGCAGGAATTTCGCTTGGTGTAATTAAATATATTATCATCAACTGAATTTTATATTGATCCTTTAAAGCCTGTGCTAAATAGAATATGAAAACCCAAGAGAACAGTACTAAAGGGTCACAGATCAGCTTGAACACATTCAATAATACTACAGATTTTCTCTCAATCTCGGGTTGTTGACAGCTATCAATAACAAAGTATCAATCTTTAATATCTCAGCATTGCTGTGATACGAGGAGGGCACATTATACACTTTATGACTAACCTCAAAAGCTTGTGCAAGATGACAACTGAGACGCAATGCTAAATTCCAGTACTGCTTGATGGTATATGATAGTAACACAAATGTCTAATTAACTTTAGGGAGCCCTTACTTACACAGTGCGCCCCAGCCAGGTCCACTGTGCCAATTGCTGGGAGGTTCCTGTACTTTCTAAATGAAGCAACATCAACAGTACAGGTGCGGCCCGACAATGAGTGTACATTGGGGAAAAAAAAGTATCCACTGTATATAGTGGATGTGGCTGGGACTCACATGTAAGGTCAGCCTGAAGATGGCTTTCCACTTTCAGATTCTGTTTGGGATTTTGTTACTATTCGTAAAGCCAAAACTAGGAGTGGGAGGAATAAAAGAGGAGTAGTAGTACCTGTCCTATATGCACTAGCCACACCTGGTTTTGCTTGAAAAACCTGAACATGGAAACCCACAGTTTATTGCTACAACAAAAAAACAATTTTAATCAAATATTCTAGAAATGACAATTGACTTTTTACTTGTTATACTTGGGAAATGTTATATATCAGGAAACAAAAGAACACTTTAGCATGCATTTTCTTTTGTAGTAACTTTAATATATGGCCCACAGCCCAAAATTTGGAATCAAAATAAACAAACTTCATTGTTAGTGAAAAGTAAAAAAAAAAAAAAAAATCAATTGTATATACATTATATATAAACACACACTCGCTCACAGTATGCATCCATAGAAAGAAGAAACAGATTGTATAACATAACATGCACAGTGCCAGAAGCCACTGTTGGTTACAGGGTATGTCATCTGAAGGTCCAGCTTTTTCAGAGCTGGAATCCCTAAAATGAAATGTAAGAAATTAAAGGGGTTTTCCGGGCAAAAAAAATATTTTTAAAAAAGGTCTGTTAGTGCTTCAATGGGTTAATAAGTGCACCCAAATACCTTTAGCAGTGTTTTGAGCGATTTCTGGCTTTCTATGGGAGCTCCTGGTATCCTTTGCATTTGTTCACATGGGTAGCTTCCTGCTGTCTTAGCCTACAACTACCATGATGCATTGCAGTTCACTCAGATCCCCCCTCTCATTTCCTCCCTCACAACCCCCATTTCCCTAGCTAGCCCGCGGACTACTAGCCCTACCTACCTAGCTAGCTAACTACTATGGGATTTCCCAGAATGACAACTTATCCCTTATCCACAGAATAGGATATAAGTGTCTGATCAGTTGGGGACAGACCACTGAGACCCATGGCAATCACAAAAAGGAAGGGTCACCAAGTTGCCTGTGTAATTAGACTGTTAGTGCACATGCATGGCCATTAAATTATTATTAGAGTATTATTTATTACTTATTAGAGTATTCAACTATCTCAGTCAGTCCTATAGAAGGGAATGGAGCTGTGGTCATGCATGCACACTATTGATCCATTCACATTGGTATTTTGGGCACCCTCATTGTCATGATCACTGAGGTTCTCATCAGTCAGACCTCAAACAATCACACATTTATCACCTATTCTTTGGATACAATAGGTGGTAAATCTTAGGGATGGGAAAAACCCCTTTTAAAGAAAAAAAAAGTTGTCCTAATTGACTTTGATGTTGGATTACCTTGACAGTAGGGCTAGGCATTTACGACCCCAAACAAAATCAAGATTAATTGAAGATTTTGCCTCACTTGGGATTAATAAACAATTATTTTAGGTCACTTGCTTTTTATATGCCACACCCCCTATTTATTGGTTTTTGTTATTCACTTATCAGCAATGCTGACTGAATAGCGTAGAGTACATGACTTATCTTTTAGCCATTGGCAGTGTGAGACATGGATGCAAAATAATTGATATCGGTGCAAGTTCACAGCGATTAATTAAACTGATTTCGATTTCCCAAAAGAATAATATATGATAAACATGGTTCGATGTTCAAAAATATAGAGGGAAACAAATGAAAAAATGTGTAGAACATCTAATACATAACTTTTTTTCTGATGTCTAATAAAAGAATCTGAAAGATCTGCTCAGTGAGAGTACAAAAGTTAAGAAAGTGCAGCTGCACTTATATGTATCAAGAGGCTGTTATAATAAGAGTATGGATATCCTTCCATAACATTAAGCCTATAAGGGGTAAATCTCACTATAAAGTGATATGTTTATCATCATCTCCAGTTATTGGCTAATATCATGAGGATACCTCATATTCACAGATCAAACCCTCCACCCTTTTACATGTCATTAGCAGTATGTAGGGCTATGTAATCAGAGTAGCAAAAAGATACTTAAGACGTGTATATCCAAATAGAGTGTTGCATCTATGGTGCTACTAAACACAAAAGTCAAAAGCACTATTCCCAAATTGCTAATCATAACATTCTGATGCAAAGTATCTATCTGCTGGTGGGATTAGGGTCTGAAATCGGCGGACTGATGATTCATCTATTGGTCAGAGGAACGTTCTCAGGTGCTATTGTGAAACTAGCCTGCCATAGACCATATTCCTAATCTGTCCCTGTACATCTGTCCCTATTGTATAGTAGCTCAATATCGGTCCCTACGTGTTTCTATGTAAGATCATCTACATTTCTTCAGAGGAGCAAGCAGCTACTGAATAAGCTAAAAAGCTAAAAAAACAAGGAACAATGAAAGGCAGATACAGGGGGTAGCCAGTGGCACTACCTCCCTGTCTGCTATACGGTATGAAACTGACAGATTTCAATTTCAGTTATTTTTCGATGAATTGCCCAAAAATGAAAAATTAAATAAACATGAGTTTTGCACATAGTACATGATACTACTGTTCACAAACACTGTGTGGGCACCAGCACTATATACATTCATCTACAGTAATGGTTTGTTTTGTACATGAGGTGTGTTAACAGACTCTCTCTATACAAAAATTACAATCTACATAGCTTACAAAGTAAAGTTTATCGTCTTCCCCAACCTATAAGTGTAACATGCATTTCCATCTGGCTTGTGGAACACTCCACTCCATACAACCAGAAACAATACTTCTTCTCATGAAGGCAGTGTTTCATAATACTTTGCTCCATGAGACAGGAACAGCTCAAGTAAGACACTACTTCCACCCAGGTCTCTTTCACAAACTACTCCCTGTGGTGGATCTCTCTGCTTATGCCCAAACGATTTCAACCTGTTGTGGAGAAGACCATGAAAAGGCGAGCCTGCTGGCTAATTTACCAAGGGATTAAAGCCCTGAAACCACTTCAATCTGTTACTTGGTTTTGTTTTAAATGCAGTTACCATTATATGGAGGCTCATGTCAAATGTAAATTCTACATCAAAGAAGCCATAATTCAAAGTAAGAAGCAATTCACAATTAGATTTCATGCCTAATGCCGTACATGTGATGACTGCCTCGGCTTGGAACACTGTATGAAGAACTGGCAATAGGCAAAAGAAACACAAAGAAATACAGCATTTTGGTTAATATGACGGCTCTTCCACATTCAAAGATCACAAAAATTAACTTGAGAAAATAAATAAGACTTAAAAAAATGTTAATTTACGGTTATCCTTTGGATAAATGTACAAAGAGTAAAGGTCTGATACATCATGTAGAGAAGATTTGCTATGCTTAACTGAAACATTTTAGAATCTTAATCCAGCCACTGAAAGTTGCAGTTGAGCATTTATCTGCTGAATCACTGGCATTAGAAGATATATCAATATAGAAAATAATATTCAGAAAAAATAAAAGTAAGCCAACCAAGAAGACCTGCCAGGCCTCATGCACACAGCTGTATTGTCTGAAGTGGTATGGAGCCATCATTTAGTACCCATACCAGTGTGTGACATCACCCTCTACCTGTCTATGCCTCCACTTTCTCTGTAGATTAATGTTTTTTTTCTGCTACATATATAACAAATCAGACAAAAAGTTATGGCATGTTCCAACAGATGCCATACTATAAGACTGCAGCGGATACATTTTTATAGATGTTTTGGCTATAAAAACGTATCTGTCAGATGGACTGCACTACCTGATATGAGGCTTGAAAATGTCAGCAAAAATTTTGGAAAATATTGGTAAAATATAAGTAAAAATATGCTTAAAAATCTCAAAAATTATTTGTAGTATTATTTCTAGATTATAAATTGGGAAAGCTCTCACATTTGAAACTAGAGCATTAGAAATGTATTTTGTAGCAGCAGAGAAGATCAATAGATAAGCCATGACTCTGGTCAATTTCCCTACCCCCAAAGGAAGACAAGACCTCTGGCCAAACACAGCTCTGACCTCAATATTCACACAAGATGATGTATCTCTAATGTAATAAGACTCTTCTCCAGACATTCACTCCAGTGAAAATTCCACTATTCTCAATGACTATTGCTATCTACTTTATCTGAAGGGAGACCTAATAACTATATATTAATATATCAAATGTCATTAGAGAGATAATTTACATTTTTACCCAAGACTGTAGAGCCAAGCTTGTACCCCAATATAGAAAGGATTCCTTACTGTAAGAGCGGTAAGCAACTCTGCAGAGAATGTTGTCAAGGTAAACTCACTATGAGTTCAAGGGCCTGTATGAATCTCTTGAAAGTAATATTATTAGCTATGGTTACTAGATTACTGGAAATAAAATGCCGATCCAAGGATTTATTCTGATTGCTAGTAGTAAGGATTATTTTTTTCTAAAGTTAGAAAAATGATGCTATGCATTATGGGTGGGGGTTGCTTTCCTCTGGATCAACACTGGAAAATAGGCTAAACAAAAAGAACTACGGTATGTTACAATGTTACTACAGTACGAAATCGTAAAAAAAATCTGCTTGGTTTATTCTGAAATGCTTACTGAATAATGCTTTGTTTTAGACTTTCATGTAAAATGTTATACAGTATAATAAATCTATTAATACAGTATAATACAGTGTTTAACCCTAGTAAGGATATCGCTAGCAGCCTGATTGACTAGCATGCAGTCAAATATAAGAGAATGAATAATCTGTGCATTAAGGGCAAATCACCCATAAAGTGTTACTACAAGCTTTTACAGTCCATTAAAAATGTAATTGAATCAGTTAACATTTTCCCAAGAAAATCTCATTCATGTAAATTGTATTGCCAGCCACCTAAATAGTAAATACTTATTACAATGACAAAATGAGGTTTTGTTTGCCAAAGGCAAAACCAGCACAGTGGTTATATGATTGTGCGAGACTAGATCGAGAAGTTACCATCAGCATTATAGGAGTCATTATTAAAGCTATGAATTGCTTAGTAAATGACTTTTTTGTATTTACAATGTATTAGCGCCCACATAAACAATATACTTATTATTCCGCTGACTCAACTGCTGGGGCCCAAAATGGTTTACTCCAAGCAGCTCACAGTTCACAGATTACATTCTGTCTAGTATACACTTGGCAAACAAGATTATCTGTTTGTCTGGGGAATAACTGAATGGTGGAACAAAAGATGGCCAAACACTTCAAATAACTTTCCTCTGAAGAGCTATTCCTCTTGATCCCTCCCATACACTTATACACTTGGTTGTGTGTGCAGGTATTCTACGTGGAAAGAGAAGAAAAAGCTGCTGTCACACATGCAAACTGAAATCCAACTGCCCAATCCATTACTCCCTTAACATGTCACCTGTGTTATATCTTAAGCCTCATGCACATATCCCTCCACCCCCTCCCCCACCACCGGTTTGGCATCGATTGGAGCCCAGACGACGTCATGTACCCTCCGCGGCGGCGACTGCTCGGAGGCCCCGACTGGAGACTGGTTCCTGAGGAGGCTGCTCCCCCCTTGAGATGTTTCCTCTTTTTCCAATAGTGCTTTGAAATCTGCAAGCCTTAGCGTTATGTTTGCTTCTCTTTTTCCTTTTCTAGGTCTACGGGTCTCATCTATTAAGTTTATTATTGGATTGTTTTAGCGGAGTGGGGGCGGGGTGGGGTCCCAGTGACTCCCCTTCCATCCTTCTTTTTACTGGTGGTTTGGGGATCCGCCGCCTCCCCTCCGATCTCTTGTCCACGCTCTTCCCCCTAAGGAGATACTTAGACTGTGCGGCCACTGATCCTGGTTGGACCTCTGGCTGTCCTCACTGGTCCCCAGGCGAGTGACTTAGCCTCGCCCACAAAGTATTGTTTAATTGTTATATTTCTTACTTTGTCATTTATGTTGTCTTTTGCCTCCCCCCCTCCCTGATCTAGAGACCTTGCCTCGACTTTGGGTTCCTGTTTGTGGATCGCCCTTCTGCCTCTCCGAGGGAAACCTGCTAGCATCATGTGAGATGGGTGAGCTTATTACAATCCGCCACTGTCCTCCAATCCTGAGTCCCCATGGTTAGGTGCGTGACAATTAATGTCAAGGGCCTGGGTTCCAACATTAAAAGGCGCCATGTCCTTAGAGAACTCCGCTCCTTACGAGCGGATGTGGCGTTTCTTCAGGAGACTCATTTTGACCGCACCGGTACCTTTGCCTTCGCTAAGCACTATTTTCCCATAGCCTTTTCGGCCTTCCACGATCGATGCAGAGCTGGGGTGGCTATCCTTCTTTCCCGATCCTGCCCAATTACAATGACGACCTCCCTCATAGACCCAGGGGGCCGGTTTGTTATTCTGGAGGGGCTCCTTTATGGTGCCCCGATTGTTTTATGCAATGTCTATGCCCCTAACTCAGAGCAGATCCCGTTCTTGCGTCAGGTATTCTCTCGCCTGCGCACTCTCCCAGCATCAGCTTGGCTTGTGGGAGGAGATTTTAACATGGTCTTCTCTGAACGGGCGGATCGTCTGGCGTTACCCCAGGGCCCAACCCCCCATAGGTTGGCTCAACTTGCACGGGAGTTCTGTAAGCTGATCCGCGCCCATTCTTTGTACGACCTCTGGCGAGTGGACAATCCTACTGCGCGCTCTTACACCTTCTTCTCTCACCCTCATAACACTCACACCCGCATTGACTATTTCTTTGGTAATGCTCCCGCCCTTCGTTTGCTTAGGGACACGGACATTGGCCCTCTCACCTGGTCTGATCATGCCCCAGTTGTGGTTACTCTATCTACGACCCCAGTGCCTACTCGCCAATGTCATTGGCGTCTTAACGAAACACTGCTCACATCACAGACCTTCCTCGAGACCCTGCGCACACACTTGATAGATTATTTCAGGGACAACTTAGGTTCGGTAGACTCTCTTGCCATTCTCTGGGAAGCCCATAAGGCGGTCATGAGAGGACGCTGTATCGCATTGGCTTCTAGGCTTAAAAGGGACAGACAGGCCCAGGAACAGCTTCTCCAAGCCCGTATTCGGTCCCTTACGACAACTTTGGCAGCACATCCATCCCTGGGGGTTCTTCGCCGTTTGGTTTTGGCCCGGGCTGACCTCCGTGATTTGGAGACCCGACATGTGGAACGACTTCTCCTTTATACTCGTCAGAGGTTTTTTGAACGAGGTAATAAGTCTCACACCCTCCTGGCAAGAACCCTCAGGGATCATCGGGCCTCCTCCACACCGCACTCTGTCTGTGACTCCACGGGTACCCTTCAACACCACCCTGACGCTGTGGCGTTGGCGTTCTACTCTTACTACTCTAAGCTATATAACTTACCCCCCCGCGAGCACTACTCCCTGGGGATGACTCAACACTGCTAGAAGACTATTTAAAGGATTGTTGTCTCCCACGCCTGCCTCCTGAGGCCTTGACTTCCCTAAATACTCCCATCACCAAGGAGGAACTAGAGGGGGTCCTGAGGGACCTCCCAAATGGGAAAGCCCCAGGCCCAGATGGGTTCACTTACAATTATTACAAGGTTTTCCAGGGTGAACTTTCTGCTCATCTATTGTCATCTATTGCAATTCCTTTCTACTGTCATCTATTGCAATTCCTTCCTTTTAGGCTCCCCCATACCCCCGACTATGCTCTCCTCACTGCTCACATTGGTCCCTAAACCGGGTAAGGACTTGCAGGACTGTACTAATTATTGACCGATTGCTTTGCTGAACACGGACCTGAAACTTTTTACCAAACTCCTGGCCAATAGGCTAAATGCTTGGCTCCCTCTCCTTGTCCATAAGGACCAGGTGGGATTCATCCCCTGTCGTCAGGGTGGTGACAACACCAGGAGGACTGTGGATCTGGTGGAGGTGGCCAATCATTATTCTACCCCGGCCCTTTCTCTTGAGCCTGGACGCTGAAAAGGCTTTTGACCGTATAGATTGGTCGTTTATGCATGCTACGCTTAAGGCGTTCGGGCTCACGGGACCTTTCCTCACAGCTATCCAGGCCCTCTATTCCCTACCCACAGCAGCGATCAAGCTTCCCCATGCATCCTCGCCCTTCTTCCCTATTCGAAATGGCACTAGGCAGGGTTGCCCCCTGTCTCCCATCATATTTGCTCTCTGCATTGAACCGCTAGCGGCCAAGATTAGGCGAGACCCTAATATCAAGGGGATCATGGTCCAAGATAAGAAATTTAAGGTCTCTCTCTTCGCGGACGATGTACTCCTCACTCTCACCTCCCCTCATACTACCCTTCCAAACTTGTTGCGCTTGCTGGAGACCTATGGCGATCTCTCAGGATACAAGGTGAACCCTGCAAAGACTGAGGCACTCCCACTCAACATTCCACAGGACCTTCTCCTTCTCCTCCGCAGTAATTACGATTTCCAGTGGCGGGAGTCCTCTATCCGCTACCTGGGAGTCCATATATCCACCTCCTACGCGACCCTTTACTCGGCAAACTACCCGCGGTTGTTTCGTGAGCTAAGAGCCCTATTGGACAAATGGCAACCCTTACCTATCTCCCTTTTAGGGAGAATTACTGCGGTCAAGATGACTCTCCTCCCGAAGCTACTGTATTTTTTCGAGACACTCCCGGTTGCGATTCCTCGGGGAGAATTACGGAACCTGCAGAAAGCTATTTTTCAGTTTATCTGGCAAGCAAAACGACACCGAATACCCAGATCTGTTATGCTGGCGGATAGGGGGTCTGGGGGTATGGCTGTCCCACATCTGTTACATTACTACTGGGCGGCCCACTTGCGCCACATCCCACTCTGGGCGGCTATGCCAGCATATACCAGATGGGTGCAGATAGAGAAGCTTTGGCTGGCACCCATGCACCCTAACGCACTTCTGTGGGTCGGTTCCCCCCCCGCTCCCCCTGCCTCGTACCTGCTGGGCCCTATTCGGTTTACTAGATCTATTTGGTCTGCCTGTCGTACTAGATTCTCCCTGATGTCCCAGCACTCATCTATGGTCTCCATACTATACAACCCCCTTCTCCCGGAAACCCTGATCTCTGCCATGATTAAGGTGTGGTCTAAAGCTGGTCTTTACCGGATTGCTGACATGGTTGACCCTGGAACCTTGGAACTCAGGTCCTTTGCCTACCTTACAGCTAACCAAAACCTGCCAGGTTCTGAATGGTTCCATTATTTGCAGGTGGTTCACTTTGTCCGCTCCCTTCATGGGTCCCTTAAGGTGTCACTTCCCACCGCTTTTGAAAAGATCTGCCGTTCAGGTACATCCACTAGGGGCCTTATATCCTCCATTTACCAACTTCTCACCTTACAAACTACAGGCTCCCCAGTTAGCCATCGCTATATGCTTAAATGGGAGGAGGCGGTGGGTAAACCCATCTCCCAGGAACAGTGGCGGATTGTATGGTCTCGGGCTCAGAAATCATCTCAGTGCATTACATTTAGGGAATCGCAGTATAAGTTGTTGATGCATTGGTATCATACCCCGGCTCTCCTCCAAGCTTTAAACCCATTGGTTCCCCCATGGTGCTGGCACTGTGGAGCTGCGGTGGGTACCCTGCACCACAACTTTTGGACGTGCCCTCTCATCCTAGGTTTCTGGAGGGAAGTCAGGACTTTGACGACTGCTCTATTTTTGCAAGAGGTTCCTTTTGACCCTCTGGTTTATTTCCTGAACCTTCCCCCCAGGCACCTGAGCAATAAGTCATCCAGGCTTTTCTTGCATCTTTGTACTGCAGCTAAAACTCTCATAGCTAGAAACTGGAAGAAAGTGAGTCCCCCATCTGGTCTTGAGCTTGTGGCTAGAGTGAAGGATGTGAGGAGTCTTGAATACCTGGCCACGGGCCTAAATAACTCACGGGAGGCCTTTGGGGCTATCTGGGCGCCCTGGGACATGTATTGTACATCACAGGGTCTCTGATCTCTAGTCCTCTTCTCCCCTCCCCTCCTTTCCTTTGGTTCTACCCTTGTCTTCTTAACCCCTTCATCCCTTCTCTCCCTTGTTTACTGTCTAATTTGAATGCATATTGCTTAAGGGAGAAGAGGCGGATAGCCTCGACCTACCCCATTGCTCCCTGCTTGATTGATCTTTTTTTCTCTTTATACCTTGTTAATGAAAAATTTTTCAATAAAAGTTACAGTTATTAAAAAAAAAAAGCCTCATGCACATGACCGAGTGTGCAGGCTGAGGGAAGGAGGGGGGGATCATTTTACAGCGGAATGCACTTGGATAACATCTGAGTGTCATCTGTCCTCCACTGACTTCAATTGGGGATTCTGTCTCGCTCCAGTCCAATGCCACGGAGGAGTATCGGACATGCTCTATGATCAACGAAATGGAGCTTCAGACCCCCCATTGGAAGAGCCTTGGCCTGCACACTTGGTCGTATGCATGAAGCCTTAGAGCACCTAGGTACAATGGGGAAAAAAGTATTTAGTCAGCCACCAATTGTGCAAGTTCTCCCACTTAAAAAGATGAGAGAGGCCTGTAATTGACATCCTAGGTAGACCTCAAATATGAGAGACAAAATGAGATAACAAATCCAGAAAATCACTTTGTCTGATTTTATAAGAATTTATTTGCAAATTATGGTGGAAAATAAGTATTTAGTCACCTACAAACAAGCAAGATTTCTGGCTCTCACAGACCTGTTACTTCTTTTTTAAGAGGCTACTCTGTCCTCTACCCATTATCTGTAGTAATGACACCTGTTTGACATTGTTATCAGTATAAAAGACACCTGTCCACAACCTCAAACAGTCACACTCCAAACTCCACTATGGTGTAGACCAAAGAGCTATGGAAGGACACCAGAAACAAAATTGTAGACCTGCACCAGGCTGGGAAGACTGAATCTGCAATAGGCAAGCAGCTTGGTGTGAAGAAATCAACTGTGGGAGCAAAAATTAGAAAATGGAAGACATACAAGACCACTAATAATCTCCCTCTATCAGGGGCTCCACGCAAGATCTCACCCCGTGGGGTCAAAATGATCACAAGAACGGTGAGCAAAAATCCCAGAACCACAAGGGTGGACCTAGTGAATGACCTGCAGAAAGCTGGGACTGACGAAACAAAGGCTACCGTCAGTAACACACTACGCCGCCAGGGACTCAGATCCTGCAGTGCCAGACGTGTCCCCCTGCTTAAGACAGTACATATCCGGGCCCGTCTGAAGTTTGCTAGAGAGCATTTGGATGTTCCAGAAGAGTATTGGGAGAATGTCATATGGTCAGATGAAACCAAAGTAGAACTGTTTGGTAAAAACACAACTCGTCGTGTTTGGAGGAGAGTGAATGCTGAGTTGCATCCAAAGAACACCATAACTACTGTGAAGCATGGGGGTGGCAACATCATGCTTTGGGGCTGTTTCTCTGCAAAGGGACCAGGACAACTGATCCGTGTACATGAAAGAATGAATGGGGCCAAGTGTCGTGAGATCTTGGGGGCAAACCTCCTGCAAGGGCATTGAAGATGAAACGTGGCTGGGTCTTTCAGCATGACAATGATCCCAAGCACACTGACAGGGCAACGAAGGAGTGGCTTCGTAAGAAGCATTTCAAGGTCCTGGAGCGGCCTAGCCAGTCTCCAGATCTCAACCCCATAGAAAACCTTTGGAGGGAGTTGAAAGTCCGTGTTGCCCAGCGACAGCCCCAAAACATCACTGTTCTAGAGGAGATCTGCATGGAGGAATGGGCCAACATACCAGCAACAGTGTGTGCCAACCTTGTGAAGACTTACAGAAAACGTTTGACCTCTGTCATTGCCAACAAAGGATATATAACAAAGTATTGAGATGAACTTTTGTTATTGACCAAATACTTATTTTCCACCATAATTTGCAAATAAATTCTTTAAAAATCAGACAATGTGATTTTCTAGATATGTTTTCTCATTTTGTCTCTCATACTTGAGGTCTACCTGTGATGACAATTACAGGCCTCTCTCATCTTTTTAAGCGGGAGAACTTGCACAATTGGTGGCTGACTAAATACTTTTTTTCCCCACTGTATATGATAACCAGCTAAAGAGGAGTTAGTAGGATATCTGGGGTTGAATTATTCCATGCACAGATTTTTATTATTTTTAGATTATTATTATATTTTATTATTTTTTCCCTTTCTGTTCCTCTATATAACTGAGGTTAACTATGAATCTTTTTTTTCTATACTGTTTTCCTGGATGAACTTGCTCTGTCTTTTCTCAACCCTACTATCTAAAGGGAAAAATTGCAGATAAAATACTCCAATACTGTTTATGCTCCAAGTGCAGGAATCTTTTAGATGCACCAATACAACTGCTTTTATTATTTACAAGATGAGTGAATATGTTTGCTGTTGGCAAGGCAAAGTTGGTAACTACTGTAGATGTACTCTGCCAGTGATACCCAATGGACTCATCTGAGGAAGTTCTATGTCTAATACGATAAAAACTCAGATTCAACAGAAACATTATAACGTAATATAACAATGGCTAATTAAAGAGGCCTACCGAAAGCACATTGTACCTAAAAAAAAAATTAGCAGAATGCTTGCAAATTTACTAAAATCATTTAAACAAGCCAAAAACTTAATTATACAAGAATTCTAATGGAAATGAAATAATCTGACATCATGGTTTAGACATAATGCTATGGGCAGAGCACCTTTTATAGTACTAGGCAATGCACTAGGTTAAGTTTTTACTAAGCAAACAAAACTCGAGTTGGGCAGTGTTTTTTCCACATTTTTTTTATTTATTAAAACCAGAAAATGAAATGTATGATTTTTTTCTGATCATTTTTTATTTTCTGACTGTAGATTTTTTTATTTTCTGTACATGATTATGTGGTCTGCCATATTGCCTGAGTTTCTCCTCTTTTCCGTTAACAGCATTTAGTGGTATGCTTTACAGCACAGTCATAGCCAAAGGCAGCAATATTCTGTATATGACTAAGACTAGGTTCACAGCTGTGTCAAAGTCTCTGTAGGAGACTTGCTGTAAATCGGCAGAGAGAAAAGTCCTGCACGGAGGACTTTTCTCTCTCCGCCACTTTCAGTATAAAAACGACAGAAACCCGATGTACACCCAGTGGATCCCATTACAATCTATGGAGTCCGTGTGTAACCTCTGTTTTAGCGGACAGGCTCTCTGTCGTTCAGGTACCCCGGTGGACCCAATAGACAGAAAGCTGCCGCAAGTGTGCACCTAGCCTGACATCATCTATTATCAGTAGTGGATGCCATGATGGTTTGGTGGTTTTATCTATACAGGTGTTATCCTCTATTGTAATACTGTCTGTGATGCTCAGTTGTCCTCCTGCGCCTCCCCCTTCATCTGCTCTGGCGGCATCTTCTGGCGTTGTGCTGAAGCTGCTGATTGGCCTCAGCAGTCACGTGACCGCTGAGGTCAATCAGCGAAGGGCCTGAATGTCACTACCTGTGACATCACAAGTCCTCTTCCTGTGACATCACGGGTCCTCTTCCTAAGGCCTACTGAGGCTGCTGATTGGCCTCAGTGGTCACGTAACCACTGAGACCAATCAGCGGCTTCAGCACAAACGCCGCAAGAGACCTGCCGGAGCAGGCGCAGGAGGACAACAGAGCATCGGGAACAGGGGAGTATCCATTTTTATTAATTCTTTTCACTTCCCCCAGCAGATTTAAACTTTAAAAGTTTTGCCTGGACAACCCCTTTAATTTTAATTGCTTAAATGCTGTTTTCTCCCCCATATACTAATAGGAAGTAATGAAAAAAGGAGCAAAAAAAAAGCAGCTGAATTTCCACAACGGAAAATGGCAAAACACAATGAAAAATGCAATTACAAAGTATATTTTATGCAGTGTTTTAATGTTTTGTTTTTTTTTGCCGTGCAAAGCAAACATATCTATCCCCAGCACTCCATTGACCTGCCCCTCTCCCTTTTACATGCCGGGTGTCACAGTGGCCTCAGCAATCACTGATAAGGAATTGGTTATGTATATGAGTGACATCACTGGTCCTTCTGCGGCGACTGCTGAGGCCACTGATTGGTCTCATCAGTCATGTGAGCTTCACAGCTTCCAGTGCTACAAGCCCCAGCACGTGAGGGAAATGGGAACGGGACTGGACAGGATAGATGAATATGTCTATTAATTTTGTTCTTTTACATCGACCTGAGATTTCTCCAAATCCTGGACAACTGCTTTATGATAGTTTTCTTGCTTGTGAAGGAGACCTATTTTGTGTACACTACATTAAATCCACAATAGACAAGAAAGCTGGCAAATTAGTAATTCTGCTTTTCCCTGCAGAAGCATTCTTAATAAACCCCACTTGAATGGCTGAGACAGAAAAGGTGCACCGAGAGCAACATGTGCATTACAGTAACATGAGGAACTCAAATGACCTAAATTAGAAAAAAAAAAACATCGGCTCATCAAAGTCCATTCTTCCACTTAATTGCTTCCACTAATTATGGAGGGCAAACAACAACAAGCCCATAGGAAGGAAGATGAACCTATAACTGGCTGATGTTACATAAAATATGCTCTTCGTAAAATCCTTTGGAACATCACAAGATTTATCCAGTCAGCATTTCATAATCATCCCTAAATCTACAGAGACACAAATGTATTTCATCAGCGATGAAATTCTTCCTTGACTGCTAAAACGAGAGTCAAGAAATGATTAGAATCTAGTTTGCCTAACAGTATGCATTAATCAGAAATCATAATAAATCCATGTGCTTCTTCAGACAGCGCATTTGTCAGGCGCTTAAGTGCAGCAACGACATTGACTAATGGCCACTGAGCTGGAAGGGTCAATCATAAACTCATCAAATGCTTCATTTAATTTCATAATTTGGCCAAACATAATTTGTTTATGGAGGAGATATCAGGTGCTAGTGAATGAATAATGGCTGTGAAACCAAACTCCATTAATCAGCCAATGATTACAAATGACTCCGAGATTGTTTATTCTAATTTCATTCATTTGGCCCAACAAAGAAAACATGGGCAAATGAAACTAGCTGGAAAAGATGGCACAGTTATTGCACCGTATTTAATAAGACAATCATAAATACTCTCATTAATAATAAAATGCTAGATTTATAGGGCTGAGGATTAAATACAAACACTCCGCGCATCAGGTCATATTCCTGGCGTATAACTCCAAATAAGACAATATGGAAACTGATTACATCAGGATTCCAGCAATTAAAGTGCAGAAAATAAATAGGGCTGGAGATTCAGTGGCAAAAACATGAACGTCTCAGTTACACGTATGAGACACAGCACTAAAGAGTCAGCAGAATCTCTGTCATCTAGATAAAGGCTCAGTTTAATTCTGCAATCTAGGATCACTGCGACCAATACAGAGCACATTACAGCTATGCGCAACATACCTTTCTTATGTATGTCACTTATGTAGATTTGGAGAAAAACAACTTTGAGGACTTGGTGCACTGGGGGCCGGCTTTCAGCCCAGGGAGCACTGCTCTTGCTGCTGAAGTAGCATGGGTGAAGCTATAGCAGTGACAAGATCAACTCTCACTGCATGGGGCAGTGCAGACAGGAGATGATAGGGAACTGTGTGGCAAGAGCAGTGCTCCAAGTAGCTGAAGGCCCGCCCCCAGTGCACCAAATCCCTCATTTGCATAATACTTCAAAGTTGTTTTTGTCTAAATCTACAAATGTGACATATATCAAAAGAATGTTGTTTACCACTGAAATGTGCTCTATAATGCTGAGGTAGCAGTTGAATATGAATATTGAATATTCCTTGTCACAATCTATATTAAAAAGGAATCTAAAATCTTGCAGTTGCACTGATCACTGAGCCTCACAATAGGCTGACACTTCATGTTCTGTAGATATCACTTTCCCATCATCATTTGATTATCATATAGTGAAAGGTCAAACTTGTAAAGCTGGAGGCAGGTAACACAGTGTTCCACCATTAACAATAGGTTATGGTTCCAGCTCACCTTTGCCCCCATCCTCTTTAGGACATAGAGCATATTTACAGCACAGATGCACTTTTCTATGTCCGATTTGATGCTGAAAGATATTCCCTTTAAGCCTCAGAGCCAACGCAAAGCAAAAGTATAGACAGTATCCCAGTCTTCATACATACAGTAATTGTGAGGCTAAGGCTAGGTTCACACTAGTGTTCAAACTACGTTCGGGGTTTCCGTCCCCTAATCCACTTGAAAAATGCGGAGAGAAATTTTCTCTCTGCATTTTTCATGCAGAAACCGGGCGGAAACCTGACGGACCCCATTATAGTCTATGGGGTGTGTGAGTTTAAGCGGGTAACCGCTTTCTAAGTGGATTAGGTTCCTGTTTTTCTGGTCCCGAAGCAGACCTGAAGAACGGAAAGCCAAACGATAGTGTGAACCTAGCGTAAAACGTCACTTAATTCATAGAAATAAATAGAAGAAGAAAAAAATTAAAAAGGATAAAACTTTAATTTTTTTCTTTTCCCATTCATCTCTGTGAATTGGTTGAATTTATGGTTGGGCCTCTCACATTTTGTGAATGAGTAGAACGCTTACTGAGCTTATAAACGGGAAGTCTCCAACTTGGGAACTTCCTCTAGAAGCAGAGTCGAAGACCTAATCAATCTATGGTGGAAAAGCAAGGGAAAATGTATTGCCATGTGGAGCTTCCCGCAGCGGTCATCTGATTCCATGGTGGTTATCATTAGAGAAGAGGTTGTATTTATGACACCACCCCTTTAAGCTTTAAAAATAAAGTACTGCCAGACGGATTTCCCAGTTTGTTAATGTATTATTATGGTATCACTGAGGTAAAGCTATGTGAAGACTATGTGATGTTAAGTACTATAATAATACAGTCAGGTATTTATGCCACTTCATACATCTACAGTATACCTAAGAAGAAAGGCAGCATGTTTCATTTATAGAACAACAGGGAAAATGTCATGTACAACTACGAAACCTTTTATTTTTTTTTTAAGAAATTTGCGTAAGTACAACAGTATATTGAGGTGACAGAGCTGCCAGGTATATTCATTAGAAAAAAACTGTAAAAGAAAAATAGAAATCGTTGAAAATTGCCTACAGGTTTGTGTGTTTTGCTGCTTGTCAAGCTAGGGACTGATTCCAGAGACATGAGGAGAGAAGTTGCTTGAGGCATTTGTAAAAATGAGATGAATCAAAGTATACATCAATATCAGAACTCATCTCTGCCATTTCAGCCCCATGTAAGGGCTTAAACGCACACTATACAGTCATGGCCAAAAGTTTTGAGAATGATACAAATATTAATTTTTACAAAGTCTACTGCTTCAGTTTTTCTAATGGCAATTTGCATATACTCCAGAATGTTATAAAGAGTGATCAGCTTAACAGCAATTACTTGCAAAGTCAATATTTGCCTAGAAAATGAACTTTATCCCCCAAAACACATTTCAACATCATTGCAGCCCTGCCTTAAAAGGACCACCTAACATCGTTTCAGTGATTGCTCCATTAACACAGGTGTGGGTGTTGATGAGGACAGGGCTGGAGATCAATCTGTCATGATTAAGTAAGAATGACACCACTGGACACTTTAAAAGGAGGCTGGTGCTTGCCATCATTGTTTCTCTTCTGTTAACCATGGTTATCTCTAAAGAAACACGTGCAGTCATCATTGCACTGCACAAAAATGGCCTAACTGGGAAGAGTATTGCAGCTAGAAAGATTGCACCTCAGTCAACAATCTATCGCATCATCAAGAACTTCAAGGAGAGAGGTTCCATTGGTGCCAAAAAGGCTCCAGGGCGCCCAAGAAAGACCAGCAAGCGGCAGGACCGTCTCTTAAAAGTGTTTCAGCTGCGGGATCGGGCTACCAGCAGTGCAGAGCTTGCTGAGGAATGGCAGCAGGCAGGTGTGAGTGCATCTGCACGCACTGTGAGGCGGAGACTCTTGGAGCAAGGCCTGGTCTCAAGGAGGGCAGCAAAGAAGCCACTTCTCTCCAGAAAAAACATCAGGGACAGACTGATATTCTGCAAAAGGTACAGGGAGTGGACTGCTGAGGACTGGGGGAAAGTCATTTTCTCTGATGAATCCCCTTTTCGATTGTTTGGAACATCTGGAAAACAGCTTATTCGGAGAAGAAGAGGTGAGCGCTACCACCAGTCTTGTCTCATGCCAACTGTAAAGCATCCTGAAACCATTCATGTGTGGGGTTGCTTCTCAGCCAAGGGAATCGGCTCTCTCACAGTCTTGCCTAAAAACACAGCCATGAATAAAGAATGGTACCAGAATGTCCTCCAAGAGCAACTTCTCCCAACCATCCAAGAGCAGTTTGGCGCTCAACAATGCCTTTTCCAGCATGATGGAGCACCTTGCCATAAAGCAAAGGTGATAACTAAATGGCTCAGGGAACAAAACATAGAGATTTTGGGTCCATGGCCTGGAAACTCCCCAGATCTTAATCCCATTGAGAACTTGTGGTCAATCATCAAGAGACGGGTGGACAAACAAAAACCAACAAATTCAGACAAAATGAAAGCATTGATTCTGCAAGAATGGACTGCTATCAGTCAGGATTTGGTCCAGAAGTTGATTGAGAGCATGCCAGGGAGAATTGCAGAGGTCCTGAAGAAGAAGGGTCAACACTGCAAATATTGACTTGCTGCATTAACTCATTCTAACTGTCAATATAAGCTTCTGATACTCATAATATGAATGCAATTATATTTCTGTATGTGATAAAAACATCTGACAAACACACATAAAAACCAGAGGGCAGCAGATCATGTGAAAATATAATATTTGTGTCATTCTCAAAACTTTTGGCCATGACTGTACATACAGCAAAGAACTGACAACACTGCTTCACCATACACATGTATACACAGAGTGTAGAGCGATTAAATATCCGCACGTGATTTGGATGACAAAGGTGAGGACACATGTGGTGGTCATGAACAAGCACTTGTCACATGGCCATGCATGCAGTATCTTCCATTACACCATTTACCAATATATTGCTTACTGTGTGTTACTTGGTATTTGCTGGACAGCTTTGTGGGTTAACCCTGTAATTCACACATCCACATATTGAGGATGTATGATGACTATGATAATGCACGGACAGCACCACACCTTGATAATTTGCAGGGGGTGTCCTGTCCACGGTTGATCCATTTAGGTTTGTATACTTTCTTTGTCTATGGGTCCGTGAAAAACTGAACCATATACTTGCGTTGATGTGATGCATCCATGATGCGTTAGCATCAGCGAAAAAAAACAACCTGCTTCCCACAGTCTGTGGGAAAAAAACCAAAAAAAACCCCCAAATGACTGAAATGAATGTATACGTATACCGTACGCGAAGCATTAAGATGTGAATAAAACCTAACCGCCAAACTTGCATACACATTGACAAGTAACAAGTAGCACATTGTTGAAACAGTATAATAGAAAACACTGGTGACATCCATGACACTGCATCAAGGTTGCTAGGTGTGCTCTCATCCTATCTATGCCATGCTTTTTTTTTTTTTTTTTTTTTTTTATCATAGATGACAATAAGCACCACATTTACCAGCACAAGTCCAGAATAGACTGAAGAACTTTAAGTCTAAAAACTTCTGTGTGATAAAGATCAAGAGAAAAATAGAAATATTCATCCATCCATAATTAGTGTGCGCATTTGCATCAAAATCAGTTATGCCATATGCTGCTCCTTCACTTAAATCCCATCAGAAATTTCAAACACAAGGAATGGAAAGTTACAACTATCGACCAAAGACCAGACTCATCTATTGTGCAAATAAAATGGAAGGATATTGGTGTGCAGAGAAGGAATATTACCACCATGATAAAGATGCTTCAGAAAAATATAAATATATAAAATACACAGTAAGCAAAGTGTTATTAATGAAACAATAGTCATGCCATTTATTACAAACCTTGTAAGGGTCATATTATAATGCTTGTAATGCCGTTTGTTATGGGACATTAGGACTGGTAGCATCTTACAGACCCCCCTTCTTCTACTTGACCACTGTACTTCTACTTAAAGAACTCCCACCAGCTATCCTAACATATATATTTTAGCAAATGCTTGGATTCCCCATACAATAAAAAAAAAAAATCGAGTACAGTGAATTTATTTAGTTGTGTTATTCCTCTGTTATTCATCTTGGAAATGTATGAATAAATTAATGATCACTTGCGCAGCTTTTATCAATAGTCTTCACAGTTTGACAGTCTAACCAGTGTTTATAGTGTCGGACCCTGCAGGGACACAGTCTAATGAGCGTCCAGGGGTTGTGTTTAGTATTCAAGCATATCTTTAGTGATGATACCAAGTTGCAATACCTCAGCCAGTCCATGGACAAGAGTGGCAATATTTCAGAAAAAAGATAACCAGACTCTTTTTCTTGTAAATCTGGATAACACCCTGGAGCTGGTATTTTCTGATACAGAGCTCCAAATACTCACTTACCGATGAGTGTTACTGCTGTATTACACTGTGCATAAGCAGTATACAGTATTCTAAAGCTATACAGGATATTTGGGTTTTGTATCAGAAAAATACAGCTCTAACCACTATCACGTTATACCTCACTGAATGTCAGAAATATCATATTAAAGAATTTATGGCCCTGTAGTGTAGCACACAGCCTACTACTGATACATGTATGTACCACTGTGTAGTGCCTACACAATATGCCATAGTATCCCATAGTTGTTTTCATAAAGACATAGGGTATGTTCACATGGTAGAATTTTGCACTGATTTTGCGGCAAATTCCATCACGATTCTGCCTCCCATTGTTTTCAAGAAGTCCGCCTCAAATTCCTCTTCCATTTCCATCAAGTGAACATACCTTTAAAGGGGTATTCCTACAAACATAACCATATTTACATTTGTAGACAAAAATGAAACATCAAACAAAGCTATAAATTCTGTGGAGTTATAAAGATTTTCTCTAACCATCTTAGTGGTTAGTCTTTTTTCTTGATGGGTTTACAATGGATACGACCATGAATGCAAGAACTTTCTATGATCTGTGCCTTGCCAGAAACTCAGCCATGATTTTCTTATTGTTGAACAGGTTATCAGGCAGGGACATTACATGTACAAGAAAATAATCTGGCCACAATAAGGAAATCATAACTGAGTTTCTTACAAGCGGGAGACCCTTGAAAGCTCCTGTATTTATGGTCATAACCATTGGCAACTGATCAAGACAAAAGACTGTCACCACTAAAATGGTTAAAAATATCTTTACAACTCTGCAAACTTTTTAATCATTTATATTTGAAAAAATGTTTAAGGTTTAATTGTCTAGCAATGTAAACATGGTTATGTATGTGGGAAAACAACTTTATGGTCTCCATTCACATTAGACTAAGGTTGATGAAAATCATAATGAATCTTCATCAAGTGAAATTTAGAAATGAATGATAAATCTAGCACACGAATTACATATTATCGTTTGGAACAATTTTCCCACACAAACATGATTGGACAGTCTGAATGACCGAATTAGCCAATACAGACGAAAACAAATATGGTCGTGTCTAAGAAATGATTGTTCACCAGATTATACAACAATTGTTTAACCATTAAACTACTTGCATCTAATGTGTATTGCCACCTCAAATTTAATCCCGCAATAAATTATAATCTAGTTTCTGGTCTCAAATTTCTCTTGCATAGGACCTAAACATGATTTCCATCAGCCTCTCTTTCCTCACTATCTTACCTACTTTATGCCCTGTGTAGTAAATCCTAACTAACAAGTTCAGTTTCCAGTCCAAAGAAGAAATAATAGGATTGGCATTCAGCTGAAGAAAACCCCTCCTTTACTGAGTAATCTGAAATAAATGCATTGCTACATTTCAATGGATTTTCTGGAAAACAAAACGTTTTTTTTCTACAATTTAAAATATTCCTATAGTGGACAGATGTGTTTGCATAACCTGATCTGTTATGATCAGTATCAGCATGTTGATAACCAGCATCAGTTTAAGTTTCCAGACTTCAGATCCATTGTGATATGGTATAAGTGAGCGTAGAAAGATTAGAGACACTGGATAGCTGGCAACGGCAAAGTAAACAAGGGTCAACTACCCATGTTCCCAGAAAAAAAAAAAAAAACACTTTTCAAGTAAGCAGTGGATGAAGAATAGTATTAGGCTACATCCACACAAGACACTCTTACTGAGATGTACAGTAGCATTTTTACAAAATCACAACCATATTTTGCAACTAAAACTTGCAGTGCAGGTCAACCGGCTGTGAACTCACAGCATAAGGTGACAAGGTTCAAGTTGAAAGACTGGGATCTGCACTGTGGACTTTAGCTGCATCATATTTCTCCAGTCACTTTCAAACTTGCAGTCCCAAGGGTGAACGCAGAAGAAGACGTCCTGAGATTCCTGCACAACTGCTGCAAAAACAAAAAGACACTCCATTTTGGGCAGTGTTTGCAGTGGTGGTTTTCACAAAAATCCACTGCTGAAATTCCATCATGGAATTCCATCATGCACATTCATTGCATTTCCAAAGGATATGCCATAAATGCCTGATAGATTTGGAGTACTAGCCCGGGGATCCCAACCTACTGTATCTCTAGAACAGTGTCACCCGGATCCCAAATGCGCTGAGTGAGGCACTTTCTAAATAACACATCTTAGTGGGGATTGAATGGACAGGTGGCTGGCTGTGTATAATCCCTTTTATGCGAATCACAGAACACACTTCATTCACTTTTATGGACATTATGAAAACATTCAAGTTCACCTGTTCCACCACTGCCATAGAAGTGAATGGAGATGGCCAAAAACCATTACCCAACTGGATGCAATAGCCAGAAGCCACCTTTCAGGTCACCTGTTCTGGAGATAGATGCAGGTTCCACCTCTGGGACCTGAATCTATACATATAAATATTGTGACAACCTTTACTTTTGAAGAAACTCTTGTGTGTTTATCCATGACTCCGTTTATTCACACAGCTCTTCTCCAGACACTTGGACATAAAGGTTACACAATCTCAGCCCACGGCATTAACATGGCATCTATAGTGAGGTCACCACAGTATACCGGACGCCGATATACTTGGGAACCTGAATGATACAGTGGGGAATAAATTGTGCAATTGTGCAAGTTCTCCCACTTAAAAAGATGAGAGAGGCCTGTAATTTACATCATAGGTAGACCTCAACTATGAGAGACAAAATGAGAAAACAAATCCAGAAAATCTCATTGTCTGATTTTTTAAGAATTTATTTGCAAATTATGGTGGAAAATAAGTATTTGGTCACCTACAAACAAGCAAGATTTCTGGTTCTCACAGACCTGTAACTTCTTTAAGAGGCTCCTCTGTCCTCCACTCATTACCTGTAGTAATGGCACCTGTTTGACATTGTTATCAGTATAAAAGACACCTGTCCACAACCTCAAACAGTCACACTCCAAACTCCACTATGGTGAAGACCAAAGAGCTGTGGAAGGACACCAGAAACAAAATTGTAGACCTGCACCAGGCTGGGAAGACTGAATCTGCAATAGGCAAGCAGCTTGGTGTGAAGAAATCAACTGTGGGAGCAAAAATTAGAAAATGGAAGACATACAAGACCACTAATAATCTCCCTCTATCAGGGGCTCCACGCAAGATCTCAAGGGCAACGAAGGAGTGGCTTCGTAAGAAGCATTTCAAGGTCCTGGAGTGGCCTAGCCAGTCTCCAGAAAACCTTTGGAGGGAGTGAAAAGTCCGTGTTGCCCAGCGACAGCTCCAAAACATCACTGCTCTAGAGGAGATCTGCATGGAGGAATGGGGTAACAAACCAGCAACAGTGTGTGCCAACCTTGTGAAGACTTACAGAAAATGTTTGACCTCTGTCATTGCCAACAAAGTTTATGTAACAAAGTATTGAGATGAACTTTTGTTAATAATAATAATAATAATATTTTTTTATTTATATAGCCCCAACATATTCCGCAGCACTGTACAATTTGTAGGCTTCAAGTTCTGACAAAAAAGATACATTACAAAGAAATATTCAATTCCCACACTGGGACTGAGGGTCCTGCTCACAAGAGCTTACAATCTATGAGGTAGAGGGGGTGACACAAGAGGTAGCAGGGGCGGCAACAGACGTAGCATTGCTTGTACAATGGTCAGACAATTTTGTAATAGAGGTTACTGTCGTTACACATATATAAAACTGTATGAGCCGTCACCAATCGTGTCCTTTAACGTGCAGATGGTGCCTGGACATATAAAGTTAGTCTGATACGGCATCATATCCTGTGAGGTAATGTTGGAGCATCAACAGAGGAGGGTATGTTTTAGGGATTCTAACTACGGAAGGGTTCACATTAGGAGTTGTGATAGGCCTGTCTGAAAAGATATGTCTTTAGTTTATGCTTGAGGCTGTGGAAATTGGGGGTTAATCTAATAGTCCGGAATAGAGCATTCCAGAGAAGTGGTGCAACTTGGGAGAAGTCTTGTATACGAGCGTGGGCGGTTCTGATAATAGAGGGTGTTAGTCTTAGGTTATTGACCAAATACTTATTTTCCACCATAATTTGCAAATAAATTCTTTAAAAATCAGACAATGTGATTTTCTGGATTTGTTTTCTCATTTTGTCTCTCATAGTTGAGGTCTACCTATGATGACAATTACAGGCCTCTCTCATCTTTTTAAGTGGGAGAACTTGCACAATTGGTGGCTGACTAAATATTTTTTCCCCACTGTAAGTATAATGTCCTATGTTTATATTATTAGAATTATTCAGGATATTATGTCATGTATGAATAACTAAAAACTAGACCCAATTGATTCTTCTCTGACATCAGGTTCTTGACTGATAATGAATACTGACAGAAGAGAAGTAGACACAACTAATATGGAAAGTTATGACTGACATAAAAGCTCTCCATTTACCTGTACTGCACCTCCATAAAAAAGCCTGAGCTTCTTTATAACTAGGTCCATATACACATATTAATAGCCAATCTGTTATTGAGTTTATGTCTGACCCACTATATACATGAAATCATTGGAATGGTCACCTACATTGTATAGCATTGCCGCTACTTTGGATTTCTTATTAGTGTTATTACTACTAGTTAAGTATATGCTGAATAAACACTCTAAAATCTATGAAATCTTGACATTTCCCAGATGATTCCCTCACACATAAATCAGCTATATGGTATGCATGTCTAAACCTTTTGTACTGTACCACTGAAAAGTGTCACAAAAAATATACAAAGCTGGTCAGTGTTCTGCTGTCAGTCTCTATTTCATATTCAGTACCAGCTGCTGACTTGATCATTTTGCATATCTGGAGACAAAATAACCTGCTTAACTGAGCCGTCCTTAGACAAAAAAATGGCATGCAAGAAAGTAAACCAATGATCCTATTAGTTCCAGCAGACTTAAATCAGAGGCTCGACGTATGTGGTCCTTCCAGACACATCTGTCATCATCCATTTTGATTCTGTAGTGAGCAGTCTCTTTTCCTTTATATATTAGTTAGCTGAATACATTTGAATACTTTGTTGCTATCGGGTCCAAGAACATTATTCACCTTAAACCAGAACAGAGCTCATACATGTGTTCTATAAACTGTATCCAAGATAAACACAACTTGCAAGAACACAATTCCATCATTCCCTTCAGCAAATATTACATTGGGGAAAAACAAGCAATATGGCTTAAGGTATACACACTGCTCAACCACCTTAGTTTATTCTTTTTTTCCTTGTTTATATATAGAACATTTATATGTTTGTTGCAACTTTTGTTTTCTTATAGAGCTGTCAACCCTTAAACTTTCTTGAATCGCGTTAAGTTATACAATTTGTCATGATACAAATTCAATACAATCTTTCGCTATCCATTAAAGAAGATATTAGTTAAAAGCATACTTTTTATATAGGAAGCTATGGGTAATGCAAGGCTGACAGAAGGAGAAAATCTGTTACACCCATAGGTGAAACATATTAGTTTTTAACATGGACAATGGATGGCACTGATGGAGACAAGCACGGGAAGTTTTTCCCCCATGTTAATTTACCATCTTGCACCATGTATTTCCAGATATATGTTGAATGTAGACTTTTTTTTCCCACACCATCTGTTTACTGGTGTGGACATATTGTACACATATTATGCATATGGACCTATTGGCTGTCAATAATCTCATATTGGTCACATAAGACATAAAAGTTTTTATTGTATGGAATACATACTGCTTTGCATACAGAGGCATCCACATTCATAAGAAATTTCACATTGAAACATTGTGCATAACATAGTGTAAGAGGAGCATTTGAGACATGGTAAAGGATACATATGTACTTCACAAGTCAATAAGACATTAATCTGTGATAACCTAATATATAATAATGCAATATTACAGCACTACTGTACAAAGTGCCATTATTGTAGTGTCAGTGGCCGTGAGCAGTGTGAGCTTGATGCACAGACTCCGTACTGTTCTATAATGAAGTCTCATGAACAGCTTTACTAACACCCAAGTGGATTGGCAAGTGACAGAAGCTCAGCTAAATCCTCTGTTTACACTAGAGATTAGCATGGTAGGGCTTGAGAAGCAAACTGAGCTGTCCATGGTCAAGGGAACCTACTCCCTGTCAGCCTGTAGGGCACAGAGACAAAGCTTGGTCCAGGTAGGAAGTGACCCATAAACCTATCCCTACCAAGGATTTATTCAAAGCCAGTCTGCCTCCTAGAATCTCCATATGACCATTAACTGGCCTGCAAGGCCTGCCAGGAGGCCTAATTACAGGTCTACAGAGCCCAATAACAAAGGCTGAAGAGATTTAGCCGAGGGATGATCTGCTTTATACTGACTTGAGAGAGTCCATATAGAGGGAGTGAAATAAAGAGGTTTAGCGGAAAATTCCCCTCAGGGATGCAGCATTGTAAGCCGGGCAGGGAAGCCAGCCCACTTCAGATGGGCTTAAAACATGCCACCCTCTCAAAATTAACATTCAGCCACGGCTTGCTTAACATCTGCTCAAACATGGGAAGTAGCTGTGATATTGTTAGCCTGAGCAGAAGAAGCTATTCTTGTATATAAATATTCGGAGATCTGAGTAAACGTGCAGTATTTTGCGGCTGAGCCTTTGACTACTCTTAAATGGACTGAGGTCTAGTGTGAATTCCCAATTAAGCCGTGTTAGCTCACATGCACAGAAGTGTCAGCCTGCAGACAAAGTCATGGGAAAACATGTCAGCCACACTTCTGTTATCCCAGCTCATGTGAAGCTCTCATCACGTCGTGACCCTATAACCATACTTATTTATTCTAGTCATGCTATAATTTTAGAAATACAATATATCATAAAAATTATTTCCTCAAATCAAACTTGTCTTCTCTTGTGATATAGTTTACTCTATTCTATGCTAAATAAGTAACCACGAATTGGAGACTGTGGTACAAAGATGGAAAGACTGAAGATCAATCCAAATTGTCTCTAGAGGTAGCTAACATATTTCTGGCAGAACCTGTGGCTGAGAAGGCATTCGTAACTATATTATAAGCTGGCTTATACATCTGCTGATAGCACATATAACAGCACTATCAAAGTTTCTATTAAATGGACAAAGATGGAAGCTAAATACAATTGACCAATGTAAAAATGGGTTCAATGTACAAAGAACATTAACGTGATAAGCAACTGCATAGTAAACAACCTACAATACATTTAGAAACGGCTACTATTTCTACTGATACGACTACTGCTTTAATGTGTCACCAGCCCAGAAATATTTGCAAAAACAAACTAATGAAAGCAAAGAAGCCAAAACCGTGAATATGGTGTACTTGGTCTGTACCAATGTTTAGGTAGGTACATGTTAAAGTAACATCCACGTGAATGTCAGGACCTAAGTCTTTTCAGCAGTACATTGCCTTGTCTTCTTCTTATAGTGCATCCTTGAGCCATCACCTCCAGGTAAGTGACACACAAGCACCCAACTGTCCAGATGATGTAAAAAGAAATGTATATCAGCAGACCAGATCACCTTCCTTCTGCATTACATGCCATTTTTGATTCTCATGGTGCCCATTGATGCCCATGGTAGGTACTTTCGGCACTAATCAATGAGCGGGCTGCAATGCACTGCGTGTTATGACAACTGTGTACCATAGGCAGCATGAAATTTTTCAGTAGTTTATGCTATAGTAGCTCTTCTGTGGTATTAGACCAAATGGGCTAACCTTCGTTCTTTACATTGTATAATGAGGGCACTGGTTTACTGGTTTGACCTTCCATTGACCACTACTGGAAGGTACTAACCAGTACATACTGGGAGCAACCCTTAAAGATCTGCAATTTTAGGGATGCCCTGAGCCAGTTGTCACAATTTCGCCCTTGTCAAAATCTCTCAAATCCTTAGACTTGCTCATTTTTCCTACTTATAATACATCAACCTCAAGAACTGACTTGTTCACTTGCTGCCCAATATATCTCCCCCTTGACAGGTGCCATTTTAATGTAGAATATATATATATTTAGTATGTAGAATATATATGTATTTATATGTATGCACACACAGCGTAAAGCCTTGCTAAATAAATCTACAGTCTAAACTTCAGATATTGTTTCCCAGCATTAAGGTGTCAAAATATTTCTAAACATTGCTTAAAATCCAAAGCACTGAGGCCAAAATGATATATATCTCATTGTATTTTTAATACATTTCAAGGTGTTAAATTAGAGAAATCAGGGGTGACAGCTATGTGAAGAATAAACAAATTGTTCTTTTTGAGGGCTGGGCTGTCACATCTGCTTTATAATTATACGCTTCAAAGGCATATTAAAGATATGGAGAATAATGCATATATTTGAAACTGAGAAATATAACGCTATTTGGAAACTTTATTGGAAAAGATGGGAATATTTTCTAGAGCTACCAATACACAATCTCACTTTCACGGGGATTAAAAAAAATAATAATAAAATTGGTATATTCAACTATAATAAACTAATGTTCTAAGGTATAAAAGACGTAAAAGTAGGAAGAGACTAGAGTGGGAGTGAAGAGATAATGGAAGAAATTATATATTTACCTTTTTTTAAGTACTAAGAACTTGGAACATGGTTAAACTGAAATGTACTACATTTAGGGTAGGATCGTATAAAATTTAACTATCAATTTTTGGTACTTCAAGCATGTAAAAAACATTGATCTACTGACACAAACCATGGAGGGTAAAACCTTTTATACTTCTCATCATGTAAAGAGAAGAAGAGTCAGCTTTTTCTTGGGGAAATTAAATATTGGGTAAAAAAGAAGGATACATGAGCATTTTGGCTCACAATACAGTGCTCAAGCGGGAACCATATTGATCACGGTGTTGTAAGCAGCATAATGCATTAAGGGTACAATATCTCAAACTAATTAAAAAATTCTCTGAATATTGTATTTTTATACTGTAGCATGCAAGACCTTATTAAAACTGTATTTTCTATCCATGTTATGTGTATTTCAATATACTTTTATGCATGATGCCTTAGTAAATTATTGTATAACTGAATGCAAGAGATGCTGATGGACAGCTAAAGAATCAATTAGGGAAAAATAGAGGCATATAACCATGTTCAGCAACCTGCAGCATGTCAATTTATGCTGTGGGTATACCCGTGGCATTCAGCCTTAACAATGCAATAGTTGAAAACAGAAGACCTGCTGCAACTCACCACTGTCTGGCCTTAGGCTTCCCAATAAATTCAGAGGGTATGTAGTTGTGCTGGCCATAAACATTAGATGAGTGCTGGTCATAAACATTAGATGAGTGCTGGTCAAACGTCCTGGATTTTGGTGGGAACAGCCAACCATCTAATATGTAGGATGCCCTCTCAATAGGTGGGCTTGCAGAATTTTAAAGATTCCAGAGGGATAACAAGCCAAACAGGCCCCTACCGACCATATGAAATTTATGAAATGGGTGTCTTGTCATGTGCCAGAGGGGCCTTTGAGTACCAGGGCCAGGTGTGACTACGACCTAGACACCCCCTATAGCTATACCACTTTTTAAAGCAAACTCACGTCTGCTACAGGTTATAGAGATGTTTCACAAACTCTCCTGCAGAGTCTTTTCTGAGTATTTCCATAAATATCTACTCCAGTCTTTATCAAACATATATCAGTAAAACATTTCTACATTACCCCTTGGGTCAGACCTGCTACAGACAGTAGATACTAATAAGAAAAGGGTCTAGGGTCCCGAACAGCTACCTTATGCAAGTTACTAACTCTTTCAAGCTGTGAAAATGATCGTCTACTTAGCTGCGATTTTTGTGCTTCTTTCAGTCTACATAATTGCTATACCCAAAAGAATGCAAATAATTGTTACTTTCTGTTGTCATTGTTCTTGCAAATGAGTTTCTTTTCTCTTTAAAAAAATGATAGAAATAGACTTTAGAGCAGTGCCAGTGCATAATACCGCCTTATAATGAGGTGTGCTACAGAATGTAGTTTCTGCTCGGTAATTATTTCAGTCTCACAAATGTAAACCTTCATCTACCATCACTCACCAGCAGCTTGGAGAACCATCTGCAGCGTTGCTTTGGCCTGTTCAGCAGGAGACTAAAAACAAAGACAAAAAGCATATTTACCATACATTATGGTACTAATCAAAGGCATAGTGTTTTATACAGAAGACACCGCACTGAGATAGACCAAAACATCCATAAAAGAACATATCCCTCCTAATTTCTATGCAATATCCAACATTTGAAAAGACATACACTATTAGGCAACCTCCCTATTTTTTAGCCCCAACCTATGCTGCCACTATTACATTTAATTGTTAGGATGCTCTTACTTCTATCCAATGTAAATTACTGCACGCCTCTCCTACTAGTTATTATCAGTTAAAAACAAAGTCAATACATCATGAAGAATAGAGGTAAAATATGGCTGCGTCCTAACTGCATTATGTATTCATTTAGGTGATCTAGTCTTTTCAAAAAGAAAATGTTTCATTCCTGAAATTTGGAAATCATATCTTACATTTTGTATAATACCATACCATTGTTTTATTAATAGTAACATTACTATTCTCATAAAGTGTAATACAATGTAAAAAACCCTAACAAACATTAAATACCTTCTATTAAACAAGAAAATGGCAGATAAGAAAACAACAGTATAACAAGTAGGACATGATTTGTTGGAAAACATTTTGGACACACAATGAAATAAGGTTTCTTGTAATGTGCACTTGCACTGTAAGCACAAGGTACAGATTAGCAAACAGCACCGATCAGTGGAGATTGTATCAAATTTTAAGACGGATTTCAATAACATTTTAATAACCTAGGGAAATTAGAATTAATAAGAAAACTGACACTTGTACAGTAATGAAAAAGTGATGGTCCAAGCTTTCTTTTTTTATGTCCACACAAGCGGTGACTAAAACCTGCAACACAAACTAACCTGCAGAATGTCAATTTATGCTGTGGGTATACCCGTGGCATTCAGCCTTAACAATGCAATAGTTGAAACAGAAGAACTTCAGCAATTCCAGTAGGAAAAAAAACAAAAACTATTGAATATGTTTTTTGTGGCAGGGTTTACACAAAAATCTGCCGCTGAACTTCGTCTCTGTTGTCATACCCTTAGTGTCAATAATATACAATATACACAATATATAAGATATTTATACACACACAAGTTTTTAACTACAGGCACGTACTCTTTCTATACCCTTACTTGCCATATAAAGCTGGGGCACCACGTAGCGTAAACGCCACAATTTCACTGCAGCATGTTACAGAACCTGCAAAGTGGATGGGATTCTGGCTAATCCCATCAACGCAATTTGTTTCCGCTACGTTTTTTGCTGCAGCTCGCTACATTGGGGCCTTAGCCTTAAAGTGGTTGTCCAGGATTTTTATCAATGTTTTGGGTATCTGGGTTCGGTGTGAAAGAAGAAAAAGGCATACTCACCTGTCCCCAGCACCCCACTGTCTGCTCCTGGTCCACTTTTCATTGCGTGTCAGTAAGTGGTCTCAGTGGTTGCTGTTAAGGAATCGATGATGCATGTGAGTGATGTCACCAGTCATTCTCCAATGATGGCTGAGGCCACTGGTCTCAGTGGTTATGTAAGCCTCACAGCTTCTAGCACTGTAACGGAAAGGACCATGGAACACCAGGGGCAGGTGCCTTTTTAAAAAAAAAATTTAAACACCCTCCCCATGGGTTTCTCCAAATCCCAGAAAACCCTTTTATCATATACTTCTTTGTCTATGCTTGAAAGTTTTCTTTCTTCTGAAGGCTTACCATATCTCAACTACATTCCTACCTTCATTTTGACTTATAAACCAAAGGTCCCTATGTTAGGACTGGAAGTTCTGACACAGTTTAATTTTTTTGGTCTAAGATTCTCTGCTGGTACAATTCACAATATATCCAAAAAATTTTAGATCTGGGTTTCAGATTTCTTGTTTCCCTTCTCACAGTCACATGGTTAAACATCACTAAAGGAAGCTGAATGTACATTACTGCCATTGAACTCAACATTGGCTATATATTGTAAATGATAAACTCCCCCTAGTCATAGCTTCAGGTAGACAAAATTTTAGACACTGATGAACTAGATGGACATTGACAGGAGTAGAATATGCCATCAATACCTAAATGTTGGGGTCTGATTGATGTTTCCCCTGACTGACTCCTGTTGTTCCTGCTTTATTTTGAGGCCAACAAGACAGGTCAACCATGTGGCTTTCAAAAAAAAAAAAAGTGCAAAGCTTTGGGGCTTCTAGTGCTGCTGCCTCTTGGTTCTTTTGCTTGGCAAAGGCCACTGTGGTCATTGATGGCATATTATTACAGATACCTCTATGGATGTAGAAATGAAGGACAGGGCATTTTGCAGCTTTGAAACGCAGTATTAAAAGGCATAAAAAAATGGCACTCATATAAACAAAACAAGTTTATGGTTGTGTACTTCCAGCAGTGTGATGCCTTTAAGAAAGAAATGGCTGTACGATCTATAAAGAAAAGCTGGTAAACACAATGATGGAGAAATAATGTTTAAGAAACAAATTTCCTTTAGCCTTGAGATTCCTTTGAAATATTGCAGAGTCCGTGAGCCGTTCAAGAAGTCTTATGTTATAAAAGCTCCAGAAAATATTATATCTTTTTACATAAATATATATATTGCCGTTCACATATAAACCATTTTAAAGTTAAACTTCAAAAGCCAACAAAATGAGATGATAGTACATGTTCTTCATTTGTGTAAAAATAATATGCCCTTTTTCTGGCTTTAATCTAAAACTTATCTGCGTCTACAGTATGGAAATGTTAAAGCAGTTAACAAATAGTGGAATACTATATTAAACTGAAGACAGCAATATAAACAAATAAAACGACACAATATTAAAACTCTAACACCTCTGTCAAGCAAAAATATGCAAAAAAAAAAAAAAAAAAAATTACAACTTACATTACAATAAATACAAAGAATGTTTGCAATTAGGTGATGAGATAGAAAAAAAACATATGTGCCCCTTTCATACGTCTGCTATTATTGCATATTGCATATCACACTGAATGGTTTTCTAATTCTAAAACAACATATTTTATCAAAGTGAGAACATAAATGCGTGACACAAATTTATTAGTGCATCATTTTTGCACTCAGGTACACCCCAAGCTGTAAAGGACCTTAATGGGGTTCTCTCACCAGAGACAATAAAGGGGTTATCTGATTTCTATTATCTGATATCTATCTGATATTAGATCTGCAAAAGTCCCATACCCAAGACCCCTGCAAATCACTGGTACCAAGACAGTGCAGGTACTGGTGATCTGCGGGGGTCCCAGGTGGAGGTCCGTAGCAGATTTAACAGGCCATCAATCTAAACCGGATAGCCCTTTTAATGACATATCCACAGAGTATGCCAAAAATGTCTCCAACTGGGGAGCTCACTATTGTATGTTGTTCCAGTAACTCCTATTCACTTAACCATATTTTCATTTGCAAAAATTAAAAGTTAGACAAATATAGTTGCAAATATAATTCAAAATTTTGCAGTGTTTTAAAGATTTTCTCTAGACATCTTAGTGGTGGCAGTCTTTTGTCTTGGTGAATTCCCAATGGATACGACCATGAATGCAGGAACTTATATAGACTGTGAGCCCTATATGGGACAGTGACCACAATGTCTGTAAAGTGCTGCGGAATATGATGGCACTATATAAATAAGCATAATAAATAATAAATAAACTTTCTATTGTCTGGGATTTTATAGAAACCCAGCCATGATTTCCTTATTGTGGACAGATTATCAGAGAGGGACACTAAATGCAAGAGAAGATAACCCAGCCACAATAAGGAAATCATGTGCCACAGAAAGTTCCTGCATTCATGCTCATATCTATTCACAAACTATCAAGGCAAAAGACTAAGATGGTTAGATAAAACTTTAAAACTCTACAAAATAGTTATTTATATTTGCAAAAATCTTCAACATTTAATTTTCTACAAATTTAAATATAGCTCTTTTCATGGGAAAAACTCTTTCATGAAACATTGTAACGGAATGAGCTTGACTATTTCCATAACCTGACCACAGTGCCTTATTACAGCTCCATATGGCATTGAACCATAATAGGACTGCCATAGGGGTGCACAGGGCTGCTGTAGTACTTCAGCATGGTTCTGGGTAACATATATTCAGCATCTGACGAGGCCTATACAGCTATAATGTGCTGTAGAAGCATGAACCCTAGTTGGATATACAGAATTTGTTTTTGCTGTGATTTACACAATTGTAAAACTCACACAGGGTAAATGCCGTGATTTGGCCACAGTGTTTTACTGTACATGCAAAGTGGATGGGATTCTATTGATAAAAAGAGCCTGCAAATACAAAAATACCAAAAAATGGATAGAAAGTTGAGACTCAGCAATTTATAAGCCAAAAACCATCACGTCACAATCTTTCACTCCATTTGGGCAAATACAATGTCTGAGACTATGACAATTGCTGCGACAGCATACTCAAGTCAATGTAATCAAAATAAGGTGCGCACAGGTGAACATGCCATACATCACCAACACTGATACACAGCATCAATAGTTCCAGTAAAGACATGGGGAGAACATAGCACAATTTGAACGCTACACAAACTTTCCCCCCCAGGATACATGGAGTGCCAAACATACCTGAAAGCCTAGAAGACGCTAAAAGCTATATATTTAAATAGTGATCGCTACAGATTGAAAAAACCGCTATGGACATGCGCAGTATGAAATCTCAGAGTGCATGCGCGGCATGGAAAAACCAGAGAGCGCACTATGCACGCGCCCGAAAGCTTCACAATCCGCGCGTGCGCACCAAGAACAGTAATACACCGTGCTCACTAGCTAAAGATACGTCGCGTCGCCAGTGAGAACTAATAGCTGCCCTCAAATACCTATAAACGCCAGTAGCAAACACAATAAGTATATACTCATATGCCCTCCATGAATTACAGATGCTTAGCGCAAGGGGGGACTAACAGAGCAGACTTAGGACAAGCACTATATTTACAGGGATGCTTGCAAGTATGTAGTAGGTATTTAAAGGCAGGAAAAAAATCACCTGGATAAAAATAATAGACCACTACACAAGCACAATAATATCAATTCCATGCATAGTTTGTTACATATTCACTTCCATAGCAATTCAATCACTGGAATGACCACGGCAGTCAGCCATTTATGAAAGAGCTGTAGTTGGAGTCAGTCAGGCTGTGGAAGAATACTTGGCCTACCGATTCCACAGCCCTGCTGAGAGCCACACAAATTATGTATCCAGATAATAGTATGCTGCCACACTGTAATCTATATAATCATTCAGACATGTGGCAAGATCCACAAGTTAGGACCCAACCCATATCCTGAAGGAACCAGCAGAATATCTACCTTATTGCAGTGGTGACCTGTTTATATACACATATTTCTGTAATTACATTTCTTACTAAATCCTATGGGTGCCCCCTTAAGATGGTCACATAAATAAAATACAGTGTACAATGATGTGCTGCATGTACCTTCATTGCTTGCTGCTTCAACTGGGTATCAGATTTGTACAAAAGGAAAAAAAAATACAGTAAAGCCGGAAAACACAATTTAGAAAGCTACAAACCTCAGCGATTTAATAAAATCAGTTATATCTGCACATCACATGCAGTTTCACAAAATCTTTAACATGGTACAAGGGTCACAGAGTGTGTAAAATAAAATCCAATAAAAGGGATATAAATTCTATTTCATATATAAAAATACACCAGAGGCAAATCCTGTTCGGTGGAAATGATTACCCTGTTAAAATGCCACATATATTTTACATATGCGCACACAAATCCGATAGAGCAGAGATCATTCTATTGTGAAAACCAAAAGCCATGTCACAAATTTACATATACACCTAAATGATTAAAACAATGCTCGCAAAAAATGCCGAAAGACATGTTAAAACATTATATAATGCTCAGTATTACTATTATTTTATCTACAGGTATGATTCAGCTGCCCAGGCATTACAACTTCAGATATATATACGGTATATATATATATATATATATATATATATGTGTGTGTGTGTTTTTTATTTACATGCAGACATTCATCTAAATGCCATTCAGCTTAGTGAATAGACAGATGCAAAACAGGCTGACATAGAAATTGAGCATATAAGAGGAAGTTCAATAATAAAGATCTAAATACCCTCCATTATGATGACAGGTTTTGCCATGAAGGACAGACCTTTGAGAACACTTTCCAGCTATCCCAAAATGTCACAGAGGTTCCCGGAAAAAGGGGACACACAAAATGGGTTTGGTCTGGTGGAAAGAGGTCTGGGATACTGAATTATGCTGATTTTGTGGATCATCGAATGCAGGGGGTGCTACATAGTGACGTAAAGATTGACATGTGACCATGCCACTCTCTCCCACTCAGAAAACCAGCAACAAATATCGGTAAGAATGCCCCTTAAAAGTTTTATAGTCTTCTTGTACGTCTATTTTGTCTAGATGTAAAATAGATTTTTAATTTTAAAGGGGTTGTGTGGTTTCAAGAAAATGGGGGAACTTTCTGGTTGGCTTTGTTTGTCCATCGGCAGTGATAATATCCTGTTGACATGTGACCACTGCAGCCAATCACTGGCCCGAGCTGGCACTATTTTAGTTTTTCATCTGGTAGCCAAATAATAGTATTTTCTATGGAGCCGTCTAGTGTCTGTTATAAATGACTGACCTAAATGTCAGAAAACTGGATGGGCACTGGATAGGGAAAGATTTGCGATGCTTTGCTTAAAATCCCATTCACTTCTATTGGTTTTTAAAGCAATGTGCGGGTGTGCGCTTACACTCTCTCTGCGCCGCAAAGCCGTTTTTTTCATCAGAAACAAAGTCGGACATGCAGGACTTTGTGCCCGACGAAAAAAAACGGCTTCGCAGCGCAGAGGGTGTAAGCGCACACATGCGCATTGCTTTAATGGGTTTTTAAGCAAAGCGTCACAAACCTTTCCCTATCCAGTCCCCTATTCAGTTTTCCAACATTTAGGTTGGATTCGCAGTGGACGGAGTTCCGGTGCAAGTGTGAACCCACCCTAACTGAGTAACTGTGCACTGCACCATTTGCTGCACATTTGCTTTTAAGTAGCCAAACTATTAGTTAATTTTCTTTGTGACTCTAGCCTACCACATTACATTACATATTTGTCCCATTTTCATGTTGTGATTTTACTAACTGAAGCAAAACTGGGGAATTTTTCTACAAAAGTGTTGTGGTTTTGTCAAAAAGTGTCATATGTAATTACATTATTTTTTTTGGCTTTGGCTATAAAAATAGAAACACTACACCTCACGACACAGCCTGGACTTCATCATCGCTGTAGAAATTTCCACCAAGTATATGTTGAAAAAGTTTACTACTGCATGCAAGTTTTAGACAACATGTTTATCTTTTTTATGTTGCTTATATAGCAGAAATATATTCCACAGCTTATCTAACTTCTCCTGCAGATATGCAGCAAAGTTGTGATCTGAGGCTCAGATCAGGAGCGGAGGATGGTATAATAGGATGGAATGGGTATATGCGGCCAAGAATCTAAGAACACACACAGGCTTGTCTGGCTGGTATCCAGCAATAAACACCACAGAATACGGCTAAAAAAAAAAAAAAAAAAAAAAAGGACGACGCGAGAACACAAGCAAATATAACACATACTATTAGTGTAGCTGAGGATTACTGCATTATTAGCAGGAACTCATATACTGTATATTGTGAAGTTGAAGATTCATGCTCATATATTTAGTAATGCACTATAAAAACATAAGTGAGAATTGGTGTAAGATGTAATAGATGCATTATCCTGCACTCACGTGTGCCCGTGTGCATGGGCCCTAAATGTGTTGAATGGCGCAGCTTTTACTGACATGTTTTCTTAACAATTAACATGGTAAAGTGAGAGCTCTCACTCACACAGTTTCCCTAAGTAAACAGGCACTTGTTGCTGATCTATCAACAGCCCTTAACTTCTTGAGAGCTCGAGTCAACAGCTACTTATCTCAACCCAAGCAAATCCTGTTTCCTCTTCCAGACAAGGGTAAAGAATGCTCATTTTTTTAAGGGGAGTTCTCATTCAGAGCATTAAAACTATTCTAAATTTGGAAAAATGAACTGTGTGTTTTGCAGTCTATTGTTTTATCCTCAGATTTCCTTAAAGGGCCACTGTAATGATTAGGTTTCTGTGTTATTCTTTTAGTTGTAGAGGTAGACATGCAGTCTCAGCTTCCTTAGCTCATTGTTCTAAACACAATCCCAAATGTAATCTTAATATCAGCATGAAATAAATTAGCAAATATCACATACGACATATATATTCCATTAAAACGTCATAGCAAACTGTAATACAGAAATCTATTGGCATCCGAGAAGAAAAAAACAACCATAATAAAAAAAATAACGATAACTAGAAAACACAAATGTTAGTATCTATACCTTGCTCGTCTACCTGTAAGAATCATTTTCAGGAAGACTTAATATGTGACTCTCCATTTTTTTCATAAGAAAAAGCTGTCCACAAATAAAGCCTCAGAAAAAGAAAAAATGGCTTTATGAAAGGGAACAAAATGTAAAATACTTAAACTTAGAAAAGCTCTTAAATAAGTTATTGCAGGATAACATATATGACCTCTACATAGGAGAGGTGATGCTTTGGGCCCCACAGAACACCAGCATGTAGTTCCCAAAACACCCATTCCTCAGTAAGGAGAAGAGTAGAGTGGTGGGTCATGCACATGCCTTACCATTCTATGCAATGTCTGGGGGCCAACAAAAGCAAAGATGTTGACTGGATAGGCAGCAGGCATGTATAACCACCACTCCATTCACACTCCTCAGAATTACAGGCATGGAGTAAGGAGGGGCAGGGAGGCTTCAGAGGCAATTGTAATTGACAGTGGATCCCCAGAGGGGGGCCCCAACCACCATATAGTCATCACAAATCCTGAACACAGGTTTATTATTTATTTAGCTTACTTGTATAGCGCCATCATATTCCGCAGCGCTTTACAGACATTGACAGTCACGGTCCCATATAGGGCTCACAATCTATATTCCCTATCAGTATGTCTTTGGAGTTTATGATTAAATATATATAATATTTATATGTAATGCTGCCGTTTGACTAAACTCTGCTATGCCTTGTGCAGGGTCAGAAGGGGCGATGCATGGCAGAGATTCCCTCTAATCTATTTTAACTACTTAATATATGTGTAGAGGGGTTGAACAACTTGTTACACAGCTCCAATTTGCCTGCTTTCCTTCATGTACTATAGCTGTGGTAAAATTTAAGATGCCAAAAGAAACTATCAGTAGGCACTCAATGTATATTTTTAACGCTATCCTTGTGGTTAATGGAATATAAATATACAGAAAGCTCTCGCTAGTACCCACATGTCTGCTCTGTGGGATTTGAGAGATCTTCCCTACTCCAGTGACACTCCCCCAATATGCCCTAATGTACCGCCCTATGCCCAGAAGGCTCTTGGATGTTTTTTTTCTGTCAGATTCTCTATGAATCAGATATCAATAACAGATCCTATATGATTTTCCTACGCAAAGTTGATTTTGAGTAGTTTATAAAATCCATTTAAAAAATCCATCTCTTATGTACATGGCTAACATAGCTTCTAGCGTAGAACACTGTGGCATATGGAGGTATATATAGGTACTATAGAGAGCCACATAGACTTAAATATGGCCCTGAAGGGGATCACAACATGGATACGGAATATGCTCATGTGCACGAGGCTTCACCAACCATACTGGGCCCGGACAAACAAAAACCAATGATATCAAGATCACCATCAGCATTCCTATCAAATTGGCAGACTATACAGTACGACGACTTATTAGGATACAGTAAGACATATTTATACAGAACAAGATCCCGGAGATAAATAGCAGCTTTAATCTAGATTTCTGGGTTCTAAAAGTAATGCTGTTTGTAATATGAAGACGAATGCAAGTGAGGAAAAGTCCGGAAAATTTATGTATCCTGGATATATGGATAAGCTTGTAATCTTATGTTCAGTAAATCACTGCACAAACAGTAATGGCTTGGAGAACCAGGATTTTGGCTTCATTGCATCTTTTTGATTCCCCACGGCAATAAGTTATAGAGGTTATTTTATGTTCTTACAAGAAAAAAAAAAACATTGGGCAAAATGTACTTATCGCATGTTATACGGCTGCATACTTTCTAACTTTTCATTAAGGATGTTGTGTTAGCTTTGCGCTATTTAAGGTCGCCACGCTATGAATCAGCCGGGATTAATCATGTGGGGGTCATGGAGTTTTACAAAATGACTCTTATGTCAGAGATAATCGACAAAAAACATTATTATGGAATTATTTAACTAAAGTGTCTACAACTGTATGAGAAACGCCCAGGATTTTCTGCAGGGAACAGCAGCAGCTAATCTTCCCTGCCAAGTTCATCCCAATTAAGATAAATTGTAGCATTCCACATCCAATACAGATTGCAAATAATTCAGCCAAAAGCAGAAAACAAAAAAATACTAAAAGCACACATTACATAAGGACATGGCTCCTTTATAGAAGGGTCAGCAGGTCTCTAGCGTAATAGCTGCAAACTCCATAAACTCAACAAATAAACACATTCTGTTCTAATTCGTCATGTATCAAAGGAGGACGAGAATTATTATGCCACAAATAAATAAAAAAAAAAAAGCCAGATAAAGTTAGCGGACAGTAGAGAAAGCTTCGTCAAGTCACGTCAATTAGTGGAAGAAATTAGATTACGGCGGCATCTTGGCCAAATCGTTCTGGCTGAGATTTAAAGCTGAAGACACTATAGCAGCTAGGAGATAAACTTCTTTGCTTTTATGCACAAAAAAAAAAAAAAAAAAAATCCAGAGAATATGAAAATCAGAAATATTTTACACATTCTCATACTTCAGAGAGCGCTAACAGCATTTTACTAGTCCAAAGCACTTCATCTTCATGTCTCCATAATGCGGACTTGGTGCATAATAATGTAATTTATATTGCCTAAATGTTATTTTGGAAGCATTGCATCATTTCTCAAACTTCATGACCTTTACAATTTTCTAAACTTTTATTTCCCTCATTATTCTGAACAGATTTCATTACATATTTTGAATGTAAACAACTCTGAATAATGATGGCAGCCATTACGTACGTACAGCTCTGACATTTGTGTATGGAGCCGAGATGGAAACCCAGTGCATTAATTTACCTCTCATCTTCAGTAACTGCTTCCCCATAAAAAGTTTTATACTCAACTCACATAAATCATGTGGAAGAAAAATGAGAAAATCTGCTGGCTAACTCATCTTCTACCATTCTGTGAAAATGAAATTCACTGAAATACCTATCAAAACTGCAATCATCAAGAGATAATGTCTTCTTAGGTCTATCTGCACTTTCCGATTTAATTTCCTGCATGCCCTTGACATCCAGAGATACCATTAAGATTAAGCGCATATAGTAACTGAGCAGTTTTCAGATTTTGATATATGGGGCCCAGGCACTAAATGTAATATCATCATTTGAAAATTAATGCAATATTTCTTTTGTTAGTTTTTTGACTTGGGAAGCGGGATGAATACTTTGGTTTCTCTAAAGTAATTTCCCCATCAGAATGACATGCAATTATGAATAGATATGCACCTGGTCAGAGGTCAGTCAAATTACTACATCATTTAATGAGTAGAAAGATCAAAATGGAGCACACACTGTTGCTGCCGAGCAGCGGCTTGCTGCCTGCGACATCAAATATGATGGAATCATTAGAGTAATAAGCATGGAAATCTGTTTGCAGATTAACCTGTGGTTTCATGCTGCTTTTATCTAATGGGGCGCTGTGGAAATCTTGTCAGCTTTTCATCAGCGACGATCAAATTACTGAAATTACGTACAAACCACTGGTGCAATGGGGAACAACATTTCCAAGTGCAATTCTTTTTTGCTGGTGCCAAAGAAAATAATACACTTTCTTTCTGACATGTTTTTGTATTATAGCTGTTTGCTCGCATAACCGCTCGCTTTATGAGGAGCCTCATGTACATATCTGCTTGTTAAGAATGGAAGTCTGGAGTCAAAGTAAATTAAGGCAGAAAGAGCAATAAGCAGAAGCGGGATGGCACAAAATAATTCAGAAAGGTCACAAAATAAATAAAAAAATGATATTCTAAATATCTGGCAACAGAGAAATGTTGCTTCAATCAGAATTTTTTTTTTTCCTCCCTGCGTGTCTGCCCGGGCTATGTTTTTCAACAGCATATGCGACATCAGAGAATGTTACTATAGACAAGGCGGGAAATAATCTAATGTGCGTTCAAAGCTGCAAACTAGAGCCAAAATAGGTGATTTTATGGACTTTAAAGAGAAAAGGCCAGGTAGTAAATTAAAGGGGTTTTCTGGGAACTGAGAAAAATTAAGCTAAATAGCAAGAAAAGTGATAAAATAATAACAAAAAAACAATACTCACCTGCTAAATCACCTACTCCTCCAGCGCCATACTCTGATGGTCACCAATGGTCTTATTAACAACTGCAGCCAGTGACCCACAACTAGATCACCAAAAGGAACATGCAAACGGAGTAGCAGGGGATTTTTTTTTTTTTTTTTTTTTTACCCCATTTCCTGACTGATTTTTTCAATGACCAAAAAACCCATTTAAAAAGGTAGTATGGTATATAGATGTTAGATATAGAACTAAAAAGAAAACAAAATTATATAAAATATTTAAAAAATAAAATCCAATATGATAAACTTGCTCTACAATGTAGTACAGTAGTACATGTTCAGGAACATTTACATGAACGTTATTAGAGGGCGGCTCATTTTACCATATTTGTCATGGTTGTCAGCATGATCATATGATAGTGATGTTTACATGGTAACATCTCAGTTTTCATATTTTATCTTATTTTATTTTACTTTAGGATGCAATGACTTCCTGGAGAAACTTTGTCCTTAAAATACTTGCAAACATTTGTACAATTCCCATCCACATAAAACACAATCATGGCAGGGTGCTAAACCCAGATTCTCTCTAGTCTGAGCCTGGGCCACGAGAGCTACAGATACAGTGTGTGGGTAGAGAGGAGACTGTTCTACAACACAATTCCCACTTTAAGATTATACCATAACCACTACCACTGCTGCATTGTTACCAATGAATGGTTATAGTTACAGATTTGGAAAAATAAAATCCTATTAACCTTTGTGTCCAAATCTAAAATTAGTATGTTTTTCAATCACAAATGGATATATTGTGTGTATATTTTGTTTTAATAGACAGAGATATGATAAAGATAAACTAACAAGAAAAAGAGCAAGACTGCACTAACCAAGGTGAAACCTTAGCCAAGCTGCAAGGCAGAAAGCCAGTCTCCAAACCTAGGTGTAGACTCAGCCAAAAAAAAACAAACAAGAAAAAACAAAACATCCTTTACCAGCATCTTCAAGCAATGAGGCAAATGATACACTTGAAAAAGGCCCCTGTGGACTGACATGTGGTGTATGGGCTGGGCTCTAATAAATTGCTATGTTATTCAAATATGGTTGCGGAGGATAGATCAACAGATAGATACCATACATACAGATATATTTACCCTTAAAGAGATTGTCTGGGCAAAATAAATATTTTTAAACAGGACGAGGGAGGTGAAAAATAAATAAATAAATACATACATACATACATACATAAATATCATAATTACCTGTCCCCAGTGCTCCGGTGTCCTCCCAGCACGGTCAGGTCCTTCTGCTGGGCTGTCTTCTCAAAGTGAAACTGCTCGCCAGCTGTGACGTCCCAGATCCCTTCTGCTGAAGCCGCTGATTGGCCTCAGTGGTTAAGTGACCGCTGAGGCCAAACAGCGGCCTCAGGAAGAGACCCTGGGACGTCACAGATAATGATGTCACATGCCCTTCGATGAGGCCGCTGATTGGCAGCGGTCACGTGTGGCGGGGAATTCCGCTGGAAAACAATGACCCAGCAGGACCAGATCGTGCAGGGAGGCACTGGAGCACCGGGGAAAGGAGAGTATGATATTTTTTTTTTTAGCTCCCCAGCCTATTTAAAATATAATATATTTTAGCCTGGACAACCCTTTAACAATGTTTGAACTTGGTTTAAGACTTTAATTTCTCATGAAACAAATTTAATGCAATATCATGACAAGCTATCAATACCCTTGAAAGGCTGGAATTCACAAGACAACCACTGGGTGGCCACACATTATTGTCTTGAAAAGTGACTAATGTAGTAACACGTATATCTGGACATGTCCAAACTAAAGGAAAAGTAAGGAAGGACACATTTGTAAATATGAAATAGACAGATAGATAGATAGATTGATGGAAAACTAAAATTCACTAACCCACTGTGCTGAACAAGTCTTGATGTGCAAGACCAAAGTAAGTGAACAACTACTAGCAGAATAGTATAGCATCTAATAACTTAGTTTATTTCTGACTAATTGTGAAAACACATTTTCTCTCACTTTCTACTTAATGTAAATTAGATGTCATATTATTGACTGAGCACAGGTGATATGTCATATAAGACCAAGAAAGATGTAAATGAATGAATAAGAAACAGGACGGGACCACAGCTCGAAATTCTAGCCTTTTTCAACAATGTAAGAGAGCTAGTAAATTGATTTCATTGTATACTCATTGTATTTGACACACACGTCTAAAACTGTAAAAGAAATAAATACAAGTCAAAAGTCTGTAAACACAGAAACAATGCTTCCTTGAACTCCCGTTAAGTCTACTCCAAGTTAAAGACACTGGCGTCTGGATCCAGATGGGTAGTTTATTTAATGTTTAAAGTTTAATATGTTTGAGCAAGAGATATTGGCATAAGTTTCATAAAACAAAAAAAAAAGTTTCTTTTTATCCTTTTTTTTTTCCAAAATCGCACATACGGGTTTAGCAATCATAACAGTTAAGCAGCGCTATAACAGAGAATGTTTAATATTGCACATTGTAACAGATTTCTTTTAAAATATCTCTGTTCTGCTGCCCAGGTTTTGTTTAGGCGAGTCAGGTTTTTTTTTTTTTTTCTTTTTTGATTCTTTTTCATATAAAATCCATATTTCACATACATGAGAGAATTCTATTATAAATGAATCTCACTGAACAGATGTCTTTCCTGTTGTCTTTTTTTTTTTTAACATGAAGAGAAGCTCGGCTTATAGTCTTTAAATATATATATGTAGGTATAACAAACTTTGCTTAAATCAATAGTACAACATGCATACATGAGGATTAACACTTTTCAGGCCATCATATGACCAGAGGCTCTATCTCTAGTTGCAATTCTCTCTGAGCTGGTGGGTGGAGACTACCTATCATACACTGCATGCAGTGAGTAAAGGAGAATCTGCTCCATAATGGTCTCTCTCGACCACTAACAATCAGCCCCAGGGGTGTGTGTGTGTGTATGTATGTATGTCTGTTTGTGTGTGTATGTATATATATATATATATATATATATATATATATATATATATTTATTAGTACTGCGGGAGGAAGCTTCTATTTAGCTCCAGCATCATGTTAATCTGTGTTTATACTGTTATTTGTCTCACGCCTTCTTTCCCCTATCCATATACTTTTACAGACACGTGTGATCTGAGTTTGAGAATGAAGGTCGCTTTGACAGAGGTAGGAGGATCAGTAAAACAGCCCAACAGCATAGAGAGGCATTTTCGCTGATAACATATATTACAAAGTGCCTTACAGTTGTTTATACTATTGATTTCTGCAGTTGTTAATTTCCATTCTAGGGAGTGTAATCAGTATAACTGTAGGAAAAAATGTGTTCTGCTGCAAAGCATGGTACTATAACTCAGATGTGGTGAATTGACAGCCTAACCACTGCAGCTAGATAGCAGAGGTGGTCTTAAACCTAGACAACGAGCTGTAAACACAGAAAATTCAGCAGTATCTGGCTATATATATATATATATATATATATATATATATATATATAGCAATATATTGTGTTAAACACTTCAGTTAGCTCAAGGTACAAGTTTATATATGATCCTGGAGATGGAAATACCCCTATCAGAGCTGTGGAGTCGGTACGCCAAAGCCCCGACTCCGACTCCGACTCCACAGCCCTGACCCCTATAGCTCTAGGCTGTATGTAAATGAAATATGCATTCAAACTTTAAAATGAGAGTGTAATGGCACAATAAAATTATCCTTCAGAAAAAGCACTTTACAAGTAAAAGATAGCAGAGTTTGTAAAGAATTCATATTCTTAGAGGTGTCATGTGGATATGAAATCTGTTATGAGTGGGGTCAGAGTCCATGGAAATGTACTGACTCCAAACAAAAAAATATTAGATGATATTGTATTGCATAGTCGATTTATTAAATACATATATTATAGCATATTTATTAAATTTAAATCATACAAAAATGCTGTGTTCTAACTATTATATATTATTACCAACATGTACTAATCAATATACAAAAATCATTTATGACTGAATCAGATTGTGGAAAAATAAGAGGTTTGGCTCATAGGCTCCACAGCCCTGGCCATAGTACGCAATCATGTACAAAGCATATGTCATGTTACTCGCAACCAATCACATTCAGTTGTATGGGAATAAAGAAAAACTCTAGGCCTCTATGTAACATGCAGAGACAAAGTTGTATCACAATGACAACGGTGCTTCATTTCCACCACAAATAACTGAACGTGTACTGGTGTCGATTCCACTTTACTCCCTAGACTGTGTCATAAAACTGTAGATTAGCAAATATCATAAACCACTCACATTAAGGTCCTCATCCATGTGTTAGATCAAATACAGGAATCTTCGCATTAATGTGCATTTCAATGTAGACTAGCATTATTGACAAGCAGAAAAAGTGCTCAACTAGTATTACAGGGATTCATCAGAAATGATTACATTTCCATAGCGCTCTTCATAGCCGCCATATATTAAATGACAACCAATTACACTCGGCACTAACAAATGTTAACCATTCTAGGAAATCTCTTACAAGACCATATAAAAGCTCATCTCTCATTTGCTTTGTAGGAAAGTGAAATGATTCAGCGTGGGTCTGGACTTCATCCCTTCATTTAGATTAGGTTTTATATGGGAAGAAATGTGGCGTTCCCTTTATAATCATCTACATTTATGTGCTCTTTTAAATAAACAGACAAAATAAATCAGCCTGGAAATTGCCGGCACTGAAACACATTATCCACGAGTATTGATTAACAAGAAACAACGGGAGAACCTACAGTTATCTCTTAATAAACCACAAGCTATTAATGATAGATTACTCTACATTACTTACAATGGCACAACAGCATTTCTTACCCACAAGGACAAAAAGGTCAAGAATATTCTGCTACATAATCGGTAGGGCAATGAGATCACAGGAGTATTGAAAAGTACGTGCAATAAATCTGAACAAATAAAGTTGTATAAAAATGGAGGGCATGATAAATAATTGCAAGGGTATGTGACGTGACATTATTTCCCAAACTAGCACAATGAAAAAAATATTTTAGAAAACACCCACTTAAATTTAACAGGTTAATGGGGTTTTCTGGGATTTTGAGAAATTTGCCCATATGGAGGAAATATAAAGTACAGAAATGACCTATGCTGTCTATTCAATACAGAATACAATATAAACTTATCACCCTCATTCACAAAGCTCTCCATAATGCTACACCTCCCTACATTTCCTCCCTCATCTCTGTCTATCGCCCAACCCGTACTCTCCGTTCACTCAATGACCTAAGACTAACATCCTCTATTATCAGAACCTCCCACGCTCGTATACAAGACTTCTCCCGAGTTGCACCACTTCTCTGGAATGCTCTATCCCAGACTATCAGATTAACCCCCAATTTCCACAGCTTCAAGCGTAAACTAAAGACACATCTTTTCAGACAGGCCTATCACAACTCCTAATGTAAACCCTTCCATAGTTAGAATGCCTAAAATGTACCCTCCTCTGTTTATGCTTCAACATTACCTCACAGGATATGATGCCGTATCAGACTAGCTTTATATGTCCAGGCACCATCTGCATGTTAAAGGACACGACTGGTGACGGCTCATACAGCCTTATATATGTGTAATGACAATAACCTCTATTACAAAACTGTCTGACCATTGTATAAACAATGCTACATCTGTTGCAGCCCCTGCTACCTCTTGTGTCACCCCCTCTACCTCATAGATTGTAAGCTCTTGCGAGCAGGGCCCTCAGTCCCAGTGTGTGAATTGACTATTTCTCAGTAATGTATCTTTTTTGTCAGTTCTTGAACCCTACAAGTTGTACAGTGCTGCGGAATATGTTGGCGCTATATAAATAAAATGTATTATTATTATTATTATTATACTCACCCATCAAACACTGGCTGCTCCTGCGTCACCTCTCTGGTGGTCCTCGCCAGCCCTGCAGTGATGACGTACGTGACATACATCATTCATTTGACTGCTGTCGTTAGATCACCGGCACCCAAAGGGTTAAACAGCAGGGATTAGAGGTTTCACTAATCTCTCTTGTTAAAGTGGTTATCCGGGGAGTAATAAAGTTAAGCTTTATTACTACTATACATCCTGGTCACCCCCCAGAGTTCCGTCTCTAAGTTTGGGGAGGCCGGAACTTTAATTCCTTAGTATCCCTTACAGGCGCATCACCAATTCCCAAAGAGTCTGGCCACAGCTCCATTCAGTACAATGTGAACCAGAGTCAGAGCTGCTGTAAGGGAGACAGGAACCAGAAAAAGTAATGAAGGGTCATCAGGGGACCAGGGTATACTGGTAAGCTTTATTACTCCCCAGATGACCCCTATAAGGTAGAGGTGTATCTGTACATTGCTACTTACTACACAGGTGCACTTCCTGTCCTGTTGCAGAAACAGCCTGTCACTGAGGATGAGCATTTCTGTGAAGTTTTCACAGTGGTTCACTCAATGAAGGTCTGAAGTACCCCAACTCCACACTTACAATGCCAGTTTGATCAGGTAAGTTGTGAATTGTCATTTCTTTGTACAATTCATCTTTAATCAGTAACCTGTCAATTCTGCTGACATTTGGGTTCTAGTAAATACTCATTAAAATAGTAAATTTCTCATGAAAAAACAACTCCGCATCTTTGCTTAAAACCTTACATTGGGCAGTTCATCATCAGAGGGTATGACTCTACATATACATATACAAAAGTGCATTTACTCATATATTTCCAGGATGAATAATAGAGGAATGACAAAAAAAATGCTGCAGCACTTTCATGGGAATAACAGGTATTCGCTAAAACAGACATGTCAGCTGAGCTAGTAGAAGTAATATAAAGCACATAAATGAAACACGAAACACATGAAAAACACAAATCAAATCTAACCATATTTATTTATGCATGCAATATGTGTGTGTAGAACACATTTGTTCTTTCAGATCCTGTCGTGCCAAAAATCTACAGCCAAACATTATTTTTTTTTCTTATTGCTGATAATTAAAACAATCATCAATCCAATGAATGTGTTCCCTCTCCATTTCATCTCCACATCAAAATAAAAAAGGTAATTTAAAAAAAATTAATATTCCCTTGAGATGATAAACTAAATGAAAGAGTAAGTCCCATCACATAATAATGGTAAGCGAACCCTTTGGGAAATAGTTGACTTTCTCAATTCAAGGTATTCAAAGCTCATTGAAAAGTGTTCATTTGGAATGCAGATATCAAAGATGATACAAATGTTCAAGAGAAATGTAGAACTTACCAGATGTTCTAATCCAGCTTTGATGTTTACCGAGTCCCTGAAAGAGAAGAACAAAACTTCTAAATACTTGCTAAATCCTTGTCCAACACAATTTATTCACATTTGCCCACAGCTCCCAGACGTTAAATATTGACCAGTATTGTATTGTGTTATCTGTGTTAGCACTGGGATATAAAATATTTATAATCTTAGATCTAAGACAAGCAATGAGGGCTAAATAAAAGCTTTTTAATATTACGAACCATGCTTAAAATATCTTCATAAACTTAAAGGGGTATACAAGATTAGAAAAGCATGGCTGGCTGCTTTCTTCCCAAAACGATGCCACACCTGTCTATGGATTTTGCATAGTATTGCAGCTCAGCTCCATTATCGTGAATTAGGCTAAACTGCAATGCCAAACACAAACAGGGACAGATGTGTCGCTGTATACTGAAGCAAGCAGTCAGGTTTATCTAATTCTGGACATGCCATTATTTCTGATAAATGCCAAACATAACCAAAGATGCCTCTGTGGCCCTATAAAGGACTTGTCCGGTGGGTAAAAATATTAAAACATTATTAAAAGATATCTCTCGTCTAGCCGTTACACAGAAACGGTTCTCCTGACATACCATAGGGCATATCTCACTCCAACGAGGGCCTACAAAATGGGTATATACTCTAGTGATAATTGTTTTTATGGTTAACTGGAGGGAGCGGACTTGTACCACTGTCTGTAGTTGTGTGTGAGGGTGCCAACATTTTGGGCCAGGGTTCATACATTCACAACTACTCATCTTACCACTGCAGCCCCCATTTGATTCCACTTGGGTGATATTTGGATATATTGACAAAAGAGACAACCCGTGCACCCCAGGCAGTAGAAGACTGCTACATGTGGTGGTGGCTGCAGAGGTTAAAACTATTCTACAGACCTGGATATACCCAGACCGTCCACCCTTTAAACTATTTCTGGAAAAGTTGTCTTACATAATGAAAATGGATTTGGTGAAGGCCTCTGGTAAGAGTGTTGGGGGAGCCTTATTGATATATTGACTCTGCGAACTAGGAAGTCTATTAGAGAATGTTTTCACTTGACCTCCTGGTATCCCCAGTCCTTTGCTATTCGGTGATGTTTTTGCTATCTCACCAGGGTTGCCGGGGGGTTCCTCCCTCACATTGTGTCATTAACTCCCTTTCTCTACTCCCTTCTCTGTTTGTTTTGTTTCCTTTTTACCCTCAGGGGATTTTGAAGTTGATTCCTTCCCCTTCCCTTAGCTATCATGTGCTGGTGGGGCGTTAGTGGGGCATGCCATCCATTTGTTTTTCTCACTACATTGGTTGGTTGGACTGGTAGTGTTCTGGGGGGCATCACCTCGCTTCCAATCTACTTCCATGTGTCCTCCATGTTTTCTTGCTTCTTCTCTCAAGCCCCTCCCCCCTTTGCTGGATATGATGGTTGGATTGGATGTGAGAACTCTTGCTATTGCTTGTACTGATCTAAGTCTTCCTTGTCTCACATGGGGTGCTGCGCCACCTTCTTCGCTACAGCTGCTGTTAATGTTTTTGTATTAACTTATTGGAAAATATTAATAAATATATATATATATATATATATATATATATATATATAGTTATTTCACTTTTCATGCATCCATCTCTAGTCCAGCCCTAGAATCATGTTTTATTATGCCTGAAGACCCAGATTTTACTTGAGAACTTGAAGATTTATTTATTTATTTATTTATTTTTAGGTCATAAACTTTTTTTTTTATTAATGAAAACATAGCAAACTAAGGATATTTTTGGAGGAAGTAGCTGTACAAATATTTTGTTTGTACAGGGTTTTTCTCCAAGTTGTATATTGATGACTTATCCTTAGGGTGTCTGACACCTGCGACCTCCACAGATCAACGGCTCTATATGACAGCAACACTCAAGTAAGCAATGCTTTCACTTCATAGGTCAGTGACGTTACATTAATTCATGGCCTGTATGTAGCTCAGTTCCATTCGAATGAATGGGGCTGAGCTGTCACACCAAGCACAGCTCCTACACAATGTATGGCACTGTGCCGGGAACTCAATGAAGAGCCCACAGGGTTCCCCTGAGCACTGAGGTCTCTTCAAACAGCTGATCAACAAATACTGATTGTCGGCAGCACGTCCCCTGTTTATACAAGGGAACGCAATGCCGACAACAATACTTTTATGTCTGCATGCTGCAAAGATGCAGTTAACAACAAACAAGCCTTTTGGCATTGAATTGCTGGGGAAGTTCACAGAGACAATGATTGGGAACTCATGCTCATGCAAACAATCATCCAGTCTACTATTAACCTGTGTATATGGGCCTTAACCATTTCACATTATAAATGTCATTCTGTATACCCTACCTGAAACATTTTCAGTTCAATTTACAGTCTAGAAGGATTTATATGAGATTTTTTTTTTTTTTTTAAATAAAAAAAGGGTCTGGATTAGCCCATGAAATAGAGTGTAATTGTTTTGGGTCTAAAGCAGGGCCTTTCTGCTAATCTCATAGAACCCAGTTAATAACAAGGATAAAATTCCTTTAATTTATCAGTAAAGGCCTAATCCCAGATAACTAACACCGATTGATTACCACTACAGGAGTTAAAGAGGCAAAAATATGACAGAAAAAGGAAATAAATTGAAGTGGTTAATGTTACCATATATCGCCCACAAAAATAGAAGTTTGTAACCTGAACAGTCATTGCTCTCACTGCGCCAAAGAGCTATGATTTGTAGTGCCCAGTCCCTCCCTCCCTGCTATCACTGACATGTACACTGTCTAGCAGGGAGATAACACTTTGCTGAAATGAGAGCAATGGTACAGCCCTCATTGCACCAAACAGCTCAAATAACATATCATGAAAAAAGCTAATTTCTCAGCAATTGAGGCACCGATCGGGAAGCAGAGAAAAAAGTGTATCTATACGTGAACCCCAGTATTTGACTGCACTTTTAGTTCACTAGGGATTGTTCTGGTAGTATACTCCCTTTAACATAAGACCAGGACATTACAAACACTCAGCCTCCTGTAAGAAGGTTGGTTCTGGTGACACACATCATTTCATTGGACACATTTTTTGGCTCAGTAATTTGCATGACAGATCATGTGACTAAAGTATATCAATCAAAAATACAACACCAACTCTGTTGGTACAAAAATGTTGCACAAAAACCAATTTTTGATTGTGAAATACCAACAACTTGCAGTAAATATTTGCTCTGCAAGCTGTCAGCACAGTTATAAGAGCTGTGTACGTAATGTAAATGGTTTATGTCTAACAGTTTCAAGCTATTTATTTTTCTATGTTCACAACATATCACAAGGTGCCGCACATTTTCAAGGAGTTTTTCTGGTTTGCTTGAGTGGAATATATTTGGTGCTGGATCAACAATTACCTAATACATACTATGTATGGCACCATAATGATTAAAACGAACTTGTCTTGCCAAACTCTCTGAAACCCATTGTTAATTGGCAGTAAAAATAGTCAAGGATGAGGAAATAATCAACCCAAATGTAAAATATGCATTGTACATCCAGGAAATGTAGCTACAAAAAGAACACTGCCTCTGTACATGTTTTATATGTATTTATATGTAAAATAAGCCTTGAAAATAAAAAAAAAAGTTATAATGTTGTAACAAAAACATAAGAAATGCTTGGTATTTACCTTAATTCCCAGGGTATTTTTCATCACAGTAACAAAAGAATATACAGCTGCAAATCCTAGCAATAGCCAGTTACATATTCTTTATTAAACTATCAAATAGTTTTTTTTCCTTTTTCCCTTGACTGATAGGAATGTATTGGATTTGTTTTTAATATTGTTAGGTTTGTAAATGGTCAAAAATAATGTTTTTGGACATTTTACACCTTATTTCTTTATACATTGTAATCTTTACTTATTGCTGTTATATATGTGGGATTTGGTAAGGGAATAAGTCTGTGAATAGGTTTGTGGGAATTTTTCTTATTTGTAGTATGTATACATATTTACGTCATATACATCCCTTCTGTGTACCTTCAGGGAGTCCTGGCACATGGCTGCATTATCATTTGTGTAGCCTCTAATTCTATTAGAGGTATGGGCCAAAAGGGTGCCACCTGTAAACTGACAGCCTATGGCAGGCAGTATGTATTTAAAGGGAATGTCCTTGATATTTTCCAGTTTAGCATAATAGCATCAGTGCTCGGTTTAATACTGAGCAAGAATGATATATATTCCCTCCTGTTCATAAATTACAATTCCTGACATCCACTTCCTCCACTAGGAGATTTGACTCAAACTGACATGAATAGGAGACATGTCGAACTAAATGCAGGTCAGAACCACTCGACAGAAATTTTAACATGTAAATAAGAGAAGGAATAGAACATTGGTGCTCAAAGCACTGATGAGTAATACGGATACTACAGTTTACAGTATATGTCAAGTCTTTATATATATTTTTTTGTACTACAGAAATACTTATAGTATTGTATGTATGTGTAACATTTTCTCACTAACAAATGAAAAACCTAAACTATGATAAAAAAAAAAAAAGAGCCCCAAATAGTCCTCTCCTCTGATATCACAGAGAATGCTAGGACTTTTAGTCACAGAACTGGTGGTAGTGCATTGATGCTTTAAAGGGACAGACCTTGGGTACACGCGCAGTGAAGCTGAGGTGTACGCCCCCAGCCTCACCAAAGAACTGCGCAGGCGCTGGGAGCACCAGAGAGGAGTCTAATAAGATTCATCTAACTCATCCCAAGGTAAGTATAAAGATTTGTTTTTTTGAAAATGCGGGCATAAATGGCTTTAAAACAGGGCAGTTTGGGACACTAAATCCCCATTCATAGGGACTTGTGGGTGGTTTAGTGTCCCAAATCGACCTCACAGGTTCTCTAAGTAATTTCAAGGGAAGAGGTACTTTATATTTTTATAATGCACCAAGTGCACCAATCACATAGAAGAAAAGAACAAACTAGTACTCTCCCACTCCTCAGGCCACTTTTTCCAGTGGCAGAAACGCTATTCATATGTATACAGTTCCCCCAGCTGTCTGTGCCAGGTAACCGCTGCAGCCAATTACAGACCTCAGGAGTCACCGCTTCACATATGACACATTATAGCAGTCACATGCAATTTGTGGAGATGTCACCACTGAAGCCTGTGATTGCGCTTAGGGGCTTCAGCCAATCAGGATGTCACTGGTGACATCAGCCAGGAGTCCTATATACAGACAAACAGAGCTGCCTGCGCTGGAAACGAAGGCCCAGGAAGAGGTGAATACTGGCTTGTAATCTTTATGGCACTAGCTGCACTATTAAAGAAAAAAAAAAAAAAAGATCCCCTTCAAATCCTTCAATTGCTGACAAGTATTCATGGGCAATGCAGTCAATACATTAAAGTATGTGGAAATTTCTAATCCAGTTCTCAGAAAGAAGAATTATCCCCTTAAATGTTTTTGGATTATCTTGAATATAAATACATTAAAAGTTTGTTAGTTCTATAAATGTAAAGTAATGCTCTGCCATTTCTAGCTCTATATATTCTGCAGATATCAGGCAATCGGTGGAGGTGCCACTAATCTTATACTGATGACCTATCCTAAGAATAAACCATCAATATGTAAGACTTAAAGGGTACCTGAGTTTTCATGAAAAGTTGAAATATGTGCAGGGTCTTGCTGGGCAGTCTGTTCAATGACTATATAAGCCTTCATACATGATGTCCTATCCGTTTTTCTGCTAATAATAATCACATTATGACTGCAGCACATTTTGCATTTGTCTCCAATTGCTGTGGAAGTGTAGAATAAGGAGCAGTCTGCCCCCCTTCCCTATCCATTAGTGATAATGTTCTGCAATTCTGCCAGAAGTAGCTTTACAATAGCAAACAAATAGATAAGAAAATCCAAAGTGACCATAATATAGGAGATCCAGGATCACTGAACTGCAAATACTGGGAAAATACATGGCAAGTATACACACAGCTAAAACACAGAATCGGGAAAGCTACTTGCTTCCTGTGAATGATATCCTATCTGTAATCACACAAGTAGCCAGAAGTAGATACAAGAAGACTTTTTTCTTACATTGTAAAATGTGACATGCTGAATCTTCCATTCACTATAATATATATATATATATATATATATATATATATATATATATATATACCTAAAAATTTTAATTTATATTACCTACATTTTAAAAAAAACAAAGACACAAAGTACCTCTATTAAATGTATTTTAACATGAGATCTGAATATTCAGCTTGACACGGACATGCTGATGTAGTAGTATACTGTAGGGCTATTCTTGTGTCTCTGTCTGACACACTGAGTTAAAGGTTCAGGATAAATGACACCACCAGCTAACCATCCATAAGGAACTCTCAAAGCCTAAGCAGCATTTACTTTTTCTGTAAAGAAAGACCACAGCTGCCACACACAGGATCCATTCCTAATAAAGTACACTGTCAATTAAGACAATCTTGTGCTGAAAAAGTTGTCTCTTGACAGCATTGTCAGTGCTGGAATAAAAACTGAAAGGATTTAGGGGGGAAAAAAAAATTTCAGGTCAAGAATGTTTGCCAACAGGTCATTATTTTCAAGGGTTTAAGCACAAGGCCACTGAAAAGCTGATGAGAATCCATTAACAAGGAAAAGGAATTGAGCCGTCCATTATCTAGACAGAGATGAAGTCCTGAGCATTTATTGAGACATTTAAGTGCAACCTTCTTAATGAAGCTAATTTACTAGAGAGAGGGAAAGGCTTTCTATCACTAGCTGATAACTCCCTGATGCGGTGTCTGGATGTTATTTAGTGGTCTGTGCGATGTGTAGTCCCCATCATGACTTTATCAATATTTGTACAACTTTGCCTCTCCGCTGAAAGCAGCCCTAATTCAATTACAGGCCTCAGAACTGATAACATGGTCCTGAAGTGCAGAACGGGAAGAGATTATTGGCAAATGAATAAAGATTTGTATCGAGAAAACACATAGGAGCACTGCAGGTCTCTCTCTTTTTTTTAATCATCCTCTGTTTTAAATCTTCAGGGAAGAAAGAGTTTCCCTTCTGCTCATACTGCACATCGATTTCTGAATTAGGCTGCAATATTAAATAATTAATATAGTGCCTATGATTGATGCTTTGCATTAGTTGAATATTAGGTTATCAATCAAAATCCACTTGGTTTAATGTAATAATATTGAGAAAGTGACATGGATTGTTCATCCGATTTGTAGTTGAGGCAGTGCAGATAGTAATAAGGAGGTGTCACTGAAACTGACCAACTGTGAATTCTGTGGTCAAAAGCATCTACAGGAATAATGGGAGAAAAGATTGGACGTATTCATTTACAACCACTGGTGTCATTTATAGCAATGGCAAAAATATTTAACAAATGAAGAAGGTTTTTGACCTAGGTGTATAGATTTATACTAAAGTTTACTGTATATAAATATACATATGTGACCCTTCCCTTTCACACAATTTTTATGGTTCCTGTACATCTTCAATAAAATATGAAAAAACTTTGGAAATAATCTTAATTAAAATATAAAAATCATTTTGTGCCCGCAGCCCCTAGGCAAACCTATATGTTCCTATACTTAGAGATTACAAACTCTATGCTATCCGATCCTGCAGTTGTTGTCTTGCTCTCCTTGATCAGTTCCTTAAGATCCTATTACACAGCCTATGTTCAGCAATTTGGCAATAAACACATTGATTGGCGCTTGTTTGCGCCAGCCTTTTACACTGGGCAATGCAAAGTACATATGATAGAACTGTTCCTCTCCATTTACACAGGCCAATTTTAACAAGCACTCCCATAAACACTGGTCCTATATTGGTGCCATGTAACAGGCCTTTTACATACTGCTAAGCAACCAAACATAAATTACCAAAGTAGGGTACAAATGGCAAAGAGTATGCCTGCAGGATCAGACTACAGAGGGTTTCTTTGAAGTCTGTAGCCATGGAGACACAAAGGTGTGCACAGGAGCCATAGACACTAAATGTGATATATTTAAAGAGGGCAACAATTCTGAAGCATTTTTTATAACTACCATTATTTCTACATGAAATGTATGAATAAATTGCCATTTTGGTGCTACCAATTGGGGACTTATTTCTGTACACACTCACATAGAGCAATCACTGCAAGGATAATGGGGTAACACTCAGTTATCAATATATTCATAAATTTCAAGCAGGTAAAATAGTGGAAGGGCACAATGTAGATATCTGCGAGAAGATGCTCCAGAATCATTATTGCATATAGAATACAACTATTAAAGGGGTTGTGTCATCAATACAAACTGTATAACAAACTTAATATGTATTTTAGATTAACATTGTAAAGTATTATAAAAAAAATCTTTCCTCACAATCTGCTTGAAATAGCACACCCTGCTGTTCAAAATGTATGTCTGTGCCTGTCATTCTAGTGAGGTTCTGTTTGTCATACATGTCTAGCAGAATACAGTACAGCGTCTGCCGTTTCCTCAGTGTAAGAAGTAGGGATATTCATTTAGGCTGGGCATCGCCTTTTCTTCTGTGGTGGGGTGCTTATATATTGTTTTTCCCTCACTGCTTGAAGTCTAACAGGATGTCTACCTTTTACTATTATAAATGCTGCTGTCCATGCTGGTCATACATCTTTCACTGAGGATATAGCAGAAGCTGTACTGTATTGTACTGGGCATGCATGATTAAGAAATGCTCACCAGAATGACATGCACAGACAAAGATTTTGGTCACCAGGGGGTGCTATTATAAGCACATAATTGTGATATTTCAGATTTTTTTTAAATAATAACTATACTTTACACAGTCACTCTAAAATGCATATCCCATTTACTTATTGCTATCTGTATAAATGGCACAACTCCTTTAAATAAAATAAACATGCTGAAAACATGACAGATCTGCAGAGTTGTTTCTTTTTTAATTTTTGATGCAGTGGAACAATAAAGAAACATTAGTCAATGTATTGCCCATAATTCCAGAAAAATAAGCAATAGTAACTTCTACTGCAAGTAAATTCCAACAGAGCACATGGTGTCTTACAACATATATATAAACTGTGATGCCAGTATTGTCACCATTGCGCTCACATCACAAACCCTTACTGGGATTGAATGTGAAATATACAATGAGGATCACAAAACATCACAAATCAGATAATCTGTTGCTTTCCAACAAAAGAAAGTGCTCATTAAAATGTAGTAGAATTAACAAAGAATAAGCAGAGAGATGTCAGAGAGAAGTCACTCTACACTTTCTGGTGACAAAGCCTGACAAGAAACTCTGAAATAACAAGTAAATAAAACAGGAAGTAAGAAGCACAATAAGGATGCAAACACAAGAGACATCGACGTTCTCGCCAAGTGGAACCAATGCTGACAGGAAATGCACAATCTGACGGGTTCTTAATAGCTCCTCAGAAGTGCAAATACTGACAGATTTGAGAGGCTTGAGTATAATGCTAGGTTTTGTTTTAAAAGCAGTTTCCTATTTGCATCAAGATTTAATATATAAACATTTTGCCCTTGTACCCCCTTCAATTCATTTTTCCTTCTTGGATACGGATTAAGTAATGGGGGTTTTCTTCTGGCACCAGCTCCAACTATGGGTAAAATAGGAAATTTTTAGATATGAAGGAGAACCTGTCACAATGAGGCTGCAGTGTAATATGTGGGCATCATATCATAGATTAGGAGGAGCTGAGCAGGAATTGATATATAATCCATCGGGGAAAGATTTAATTCCTGCCTATTCTGGTCTTACAATTCCAGTCATTGGTCTTATTCAATAATTGACAGCCATCCTTGTAGCATTGTGCAAACAGAAATAGGAGTTGATCACTATGTAGGACCGCCCACTGGACTCCTATATTTCAATTTAAAAACTTAAAAGTACACTAAATCTGTACTTTAGTATGTTGCATGCTTTTTTCATGGAACCACACAAAACTAGATGTTTTATCAACTTTTCATTATTATCCATATTCATCTGTTTATCTACTATTGGTCTAGTTTAGGGATCAGCAACCTTTGGCACCCCAGCTGCAGCGAAACTCCCAGCATGCCCCATTCATTACCATGGGAGGTCCAAGAACAACAGAGCAAGTAGGCATGCTGGGACTTGCAGTTCCACATCAACTGGTGTGTCAAAGTTTGCCTACCCCCGGTCTAGAGCTTTAGAACCTTAACATACAACCATCAAGGAAAACTCATGTCTGATTTAGATATACAGAACACTAACTTCAGAAACACTTTGCCTTGTCCTACAAAACAAGGTATAAAACCCAGATGGCGAAACATCTCTGCAGAGAACAAAAAAACCATACAAACTATTGACTTACATTTCCTCCCTACATGTCCCTCTGTACAATTCCAGCTATTCATTTCCCATTGCTCAGGCATAACTTAGAACCTGGAAAGTTTGCTCTCATTGGACACTGAAATGAATAAAAACCCAAACCCAATCACTTCCCAATTACTAGTCTACCTAAACAAATGGCTGAAACAAAAGAATTCAGAACAATTTACTTTTTTTGTTTTTCCAGAATATCGAATATTAAAAACTTCCACACAAAGCATAAACTCCTGGAGAAAAGATGCAAATAAAATGAGTACCATTATCCTTTGTTTTTTATTTGCTAGTGTTAGACTAAGGAGGGACAAAAGCGTGGAACACAGCATCTGTCATATCAGAATATAAAAAGATGATCCTGGCACCAAATGAAAAAGCTCTAATTCATTTGCAAATCAAGCCTGCCACTTCTTTTTCAATCTGGAGGTAACTGTCAAGAGTTAACTAGATAATCACTTTCAATTCTGCCTTCAATGCTATATTACGCTGTTATTCCATTCAGCAGAGCTGTTCTTTAGGGCACTGGATGAATGCTTTTCATTTCTAACTCGCACAAAAAGTTGCCAAAAAAAAAAAATAAAAATAGAGGAAAGAGGAAAATCCACGGGGCTTAAGGAAGAAATCCCTTTATGGGCATTTATCTGCCGGCACTTGCTTTTAGGCAAAATTAGATATTTGGATACATCTGTGTCCATTCTTCCTCTACTCCTTGAGGCCTGCAGTCTGTTGTGGCAAAATAAGAAGCATTTGATACTAGAAAACAATGCGGGGGCATTAACCCAAGAGATGCCAAAAAACATGTACCAGTGGACTGCTTGTAATACATATTAAAACCTACACAAAGTTACATCGCAGCACTAAATAATCAAAGCTTAGTCTTCTAGTTAAGATATAACATACAGAGAACACAGTAAATTTTCCTGTTTGTACCAGAACAATTCTGATTTTGAGTGAAGGTCATAATAGTAACATTACAAAGAGGTTTCACGTATCTATGGTTTGTTACAAAAAAAAAATAAAAATAAGGCCCCATTCAGATAGCAGTTTTCTGGTCAGTATTTTCCATCTGTATTTATGAAGCAAAACCAAAAGTGAAAAAAAGAACTATAAGTAAAATGATGAATGAGGATTTATGCAAAATGGCAGTCATTTAGATGTACAACCCTTACCAAATATAAAAGAATATTGCAAGCAAAATAATATAACCAGATTTATGTTCTCGGGCTCTCATAAGCCAGGGTTGAACTGGGCGTACTCGTATGTTGCAGCTAACCACCTAATATTATATGGTTTTTGCAGCAACGGCTGCAGAAATTCAGCAACGTGTTTGCCACTGTGTCCTTAGCTTTATTCATTACAAAAAACGAAATTTTTATGCAATTAGACTAAACCGAGCTATAGAAAATTAGATTGACAATGTCTGTAAAGCACTGCAGAATATCATGGCGCTATACAAGTAAGCAAGATAAATAAAGCCAATATAGTGGTTATTACTGTTTCTACAGGTATTTTTCACCTATATGCCAAAATGTGCTCAGTTATGCTATAATATATCAAGACTTCTAGAATATATATAGAATGTAGTGCGCAGTTTGCCAAACCTCATGCAAACGTATTTTGATATTGCAAAAAAATTGTTAGGCTAAGGCCACACATAGTGAATTGCAGCAAAAGATGCTGCAGAAAAGACCATGGCAAAAACGCATTGCGTTTTTTTCTAATACGTTTTTCACAGAAAGTGCTTTTGCAAACGCAGCTTTTCCGCTGCTAAGTTTTTTTTGCAATGTGTGGATGGGATTAGCCAGAGATCTGCATTTTCGCAATGCAGGGCCCCGGCCTTACACTGTTATTTTAGTTGTGGGTTGATATTCTCACTGAATTTGCAGGTTATTAGTTGTGTGTATTGCTGCAAATTTCTACAATGCATGCTTGTGTGGAATAACCTAGTACAAAACCTGGGAAAACTAAAAATGCCTGGCTCTCTTTGTTAAAATGAAAAGGTAACACATTTACATAGAGAACAGGTGCTTTCTGTTCACCAGGGCTGTGGAGTCAGTAGGCCAAACCACAGAGTCTGACTCCTCTATTTTTCCAGAGCCTGACTCAGACTCCTTCATAAATGGCAGCCATGACCAGTAAAAAATATGAAAGCTCTTCTAATTCTCTAAAAAGGTAGTGATTGAATTCCTATGAAAATAAATATGTAACAAGCTACGCATCTTATTATACAATATTAATAATTGTATAATGCAAATAGAAATAATTTATCATTTTATTCTGAAGCCATGGTCCGAAACCTTTTTAGACTCCCCCCAAAAAAATTGTCCCCGAACCCAACTGCGTTGGAGGCCCCAATAGGTCATTAAAAAATTTATGCACTATTTTGTATGGTAAAATTCTAAGCTCCATGACAGAAATCTGAATGAACCCATTATAGTCAACTGGTTCCAGTGCTGTTAATGTCTATCACCTTCAGTCTTTTTAGTTGTGAATGGGGTGCTTTATTACACTAGTAATGGTGTCAAAAATATTTGTAATGTGCTTATCTCACAGAGGAGCCAAAGCGCAGTACATAGTGTCTAAGCCAACAGTTGAATAACTAACCTCTTGAGGCAGAAAAGAAGGTGGAATCTGACCATTGTTGAGGCTGAGAAAGACTTAAAAAACACAAAAATAACGAAGACTATATTGAGGTTCACATCTATTATGTGATGTCATCAATACATCAATATCTGATCAGTGGGGGTCCTACACTGAAGAAACAATCCAGATGATCACTGCTGCCTCTCCACTAAATAGCAAGCAGAATGTCATACGTTGCTTTGGGGCTGTGTTTGGTATTCCAGCATAGCCTCACTCAGTGGAGTGGAGCGGAACTGCAAACAGGCCACATGATGAAAGAAAGTGACATCACTGGCCTGTGAAGCGAATGGTGCTTGTAGCAGCTGAACTATGGGTGTCTCTGGGAATTCTCTATAAATATCACAGATATTCTAAAGATCTCTTATTAGCAACCAACAAAATCTGTATTACAATTGGCCAGTATGAATGAAGAAAGTTGCAACATATTCCAAATAGGTGACCTACTCTAGATACAGGATATATACTGAAAACTTTGTTTTAGTGCTAATGGTGTTAGCCATGTCAATATTCATAAGTCTTCTTTGTACACCCCAGACTGTCCAACCACTTCTGGAGCCTGCTGCAGTGAATGGAAGTTGGAGTCAGTCTTCACCTTGCTAAGCCCATGGGTTTAGAATGTAAAGTATATTAAGACAAAATTAGCCCATAGCATGTTTTCTCCTAGAAAAAAACGCTAAGACTTCAGCTGATTCAGCTGTGCTACGGGCCGCTGAGCCAAAGCTAATAGGAGCTCATCTGAATAATCAATATGACAACCTTATTTTTCAGACGCAAACAGGATTGATACAGTAAGGTGTCTCGCTGCCACATCACAGTCATGGCCTCTTTTAACCCCTAATTAGATTTAGGCGATTATCCGTACACTTCTTTACAAGTGCACAGCTCGGATAAGGGGTGACAAAAGCTATATGCTGCTTAATTCAGCCTCCATAGATTGCAGGTTATACAGCCGGATAGAAGAGTGTATCAGTGAACAATTGGTATTCATATTGTCTACAGTTCCGCGATACGCCAGTGTGTGGACATTGTGGGAGCAAGACATACCCTGGAGCACTAGAGGGGATTCTTAACCACAATGAAAGACATGGCACGTTAATTAAAGGACTCCCATTTTTATCCGCATTCATTTTCCCCCAACCTATACAGAATGTGAATGCTACAAGCTTTTACTTTTTTTTTTTAAACATTAGGATAAGAGTTTGGGAACTTTAACACAGGATGCCTTAGTCATTACTAGGGTTAACAATCGCTAATATATGTCATTATCAAAAAAGCAATTAGAATCGCCCAATGGCAGCAGCAATCCTGAACTCACAGTTGTGCATGGCACACAAAAACCAGCATCCTGCAAGCAACCTACAATGATGTTATGTAGCCCAGCCTAATATCTCCAACCTCATGGATTATTTAGATGTCAGTTAAACAGTTATCCAATGCCCACTGAAGTCATTTAACACAATAATCGGGAGTTCCTAGTCATGTAAAACAGGACATATTCCTCTTAATGATTCATGTGTATATTAAAGTTTAATAGACCTTAAAGTAAAGTTTGCATATTGTTCTTAGCCATAAAATGTTGATGTCTCTGACTCACAACACAAAGCATTGGTTACATTTCATATCCACTTCTAAGAAAATTGCCAGTTTTGCTATGCAGGAGATAATAAGATATAAAACAGCAGATGCTGCTCACCAATAGACATCTTGGTGGTGCAGTAGTGGTGACTAGTCACCCATTCTGCCTTGATAGATGTCCGTGTGTGTGTGTGTAGCTTGCGCTAGATCGGCAGAGCAGGCACTTTTGGCACTTTAACAGGACCATGCTAGAACAGGACCTTGCTTTTATCTTACTCCTCAATAATGTAATGACAAGTCCCCTCCATGTAAAATATGCTAATATGTCGAGATTCTTAAAAAAAAGTTCCGTTGATGCTGATATAATATTACTGAATATGTCAAGACATGAATGAACTGATGAACGAATCAATGCGAAGTGAAACAAAAAAGACTTAAATAACCATGAACAACGCTGCTCATAAAGATGGAGTTTACAATATATTATATACGCATGTTAGTTGATACCACAATGCTTCTTTTTAAAATGCAGGACTTAAAGGGACATGTAAATCTATTTCACAGACACGCAAACAGTCAAACACCACTTGCTGCATTCTCAGACAGCTATTGATCAGCCAACTGGTGGAATTATTGGCATGGCTTGAGGCATCTGTAGCAGCAGCAGTATGAGCACCATCAAGCAATCAATGAGTTCCTATGGGGTTTTATACAGGCAAACACTTGTTATACTATAATACCTAAGTTACATTTATAAAAAGTCATATTGTCTACAACTGAATATTTAACCATGTACATGCTGGTCACTACCAGTCAGGGCAATATTATAAGACTATGTCTAAGCCTCAACAAAATCAATATCTTCTGCTGAAAGACTAAGCAGCTACAATAGCAGAGGTATAAAGGCTGTACACACAGTGCATACACCTGAGTACCACAAGCCTCAGTGATGTCACTTGTTCCTAATAAATAAACTGACACTGACTACATCTACTGTATACTGACAATTCCTTCAAAACTGTAAATGAGAGAAACACAAAAAAGAGAGGCAAACCTCAGACAAAACTCATGATTCAAGAAACTAGAAGGTCCCAGAATGTCTTAATCTTAAAACGGCACGGGCTCTTCTTAATTTACTAACACTGCAATCCTTATGATAGGACAGATGCACCACTCAGTTTGATAATCTTTCCCATGTATGTGGACCATAGGTTGCATCCACTACATGTACTATCGAGATATTATATTGAATATTTAAGGACTTTTTATTTTAAGGGTATATTCAACTTTCTATAAAAGGGTGGGATGCTATATAAAATAGAGAACTATCCTATAATCTCCTTTTAAATGTTGTCCCATTCCAGTGATGCTGCAGTGAGCCAGAAACAGTGATGTCATAACAGTCGTTCACCAGACCACTGCAGCCAATCACTGCCTTCATTAGTTTCATAAGCAATGTACGTGATATCATTGGTGTAGAACAGGTGACAACTTGAATGGTTGCACTGGAACCACAAAACATTTAAGACCAGGGCCCCACATGGCGTAAATGCAGTGGTTTGGCTGCGGTGGAAACACCACAGAAAAAAAAGCAGAGTTCCTGCAAAGTGGTTGGGATTCTACCGAATCCTATCCACACATTGCGGAAAAATACGTGCAACGGACACGCTGTGATTTCCAAAACTGTTGCGGTTTTGGAAATCGCAGCATGTAAATTATACCTATGGAAACGCTGCTGCTTTCCCTATAGGTATAATGGAAGTAGAAAGTCTGCAGAAGAAACCTCTACGGACTTTCTGTGATAAGCGCTGTGGGAAAAACTGCAATGTGTTGCCACCAGAGTTTTTCCCACAGTGCTTTTTTGCTTTGGCCCACCACATGGGGCCTTAGCCTAAAGAGGACTTTTCACCACCACCAACTACAAATCTGCTCCACTGATTCCAGCACAGCTGGAATTTTTTCTTTAGCCTCTACCATCCCTGAGCAACCAGTGCAGTTAGGCTTTAATGTCAGGTGGGCAGTGCCAGGCAGCAGCAGGCAAGGGGGCATGATTCCAATCAGAAGTGTACAGTGTCAGCGCATAGAATCACACTCCTTGTCTGCTCCTGCCTGACACCGCCCTCCTGACAGTACAGAGTCTAAATAGTAAGTTTATGAGGTACCAAAATTAACAGCGTTAATTGCTCAGGAACGGTGCTGGCTAGAGAAAAAAATTCCAACTGTGGCAGAATTGGTAGAGCAGCATCTATTACATTATGCAAAAAGCTGGACTTGACAGAGGTGGCTTAAATAAGTTATTAAAATCGGAATAAAAAAATATGGCCTTATGGTTAAAATCAAAAACAATAAATGTAAGCAATGGAGACTAGCACTTTGGATAAACCAACAGGAAATTACAGGTCAGGCGAAAGCAATTTTGTTTATATCGCTTTACATCAAACTATGAAATGTAATTAACACATGAGATGTTGCAAGTTACGCTGAAGCCAATATGATTATCTGTTTAGCCACTCAATTATTGCAGGCGCTCTCACAGCAGCTTGGCGATAGCAGAACATCGTGTGCAGGGCTGGATGATTACTGTATCTCTGGAGTTCAGTATCTGCAGGGTGTCTGAATGCCCCTCTAACTACTTAAAACCAGTAAAGAGATTACAGCTCACTCTAACTGGATTTTCACAGCTCCATATCGTTCACCTTGGATTCCACATGCCCAGATTAGGAGGGCTCTGCCAGACAATAGTAGCTTAATGATACAAAATGCCCTGGCTGGGAAATAAACTGCCCTCTTTTTATTCTTTAGGAAAAGAGAACTATGTGCACACACTACTGGTGGAAACATCACAAGTAAAGGTCCTTGCAACGTACTGAGTGGATGTTTTCATGACATACTCCTTGTCTACAGCATAATGGCATACATCTGCTAACTGAAGTGTGGTAATGACCCCTGACAGATACACCATCGTCTTACAATGACGGTAGCTGACATGACACTGCTAGATGACCAATGTTAACTTGTTATGCAATTAAAGCAGGCAGACTAAGGCGTCGCATGGATCTCATATAAACAGTACACAATACTAAGAAAAGATTGAAAACTCTGATTTCCATGCTTTTAGCAGAAAACAGTCTGTACGGCATCCCAAACAGAACTATGTGCCCACAGTACGAATATGTAATGCACATTGTGACATAGACTGGAATGCTCATGGGTACATGTACTACTATATAAGCCAAGAAATGGTTGGAGAATGTCCTGATACACTGGTAATATCCTTCTTAAAGAAAATAACCTACTTTTAAAATCAAGTTTTAGAGTAAACATATCTTTAAGACGTTTTGGATTTTTTTTTCTTTTTTTTTCTCCTCCATGTTTATATATATATATATATATATATATATATATATATATATATGTTTTAGATAGATAGATAGATATTTGTAAAAATCCCGCAGTTCTGACTCTGGCCACTAAATCAAATAACATGCCACTTACCAGCACACTGAACATCACCAAAAATTATTTAAAAATATATTTAACCTAAAAACATGATTTAAACAATAGGTCATTTTCTCATGACACATTCCCTTTAAATTCTGGGATGAGAGGCATAATATGGTCAGTGCTCAGAACCCTATTTAATTTTTTTTTCCTTTTTTCATTGGGGGGTGTAGTGGGCATTTTCTTTTTTGTTTTTGCATTTTTTTTTTTTTTAAAGAACACATTATTTTCTGCTTTTTTCCAAGACTTATTAGAGATGTCAATGAGTCAAATCCCAGAACAAAAACGCCACATCCAGAGCATGATGTGTATAAAAAAAATCCTGAAAACAATAAATGCACTAAAACAAGCAAAAAAAACAACACACACACATTATCTGCAGTGTGATTCATAATGCACTATAAACTTTAGTCTACAAACTGGGTTTGAAACAAACCTAGAGGTATTAAAGTTTTGGAACTTTAGTAAATTATGTTAAAAAAACAAAACAGTGACCCATACTGTATGTGTCAAAAATTCATCATGGCTGAAAGTTCATAAAAAGGGCTGTGTACCAATAATGCCATTTGTAACGTACACTTAAATAATAGCCAGAGCTAATTGATATAATACTAAATATTAATTCAATATAATACTGATGCTGTAGAATACCTAACAAATACATAAATTATTCTCAGGACACTGCAGTTTTGTATTTAAAAATGGATAAAATGGCACATTCACCATCTTAGGAAAAAAGGACAAATTTTATCAACATTAGTATGCCCATTCTAATAAATTATTTGCATTTTTATGACACATTACAGGTTTTCTAATTGTCAAAAATGTAATAAATTATTTTGCTTTGGCCATATCTCTACACAGAATATTTGTACAATTATGTGGAAAAAAATACCTTTGGCATAACCAAGTTGAGGATGTATACAAATATAAAGAAAATGAAGAAAAATAATTAAAATTTAATTTTTTCCTGTTAACGTGGTGTAATTGAAGCAGATCATAGAGAACATTTCAAAGCACAGAGATGGAATAATAACACAGACCTCTATGCACTATGCCATGACCATACTCAGATTTCAGATGTGTAGCCATGCAACCCAGCTGTACCCATGGGTATCCAATGTTAATAAATGAGCTTCTGTATATTAATCATATCTTTAATTATAAAACAAAAGTTGTACATGCTAACAGATGCCTAGAAATTCAAAGTGATATGCTCCGCATATCACAAAGTCTTCAATTATTTTACACCCTTCAAGTTTTAGATTAAACTCAACGTCTTGGTTCAATATGAATTTAGCATTAGATGTTTGAGCCTGAGTGAAGTACATGGATGGAAAAAACAGCCAGAAGATGGAATTGAGCTGAAATCGGCTATATTTTCTATGTATATCCATGTGTTTGGCTTTATAAAATAATATAATAATTCAAAAAACAAAAACCTATGTATAGACATAAAAAACAGACAAACAGTCCATTTTTTTCACAGTTGTTTTGCATTGACGAGGCATCCATTTTCACAGATTCCTCAGAGACCAGTCTCATAGATTGTAGGCCCTTGCGGGCAGGGCCCTCTATCCCACTGTGCCAGTTGGCCACTGTTAGTATTATCTGTTTTGTATATCTTGTGTACTGTATGTAAACCCTCAAATGTAAAGCACCATGGAATTAATGGTGCTATATAAATAAACAATAATAATAATAATATAGATGGATCCATGAAAAAAGACAAAAATAGGACAAGTCAAAAAAACTGCCATGTGAGTAGAAAAAATTAAATCAATGATTTCTAAAAATGGCTGGCAGACAGCCATTATAAAAAGGGTAGTTTCTGACGTTTGTATAAATAAGGCCTTAAAGGGGTTGTCTACTTTCAACAAATAAACGTTATTGTTTGTATGATGAAAAATTCTACAATTTTCCAATATACTCTCTGTATGAATTCCTCACAATTTCCTAGATCTCTGCTTGCTGTCATTAATTTTTCTTACATTCAGTGGATAAAAATCAGTCCATGGACAAGTGATGCACACACAGGTGCACAGCTTGTAATAGTCACAGCACAGCAATCAGACATCTGCCTGGTAACGAGCTGTGCACCTGTGTGTCCATCGCATGACCATGGGCTGATTTTTATCCACTGGCAGTAAACAGAATGAATGACAGCAAGCAGAGATCTAGAAAACCACGTGGCATTGGTGCAGCAAGTATATTGGAAAATTGTATAAGTTTTCATTCTACAAACAACATTTATTTGCGGAAACTGGACAACCCCTTTAAGCTAGAGCACCAGTACCACACAAAGTAAGACAACTACAGCAATGCACTAGAGAAAAGACTGGTCTGGCTACATTTTTCTGCAAAGCCTTTCTAACAATAATGTATTAAAAAATGACCGCACTTACTGAATAACTACTGGGTATAAAAGAGCCCTTAAAGGGTCCGATCCATAAAGTCATGGCATATTGATTGGGCCCCCTCGATGGTTCCAAAAATAATGAGCTGCAGTACAAGTTTTGCACCATGTCCTCTACTATGCTTTCGGTGCATGGCAGAGCATAGGGCCACCAAGTGTAATAATTAGAGATGAGCGAATCAAAACTGATGCAGTGGAAATCGATCCAAATTTCAGGAAATCTTCGATTCGCATCGCATCCAGATTTCCTCACACTTCGTGGTATCAAATCGCATTTTAAACTAAGGACACGTCGGAATAGCCTTTAAAAAGGCTATTCTACTCCTACCTTTACCTTTGCATCACACCCCCTGCGATGTCCTGGTCCTCCTCGTTCGTGTAGTAAAATAATCTTATATGGCCGCTGGACATGCGCAGAGCCGCACGGAATAGAATCAAGATGGCCGCCGGACATGCGCAGAGCCCCACGGAATAGAATCAAGATGGCTGTCGGACATGCACAGAGCTGCTCATGGTGGCCATCTTTATCCTATTCCTACACGATTGGCTCTGTGCATGTCCGTCGCCTATCTTCATTCTATTCCGAGCGGCTCAGCGCATGTCCGGAAGCCATCTTGATTATATCCCATACAAGACCGTTTCTGCGCATGTGCGGCAGCCATCTTGACTCTACTCCGAGCGACTCTGCGCATGTCCAGCGGCCATCTTGATTACATCCCATACAAGACCGTTTCTGCGCATGTCCAGCGGCCATCTTGATTCTTTTCCAAGAGGCTCTGCGCATGCCCGGTGGACCAGGACTTAGGAGGGGACGTGATGCAAAGGTAGGAGTAGAACAGCCTTTCTAAAGGCTATTCCAACGTGTCCCTAGTGTAAAATGCATATCCCCATATCCCCAGGCTCTCTGCAGCCAGGAAAATAGCTGTTTTTAACGTGATTCGCCGCAAAGTAATTCAGATCGAAACTAATTGTTTTGGGAAATTCGGCGAAGCTGCCAAATATTAGCAAAAAGAGCACCATCTATTTGTTGACAGTCATAACCTGAAATATTATTCAGAAAAAGTGTATTAAAAAAAAAAAATAAAGGTCACAGCATGTGACTACTGCGATATGCTGTTTGTGAAGAGGTCACAGTTGAGGCCTGTAATAGGCTGCATCAGCTGCCTGGTGCAAACGAAACATCACTGCTGACCTCAGCTGGGGGACCTGCAAACAAAAGACCAGACTTGCAAACAGGGGATCAAGGAAAGGTGAGTAATGTTATTGGCTCCATCAACAGCACTTTTAAAGGGAATGTGTCACCAGAAAATTACCTATTGTTTATATCTTGTTATTATGTGAAACATATTTTTAAGAATTTTTGGTAATTTCTTTTTTTTTTTAATTTTTAAAATTAACCCCTTCCCATCATCTGCTGTAATGTCAGGTATTTAAATATGGCAGGTGCTCAGGAGATGAGCTGCCCTTATAGCCGCCAAGTCTCTGCTGTATTATACAGCAAAGACCCGGTGCTAATCGCAGCAATCAGTACCCTTCGAAACACCTCAAAGCTGACCGAGACACCATTTTCCCAGCAGTGCATGGGGGCTACCATTCTGGGGAGAATCACCGACCCCCAAACCAAGATCAAAGGCCGCCGATCCGTTGCCACGACAGCTAGAAGCTTATTGAAAGCTCCCAGGATTGTCTGGAAAAGCCATATATTACAGGCTGCTCTATGCAATTTGTAAAGCATTACTTTACTTCAAGACCCCTAGGAGGTCTAATAATTACAGGAAAAAAGTGAAAACGAAGGGAGGGGAGAGTCACTTCAAACAATTATATCTCAGACATTATAAAACGTACAGGATACATTAGGATATTTATATGCAGCTGTATAATATACATGATATAAAAATCCCAATCCTGACTGTGTTGTCAATCAGTAATCTCTGGAAATAATGATAGCACTGTAACCTTAGTCTCATATGAAAGAAGGGACTCTCTTCTTTCATATTACACCTTGCTTTTGCACAAAAGCAAGTCTGTACTTTTTATAATGTCCGAGATATACCTGTTTGAAGTGACCCTCCCCTACCCTCATTTTCTCTACATGTTACACAGCCCGTACTCCCATACACAGTAACATTCAGTGAGAGGCAGAAACCGATCTCTATACAGAAACAGGGGAAAGAGTGAAAAAATGCAGGATTTCACAGAAAGGATCCAAAATTGGTTAATAAAGTATATTACAAAATGTATTAATGACACAAATACTGCCAGAACATCAAAAGTAGTCTGAAAGTTTAGTTATGCTATAAAAATATGTTTAACATAAATCTTGATTGAAAAAATAAGTCATTTTCTAGAGACACATTGCCTTATAATCTTTAACAGTTATACTTAGCTGCATTCAACATGTTGTTTGTTTGGTATAATTTTCTCTATGTGAACTTTTCCTTTCTCTTCCCCTAGTGTTCTTTGCTGCACATTCTACAATTTATTTATAACAGAGAACAAAAATTTGAAGCTAAATCTGATTACTTTTGGTCTGATTTGTCAAAATCTGTTCTTTCTATCTTTCACTGCCCATCTTGAACCAGCTGGTACAACCTTAACTTGCATGTAACACCACAGACATGGCTCCAGGCAATTATTGTATCTGCAATTTTGCTGAAATTACTAGATCATTATATATCGCTACCTGATTCCATTTTATTAGGGGTGTCAGGCCAATCATTTCTTTTTAAATGGGTCAGAATAGCATAAAAAAATAAATAAGAAGTGAATACTCACCTCAATAACTCTCTTAAATTTCCTGAATTAATTCAGATAACAATATAAACTCATTACACTCACTAACAAATCCTTCCAAAACACTGCACATCTCTACATCTCCTCCCTCGTCACTGTCTACCAACCTAACCGTCCTCTCCATTCTGCCAATGACCTTAGGCTTGTATCCTCTGCTATCTGAACATCCCACTTCTGTCTACAAGACTTTTGTCGAGATGCATCAGTGCTCTGGAATGCTCTACCCCAGACAATCAGATTAATACCAAACTACAGCAGCAACACATCTGTTTAGGCAGGCTTATCACACAACCTGATCGCATTGTGCTACATTTACTCACACTAAGGTAACATTTCTTACCCTAAGCTATCCTTTCTACTCAAAATTTCTGACAGAAGCCACTAGATATTTTTTTAAAAATGCTTCCTTTAGCAGAACAGAGAGGTCATGGAAATAAAGAGTCTCTGCTGGCTAGCCTTTCCTACAGCTGCACAATTTCCATGCAGCAAAACATTTTGCATGACATTTTGCATCACTGCAGAATTGTTGACAGAGTTACTTTAAAGAGGACCTTTCCCCATCTCCACCAATTCTAACTCTTTGCATCCTTACACAGTCACCAGTCCATCGATTCTGAAACAGTTGGAACTTGCCCCCATATTCCCAAGAAATCTGCGCCATTAATTTTGATGTCCAATATGCTAATTAGACTCTCTACGGCTAAGTGGGCGCTCTTAGGCCAGAGAAGAAGGGGTGTGATTCTGAGATCTCTGATTCTGTCCGTTACTGAGTAGACAGTGTCAGGGAGCTGAAATTCATGCCCCGTTGTCTGCTCAGGCCTGAGACTGCCCATTTGAAAGTAGAAGCCTAATATACTATTTAGACTCTGTACTGTCAGGAGGGCGGTGTCAGACAGGAGCAGACAAGGGGTGTGATTCTGAGCTCTGACACTGGCTGCCTCTGATTGGAGCTCTGAATCACATCCTCCTGCCTGACACTGACCTTCTGACATTACACAGCTTAAACAACACATCAGGCACCAAAAATAACTGCTTGTTGCTCGGGAATGGTGAGGGCTAGAGAGAAAATTCCAACTGTGCTGGAATCAGTGGAGCGGCATCTATTAACAGGTGCTAAGAAATTAAGTTGGTGGAGGTGGTGCAAGGTCATCTTTAAGAAATACCTGCAGAGTAGGAAGAGATGTCTTCCTCTGTATTGAACAGTAAAATGCAGCAGTTTTGCTACAGTATGTCTATGGTACTAAGTAGTAAAAGTGTGTAAAACACTTTGGAAACTTGCATTTTAATGGCAAGACCACAATAATTAACATTCAAGTTATGTTACATGATGGTGGTAGTATTTTACTACTTATAACTCAACTTTTACAAAATTTATTTTTTGTAGTTTTTATTATTTTCAATATGGAGAACCTAAACCCCACATATAACATGTAGGATTATATAGGTTTACCACACAATATTTCCTGACACATCTTTTTTTGCAAAATGTGTTGCTCACGTCTGTCTGCCAGACCCAAAATACTAAAACAGGGTCCAGAAAAAAAAAAAAAAAAAAAAAAAATCACTCTGGCCGCATATGTGGAGGAGCATGTAGGAGGACATGTACACTGTAGTAGAGTTGCAATGTAGCTTGAGACTTCATGGCCTCCAAAGTCATCACTCTACTGAATCCAGCTTCCTGTACCACACAGGCATGATCCAGGCTGTTTGATGCCTGGTGGGTATTGTAATTAAGGGTTAACCAGCCCCCCCCCCCATCAGTCTGCCCTCTTCCACAGTCTTCTACATTGTGTGCAGTGAAGAGGGGGAAGCAAGTGTAACCGAAGTTCTGCCCCATGTGCACCTAATAATGCTTGTTCAGATCATCTCTTTTTCCTAAACATAAATGTGGCTCCTCAACCATTTTCTCTGTTTGTTACAACATTTGAACCATTTTGTGGCCATTTTACATAATACTGTAAAATATTAATAAAGCTTTATTATAAGTTCTGCTTTATTTGTAGAGTTTTATTTTAACGCTAAACCCACCCTCCATTAGCCAAGCCTTCTGTGCTGAAGACTAAAATGGCTGCTGATAGAGGGGAATGTAAAGTGATCGTGTGAAAGCAGCCTAAAGGACAGTCTTTTTCTCTCTTCACACAGTGAATGGAGAGAGGAGGGGTGATTCTCCTCACTGTCTGCACAGACATGTCTGCAAATGTTGCTGTGTGTTTAAGACTGAGGATCCTCAGAGCTTACAATGTAAGAAATGTCTTCTTTGTACTTGTATCCACTTTTGACTGCTTGTGTAATTACAGATAGAATATAATTCACAAGAATTACAAACAGCTTTATCTGTGTTTTATCTGCTTGGTTGCATGTATTTACCTTGTATTTAGAGTCCAGTGTTCCTGGATCTCCTATATTATGGTCACCTGGGCTTTTCTAAGCGATTTGTTTGCAATTGTACAGTTGCTCCTGGCAGAAGGGCAGAACATTATCAGTAATGGATAGGGGAGGGGGGCAGACTGCTTCTTACTGTACACGCCCACAGCCTCAGACAAAAATGTAAAATGTGTCTCAGCCATAATTTGTTTATTAGCAGCAGAAAAACTGATAGGACATCCTGTATAAAGGCTTATACAGTCATAGAACAGACTGCCCAGCAAGACCCTGCACATATTTCAACTACAATTTAACATACCCTTTTTACAGAAGAGAAAATACAAATGCTAAAAATAGATGAAAATGGATGAATGGATTTATCCATTAACAAAGTTAGTATTTAAAAAAAAAAGTTGTTTTTTTTTCCAAGGACTGAAAAGTGTGACACTTTTGCATCCTTCAAAAAAAAAAACAGAAGCAGATCTGATTTTATTTACCACTTACTCTATGTAAATGGAAGGAAATCTGTTTTCATCCATTTTTACAGCCCATTTTTTTGCATCTCTAAAATGGATCTGTTAAACGGATGATCAAAATGTCATGTAAGTGCCCCCTAAAACAGACCAGTCAGGGGAGGTGACAGGTCCTCTTTATCATGAACTAATTTAATAGGTATCTATAAAAAGATGTGGATCACTGAAAAACTGCTGAGCCTTTTTAAAATGAAAAATAAAATAAAATCAATTACGGTACGCCAGATCCATTTCTCCTGAGTTCTCCAAAGTATCATAATCCCTGCATTTGCTCAAAGATGGCAGTAAATTATGTACTATGGCAGCATTTGAAAAAAAAGGGTGGCTAAAAACATTAATGAAGGAATATCTGCATAACATATCATACTCTTGTAATGTTTAACAAAACCATTTCATCGCCGTGTTTGATGCAGGGTGTGCAAATAGCGAGGGTACCGTAAATATATATACTTCCTTCCCACCAATCAAACATTTACCCTTCGCCACTGGTGAAAGGCAACAAGATCTTTTTACAAGGTCTCGTCTTTTTCAATAAATTTTGCATGAAAACATGTTACCCAAGCACAAAGTTGCCTGCTGTCGCATTGGAAGTATGATAAATGTTTAATGAAAACAACACCGCTCAGCTTGGTGTCAGACAACAGCTATCACACAGACCTGCTTTGATCTAAGCAGACACTTAAAAGGAGTTCTGAGAATGCTTTGCTCCACAGAACTCTATAACCTATATGCAAATAGCAGGGAATTAGCATAAATGACTTCCTGCTGCATAAAGAGGATGTAAGAGGGAAAAAAAAAATATGACAAGCTCCAAATAAAAAGCTAGCGTCTGCTGTCAGACTAGAAAAGTCCAGAAACCTTAGTTTGTTTGTGAAAATATGTTGTCACAGAGGAGATACAGAAGTGTCTCCTTTGCCAGGATCCCCAACTGATAGCATCAAATGCAGCAAAAAAAAAAAAAAAGCGGTGAGCAAAGTACACCTACAGTCATGGCCAAAAGTTTTGAGAATGACACAAATATTATATTTTCAAATGATCTGCTGCCCTCTGGTTTTTATGTGTGTTTGTCAGATGTTTTTATCACATACAGAAATATAATTGCATTCATATTATGAGTAACAGAAGCTTATATTGACAGTTAGAATGAGTTAATGCAGCAAGTCAATATTTGCAGTGTTGACCCTTCTTCTTCAGGACCTCTGCAATTCTCCCTGGCATGCTCTCAATCAACTTCTGGACCAAATCCTGACTGATAGCAGTCCATTCTTGCAGAATCAATGCTTTAATTTTGTCTGAATTTGTTGGTTTTTGTTTGTCCACCCGTCTCTTGATGATTGACCACAAGTTCTCAATGGGATTAAGATCTGGGGAGTTTCCAGGCCATGGACCCAAAATCTCTATGTTTTGTTCCCTGAGCCATTTAGTTATCACCTTTGCTTTATGGCAAGGTGCTCCATCATGCTGGAAAAGGCATTGTTGAGCGCCAAACTGCTCTTGGACGGTTGGGAGAAGTTGCTCTTGGAGGACATTCTGGTACCATTCTTTATTCATGGCTGTGTTTTTAGGCAAGACTGTGAGAGAGCCGATTCCCTTGGCTGAGAAGCAACCCCACACATGAATGGTTTCAGGATGCTTTACAGTTGGCATGAGACAAGACTGGTGGTAGCGCTCACCTCTTCTTCTCCGAATAAGCTGTTTTCCAGATGTTCCAAACAATCGAAAAGGGGATTCATCAGAGAAAATGACTTTACCCCAGTCCTCAGCAGTCCACTCCCTGTACCTTTTGCAGAATATCAGTCTGTCCCTGATGTTTTTTCTGGAGAGAAGTGGCTTCTTTGCTGCCCTCCTTGAGACCAGGCCTTGCTCCAAGAGTCTCCGCCTCACAGTGCGTGCAGATGCACTCACACCTGCCTGCTGCCATTCCTCAGCAAGCTCTGCACTGCTGGTAGCCCGATCCCGCAGCTGAAACACTTTTAAGAGACGGTCCTGCCGCTTGCTGGTCTTTCTTGGGCGCCCTGCAGCCTTTTTGGCACCAATGGAACCTCTCTCCTTGAAGTTCTTGATGATGCGATAGATTGTTGACTGAGGTGCAATCTTTCTAGCTGCAATACTCTTCCCAGTTAGGCCATTTTTGTGCAGTGCAATGATGACTGCACGTGTTTCTTTAGAGATAACCATGGTTAACAGAAGAGAAACAATGATGGCAAGCACCAGCCTCCTTTTAAAGTGTCCAGTAGTGTCATTCTTACTTAATCATGACAGATTGATCTCCAGCCCTGTCCTCATCAACACCCACACCTGTGTTAATGGAGCAATCACTGAAACGATGTTAGGTGGTCCTTTTAAGGCAGGGCTGCAATGATGTTGAGATGTGTTTTGGGGGATAAAGTTCATTTTCTAGGCAAATATTGACTTTGCAAGTAATTGCTGTTAAGCTGATCACTCTTTATAACATTCTGGAGTATATGCAAATTGCCATTAGAAAAACTGAAGCAGTAGACTTTGTAAAAATTAATATTTGTATCATTCTCAAAACTTTTGGCCATGACTGTACTTATAGTCCTAGAGCTGCAAGGCAGGGATTCCCAGCTCATACCAATGGAGCCGTATCTATAAAGCTGGCAATTCATTAGCTGACTCTTCACCTATTCTATATACAAAGAGGAACTCTTATGGGAACTATAGGTAATCGAAAGTTACAGTAGATTATAGGTGACCAAAAAGTGTATCCGAAAAACACACAGGAATCTGTATCAAAAAGGGTAGGCTCCCAAGTGGACCTTGACAGCTTGCAAGATCACCATGGATCTCCAAATTTACTAGTAACTGAAACTTTAGGCGAGGGTGCCTCCAGTGTAAACAGTGATGAATTTTCATGTTTGGTCCACAGTTAGTTCAGTTGTCCTGGTGCCTGCCTCTGAGAAATAAGTCACATCAGTGGTTCTGGGGGTTAAGGAGTCAGAAATAGTTTATATCTCTTATTATACCACAGAGTAGTCAGTGAAAGACAATACCCAGTAGTCACTACAGCATACCTCCCAACCATCTAGGATTCAGCGGGACAGTTCTGGATTCCTCTGGACGCCTATGAGATGAATATGATGGTGGAGCAGCAGCCATCCGCAGACAGCTCCTGCTTCACCATCTGCCTCGTGCGCCTCTGCCCCGGGAGCTGTAAGCGCAATGTGATGTCACTCACATCGCACCTGCAGCTCCTTGAAGCCTCCAGGAGCAGAGACCTCAGACAGAGCAGCAGGGGAGCAAGGAGAGGTGAGTATCAGTGTTTTTTTATGTTTTTAATGAGGACATTAAACTGGGGGCAGCTGGAAGGGGACATTAATGTCCCCCTCTAATTGCCCCCAGTTTAATGCTCCCCTGGAGCTACCCCCCACAGTTTATTGTCACCCTCCAGCTGCCCCAGTTTAATGTCCCCCTCTAGTTGTCCCCGTTTAAACTGGGGCAGCTGGAAGGGGAACATTAAACTATGGAGCAGCTGGAGGGTGGCATTAAACGGAGGCAGCTGGAGAGGGACTTTATACTGGGTGGGAAATTGGAGGGGAACATTATAATGTGGGGGCATATAATATTAGGGTGACTGTAGGAGCATTATAATGTGTGGGGGCACATGAGGGAAATGGATGGGAATGAGTGGAGTCAACATTCTGTCCCTCTTTTTGTTCTTCGAAAGTCGGGAGGTATGCTACAGCTCCAAGTGAGAGTCTAACATGGGGACCGGTTCCACCACACAGTATCACATATCTCAGCAGTGTTGGACTGGGGTGAAAATTAAAGTTCATCCTGAGGGTTGACTGTACAAATACTGTATATGCAGATATTACTGGACACCTATTTGCTAATTCCTGAAACTGCATTGACATTTATCTTGTTGCAATAGTAGTCCTTGCCTCAGATACTGTAGTTTCTATACTGTAAGACCTCTCAGTAGAATGCGGTCTGGTCCTTGCCTTGAACTAGGGCCCACGTAACATTTTGTAATGCGCTTTTCTCACACAAGGAAGTGTTGTGGAGTAGGGTAGTTTGTGGCTGCCATAAATGGAAGCCCATCCCCAACATCCACAAGGGTCAGTTGTTTCACAGTAAGCTAATTTACCCATCAGTATATTTTTGCCATTTGAGAGGAAACCAGAGTACCCTGAGGAAACCCACGCAAACACAGGGAGAGCATACAAACTCCATGCAGAGTTTGGATTAGAACAGTGCTTATCACTAAACCACCATGCCATCCCAATCTAGCCAGTACAGGCTGGCTGACATGCTGTATGCTGCCTATCTGTAGGAAGGATAGCACTTCTGCAGGTGATGAGGGAGCCTACTCCAGCTCAGGGGCCCATGCTAACATCCAGTATACCAGTGGTTTCAATTTAATGGCTGTTAGCATATAGGTGAAATATAAAGTAACATGTACCAGGCATTACTACAATTAAAAAGTGCATGCAGTTCTTAAGACAAGACAGTCATGAAAATGTACCCTAAGGCCCAGCGTTGTGAAATGCAGCAAAAACTCAATGAAAAGTGCTACGGGAACATGTTTTTCCTAGTTTTTTTTTTTTTTTTTTTTTAAGCTGCGTTTCACTACACTGGGCCTGTGTATTTCTCTGTGATTTTTCTTCTATATATACACAGGGAGAACGGTTATAATTCTGCAGCTAAAATTAACATGCTGCATTTTTCAAAATCACATTTTTGAAAATGCCGCTTTTTCGCAGATTTTTTTTCCCTGTAATGTATGGATGAGATTAAATAATCTCTCATTCACTTTGCTGATACTATAAAGTGCAGTGTTTTTTTCTGCAACAGCCAAAAACACTGTGTTTCCGCAATGTAGGACCTTAGCCTAGAGAGGTTTTCCCATCACAGACATTTATGGCATATCCACAGTAGTTCTGAAAACAGCTGAGCACGTAACTTAGGGACTGGAGGCTAGTTGCCAGTGTCAGTGGCAATATGGCTGCACCACAGCAGTCAGAACCACACTTTTCTGTAGCAAACACATTGTTGTGCCCAACCTGTTTGCCCCTGAGCTGTCACCAGGATAGCAACCCCTACAGATTACCCGCCCACTGTTGAGGTAGATGATGGATTTACAAGGAATGCAATTCAGTGCCAGACGACAGGTTTAAAGTAACAGTTGTAGTTAGGCCCAGAGTGCAAGATCACAGGCCACGGCATCAAAGACACCCCAAATGCTATTTGTGGGGGATGAACTGCTTTTAACCACATGTATCCTAGTCTGTCTGGTTTGCAGGACAAGATGTTGTCTTTCTGGCTGGAGGCGGCTTCCTTTCTTAAGCTGCCCAATGTACTCTCAAGTTGGTCACACTCCAAGCTATCCTCTGCTCCCACAAGTGATTCTCCTTCCAAACTGTCATCCAAGCCAGGCCACTCACCGAAAGTGGAGGAATGGATCCTTAAATGGGGAGCCATTCCCCTCCCAGGACAACAACTGATGTCCGTGAGTCACACCACGCAACAAACAAGTACTTCCCCAATGCAATTCTCAGGCGAAACAGAGCAATACATCTTATAGAAAGTACAAAAAAACTGATTGTGCCATGATTTGCACCAGTGAAAGTCACATTAGCATTCAACATAGTGCAAGTACATCCCAATACATAATACAACATAACACACACTAAGTTGTGGCGCACTCTACCGGCATTGCGCTGTCACTAAAGCTGCATGTGTAGTCAGGACAGGGATTTAGTCCTTCCCATGCAGCATCCAGCACATTTAACATAAACACACTTAATTGGCAAAATTAAGAACCCCTATAATGGATAGAACCGTACATATGTAGCCACCTCTCCATTCACAGCAGCAATTGGATGAGGTTCCTGATCTGTTTTCTTGAGAGATATAGATCCCAGTGGAGGAACCTATATATCAAAAAGTAATTCATGGTATATTTTGTTTTATGGCCAGGGTTGGAAAGAGCCAAGGCCCATGGTTGTTACCGGCTTATATAAGCGTCACGTTTTCCTGACTGGATCAAAAATAAATTTGGGGTAAGAAAACCACTTTAAGTATTATGTAGGTTATAAGAACTGCAGTTGAGCTGAGATTTGTGGCCATAATATATATACCAGTCGCCAAATTAGTTTCCCATCAAGGTTAGTGAAATGCTTCCCTTTTAATTGATTCCAAAGAACAAAGAAAGCAAATAGGAAAATACGTACCTGCATACCTAAGAGTGGACTACTATGATAACAACTTGATACTTCAATTTTGTTTAGTTTTAAATAAAAAGCAGAAGAAAAACAGTTGCTTTAAAGTCCATTTAAAGTCTATTTCTAACAAGCCATTTTCAGAATAGATGGCACCCCTATGCAAGTACCTGTTAAAGAAAATTGTATTCAGATTAATGCTCACCGCTAGACGACACCAATGGAGTCCTGATGGTTGATAAGGTTTACTCGACCAAAATGGACAAAGTTGAGTGTAATATAATAACTCAGGAGACTGTAGTGATGCAGCCAGGCCGTAATAATGTAATAAGAGGAAACAGATGAACAGTAAAGACCTATGATTTAAATAATTCTATAGGGCCTAGGTAGAACTTCCCATAAATTTATACAAGAAGAGTTTATTCAAGGAGCAGTCATAATAACTAATGCTATCATGAGGAAGAGATTTGTAGTCATAGTCTCTCCTAAAATGGAGGTGGTCTCAGCTCTATTTGATAAAATTATGCTATTTTATACCCACGCTCAGAGATGGCCTTCACCAATCACATAGAATTGCTAATATCTCTATGTTTAAAATGAATAACATCCACATTATCATGATACAACTTCCACACTCCGGTGTAAATCAAACTTCATACACTCCAAAAGATAAGAACCTCACATGGATTTTCTGAGAAAGCTGTTGAGATAAAATATGTATACTCCATCAGAGGCTTCAGATGCTGAGCGGTTAGCCAGATTTGTATGCTGAAGACTGAGATGCCGGTGATCATCAGCAATCACTGACAAAACAGGAGTCCTGTCACAGTACGTAAGGGAAAAAAAAGCTCAGAAGAACGGCATTATCATTTATCTGATGGATGATCAGCATAGACAAAGCAAATTATATTCTCTCTTCCTAAGATTTAACTGAATGGACACAAAGAATGGAGAAATCGGGATAAACATTTGGCCAACCAACAAGTTTATTTTTAAGAAATGTACAATATTGTTCCGACATACAAATTAGCATTAATGTTCTACAACAATTTGATGACCCTGGCATCCCATTTATGCTTATTTTTTAGCAGATTTCTTGTTTCTGATCTGCTAACCTATCAATGCATCTGCTCTCTAACAACTATCGTATCTGGGTCATCTGAAGAATGTGATGTAGTTATCCTTTGCTCATCATTGTTACATTTCTCGTGGCTTAGAAAGTAGATCCTCGAAACTGCAGTGGCTATTGCATTGCCTAGCCTGTGGTGTAAAGTCTAAGGGATCACTTGGTTTTCAACCTTAGTGTGTGCAAGAAGATGCAGAAAGATCCCCAAGTTGTGATTTTCCAGAATAGTCACCAGCTGGTAGCCAGATGCAATGGTGATAACAGGTCAGAAATAAGAGGAGAATTGCAGCGGGGATGGGACTGCAAGCAGGAAGACAAGAATTGGGACACGGAGCAGGACCATGGAGAACAGACTTGTGGAGTACAGCCGAACTTATAGTAAACAACACCAGATGTGGAGCGTAGAAGGAGAGCAAAAACCAGACCCAACAGCATGGACACCACAGAATGTCCCAGAACAGGGACATGGTCTAGAATGGAGCCAAAGATCATCACCAAAAGCGAAAAGGCTCACAGAATGTCTTTATGAAATGGTCAACTCACACAAATTTCCTTAATTCGTGAGATCAGTCTGATTGGTCACAAATCTGTGGGCTCAGAATAATCACATAGAAAAGACTAGAAACAAGACAGCTTGAGCTAAGTTCCTCAAGAACAACCAGCTTATGAGGGCAGACCTTCAGCGCAGGGCAATGAGTTTTGGCAGCTGTGCAGAAATAAAGAAAAAGTCTAGCAGACTTCTTGACCATTTGTCTCGGGGACAAGAGAGGGTCCAGAGATATATTACTAGTTTTTAAATGTCACACTTACCCAATACCAGATGATACATGGATATGATAGAAAGAGCACAGGTGCAAAATGCTAATAAAACATCCACTCACACACCTACAATCCACGAGGGGGGTGGATGCCAGCACTTCAAATGCACACAGATAAAACTCACTCAAGGTGCTGGTCTCATACTAATGTGAGGCGCACAGCGCCAGGGAACAGCCAACTGGAGCAGCCATACTATTCGATTATTATGTGACCAGCGCCTTGAGTGAATTTTGTGAGCATCTACCCCCCCTCATGGATTGTAGGAGTGTGAGTGGATGTTTTATAAGCATTTTACACCTGTACTCTTTCTAACATATACTGCAATAGGGCCTGTCTGCATCCTGCACAGCCACGTTTCATCTGGTATTGGGTAAGTAGCCTTTTTTCTGTGATATGTTTTCTGTACATTATGTCCTTTGTTCAGTAGTGTGTTTTTAGTTGTTAAATATATACTTATTTTATAAGCGTCATTCCTCTGTATTGGGACCATTACTTAATATGTTTATTAAAGGACCTTTTACCACCTCCTCTTTGCTGAAAATCAGTGGAGCAGCAGCTATTAAAAGATGCTCAGTTTTTTCTCTAGCCCCCACTTTTCCAGAGCAATAAGTGCTGTTAGTTTTGATGCCTCATATGCTATTTAGACTCTGTAGTATCAGGAGGGCGGTATCAGGTGAGAGAAGACATGGAATGGGAAATATTCTGAGCTTTGACACTGTTCACCTCTGAATGGAGCTCTGAATCACTGCCCCATGCCTCCTCCTTCCTTACCAACAGGTAATGGGCCCTATTTACTTACCGATCCCCGCTCCTGCTCATGGCTGCCTGTGCTTCCCATTCAGCGGAAGCAGAGGCAGGTGTGAGCAGGAGTGGGGATAGAAAAGTAAGGCTGCGGGCCTGCAAACCCCACAAACACTGCTTTTCAGACCCCAGAGTATAACGATAGGAGGTCCAGGGGAGATGAGGGAAAATAAAAAAAAAACAATGTTACTTACCTCTCCTGCGCTCCGGCAGTCTTCGGGCCTCCTTGGTGATGTCCCAGACGCATGTCTGGCTTGCGTGACGTCTGGACCAACATTGAAGCAGGCTGAAAGTAGCAGAGAGTGTGCCGGAGCCAGGGAGAGGCAAGTAACATTGTTTTTTATGTTTGTATCCTCCCCTGGGTCTCCGATCATTATACTCTGGGGTCTGAAAAGACCCCAGAGTATAATAATTATTCATGGGTGGTCCACAATGGGACATAATACTGTGCGCAGGGGCCACTATGGGGTATAATACTGTGTGCAGGGGCCACTATGGCGCATGCGCAGTAGAGGTGGATCATCGCTGCAGAGAACAGAGCAGCGATGGAGAACAGCACGCACCATCTCACAGGAAGGTAGGTATACTGTATAATGGGGTCGGGGTTGGGCTGAGTTGTAGTGAAGGGTGGGATAGCTAGAGACACAGGGAGGGAGTGTATGGGAGGGAGTGTATGGGAGGGAGTGTATGAGAGGGAGGGAAGGAGGGAGAGAGAGAAGAGGGGGGGGAGTGCACCTTTGCACCTATGGTTAAAGCGGACCTGGGTATATGGGTGCATTTATTAACCCATTAATAGCTCTAACAGACATTTTTAAAAAAAAACATTTTATGCTCGGAAAACCCCTTTAAATAATGAGGTCCTCCACATTTTCATTGAATCATTGTAATGTTTCCTTTACTGTTTTTTTTATGAAGGGATAGTATATATACTGTATACACTAGTATATAGGTATTGGGTAGAACTGAGTTAAGTATATTAGTTTGGCCCTCTAAAACCAATCCAATTTCTCATGTGGCCCCATGGGAAAATTAATTGTCCACCCCTGCTCTAGATGATGACAATGATGCTTCAATACACATCACCATTACCAAATATTCTTTCTTTTTATCACTGCAATTTAGCTGCTAGAAGCTTATAAACATTTAGAGGCTGATTTATTAATACCAGCATTTTCCCTTTCACTGTAGATAATACAGTTTGCACCAAATTTATCATGAGATGCAACGTCAATTTGGAGCATTCCCTGGGGTCTGTGAGTCTAAACAGAAATCCACGCCAGGATTGACTTGGATTTATGGCATCAGAAATTTGAAGGGCCATTGGCACCTCCTCTACCAAGTCCCCTCTGAAGAAAAGTGGTGTCCGGAGTACAAAATTCAAAAAGTCGCAATTTCTGCACAAAAATTCTCATTTGCACATTTTTAAAAAAGTAGCTTTTTTATGGTGCCAGTTTCCTGGAACACATATCACACACTGAATATTTCCTACCATTAAAACCTTGCTCTAGTGGGGTCCATGTTTTGATTTCCTACCTTTGTACCCAGATTATAGAAGGCATTGGGCAAAATTGTGACTGTGGCTTCGGTTTACACTGGGAAAAAAAGTATTTAGTCAGCCACCAATTGTGCAAGTTCTCCCACTTCAAAAGATGAGAGAGGCCTGTAATTGACATCATAGGTAGACCTCAACTATGAGAGACAAAATGAGAAAACAAATCCAGAAAATCACATTGTCTGATGTTTAAAGAATTTATTTGCAAATTATGGTGGAAAATAAGTATTTGATCAATAACAAAAGTTCATCTCAATACTTTGTTATATATCCTTTGCTGACAATGACAAAGGTCAAATGTTTTCTGTAAGTCTTCACAAGGTTGGCACACACTATTGCTGGTATGTTGGCCCATTCCTCCATGCAGATCTCCTCTAGAGCAGTGATGTTTTGCGGCTGTCGCTGGGCAACACGGACTATCAACTCCCTCCAAAGGTTTTCTATGGGGTTGAGATCTGGAGACTGGCTAGGCCACTCCAGGACCTTGAAATGCTTCTTACGAAGCCAATCCTTCGTTACCCTGGCAGTGTGCTTGGGATCATTGTCATGCTGAAAGACCCAGCCACCTTTCATCTTCAATGCCCTTGCTGATGGAAGGAGGTTTGCACTCAAAATCTCACGATACATGGCACCATTCATTCTTTCATGTACACGGATCAGTCGTCCTGGTCCCTTTGCAGAGAAACAGCCTCAAAGCATGATGTTGCCACCTCCATGCTTCAGAGTAGATATGGTGTTCTTTGGATACAACTCAGCATTCACTCTCCTCCAAACACGACAAGTTGTGTTTCTACCAAACAGTTCTACTTTGGTTTCATCTGACCACATGACATTCTCCCAATACTCTTCTGGAACATCCAAATGCTCTCTAGCAAACTTCAGACGGGCACGGATATGTACTGGCTTAAGCAGGGGGACACGTCTGGCACTGCAGGATCTGAGTCCCTGGTGGTGTAGTGTGTTACTGATGGTAGACTTTGTTACGTTAGTCCCAGCTTTCTGCAGGTCATTCACTAGGTCCCCCAGTGTGGTTCTGGGATTTTTGCTCACCGTTCTTGTGATCATTTTGACCCCATGGGGTGAGATCTTGCGTGGAGCCCCTGATCGAGGGAGATTATCAGTGGTCTTGTATGTCTTCCATTTTCTAATTATTGCTCCCACAGTTGATTTCTTCACACCAAGCTGCTTGCCTATTGCAGATTCAGTCTTCCCAGCCTGGTGCAGGTCTACAATTTTGTTTCTGGTGTCCTCCCAGAGCTCTTTGGTCTTCACCATATTGGAGTTTGGAGTGTGACTGTTTGAGGTTGTGGACAGGTGTCTTTTATACTGATAACAATGTCAAACAGGTGCCATTACTACAGGTAATGAGTGGAGGACAGAGGAGCCTCTTAAAGAAGAAGTTACAGGTCTGTGAGAGCCAGAAATCTTGCTTGTTTGTAGGTGACAAAATACTTATTTTCCACCATAATTTGCAAATAAATTCTTTAAAAATCAGACAATGTGATTTTCTAGATATGTTTTCTCATTTTTTCTCTCGTAGTTGAGGTCTACCTATGATGACAATTACAGGCCTCTCTCATCTTTTTAAGTGGGAGAACTCACACAATTGGTGGCTGACTAAATACTTTTTTTTCCCCCACTGTATATACATCAACCAAACAAAACAAGCAGGTGTACAGTATACAGCTTTATGGACACAGTAGCAGACGGAGACTACAATGGGGGAGATTTATTAGGTTTTGTATGCCAATTCTCTGGTGTACAAGGCATTAAAAATGTGGAAATTTTTCCCACAAATGGTTTTCATTAAAAAAAAAAAAAAAAAAACCTGTGTGTTGTACTCACCACTTTCCTGAAAGGAAGTGGCAAGAGGCATGGCATAAAAGGACCTCCCAGTTACCGGCGGACTCTATAGACTAAAATGAGGTCCTTTGGGTGTCTGCTGGGTTTCCAACGTTTTTATATTGATAACGGAGGAGAGAAAAATGCTTTGTGCAGGACTTTTCTCTCAGCCAATTTTTGGTGGAATCTTTGGTGGAGTCTCTATGACGCAGATGTGAACTTAGCCTAACCTACAGCCAATGATCACTGACCTGCCCTAACACAGTTAGAGAGCAGTCAACACACTCAAAAGATAAAAATAAACATCAAATAAGTAAAGGCCCTATTACACATCCAAATGATCCTGCCAATTAACTGCAACTACCATTCCTAGGAACGGTCCTTCCCAATAATTGGCCTTTCTAAAGGCGCTATTGAGCATCTGAAAAACAGTTGCTTGCTTGTGGAATGTTTGCAGCTTTTATACTACACCTAAAGTCAGTGTCTGTCAGCAGCACATTGCTGTGGAAGCTTCCAGGTTTATGTGGAAGAATAATTTGTTCATCCCCATACAGTAGCAATGATTGCTTTGTATAAATTTATCAAATGAGCAGCAATGATCAGAAACTTCCCAGTTGAATGGACCCTAAGTAAGTTAGCTATACTATGAAAGTTTGATCACGATAAGTTATTTAGTATGGTAGTAACTATCGACTTAAGATAGAAGACCTACCCAACTTTGGAACTTGACTCTTTTTCTTTTCTTCTCTCTTTTTCTCTTAACTTTTCCTTCATTCTGCCTTTCCCCCTCTCTCTATCATAAGACTTGCTGCGAGATCTTCTTCGATTGGAGCGTTCACTGCTACGGCTTCGAGACCTTCGATGTCTTGATCTGGATCTAATAACACAATATTAACATATTATATACATAGTTTTATGACATAATGGGCATTAATCCCCTAGAACATCAATTTATGTATACAATTTACTTTGGGGTTATAAAAACTGAAACCATAATTGGTGATCGACTTTCCTTAACATCTTCCAACTATACACAGCTACCTGTACATAGACCAAAGAGAATTTATCCCCCCCACCCTGATTATCCAGTAAACGAACACATTTTTTGGCTTTTGCAATAGGTAGTAAGTTGTAAGTCTAGCAATTTTTGAATGCAGGGTAAACTTGAGTGTAAATGCTTGTGATGGACGCAGACATACATATGTACAGCTGGACAACCCAATGAATAAAATTTTAAGACTATGACCAATTTTAGACTGGGAAAAGGTTGGTTTTCAAATTGCAGTACTGGCAATAGCCCATTTTAATGTCATAAATAATGAACAGCACATAGCGGGCCAACAAGAGATCTGCTGTGCAAGGACATTCTGTGAAGGTGTTACATTTCTACTTAAAGGGAACAGGAGACAAGTGTCCAATTGCTGGGTCCCCCAGTGATCAGGAGAATGGGGGACCGAAAGCCTTCCTAAAGTCTCCTTGTGAATGGTGCGTCAGTGCGCTTGCATGACCAGTGCTCCATTCACCGCTTTGGGGCTGCCAGGACTGTAATCTCTAGCAACACCCGCAACCCCATAAAAGTGAATGGAGCTCACAAGTCCTCTATTCACATAGAGGTTTTAGGAGGACTTTTCTGTTCCCTGTCCTGTTGATCACTGGAGGACCCAGCATTTGGACACTTATCACCTGTCCTGTGGATAGGGAATAAGTGTCCATAACGATGCAACCCCTTTAAGCTTAAGGTGTAACTAACACAAACTTTGCATACATCAATAAGATATGTATACAAGAGGGATAACGATATTTCTGGCTATTATACATTCCATTCTACATTTTTAAGCAGTTTATCTTCTGTAGACTCACTTGCTCTGTATGTTTCATTTCTTCACGAGCTATTGGGTGGAGACTCATGTAGACAGCACACAGGAAATAGAGGAGAATCTGCTCAATAACTCTCTCTCACACATACAAGCTACAGCATGATCATATGATCATGATGTTATAAAGATGTACCATCCTTTAGTGATGTGAATAAATCAAATAGCAAGCTTTCTGTCTTTTACCCTATTTGATTTACAGTTTATAATATACCTCTGTCTCTCTTCTCTCATTGAGTTCCTGATCACTCTTTCCCCCCCCCTCCCCTTCCATAGATGTCTATTGTGAGCTTTGGAATTCCACAAATATTTCAGATGAAAAATCAGTTTAACAGGGATGGATGAGCAGGAAAGGTACCAGATAAGAAAAGATAAAGATTCTTATATTTGCATTTATTCATTTATGTAGTTTGTTAAAAAAAAAAAAAAAAGTGACCATTTAACTAGAGCAACAGATCCTTCAGTCTGAGGATTTCTAGGGTACATCCGACAGAGACCCCCAGATTAGGAAGTGATGACATATCATAGCAATATAATCTATACTCTAAAGCATGACTGCTATGGCTGTACAATATATATAACTTGACTTGCTGAGCATGGCATCGTAGCACTATGTTATTACGCACTATAGCAAAAAAAAAATAATAATAAAAAGAAAAAGAAACACACAGATATATGTGCAAGTAGCCTGCAATTTAACGCACCTATTTCCTGGAGCAATAAATATAACTAGTAAATACAAGAATAAAAATGGTATTTCCTACTCCCAAAATTATTTTAATCTTAGAACTAAAAATAATATAGAGTTTAAAAATGTTAAAAAGTTATGCAAATACATAAGTAGATCATTAGAGCGCAAACAGACACAAAATAGAAAATGAAAAAAAAAGCAAATTACTACTTAGTACAGATGAGTCTTCTGTGCCTCCAGGCATCTTTTTCTCAGACCAATAATATTAATCACATTATATTGATTTCAATAAACAAAATGCAGACAGATATAATACGGAGTAATTCAGACATAATTCTAATACAATCCTTGTGCACCAATAATAATACGCTTAAACTAGCTGCATAAAACCCCCAAAACAGATTAATTGAAAAGTGGGCTGCCATAAAAGACCCAGTACTGTGGCAAAGGTTAAGTCACTTAGTCATGTTGAAAGATCTTCAAAGCCTTCTCAGATCCAGATAGGCCCATATGTTACAAAAATTCTGTGAAAGAGTCATTACGTTCCAATCTGCTTCTCATGTCGGGACTTACAGAACACACAGATGCTTGGCTCGCACCCTTCTCCAAGCCTCCCATTAGATAATGAAGGTTCTCCAATGTGAGACACCTAAAATAAATGTCTTATTTCAACCCGTACCTAGCCAGGTTGTAAAATAATTAATTATAGATTGGCATACTATGTCCGATAACAAAAAAAAAAAAAAAAAATTAAAGAGGTCCATAAAAGTGTATTTACTTGCTGCACAGTACGTGTTAATTTGCTAATTTCTTCACAGGTAATCAATTAAAATGTAAAATATTGGATAAAATTAGTTGTACTAAATTTAACAGCTGCTCCATAAGCATAATTAATTTCACAAGAGCCATATGTATTCTCGACGCAGGCAGAGTTGAAACAGAAAAGGCAGATTTGAAAATAAGTTTGAGAAAAATCTGCATTTAATTAGCAGGTGGGCACTACAACTGCATAATGTTTTATACATTTTTATTTATGAAGTGACAGAAGATCTAAAGGCTTTTTAAAATGGCGTTTATTGTTTGAATGGGTACTGTTTTGCTGCATGCTAAAGTGATTTAAATCCTCATAGCCCTTCTTTGAAAAAAAAATCATAAATGATGAAGGAAAACATGTGGAAAATTGTAAAACTAGAAAGAAATTGCGACAAAAAGCAGATACGCATGCCATAACCAAGAGGAAACTACACTTAATTAAATGTACACTACATCTGGACTATCAGCCTCATAAAACGTGAAACCATTAATTTTCATTGTTATAAAGGAAATGAGGTCAGTGTCATTGGTTACTTCCCAATATTTATTAAACTTTAGCGTGAAGATAGCTCGATCCTCCCAAAAACCGTATATTACAAGACGGCGGTGTGTAAATATTATCACAGGTTGTATTTCAGTAGAAGACCATGCATAAGCGGCATTAATGATCTATGGAATCTGTTAAGAACAAGCTGCGTGCTAAAGCCGATAAGCGGCATTCAAGATGTGCGACTGAACTTAAAGTCTTCAAAACCAGAGAAGTGCAACCTCTGGCAATGCAGCTGTTACTAGACTACATTTCCCATGATGCTCAGTCAAGATAACAAATCACAAGCAAAAACCTGGCTCAGAGCATGGGAGATTTGCTAGGCTGGTTGAACATCACGGGGGATGCAGTCCATGAACAGCTGGAGCGCCAGAGGTGACCCTTTTTTGCTTTAGATGTAAAACCTCTACTGCCATTATCATCACTATGTGGATTACCAGCATTTCCCTGCAGGAATCAAACAATAGTTGAGTAGAGATAAGAGAGGAGTGAAAAAAATAATAATATAGATTTTTTTTTTTTAATATGTCCAGGAATACACAAAAGCAACTATAATAATGTTTGAATACCAAAATCGCTAGGATCCAGTTAGACTGTAGGAGATGCTAGCACAGCCAAGTATGTGACAGTACATAAACAGCAATTTTACATCAGCAAACACGGTAAATTTGTAACTTTTATTAAAAGCTAGAAATGGAAAAATAGAAGCTGTTAACCGTTTTTCAGCAGGTCAGTTTTTAATTGCAGTAAAGCAATTGTTACCGTAAACTCAAAGATTATCCTATAGAATAGAACAATATATCAGGGTCAGATAGATAAAATTATCACATTTACTATCCAGGTTAGACAACTGGTCTCAGATTGTGGGTTCCCTTTCCAGAACCTGATAACGGCATCTTTTAGCCAGATGTCCTCATGATTTCCTGATATTGGTGGGGAAACTGCAGTGTAAAAGCATAAAAAAGCAAAAGTAGTGACCACCAGAACATCGCAGTAAACATAATTTAGAGGGTGCTTCATGGAGAAAACCATTCTACTAACTCAATACACCAGATGTAATATTGTGTCCACTGGCAGCAGATGTACCAGAATTACGAGACTCCAGCTCTTAATAAATTCTGGCACACCATTAGAGGTCTTATGCGCCAAAATTGAAATGTACACCAGCCTGGGACTCCAGTGTCTTCTTCCGCCAAAAGTCCCCGCTGCACATAATCACTGAGGCCAATCAGAAGCCTAATGAAAGGGACATGGGACGTCACAGTGCTTCGGGGACTTCAGCCACAAGAAAACACCAGAGCAGCAGGACTGGACGGTGCTGGGAGGGACCGGAGCACCGGGGACAGGTGAGTAGGTTTTCTTTTGTTTTTTTTCACCTTCCCCAGCATAAAATAATTTTTTTTTTTTTTTTTTTATCCTGAACAACCTCTTTAATATGCATAGTTAAAAAAAACAGGGGTACTCAACTGGAGGACTGATGCTCCGAGGACCCCTGCCACCATAACAACAGTGGTCAGGAGAAAGACTGGTCTCCCAATGCTGTCCTTTTTGCATTGCTATATCACAGTAGATCAGGAACAGGGCCAATTGCCAATTGCAAAAGAGGCAATGGTTGGGAGATCAGTCTTTCTCCTGACCACTATCATTATGAAGGATGTATTTTCCCATGGGCATAGGGGGTACTATGGGTGCATTAAGCTATGTGTGGGCACAAATGGTGCCATTAGATTATGAGGGGGCCCCAACTGGACATTATACCAAGTGGAGGCCACTAAGATGGTATTATTCTATGTGGAGCACCATGTCTAGGCCACTAAGGGGGCTTCATCATGGAATATTACACATAGGTGGGCAATATTACAATATGAGGGCAGAAAAGGACTTGGCTGGGACAGGGCAGGGTTAGAGGCATATTTTATCATGTGTATATACTAGACACATTCAGCTCGGACATTCACCTGATGACAAGCTCAAGTCATTGGACTCCTACTAAAAGTACTTGAATACCCTTGGTATAAAAAGTATAAAATTAGAGATCATCACCATATCCATTTCATAAACATATACAGACTTCCATAAACTGAATAATTTGGTTAACAGACACTTGAACTACTTGTTGGAGACTATATAAACATGGTAAGATGCAGTACATATATACAGATGTGTCCACCTTTACATTGGTCTGAATTTGCTTATGGACTCCAATTTCTCAAGAAACCCATTCAAAACAAATTGTGACAATGCAGGTCACAATTCAAATAACTACTGGGTGGCCATATACTCCCATATCTAAGATCTAGATGTAGATGTGAAAGAGTATCCTGAAATCATATTGTTTTGAAAACCTGATGACCCTGTGACAAGAAATCTGAACAACAGAACATTTTTACATAATGCTAATTATGATTTAGCATTTTTTATTACCCAAAAGTCAAGAGAAAAGGGAATCTCTCTCCTTGTGGAGAGCACCAGTGAACACCTTCACTGGTGCTCTCCACAAGGTGAGAGATTCCCTTTTCTGAGCCATTCATTGCCTCCCACCAAGCCAGCCAGTTTCACTCTGCTCTGCACTGATGAGGGACAAAATCCCGAAACAGCGCTGTATGCAGATGAGTGATACTGGCTTGGCTAATATCCCTTTTGCTTTCTCAAGACTCAGTGGGTCAAAAGCAAGTTGAGGATTTGTTACATCCAACAGAGGGTGCTTGAGCTTCTCAGCTCCTTTTCCCATAATGCATTGTGATAACCAAAAGTCAACAAAATCAAAAATGTAATGAAAAAATATATATATATTTGTAACTAGGAAGAGTAGAATAAACATTTTATGCCACCCTTTCCTAGAGTAAAACTGCATAAACATTTTGGACTGCTGCAATTCATAACCCTTTTGGAAAAACTTACACCACTCAAACCATACCCACAAGAGAGGCGCAAAACACTTCCTAAATGTAATAGACTTTATAAAGTGATGGAGATTGGCTCAATTTAAGGTAAAAAAAAAAGTGGCGCAGCTACAATGATAAATTCCTTCCACTTTGATCATCCTCTATATGAATATTACAGAATTGCACAAACAATTGTAATATTCATCTATAATTGAAATCCCTCTCTGTTGAGGCAGAATCAACTTTCTATAAAGGATGGAAACTGCAGGAGACTGAAATTCCCTGCAGCTTCTCTGTCAGAAGACACAAAACATTTCACGACATGCTGTGCTATAATATATTCTACCAGGAACAATAAACTGTAGCTCCATTCAATGGCTGCATTGTTTTATCTTCACAAGCAGATTTACCGCCTGTAAGGAGCACCTATCAACCATATCTGCATGTATATCAGTGCTCATTTAGTATATTTAAAGATGTAATCTGTGTACCTTATGGGGACAAAATCAATTGTTCCCTATATTACCATGGTTCATCCCAGCACCGGCTGGGAAGGACTGACAAAAAAAACCTTATCAATTGTGCCCATATAAAGAATGCGATCAATTACAGAAGTGTGTTTACTCATTTGTTGGCTGATCCCTGCCATGTTTACATGGGGCAATGATCAGGAACATCGTCCCTATGACATAAGTTCCGTCAGTCATCTGCCCATGTAAAAGAACCTTTCGTGTACAAGCTCAACTACCCCAAAATTCATTATTCCTTTTTGCTTTATGACAGCAAGCATGAAAGCTATATAGCTTTGCAACTGTATTGGCTCTCGTGCTGCAAATTTCTCTTCCACCTGGTCACTTTCTCCCTTACTCTCCATTTCTACCAGTTTGCCAAAACCATGTAGATCATCAGTGATATCAAACAAAATGATGACTTTTCATGTACTCAAACCCCTCAAGGACCCATTCAGATCGCAGAAAATGAAGAGTAATTGAGATGGACTTTCACCTCTGATTCATCTTCATTTTGTGGTCCTCCAGCTTTCTACCATGGTTTTCACTCGCTGATCAGTCACAGATGAGTGCCTTGCACCACAGGTTCTGTAGCTGAATCAAGCGCAGAACCCACAAGATTATTTTTTCAGTGATCTGCTTCAATCTCTGCCATACATTGAATATAATGTGAGGCAGATTCAGGCAGAATTTGGCCATTCCCTCAAAATCAATGCCAAAAACCTACATCTGGACATACCTTAAGTGTTAAATACCTTTGGGACAGCCGCTACTTTGCTAAACCCAAAGATGTATTAACATTACTGGTAGCTGCTCCCGTTGCAGAGATGTTGATGCTGTTAGTTTGGATACTGATATTATTGTATTGTCAAGTGGGCAGGAGCTGGGTGGTGGGGAATGACCCCTCAGCAGTAAAAGATAAGTGTACTTTCATATGCGCGGTCACCAATACCCATCACCCACCCAATTGACAGTATAGTGATCTCAGTAGCTGTATTAATGACACATATCTCCACAAAAAGAGCAGCCACCCAAAAACTAATTGCATCATCGGATTCAGCAGTGAAGTGGTTGTCTAATGGTATTCAACACGTAAGAGGTTTGAGGATATGAAAGGTCTTTTTCAAACATCACTTATAATCTATAATAAGTCTTATTAAAAGGTGATATTGGTGAGAAAGAAAGTAACAAGAAGTACTTCCTACATAAATCAACATAGCTGGCAGTCGGGATACAACTTTAGTAGTTTTATTGTGAACAATAAGACACATACATCCTAAACAACATGCATTCAAAGCCATGGAACTATACTTTAAGAGATGGACAAGAGGAAAGGAAAAAAGTTTGGCGAGCAGATCACATGACTAGTACAGTCATTTTAATTCAAGGCATTTAAGACATGATGGAAATTGGTTTAATGGTAAGAACTGATCATAACACCCATAGGAATCCAAAAAGACAGGAAGCTAAGTACTTTTTGCAGATTGGCACGTTCTTAAGAAAAATTCTTATTAAAAGAGGCTGAATGTATTTTCTCATCTACTCACATTAAAACTGATTAAGATTAACAATGTCCAACTATCTGCTTATCATGAATCAACTGCAGCGATGAAATTATCTATCATTACAATTATTACAAACCATATATGGAGAATACAAAAAAAATAAATCACAAATTAGTCAAATCATGCGAGAATAATAAACTCAGGGTGGACACATTTGCAACCGATGCCAATGTTTTGGGTCACTTATCGTTGATGTACATTAAAGTTCTCATTGCCTGGCCACTAAAAGAAATTATATTACTTTACTAATGGAGTCCCACCTTTCCCATTCAACATGTAGGAAGTGCAAAGTCTGTATCAGTAGTACTGGAAAGAGTGCTGGAGAGATGACGTCTGTCCATTACTGTTGACTGAATCAACTGACAGCAGGTACCAAAATAAGAGACACAAATGAGCTGAAGGGTCTGACACAAAGAAAAGTTGGGGAGGGAGGGGTTCGTTAAGCATAAAACCTTAAAAAAAAAAATTCAGTGGTTTGGTCAGTAATCAATTTTCCCTTCTCTTACTACTTCATTCAGTTTCTGAGCCTCATCCGACAAGTGGGTGGGGATTTGTCGAAAAAGGATAGAACTTAATATGCAAAAATGTGCACTAGACAATGTGCCAAAATTTTGTCAGTAGCTAAGCCAACTAATAAGTAGTGTACTGTTAGACTAGACAGACAGACAGACTGGTGCAGTTTAAGACTGTCAAATATAACTTTGCACAGTCTAAAAGTTAGATTGTATTAGTTTCCCTGCTCCTTTGTCTCAGATGTCAGCAGAAAATCCTACAGACTGGCATACACAATGGTCAAATTTCTCTTCTGCTTACTTTTCTCAATCACTACTAGGCATAACATAGCTTTCTGTTAATCGTGGACTTCAGATAGCCATCAGCTTAGAGTATCTAACCTGACTATAACATTCATTTATGGACTGGCCATAAGTGCATGGTTACTTCAGTTAGGTCAGGAAGAAAATTAACTTTCAGCCAATGCAACCACTCTAGTTGCACTCTAGACCTTCACCCGGGCCCAGGTGAGGAAGGAGATGAAAAAGATCAAGGCGAGGAAAGCCGCAGGGCCAGATGACATCAGTGCAAGGCTAATTAAGACTTGCGGGGACCAGCTGTGTGGTATAATTACATATATGTATAATATGAGCCTGAGGCAGGAAACAGTCCCTGAATTATGGAAATCTTCTTGTGTGGTACCAGTTCCAAAGAAACCCCACCCTATGGACCTCAACGACTACAGACCTGTAGCACTGACATCCCACCTGATGAAGATCTTGGAGAGATTGGTTCTCACACATCTCCGCCCTCTAGTGAGCCCCACTATGGACCCCCTCCAGTTTGCTTATCGGCCGGGCATTGGGGTAGATGATGCCATCATCCATCTTCTGCACAGGGCTCTGTCTCACCTGGAGAAACCAGGGAACACAGTGAGAATAATGTTCTTTGACTTCTCCAGTGCTTTTAACACCATACAGCCCAGGTTATTGAGAGACAAGCTGGGCCTTGCTGGAGTGGACCCCCACCTCTCCAACTGGATCCTAGACTACCTCACAAATCGACCTCAATACGTGAGAGCCCGAGACTGTGTGTCAGGTACCGTGATCTGTAATACGGGGGCACCTCAGGGTACGGTTCTCGCCCCTTTCCTCTTCACACTGTACACTGCAGATTTTAGGTGCAACTCATCCAGCTGCTACCTACAGAAGTATTCTGACGACTCTGCAATAGTGGGTCTCATCACAGATGATGATGACAGGGAGTACAGAGAACTGAACCAGGATTTTGTGGACTGGTGCCACCGGAACCACCTGAAGATTAACGCGGGGAAGACCAAGGAGATGGTGGTGGACTTCCGCAAAGGCAGATGCCCTCCAAATCCAGTGGACATCCTGGGGACGGGCATCGAGATTGTGAACACCTATAAGTACCTGGGTTTGCTCCTTAATAATAAGCTGGACTGGGCAGATCATATGGAGGCCCTGTACAGGAAGGGCCACAGCAGGCTCTACCTGCTTAGGAAACTGAGAGCCTTTGGAATCCGGGGGGCACTTCTTAGAACTTTCTTCAACTCGGTAGTGGCATCAGCCATCTTCTTTGGAGTGGCCTGCTGGGGGAGCAGTATATCAACCAGGGACAGAAATAAACTTGACAAGCTGATTAGAAGGGCCAGCTCTGTCCTGGGGAGCCCACTGGACCCAGTGCAGGTGGTGGGTGACAGAAGGATACTGTCTGTGGTGAGCTCCATGCAGAAGAAGAAGTCCCATCCCATGCATGAGACTGTGATCGCGCTGAGCAGTACTGTCAGTGACCGACTGCTCCACCCTAGGTGTGAGAAGGAGCGCTATCGGAAGTCTTTCCTCCCCACCGCGGTTAGGCTGTACAACCAACACCGACCTAAGCGGAGATCATTACACACAGAGAACTGAAATATCTCTCTGCCTGTTAAATCCCCCCCCCTCCTCTGCTACGTCCTATCTGTCTGTCTGCTATTAATGTAATGCCTCTCACCTTGGAACATTCCTGTACATGTTGTATTTGTATTTGTATCTGCTTATCTTTGCTGCTGTAACACACTGAATTTCCCCATTGTGGGACTATTAAAGGACTATTATTATTATTATTATTATTATTATTAGTCCTTCTCTCCTTTGAGAATAAGGCAGCACAGGCATCCTATGAACAGCATTTGGATGGCCCTCACAACAAAGCTTTCAGTAAGCAGTTGTATACTAGGAGCTAAGCCATCATTTATTTCAATTACATACTGATTCTGTAGACAGATTCAGGGACTACATACTATATTTTCTATAATAGTGGAAGCATTGTCCAGTCAAACCAAATATACAGTACAACCAAACTTTATAGCATGTGCTTACAAGATAAAATTTAAAAAGTTGATCTTTGCCTGAGTATTTCAGAAGAGCTAGAGCTAGGCCTTGCTAAAAAAAAAAAAAAAAACCAGTGGGACAATAAGTGTGAACTAGGTTGGGGATGGACCCGTTGACCGCCACATAATATAGAGAATCAGCCCTGCTTCATCTTTTGCTGAGGTTCTCAGACCCACACCATTATTTTTTCCCACTAAACTTTGGCTATGCATTTGTGGAGGAATTCCCTTGGCAACCACTGCTAAATGATGCAGTGTAATATTGTATACTACTTTAGAAATTGTGTTTCCTTCATACTCCAAGTGTTCTTTTATACTATTCCTGCCAATAATTGGTATTGTAATCTCTGGCTTATGTGGGCCTGTTAAGCCTTAGAAATCAAACTGAAAGTTATCATAAACTATTTTCATACTGAATATTAGTGGCAATATGGTACTAGCTAGAGAGTGGTGTAACTGGACACAAGCAGTTTTTGTGCACAACACTTCAGCATTCCTTGTTCTGTGACCATGTATGAACTTTGTTTGCTTATAAATTTCCATACTGCAAATTACAACTGACTATGGTAAATTCTGATGGGGCAATTCAATGAATAAGACTGGAATGTTGGTATCCTATGATAGGGCCCTATTGTAGTTATCGACTTTACCTAGATATGGTTTATCTACGGAGACTTAATAGATGCAGAATTGACATTGATACAAAAGGATGTAGATAAATGGTCTCATCCACGGGTTTCAAACACACAGCCTCTGAGGCTGTTATCTGCAGCCCAAGGGCACAGATGGGATACAGTTGGTCCTGCCAGTCTAGTTGTTGGAAATGCAAACGGATCATACAACTGGGGAGAAGAGGCTTCCTGCCCTACCACTCTCCAACTTGTAGACTGCAGGCCACATTAGACCCGTGGCCTACAAGCTGCAGGCAGTGTGAATGCAGTACTTACCTTTCCATTTCCCGGACGCACATGACACATTAAATCAGTGTGACCAGAGCAGGGGAACAGCATGGCCGAGGGGCAGTGATATAGCTACTGTACTAATAATCACCTCTGCATAAGGGCATTGATGGGGGCCCAGCAACTGTATGGGGATACTATGTGGGCGAAAACTGGTGGAGGCCATTTTACTGTATGTGGCTACCGGTAAGGAACAACATAAGCAATGCTCAACTTCTAATTTTTTCTATGTGTGGCCCATTTACCTGGCCACGTTTGAGACCTTTGATCTAATCCTTAAATTGAAAGGGTTGAAGAGTGTCAACAAACTTTAGTCCAAGTAGTGTATACGAAATATATTTTCAGGTTATAAAATATTTTAAGTCCGGGTAGTTTTTCTTACCTGTCAGACAGTACTAAAAAGCAATGTGAGTGCACTCAAAAATGTTATATGGTACTTTGCAGAAAAGTTATTTTATAAATCTATATACACAAAAAGTTATATTCTATGTACACACAGCTACCACCCTGTAAGTGAGACAGGAGATACATTTAGCAAACTTCTCAAGTCGGAAAAGCAATATAACATTTAGATGCAATATTTAATTGGTTTGGCTGCCTTAACCAGAGTAAGTTAGGTCAATGTTATCACCAACTTGTTAAGAATAAAGCATTCGCTCTACTACCACTTAGTATAAAATGTCAAAAATTAAAAGTCGGAAAATGAAATATCAAGGTACCATTATTAATATTAAAAAACTGCACGTTTCAACAATTTTATCCTCATATTTAGACATGAAAGGAATGATTAGAACCACATTTTCATAAGGGGGGAAAAGGCAACGCTGACCTTCCTTTTATTAGACTACAATTTGCTTCACCACTGTTTTCTTAAGCTATACGAATGGTTTCTATACCTTAACAGCGTACCACAGATGGCTCTGATTAGGTTTAACAGGACAAGGTACCCATTGAATAACTTTCACAGACTCCTTCCTAATGGGATATAATAATAAATCTGATATGGGGAGATAAAAATAACTATACACCAATCATATCCCATCGACAATAAATTATTTGGAACTGACATTCCAATAAGGCAAAGAAACCCTCAAATGAGACATAAATAAACCAAGCACATAAAAAAGAGCAAACTAAAGAGTCAAAACATGCAATGTCTTTTGCCAACTTGTATCCTTTAATATGAACAGCTGTCAACATTTTACATATAGATGCCACTAACTACTAAAATCTGGCAAATGTCAAAATTCCATTTGGCTTCTTTTTTGCTTCCCCTTCTTAATGCTTAATGACCAATTCCTCTGAGATGCCCTTAAAAGCCTACATATTGTCCTTGGAAGAAACTTTCTCTCACCAATCAATCAGAAGCAAGTCGGAGGACTGTGATGAAATGTACAGCGCTGTTTAAGTTAGCAAATGAACACAGAAATGGAAGCATTATTAAAAAGAAACTCGTCTCGTGTGGGGTGGGGGGCAGGAATCAGGGAAAATATTTGCTATACAGAGAAGTTAATATCCAATAAGGAGTAAGAGTGATGAAAGAAAGCAGAGTCACAGTGGTAAAACCAAATACACTGACAGACACAATTATTTTAGTAATTGCTAATGAACACAGTCAAGTGCCTTCAAAAAAAAAAAAAAAAAAAAAAAAAAAAAAAAAAAAAAAAAAACACCCTTTGCTTAGACTACACCAGGCACTGACCTCAACCTATGTAAGTGCATTTAAGCCTGAGCCCACCACAGCTGATTAACGCTGCTAGTCAAGGCCAGTGTATAGTAGAAGGGATTTTTTTTTCTAAGTTTTTTTTTCCTCCCCATCACATGGCCCTAAGCATAGTTAAATGAACCTTAAAATGGCTACAAACAGCTCAATGACTACACAGAGTCCTGCCAATTAGAAATAATTAGGGATTCATTTTGGTGGTAAGTCTTTTTAAGTGCATACATAATGATGCAATGATGCTTATTAGCGATCTTATACGAGCTACGCTCAAACAGCCTGAAATAATTATGCAACTATCACAAAGCCTTGCACATCTCTGTACTTCACCTTAATGTATTTAAAAATCCACTTCATTACCTCCAGTAATTAATCCTCCATTAATTGCAGGAAAAGCCCAGTTTACCGCGCTTCGTCTCTAATTATCATCTTATAAATAGTTATATTTCTAATTAATGTGTTCATTAAGCTGGATATCTTTCTCAAAGCCACGCTAAGAGCAAAGGTTCCGCTTGTTCTCTCAACAGTCTAACTAGCCATAAGGTTGGGCCATTTTGGTTGTATTTGCTTTTATTTTATTATATTCAACCTCCTAATTGGCATTTAAAACCTAATTTGGAAGAACTTCAAGAAGAGTATATAAGGAAAATAGGAAAATCTTTTTTCCTTGTATCACAAAAGCTTCGAGCTTTAAGAGGAAAACTTTTTTATGAATAAATTTGCAGTATTCGGGAAAGCACTTCTGGTACAAATTAACTTTGCTGTTACAGTAGAGAGCAAGATGGTGAATGGAAGAGGAATATTCTGCCCCATTGTGGCTAATATTCTTCCCTCTAGCATTAGCGCCTAATCAAATACTAAATAAACAAGTGAAATAACACTCTATTATAAGGTTTATTTCTATAGAAAGACCTTGATAATATCCAAGGGGATTCCAACTTAAGCTAATAAATTTAATTTGTCTGTTGTGTGCCCAGATACAATTGGATTAACAAGAATCTAGGACACGTTCTAAGTTCATATAAACGGACAAGAATTGCATGCTATGGTCTGAGAATATACAGTCATATGAAAAAGTTTGGGCACCCCTATTAATCTTAATCATTTTTAGTTCTAAATATTTGGGTGTTTGCAACAGCCATTTCAATTTGATATATCTAATAACTGATGGACACAGTAATATTTCAGGATTGAAATGAGGTTTATTGTACTAACAGAAAATGTGCAATATGCATTAAACCAAAATTTGACCGGTGCAAAAATTTGGGTACCCTTATCATTTTATTGATTTGAATACTCCTAACTACTTTTTACTGACTTACTGAAGCACAAAATTGGTTTTGTAACCTCACTGAGCTTTGAACTTCATAGCCAGGTGTATCCAATCATGAGAAAAGGTATTTAAGGTGGCCAATTGCAAGTTGTTCTCCTATTTGAATCTCCTCTGAAGAGTGGCATCATGGGCTCCTCCAAACAACTCTCAAATGATCTGAAAACAAAGATTGTTCAACATAGTTGTTCAGGGGAAAGATACAAAAAGTTGTCTCAGAGATTTAACCTGTCAGTTTCCACTGTGAGGAACATAGTAAGGAAATGGAAGACCACAGGGACAGTTCTTGTTAAGCCCAGAAGTGGCAGGCCAAGAAAAATATCAGAAAGGCAGAGAAGAAGAATGGTGAGAACAGTCAAGGACAATCCACAGACCACCTCCAAAGAGCTGCAGCATCATCTTGTTGCAGATGGTGTCACTGTGCATCGGTCAACAATACAGCACACTTTGCACAAGGAGAAGCTGTATGGGAGAGTGATGCGAAAGAAGCCGTTTCTGAAAGCACGCCACAAACAGAGTCGCCTGAGGTATGCAAAAGCACATTTGGACAAGCCAGCTTCATTTTGGAAGAAGGTCCTGTGGACTGATGAAACAAAGATTGAGTTGTTTGGTCATACAAAAAGGCGTTATGCATGGCGTCAAAAAAACACTCCAATTTGGTGGAGGTTCCATCATGCTTTGGGGCTGTGTGGCCAATGCCGGCACCGGGAATCTTGTTAAAGTTGAGGGTCGCATGGATTCAACTCAGTATCAGCAGATTCTTGAGAATAATGTACAAGAATCAGTGACGAATTTGAAGTTATGCCGGGGATGGATATTTCAGCAAGACAATGATCCAAAACACAGCTCCAAATCTACTCAGGCATTCATGCAGAGGAACAATTACAATGTTCTGGAATGGCCATCCCAGTCCCCAGACCTGAATATCATTGAACATCTGTGGGATAATTTGAAGCGGGCTGTCCATGCTCGGCGACCATCAAACTTAACTGAACTGGAATTGTTTTGTAAAGAGGAATGGTCAAAAATACCTTCATCCAGGATCCAGGAACTGATTAAAAGCTAAAGGAAGCGACTAGAGGCTGTTATTTTTGCAAAAGGAGGATCTTCTAAATATTAATGTCACTTTTCTGTTGAGGTGCCCATACTTTTGCACCGGTCAAATTTTGGTTTAATGCATATTGCACATTTTCTGTTAGTACAATAAACCTCATTTCAATCCTGAAATATTACTGTGTCCATCAGTTATTAGATATATCAAATTGAAATGGCTGTTGCAAACACCCAAATATTTAGAACTAAAAATGATTAAGATTAATAGGGGTGCCCAAACTTTTTCATATGACTGTATTATATTGTATACACCAAACAGACAACATCCATATGCAAAAGTACAATAAGTTTTGCATGTGGATACTTGTTTTTAGGCCATTAGTATAGCCACAACTGTCATCTCCACTACCTAGAAAATATTTGACATCTACATGGAGGTCACCAGCAGGTGCCCGCACTTCTTATCTATGCGTTTAGATTGAGGCGGTGGTAAAAGTTGTGGAAGTCGCCTTGCAGGGTTGTATACAGAATGCATATATATTGCCATATACATAGAAAATTGACTGCAGAAAAATAACACATGGTCCGTCTAGTCTGCCTATGGCACCTAGGCATGATTAAATTCACTTTGTTCCAAGACTCAACTACTCTTTCAGTGAAACAATATTTACAGTTTTTATAGGGGTTATCCCCTATCCACATTATTAAACTTGCTCTTTTGCATTAGGGCCCCTCTCCCACCCCAAAAATCAGCATCTCTGGAACATGGCATACAATGAAACATGGCAATTTTTTTCTTTGGACAGACTCCCTCCAAACAGCAGTATAGTAGGGACCATAGCAGACTTCTAGTATTGAGATTATATGTGTAGCCTAATCTTACTTCTCAATTTATACCCTTTGGACATTCAGCAATACGAAAAGGGTTATATGCGAGAGGGAAGACCGAATGATTAGCCCAAAATGGATATTATAAAGGAAATGTATCTGTCCAAAGTGTAAAGGAAAACATCTTTGTTTGATTTATCCTTTAAAGGGGGTTTCTAGGACATAAAATACTGCAGACCTATCCTTAGGTCATCATTATATACAGTGCCTTGCGAAAGTATTTGGCCCCCTTGAACTTTTCAACCTTTTGCCACATTTCAGGCTTCAAACATAAGGATATAAAATTTTAAATTTTTTTGGTGAAGAATCAACAAGTGGGACACAATTGTGAAGTGGAAGAAATTTATTGGTTATTTTAAACTTTTGTAAAAAATAAAAAACTGAAAAGTGGGGGGTGCAATATTATTCTCTGAATGATCCAATGTTGTCTTAAATGACTGATGATGATAAATATAATCCACCTGTGTGTAATAAAGTCTCCGTATAAATGCACCTGCTCTGTGATAGTCTCAGGGTTCTGTTTAAAGCGCAGAGAGCATCATGAAGACCAAGGAACACACCAGGCAGGTCCATGATACTGTTGTGGAGAAGTTTAAAGCCGGATTTGGATACAAAAAGATTTCCCAAACTTTAAACATCCCAAGGAGCACTGTGCAAGCAATCATATTGAAATGGAAGGAGTATCAGAAGACTGCAAATCTACCAAGACCCAGCCGTCCCTCTAAACTTTCATCTCAAACAAGGAGAAGACTGATCAGAGATGCAGCCAAGAGGCCCATGATCACTCTGGATGAACTGCAGAGATCTACAGCTGAGGTGGGAGAGTCTGTCCATAGGACAACAATCAGTAGTACACTGCACAAATCTGGCCTTTATAGAAGAGTGGCAAGAAGAAAGCCATTTCTCAAAGATATCCATAAAAAGTCTCGTTTAAAGTTTGCCACAAGCCACCTGGGAGACACACTAAACATGTGGAAAAGGTTCTCTGGTCAGATGAAACCAAAATCGAACTTTTTGGCCACAATGCAAAACAATATGTTTGGCGTAAAAGCAACACAGCTCATCACCCTGAACACACCATCCCCACTGTCAAACATGGTGGTGGCAGCATCATGGTTTGGGCCTGCTTTTCTTCAGCAGGGACAGGGAAGATGGTTAAAATTGATGGGAAGATGGATGGAGCCAAATACAGGACCATTCTGGAAGAAAACCTGTATGATTCTGCAAAAGACCTGAGACTGGGATGGAGATTTATCTTCCAACAAGACAATGATCCCAAACATAAAGCAAAATCTACAATGGAATGGTTCACAAATAAACGTATCCAGGTGTTAGAATGGCCAAGTCAAAGTCCAGACCTGAATCCAATCGAGAATCTGTGGAAAGAGCTGAAAACTGCTGTTCACAAACGCTTTCCATCCAACCTCACTGAGCTCGAGCTGTTTTCCAAGGAAGAATGGGCAAGAATTTCAGTCTCTCGATGTGCAAAACTGATAGAGACATACCCCAAGCGACTTGCAGCTGTAATCGCAGCAAAAGGTGGCGCTACAAAGTATTAACTTAAGGGGGCCGAATAATTTGGCACGCCCCACTTTTCTGTTTTTTATTTTTTACAAAAGTTTAAAATATCCGATAAATTTCGTTCAACTTCACGATTGTGTCCCACTTGTTGATTGTTCACCAAAAAATTTAAATTTTATATCCTTATGTTCGAAGCCTGAAATGTGGCAAAAGGTTGAAAAGTTCAAGGGGGCCGAATACTTTCGCAAGGCACTGTAATTAGTGAAGGTCTGATACTGGGTACACCCACCGATCAGCTGTTTAAAGTGGCAGTGGCCATTGGTTTATTGGTCATATGGCCTGTTTGCAACCCAGTCCAATTCAAGTGAATGGGACTGAGCTGCAATACCAAGCACTGCAACTATGAAATGTACAGCATTGTGCTTGGCAAACAGTGTAGACGCGGCAGCACTGGTCCAAACACTGCAACTTCTTCAAACAGCTGACTCAATGTGTGTGATGGTTGCCAGACCCCCATTGACCTGATGCTGGTGACCTATGCGAAGGATAATTGCAGGGAACCCCTTTAAATTATGGAGATGTATGTATTTAAAGACATACATTAATTTATTAGCAGATTATGATTTCCAATACCAAAGTGGCTCTGGGTAAAATCCAACATAGAAATCCGTGTGACAGTGCTAGTTCATTGCTAATATGCGTTTAGTGGTGGTCCTGGCAATATGTGGGGCAAGTACCTTCCTAAATAAGAGGATCACATGTGCTGTGCATGAAGCCATTTTCAGCAACCTGAAGTGTGTCAGGCTATTTAGTGCTCCCGAGGGTGGAATAAGGTGCTATATTAATAGCTTGTTTAAACCCACAGTGAACTGGAACAAATACTCTCCCCCAGCAGTGTCCATTATTTCCAAACATGACGTACCGAGCAGCCCATTTCTCAATATTTTTCCCTAGCAACGTCAGCGCTTGTGAATTTGTTTCTGTATGTGAAATGTTCTAGGGAAAGCAATGTAATAAAGAGGTTACGTAAATACATGACAGCATGGCCAGACTTTATACCACATGCTTTACACATACTTAAACTTAGCACTTGTAGGGAAAAAAATAAAAACCAAAAGAAATAAATCAATAACATACCTACATTCTTCACTCTAAAATCAGGTTTGTCCTTCCAGACTATGGTAGAACAATTAGCCTTCAAGGGGTTTTTTTTTTTTTTGCAGAAAAATGTGATAAAATAATTAGTGAAGCATTACTTACCCCGTTTTCCACTGCTGCTCCAGTCCTCCCAACCATTCTCTGTTTACTTGGCTACAGTGGTTATGTAACAAGACACCCAAGTAACTACAGTAGCCAATCACTGACCACAGTATACACAAATGGGGAGTGCCTGATGCTTTGATCGCTTTTCATTTAATTTTTTTTGGAAGGCAATAACACAGCGGTGTTGCCATTTTGATTTTTTTTTCCCTGCTACAGAATTCACCGTATGGGAAAAATATTTTTATATGTTTGTAGTTCAGGCATTTTTAAATGTGGGGATATCCAATTTGTTTATATATGGGGTCTTTTTTGTTTGTTTTTTGGAGGTTTTTTAGATCTTGGCAAAGGGGGCATTTGAATTTTTTTTTTTTTTTTTATATTTTCCAGTGCATACCAACTAGAACAGAAAATTAGTCTAATGATGGACAACTTTTTCACAGATGAAAAAGTTGGACTTGCAGTACTTGGAGAATCTCATCCACATTACCGGAACTATGAAATGCTGTGTTCTTGATGCAAATACTTCTGCAGTCTTAAAAACACGTCTGTTCTACTCTGTGTGTCCCCAACCTTACAGTTTGCATTATAATCTAAAGCCTAATTCACAATTTTTCCACCTATTATAGGAAACAGTCAACAGAAGTGTTGTTAGACACTTGTTAGAAAGGTACAGTACAGGCAACATGGAGTTTCCAAGAAAGCATATTCTCAGGGCCAATACTGGACAAGTAAATCAAAATAATCAGAATGTCACCCATCTTTTATGTACAATAATCCTATATGGAAAATGCAAAATGACAGTTAAAAGCCTAATAACAGACTGTGTTACAGAAATATCTGTAACTGAAAATATGTTTCATATATCTGAATGGTATTGTTTCTGCAGCATATGCATGGATTTCAGATGAACAGAAAAGTTACCAAAATTTTGGCAACAAATCTACTGTCTGTGACTATGCCCATGTACTCTTCCTGCAACAACTACTTTGCGTTTCTGTGCTTTTGTATTTTACGCCCCACCTTCTAAAAGCCATAACTTTTTAAATTTCCCATTCATTGATGAATTCATTCCCATTCATTCATGAGGGCTTGTCATTTACAGAACAAATTGCAGTTTTTTTAATGGAACCATTAAATATGTCATATAATGTAGTGGAAATCTGGAAAAAAAGATGACTGGGGTACGATTTGAAAAAACTTTGTAAAAAACAAAACAGGTTTTGTATTTATATTGTTCATTGTGTGTCAAAGATGAGAAGTTACCTTTATTCTATGGGTCAGTACAATTATGACAATGCCAAATTTATATTGTTTTTTGTTATTTTTTTAATACCTGTGGGGAAGGACAAGGTAGCAAGCTTTTGCTAGAGGGAGCACCCTCTGGCAAAATAAGTTCTTAGAGAAGCGTTTGGTTGCCGTACGAAGCACCCTCATTGCAATGGTGACCAAGAAGTTCCTGAGTGGGCACCATGTTGAAAGAGTTAAAGGGGCTGTTTCCAAGAACATGGACATCTGAATACTTCAGGCTATAAGAAGGAAAGATGCAAAGGTGCAACAATGTCCTGGCAAAAAGATTTTTTTACTACATAAATGAAGATGCACTTTAGAATCTTGACTGTTACATATCTAAGACTTCACATTTGTAAAGTTTGATATTTCTGTAACTGGTACCTAGTCAATAAGGATTTTGCCATTTTATCATTGTTGATCATTTAAAAAGTTGAGCAACTTTTCAGGAATTTCAGCTGTTTTATTTGTAGCAATTTCCAGCTATTTTATAATATTCCTTTAAAAACCTGGACACAACCCTGCAGGTTTCATTTGGACCACAAAGTGGTTTCCCGTCATTCCACTTTCAGACAGGTGACCTAACAGCTTCTGTTCTACACAGTCCTACATCTACCCAGAATGCATCGCACCTTTGCAACATCAGACCAGCCGAATTCTGATATGACAGAAAAAGTGATAAAATGTAGAGAAAGCAAAGTATGTTAAGTTATTTATCTTTTATGGAGGCAAACGGTGGAAAAATCAAAAATATTATTCAAGTGTATAGTATTCCTATAAATCTGCTGTAGACACTAGGATTATCTTCCCCACAAAGGTTCAGGAACATGCAGAAAATTCTTCAGCAAACACAGGGGTGTTAATCCGTCTCCATTTTTGGCTGGAAATCATCTGGTGGGCAGAGCTTATCAAAGGGGCATTGATCTTTGTGCCCAATTGCAGCCAGGGTGAAAAGAGAGGCTTCTTGCTCATGTCAGTTGTGTTATAACCACACACATGAAAATGAGCAGGAGAAGGTGCGGCGACATGTCTGATCACTTGGGACGCATAGAGATTTCTCAGATTTAATTGTAATACAAGATAAAATATGACCAAAGAAAAGAAGACAAGAAAGAAATAACAGACTTTTTTGCTAATTTTCTGTTTGTTTTCCTTTAACTGTGGACTGAAAAGATATGACTAAAATGAACTGTGAAATATGGCAAGAGATTCAGCTAATCTACATAAAATAGGTATTCGATTTGTTGTTAAACGGTTGGAAAACTGGAAAACCAAACAACTAAATAAGATGCTTCAAATCAGATCGCAAAAAAGAAAATCTCCCACTTGTAAGTTTAACACAGTTTTAAATGTGTTTGATTCTGATTTACAAGGACATACGATAAAAATCTATTATGGGTAAGGACACACATTCAGGTTTTTTTGAAACAGTTTTTTAAGCCAAAACCAGTATGAATAACAAAGCATAAACACCTACAAGATGGTACTTCTGTATTTCAATCCACTCCTTGTTTTGGCTTCAAAAATTACATTTAAAAAACTATACCCAGAATTTTTTTTTTTTTTAAACAAGGGTCAGCATGGCAAAACAAAAAAAAAAAAATGTTCACAAAGATCCAATTTCCTGATACCATCTCGAAACACAGGAAAGTCCTGAATAGCCAATCATTGGCTGTGTGTTGAGATTGCACCAGGAAGTAGCGACCTACAAGGAGTATTTACTTTGCTGGAAAATACTTCAATGCATCATGAATGAGACCTAACAATGGGAAGATTATCACAGATGCTCGTTGATCATAAAACCATAGTACCTCACATAAGTTTTAGGCAGGTGTGGAAGAAAATGCTGTAAAGTAAGAATACTTTCAAAAACTATATTAATATAGTCAATAAACAAAAGTACGTGAATGAACAAAAGAGAAATCTAAATCCCATCAATATTTGGTGTGACCACCATTTGGAGGAGGAGTCCTGGAAGTGATGACATGGCCCCCACAGATCCCTGCTCTCAACATCATCCAGTCTGTCTGGGATTACATGAAGAAACAGAAGGATTTGAGCAAGCCTACATCCACAGAAGATCTGTGATTAGTTGGAACAATCTCCCTGCCTTATTCCTTCAAAAACTGTCTGCATGTGTACATAGAAGAATTTATGCTGTATTGAAGGCAAAGGGTGGTCACACAAAATATTGATGCAATTTATATTTCCCTTTGGTTCGTTCACTTTGCGTTTTGTTCATTGAAAGTAAACTATTAACACTTCTCTTTATGAAAGAATTCTTACTTTGCAGCAATTTTTCCACACCTACCTAAAACTTTTGTCCAATACTTTACTTGTACCTTTAGGAACTTAACACATTAGAACAAAATCTGCTTTTAGCCTTAATGCACAATGTGCATATCTGACCAGTGTCCTTTTTATGTCTACATTATACTGTTTTAGTGATTCTCCTCCTGGTTTACTCCCTGCTGAATGATCTGCTTCTGGCCTTGTGAAATCAATTATACTGCAATTCTGTGAGTCCTTACCCTGAGAAATGTTACTGTATCCATACACTAGCCATTGAACACAAAGAGAAAGCTAGGATTTTTAAATTCACATTAATACTTGGCGGGCCAATATAATTCTTTAACTGAAAAGTATTTGCTATAAGTACCTAGTACTATTTCTGGTTGATATTAAAATTCCCATTTCTTTGAATAATATTCATACTCCGAGGCCATTTTTGCACATATTCAATATCATACAAGCGTGCATCTCCATTCCTTTCTTCATATCCTGTCACAGTATCAATCACTGCCTCCTGTCCACTCAATCCGGGTTTGATTTATCAGCCGGCGTCTTTCTGGACTCTATAACTCGACCCAAACCATTTTAACGAGACAGTGACAAATAGCCCCCTGTATCACATCAACCTGTTCCACTTAGTAAACTAAGACACAGGAACGGTGACATCTCCACATAAAGCATTGCATTCCCCCGACTGATGTATATTAATGAGGAGATGCGATTTGAAATGCCTCTTCCACATCACCATCTAATATGATCGAATTAGGAAATGGGATGATTTATTAAATTTTGCAGAGCTGAAATACTCCTTTGTGTCGTTCCATGTGAGGTTTGGAGAAGGAGCTGTTGCTTTCAATTTCTCTGCAGAGGACATATAGGAGTTTCACAGACAAATTATTGTCTCAAGGAGGCAAAATGTTATTAGGCAAATGCTCAATAACGCTAAGCTAAATCAGGTTTTTTTTTTTTTTTTTCTTAAATCCTAATTTAATGTAAATCACGGTTCCTTTGCTGAAATTCAGTTTGCGTTCTTATTAAGTCCCATTTGCATCATCTGGTCTCGCTCCAGGATACTTTTAAATTCATAGAGCAAATAGGAAAGATATATATATTTAAAGGAACGCAGGCCCATACCTTACAACCTTGATCAAGACTCGGTTCATTTATTAATATAGTGACGTTCATCTATTAAGGGGCCTAGGATTAGATGGAATATTATTTTTATCAGACTATTATCTCCTCAGGGTGCAACATAGCATGTAATCTATCCTTGCTAAAGACACAGAGGTAGATTTGTTATGCTTTGTATGCCAGCTTTCTAGGTATAAAAAGTTGCAATTTTTTGCACCAAACAGTTTTTGGGGAAAAAAATTGTGATTTTTTTTTTTTCATTTCTGCACATATATATATACGGCATACAGTGCCTTGTGAAAGTATTCGGCCCCCTTGAACTTTTCAACCTTTTGCCACATTTCAGGCTTCAAACATAAGGATATAAAATTTTTATTTTTTTGGTTTAGAATCCACAACAAGTGGGACACAATCGTGAAGTTGAACGAAATTTATTGTATATTTTAAACTTTTATAAAAAATAAAAAACTGAAAAGTGAGGCGTGCCAAATTATTCGGCCCCCTTAAGTTAATACTTTGTAGCGCCACCTTTTGCTGCGATTACAGCTGCAAGTTGCTTGGGGTACGTCTCTATCAGTTTTGCACATCGAGAGACTGAAATTCTTGCCCATTCTTCCTTGGAAAACAGCTCGAGCTCAGTGAGGTTGGACGGAGAGTGTTTGTGAACAGCAGTTTTCAGCTCTTTCCACAGATTCTCAATTGGATTCAGGTCTGGACTTTGACTTGACCATTCTAACACCTGGATACGTTTATTTGTGAACCATTCCATTGTAGATTTCGCTTCATGTTTGGGATCATTGTCTTGTTGGAAGATAAATCTCCGTCCCAGTCTCAGGTCTTTTGCAGACTCCAACAGGTTTTCTTCCAGAATGGTCCTGTATTTGGCTCCATCCATCTTCCCATCAATTTTAACCATCTTCCCTGTCCCTGCTGAAGAAAAGCAGGCCCAAACCATGATGCTGCCACCACCATGTTTGACAGTGGGGATGGTGTGTTCAGGGTGATGAGCTGTGTTGCTTTTACGCCAAACATATCGTTTTGCATTGTGGCCAAAAAGTTCGATTTTGGTTTCATCTGACCAGAGCACCTTCTTCCACATGTTTGGTGTGTCTCCCAGGTGGCTTGTGGCAAACTTTAAACCAGACTTTTTATGGATATCTTTGAGAAATGGCTTTCTTCTTGCCTCTCTTCCATAAAGGCCAGATTTGTGCAGTGTACGACTGATTGTTGTCCTATGGACAGACTCTCCCTCCTCAGCTGTAGATCTCTGCAGTTCATCCAGAGTGATCATGGGCCTCTTTGCTGCATCTCTGATCAGTCTTCTCCTTGTTTGAGATGAAAGTTTAGAGGGATGGCCGGGTCTTGGTAGATTTGTAGTGGTCTGATACTCCTTCCATTTCAATATGATCGCTTGCACAGTGCTCCTTGGGATGTTTAAAGTTTGGGAAATCTTTTTGTATCCAAATCCGGCTTTAAACTTCTCCACAACAGTATCACGGACCTGCCTGGTGTGTTCCTTGGTCTTCATGATGCTCTCTGCGCTTTAAACAGAACCCTGAGACTATCACAGAGCAGGTACATTTATACGGAGACTTGATTACACACAGGTGGATTATATTTATCATCATCAGTCATTTAGGACAACATTGGATCATTCAGAGATCCTCACTGAACTTCTGGAGTGAGTCTGCTGCACTGAAAGTAAAGGGGCCGAATAATATTGCACGCCCCACTTTTCAGTTTTTTATTTTTTACAAAAGTTTAAAATAACCAATAAATTTCTTCCACTTCACAATTGTGTCCCACTTGTTGTTGATTCTTCACCAAAAAATTTAATTTTTATATCTTTATGTTTGAAGCCTGAAATGTGGCAAAAGGTTGAAAAGTTCAAGTGGACAGAATACTTTCGCAAGACACTGTATATGAGGTGCTCCCTCCAGCAGCAATGGGGCTGCCAGTCTTTATAAATCTGCCCCATAGTTTATATACACAATGAGGCATTAGTCAGTGTTATTAACGCCAGTCTTCATAGCTCCTGAGACAATGGAGGGTGCATTCGCTCCTGGGCCTAGAGTTTGTCGGGAAATTTACTCCAGCTCACAGACCACGTCATTTACACCAGATTTCTGGTGTAAATAATAAATCTGGTGGGGTCGTTGGATCCATCCTCTGTATGCCCTTATCATGCCCCATTTTCAGGAAAGTGGCGAAGGCAGCACAGAAATGAAAAAAAAAAAAAATCACAATTTTTTTTTTTTTTTTGTGCAAATAGGATAAATAATAAATCTGGGCCATTGATTTATATATAATTTAGTTTATACAATACCAGAATAGCTGATGGTGATCAATTATTGGTATGTGCATGGAAAACTGACACTACATCCACATCTGCAGACAAAAATGGATCAGTGAAAAGAAAGACACAAACACAGTCCTAGGGAACCCGACTATAATAAGATCCGTCGGGTGTCCGTGTTTGTAACTGAAACTGTTGGACAAAAAAAGTAAGTTTTGCAGAACTTTTTAGGCCTGCAATTTCTGATGACTGACACCTGACTGTGAACGTAGCCTAAGTGACATGTGTGATAGAGGCTGAGGGTACTACTCACAGTTTACCACTAATTGCCAGTCCACACATGGACTATTTCATGTACACATCCAGAAATTAGAGGTAAACTGTAAGAATTCCCCACGGTCACTAAATCAAATGTATTAGCACCATAATGGATGAAAATTAGGCTCATTGTGATAATTTGTGGATTTGTATATTTTCCTGTATATTCAGTCAGCATGCTATAGGTCTCTATGTAGTCAGCGTGTGTGTGCCACTCTGGGTCTGTATATATGCTAACATGAAAATAAAAGGTGTGTGTGTACGTAAAGAAAATGCTTATGGGCATTTTCTAACTTTAGAGTTATTGGTTGAGGGTTTCATTGTAAAAACAAATTGGCAGCATACACTTTATTTTGGCAATGTATATTTATTTATATATTTATACACAACTATAGGAGTTTCATAACAATACTGTATAATAGTGTTTTATTGATTGTAGATTTTCTTTGTCGTCATTTGTTATCTCATATACTGTATTGTAAAGCCCTTGTGGGCAGGGTCCTCAATCCCACTCTACTAGTTTGTCACTGTTAGTATTGTAGTTGTTTTTTGTATTTTGTGTACTGTATGTAAACCCTCAAATGTACAGCACCATGGGATTAAGGCCCCTTGCACACGACGGTGTGCTAGTTCAATGTGCTATCCAGGTTTTTCGCTGATAGCACACTTACCTATTCATTTCTGTCAGCCCATGCACAAGACCATGCATTACACGGATCAGTGTGCGGGCAGACAGTTCGGGCTGCAAAACTCAGGACAGGTCGACTTTTTCTTTTACTCAAGGGCCATCCAAAACCTAGAAGTATCCTATATGGCTCATACATGACCAAAAATTCATCACATCTGATTATTACAAATCTTAGTAAATATAATGTTAAAGGGGTTGTCCACTTTCAGCAGATAAATGTTATTGTTTGTATAATGAAAACTTATACAATTTTCCAATATACTTACTTACTGCATCAATTTTTCACTGTTTTCTAGACCTCTGCTTGCTGTCATTCATTCTGCTTACTTCCAGCAGATAAAAATCAGTCCATGGTCATGTGATATACGGTGCATGGTCATGTGATATACGGTGCATGGTCATGTGATGAACACACAAGTGCATAGGATAAACAGTGACAACAAGATACACATTAGATGTAGGACCAACTGGACATCTAAAGTATATAGGGGTGTCCCAACTCTTCCCTGATGGCAGATGTCAGGGGAAAGAAACATTGGGCAGGTTAATTTAAAGTTTGGGAACATGGAATACCAAGGACCTAAGGAATATATCCTGCTCTGCTGAGAGCTATACTGTGGCGTCCCACCTTGGGCTTTTTCATGTCTTAACGCTTTATCACAGTGAAATGAATTATGCTTTTTTACTAAAGATCAAATGTAAAAGAGTCTAATATCAAAGTAGAGACACATCTCTACAAAGTGATTGACATACATTACAATTATAAAGCACAACATAACCAGACTAATAACTATTCACACCCTTCAAGTCAGTAATTAATAGAAGAACCTTTGGCAGTAATTACAGTTTTAGGTTGGAATCACACATGCAGTTTTTGTGGCAGTTTTAAGAGCCAAAGGCAGGAGTGGATACAAAAGAGTGGATAAACATCAGTCTTTTCTTCATACACTTCCTTCTGTTTGGATAAACTCCTGGCTTTGGCACATAACTGCATCACAACTGCTACAAAAACTGCATGTGTTATTCCAGTCGTAAAATTTAACACACTAAACAATGACAAGAATAAGATGCTTATAAAGAGTAAAAGGGAACCTGTAACATTGAAAATACAGTTCAGCAGACAGCGAGTTATAGAGTAGAAGTAGCTGAGGAGATTGATATATAGTTTTTGTGAAAAAAATGGTAATTACTTACCGGTAATTGGATTTTCCAGAACCCACGACAGCACCCAGAGAGAGGATCCGCCCCCAGGGACAGGAAACCGACGGTATAAAAAGGTGGAGCCTCTCCTACCCCTCAGTTGTTTTATAGAAGCGAGAGGGAGACTCCAGTTAACTTGTAACTCATGACCCTAAGGTCAAAACTTTTTTATTTTTTATTTTTTTTGCTTGCTACACCCAGTGCCAAACAAAAGTCCATCACCAAGAAAAAAGGGAGGGATAAAGGACGGTGCTGTCGTGGGTTCTGGAAAATCCAATTACCGGTAAGTAATTACCATTTTTCCCTTCACCCACGACAGCACCCAGAGAGAATAAAATAGGAAAACACTAGGGAGGGACCACCGCTTGTAAAACTTTCCTTCCAAAAGAAAGATCAGCAGAAGCCCCAATGTCCAGCCTATAATGGCAAAAAAAGGTAGAAGGTGAAGACCAGGTTGCTGCTTTGCAGCTAGATTCTATGGAAGCATCAGCTCTCTCGGCCCAGGAGGTGGCAATCGCCCTAGTAGAATGTGCCTTGAGCCCCACTGGGGGGGGGGGGAAGGCCCAAAGAACTGTAGGCCAGGGAGATTGCTAGTCTCACCCACCTAGGCAGACTACACTTAGAGGCCGCCTTCCCTTTGTTGGGACCTGAAAAGAGAACAAATAGGGAAGTAGATTTCCTCCAAGAGGAAGTAGAGAGCAAAATACTGGATTAGGCAACGTCTTACATCCAAACAGTGGTATTTCTGCTCTTTAGTACTACTTGGGTTAGCACAGAGGGAGGGGAGAACTATCTCCTGAGATCTATGAAATTTTGAGGCTACTTTAGGCAAAAAAGCTGGGTCTGGTTTAATTATTACCGTCCTCTGTAATAACAGTAAAGGGTGGATTAACTGATAGAGCCTGCAATTCTCCTATGTGACCTGCCGAGGTAAGGGCCACTAAAAGAATCACTTTCAGGGATAAATTTTTAATAGGGATAGAGATCAATGGTTCAAAGGGAGGTTTAGTTAAGGTACACAGAACTAGGTACAAGTCCCAGGGAGGAACTCTGGACCTAACCACCGGTCTACTTCTAGAGGCCGCCTTGATGAAGCTAATCACCCAGGGATCGTCAGCCAATTTATCATTTAGTAGAACACTAAGGGCTGAAACCTGGACTTTTAAAGTGCTGTTACAAAGCCCCTTTTCTAGTCCCTTCTGAAGGAACTCTAGAATCTGTTTTCTAGGTATATCCCCAAGCTCCCCTGAAGAACCACTTAGAAATTCAAAAAACCGGAACCAAGTCCTAGCGTATATTTTAGTAGTGACCGATTTTCTGCTTTTTAGAAGAGTGGAAATGAGATTCTGAAAAAACCTTTAGAAGCTAGTAATCTTCGCTCAAATTCCAGGCCGTCAAATGTAAGTGGCTGGACTCTGGATGGAGAATGGGGCCCTGACATAGAAGGTCCTGGCTGACTGGGAGAATCCAAGGGTCCGAAACAGACAGGATCCTTAGCCAGGTAAACCAGGCTCTCCTCGGCCAAAAAGGGGGCAATTAGAATAACCCTCGCTCGATCCTCCCTGATCTTCCTCAGAACTGCTGGAATGAGATAGAAGGGAGGAAAAGCATAAGCTAGATTGAAATCCCACTTGTAGGACAGAGCATCCACCCCAAAGGGGGGTTCCTCTGGGTTTAGGGAAAAAAAAATCTCTCCACCTTCTTGTTTGACCGACTGACAAAGAGATCTATTTCCGGGACTTCCCAAACCCTGGTGATCTCTAAAAAGATGGATGGGTTCAATTCCCACTCGCTCTGATTCAGATTGTGACGGCTCAGGAAATCTGCCCTGAAATTGTCTGACCCCCTGATATGCAGAGCAGACCAGGAGAGAACCAGAGGCCCTGACAGATGTAGAATCCGGGCCATTATTTTCATAAGGGGAAGGGACCTCGTACCCCCTTGCTTATTTATATATGAAACTGCTGTCATATTGTCGGACATGATCCTTACATGGCGATTCCGAATACCCTGACCTACGACTTTCAAGGTCTCCAAAAATTGCCATTAGTTCCCTCTGATTTGAGGATGCCTGAGAAAGACTCCTTGACCAGCAGCCTTGGAACACCTGATCCCTCATGTGGGCACCCCACCCCCAAGGGCTGGCATCCGTGGTAATAATTAGGGGGTCTGAGATCTTGCATGGAACTCCAATTTCTAGGTGACCCCTGACTAACCACCAACCCAGGGTTTCTCTTGTTGGCTGAGACACCCACATAAATTTGTCGAGAATTTTCTCTTCCTGACACCAGGCTGCCAGGATTTCCCACTGCAGGTCTCGGGAGTGGCTCTGAGCCCAAGGTACAGCTGGAATACAGGCCGTGAGAGTCCCCAGGATGGACATAGCCTTTCTTATAGTTACCCTGGGGGGCTGGATCAGGATTTTTACTAGGGACAGAACTCTATTTTCTCTGGAGAGAGAAAAGATCTCTGAGCCGTGGAATATAGAATGATCCCTAGAAACTTTTTCTGTTGAGAAGGAACTAAACTTGACTTCTCTAGATTCACCATCCAACCTAATTCCTCCAGAATGTTCAGTACTACTCTGACACTTTCTAAACATTCTATTCTGGATCTTGCCACAATGAGAAAGTCGTCTAGATATGGAATAAACAGAACGTCTTTCTCTCTTACATGCGCCCCCATTTCTGCCACTATTTTGGTAAAGACTCCTGGGGCTATGGAGATTCCAAAGGGAAGAGCCTGATATTGGTATTGCTGAAAACACCCCTCCCATCCCTACTGCTACTCGCAAGAACCTCTGGTGACCTGGAAAAATTGGAACATGGTAATAAGCATCTTTCAGGTCTATCACCTCCATCCAGCAATTGGGAGTTAACAATCTCACTGCTGACTGCACTGTCTCCATCCGGAATTTCTTGTAAGACAGAAAATGATTTAACCTCCTTAGATTTATTATGGTTCTGCAGGAGCCATCGGGTTTCCTTACCCAGAACAGATGGGAATAAAAACCCCTTATGAAATTTTCCTCCAGGCAGGAAGGAATTTCCTCAGTCTCCCCTCTACCCGGGGCCTGGCGTCATTGCCTATTGGGTCTTGGATCTTTATTATGGGGTGAGTTGTTGAATAAGAACCCCTTGTGTTTCTTATTGATTCTGCCCAGCTAGCCAGTGTCCGACCAGAGGAAGGCAAAGGAAAAACTCTTTTTTTTTTTTTTTTTTCTGCTGCCTTAGCTAAGATGTCATCCAAGGCTGGTCCAAAGAGATATTCACCGTCACAGGGCAGATTGCACAGCCGGGTCTTAGACCCTACATCACCTGTCCAACTCTTCAGCCATATAGCCCTCCTGGCAGAGTTGGTCAGGGCAAGGGAGCGAGCTGATAATCTTACAGCGTCAGCTGAAGCATTTGCCAAAAAATCTGCAGCTTTTCTAATAGTCGGCAGGGCTGACAGAATCTGCTCTCTTGGGGCCTTATCCCTTAATTGATCTTCCAGCTCCCCTAGCCAGATCATAAGGGATCTAGCAGTAGAGGTAGCCGCTATATTGGGCTTGAGGGACGCTCCTACTGACTCCCCAGAACGCCTTAGGAAGCTTTCTGCTTTCTTGTCTAAGGGATCCTTCAGGGTACCCATGTCCTCAAAGGGCAGTGCCGAGTTCCTAGAGGCTCTGGCTATGGCAACATCAATTTTTGGTACATTATCCCAAGAAGAGCAAGCTTCCTCTTCAAACGGGTATTTACGCTTAACTCCTCTAGGGATAAAACCCTTCTTGCTAAGCGATGTAATATTTTTATGGACTGGAAAGTGTCTCCTTTGACGAACCTCCAAACATAATGCCCTGTATAGAACGGGAGTGTCTAGAGTCCTCAATCCCCATAGTCGCTCGAATGGCTTTGAGCAACTTGTCAGTGTCCTCAACTGGAAAACACGACTGTCCTCCCTCTACATCAGATATGGAGGAAGAAGAGACATCATCGGATAATTCTCCACTTTCACCTTGAACAGACTCCTCCTCAGAAGAGGAGTCTTGACCTTGGGTAGAGGAACTGGACTTCTTTTTCTGGCCACTTTTACCCTTAAGGGAACTCCTGACCTCCTCCTGTATCATAGATCTGATACCCTGTAAGAATGACGGGGACTCCTCAGCAATAGTTCTATTAATACATGATGGGCAGAGCTTTTTCTCATAAGAAGAAGAAAGTCTAGTTCTACATAAGGCACATTCCTTATTCTTAGGTCTATCCTACAAAAGACGGGGGGAAACCATTAATCAATAAAAAATAAAGGGTTGGCACGCAGCCACTTACATCCCCCTAGAATACCGAGGAAGGTGGAGGTGGACCTTCATCTTGCCCTCCATCTTGGGGTCTTCCTCCTGCCGGCGGCAGCTGCTGTGGCGGCGGCTGTGGCTGCTGCTGCTCTTCCATACTATAGAGACTCGGTGCATGGAGGGCCAGGAACTGCTTAGCAGCTCCACTTTCCTTCAATCTGCATTATATGGCCATTCAGCTGCTAGGCCATGCCCCTTCCATCGGAAGCCACGCCTTCATTACCAGTAAGCCACACCCCTTCCACCGGAAGCCGCGCCCACTTAGTGCCGGGCTGGCACCTCCATGTGTCTCCCTGCAGGCCCGGAACTCCTGCGGCCTAAAGCAGAGGAAACACACTCCTTCTGCCTGGATATCGGAACCCCCGCGCCCGGAACACCAGGGGCGCATAGCTGGGGGGATGGCACCTGACTCCAGACTGGGCCACAGCCACCCCTGGAAGAAGAGAGGCAACCCCTACCAGGACCAACTCTTTCCTATGCCATCAGGTAAGCCTGCCTCAAGCAGACATGTAGGTCTCCCTCCAGGGACAGGAAACAACTAAGGGGTAGGAGAGGCTCCACCTTTTTATACCGTAGGTTTCCTGTCCCTGGGGGCGGATCCTCTCTCTGGGTGCTGTCGTGGGTGAAGGGAAAAGATTCATTATAACTTGTTATTTATTTACATCTCTGTTTGTTCAGTGTTTAAGAGTCCAGTGGGAGGTCCTACTCAGTGATTGTCACTTCTCTCTGTAGAAGTGTGCACTATAGCTGTCAATAACTGAGTAGGACCGCTCAGTGGACTCCTAAGCCCAGAATGAGCAGAGTTATAAATGAATAAAATACAAGTTATACTGAATCTATATATCAATTTGCTCAGCTACTCCTGCTCTATAACATTCTGCCTGCGTTCTCAATGTTACAGATTCTCTTTAAGCCAGTGGTTGGACAGATCACTTGTAGTACAGTTTCCTGAACCTCAGGTGTTGTCCATTTTAGTAGGACAGGGAAACTGGTGTGCAAAGCCCTGTAAGTCAGCCCCTGGCTTCCAAATGGACATAGATATGATAAATGCTAGTGTTGGGCACCAAATTATTAAAAACAAAACAAAAAAAAAAAAACACAATTTTGATACTCATCAGAATCTGGTATACTCCATGCAGGCTTTCTCCATCTGCAAGTTGTGATCAACAACATCTTTACTGTAGTCACTAGCTGAGTGGCACAACTAGGAAGCCTGCAGTAAATATGTCCAATACCTTCCCACTGTGCCAGGTCAATGAACTTTAATTTACTTATTTAAACAAAAATAAGAAAACAGAGATTAATTTGAAAATTGCCTATAAACTTGAAAAATCTAGATTTTATTTTTTAGGTAAAGTTGCCTAGCCCTATTCCCTTGTATACATCATCAATCCCATGATAGAGGCACATAAAGTCTATGTAGAGGAGTCTCAAGTAAACAGCAATGTTTCCCCTTCCTTCGCAGGGAAATTGTTTTTGGTTTTTTTTGTGTTTTTTTTAGGTTTTTTAAGGCTGAAAAGTTACATTTTGAGTTTTACTGAACTAAGAATAATGTTCAATACTTAGGTTCAAGCTCTTCATGCTTTTTGGGACTCTGTGATCAAGAAATAATTACAGTAAAATGACAATGTTTCACCCCACATTTTTACTATACTGTTCAATTATCCAATTTATATTAAAAAAAATGGATGCCAAAGAAAGGCCTTCTGTCTTACATATAGAAATCACTGCCTCACTAGACAATTAGAAAAACATTTTTTTAATATGAATCCAATTAAAATTGAGCTGTCTCAGCCACTCGCCACTATATGTGCGGTGACTTGTCAGGCTACCTTCAAATTGCTGTTGAACGCTATATATTTATGGAAGAGTAATATATATTTTTTTTGTCCTCTCTCTCCTCATTCAGAAAATAAATAAATATATGTAGCTTCCCCTATGAAGGCCTGAACTATTGTGAAATGGGATTGGCAACATTAAAAGTTATGTTTTACCTTTATTTAGTCCTTTCTCTCCCACACATTTTTCAGTGATCTATACTGTACATGAACGGTACAGCAAAAACATCATGTGAACTTCTGCTTTCCAATGTGAATACAAAACATTCTGAACAAACCATATAGTTACATAGTAGATGAGGGTGAATGAAGACATCAGTCCATCAAGTCCAACCTATAATCCTACAATCCCCTACAGTGTTGATCCAGAGGAAGGAAAAAAAAAACCATGAGGCTTATGCCAATTGCCCCATTTCAGGGGAAAAATTCCTTCCCGACTCCAATCTTTCATAAGGCAAATGAAAGAGATATATTTCAAAATTCTGGTCATATGGGGTAAATAGGTAGACTACCAGAAATCTCCTAGAACATATCCATTCTTATAGTCAAATACATTTCTAATTCTGCCTCATCTTACTAGGAAGGCTTTCTGACTACATCACATATTTGCAGTAATTTAGTGTACTGAAATCTCTAAGGCTGTTTTCAATAAATGGAAGTTGGAAATTACATTACATTATTTGTGGAAAACATAATGAAACACATTTAGACTAAGGCCCCACATAGCGGGCTGCAGCAAAAATCGCTGCGGGAAAAACCGCGGCGGCAACGCATCATGGTTTTTCCCTCACTGCTTTTCACAGAAAGTCCACAGAAGTTTCCACCGCAGACTTTCTGTTTCAATTATACCTATAGGGAAACCGCCGGCATTTCCATAGGTATAATTGACATGCTGCAATTTCCAAAACCGCAAGGGTTTTGGAAATCACTGTGTGTCCACAGCATGTATTTTTTCACAAGGTGTGGATGGAATTCGCTAGAATCCCATCCACCTTGCAGTGACTGTAAAAAGCTGCTTTTTTTTTCCCGCAGCGTTTACACCATGTGGGGCCCCGACCTTAAAATAGTAATGTAAAATTATGCCACCAATTATAAAACGTTTATAAATTAATAGTAAAATTAATATAAGAAACTTTGAAACATATCTCCACTTATCAGACTGTTTTCCTCATCCTCCCATTCTCTCAGACTCTTATCTCTAACAGCACCCTTATGGTATCCAGTCACACACACACACACACACACACAGAAGTCTATGGAGTAGTGAGGGTGAAGAGGAGGCTGCTGTCATCTACTAAATTTATCTCCTCATTTTGTACAATGCTATCTTACTAGGTATAGTAAAGTCAAAAGAGTTACAAAGTGTAGCAGAACTTAGCAACTGCAGTATTTGAGAGTCTTTTCCTGCAGCCTCCTCCTTCCCCCTCCATTCTCTATAGGCTACTATCTTATAAACAACTTAGCCGGAAAAAGGAGAACACAGCATTTTTCTTTAATAAAATATATTGCAAAGTTTCTTATATTTGTTTATGAAAAGATGTTTTATAATTGGAAGTACGCTTTAAACAATTAGAACCTGACCAGGATCTTGGTTTTCAGATGTTGTTTCCACAATAACAACATTCCTGCATCACGATAACTAAGGGTAGCGATCAGGTGACCGTGGTTAAAGACTCTGTTAAAGTAATGCATAGAACTCTGTGGAGCAGGTCCTGGCCTGGGTCACCTTGATGATGGCTTATGACAAGATCATCCTGAATGATGCCATGGAAGGCATTCACCAAGAGTGGATAAACTATCTTGGTTTCCCAGGAATCCCAACAGTTATACTCAGAATAGCCTATCTTGGTGTTTCAAACAGCAAAAAACACAAAAGCAACCAACTTCCCAAATTTTATAAAAGTACAAAATGTATTACATAATAGCCAAAATAAATCAAGACAAAACAATAATTCCCTAAGTGACAACTAATACTACACCCAACCTACCCAAAATCCAAGTGGAGAGACAAACACCGGAAATCGAGTTGTACCTGTTACAACCCCCTACGGTGAACGCAAAAACTGAATTTACCTACTTCCTCCCTTTTTTTAAAGTTTATAGGCATGATCTTGTTCTCTCCCTTTTCTCTCTGTCCATATACCGTGTTTATCAAGTATTTACATATTATTAGTACTTGCATTGGTGTGGTATTTATTCTTATATTGTGATGTCAGGTATCTCTTGATTATTATATCATAATTTTTTTTTTACACAAATTTGTGATTAGTTTCTAGTGTTATTTACTAGTATATATAATGATTATTTGAGTTCATTTATCACTTTATGAATTTCGGTTATATGCATTTATATTTTGGCCGTATATTGTGGTTAGATTGGGTGTATTATTAGTTGTCAATTAGGGAATAATTATAAATATTTTTATATGAACTTTTTATATTATATTTTCATATAATGAATTTGTGGTGACATTTTTCATTTTTTTCTCTTTGCCATTTATATTCATTATGATGTACTGTATACTATGGATGTATGTTATAGCTGGTGTTACTGGACATCTGTCCAGGGTTGTTTTGGTCTCCTGTTTTGTGTAGACGATGTTGATTGTATTTTACTCCTCTTCCTCTGTATGTGATTGCTTGTAGTTTTGCCCCAATTTATTTTGGTTATCATGTGGTAAATTTGTTATACATGATTAGTAATTATTTAAGTATTTTTATAATATTTTGGGTGTTGACTATTTTTTTGGGCTCCCCATCTGATGTTTTTTGATGCATGCATTGAGATACGTGTATGTTATATAGCCTATCTTGATATCCCAGAAATCCCAACAGTGCTGAGACTCACTTCAGATTATGTATTTGGTTCTGCTTTCCTTGTTTTTTTATTATTTTTCATTAGCTTCATTAACTTTCATGGTGGTTTGTGCATTAATTTCATAACTAGTTAAACCTCAATAAATCCTTTTGACAATAAAAATTAGTACCTGAAGAAGATAAGAGCTGTTGTAATGCTAGATCAGTAACAGGTTCTCTTCAAGATTAAAAATGATTTATAGAAGACCTGTCGGCTCTTAAAATGTTTAATTTATTAATATATTACCCAGAGGAATTACTGAATAATAGGCACAACATAAGGTTCTAAGAAAAGGTACTACAGAATTTTTATTTTATAGAGAATAAAAAGTGTTAAATATTGGTAAAGCATTGTGTCATTTAAATCCCTAACCCACAGGGGCCACACTGGTGATGGTAATATCTATCAGACTCCATCAATGATACAATGCATTTTACTATGTTTCAATGCCATCCTTGTTTAGATGGGTTGTATTCATTGGATAGGCGATGAATGGTAGATCACACAGAGTCCGAAGATTGGAATTTCACCAATCTCTAGAACAGGTCTCGACTGTTTACGTCAGAGCAACAGACTTTGAAAACTGCAGCAGGGTGCAAACTCGACTGCTATCCCATTCAGCCTCTTCCCAAATGCAGTCCTTTATCATCTAGCAGAAAACTAGAAAATATTTTGGCTGGAATACCCCTTTAAGTTAATAATACCAGTTTTAAAAGGGTCTTTTACAGTGGGGAAAAAAGTATTTAGTCAGCCATCAATTGTGCAAGTTCTCCCACTTAAAAAGATGAGAGAGGCCTGTAATTGACATCATAGGTAGACCTCAACTATGAGAGACAAAATGAGAAAACAAATCCAGAAAATCACAGTGTCTGATTTTTTAAGAATTTATTTGCAAATTATGGCGGAAAATAAGTATTTAGTCACCTACAAACAAGCAAGATTTCTGGCTCTCACAGACCTGTAACTTCTTCTTTAAGAGGCTCCTCTGTCCTCCACTCATTACCTGTAGTAATGGCTCCTGTTTGACATTGTTATCAGTATAAAAGACACCTGTCCACAACCTCAAACAGTCACACTCCAAACTCCACTATGGTGAAGACCAAAGAGCTATGGAAGGACACCAGAAACAAAATTGTAGACATGCACCAGGCTGGGAAGACTGAATCTGCAATAGGCAAGAAGCTTGGTGTGAAGAAATCAACTGTGGGAGCAATAATTAGAAAATGGAAGACATACAAGACCACTGATAATCTCCCTCGATCAGGGTTCCACGCAAGATCTCACCCCATGGGGTCAAAATGATCACAAGAACAGTGAGCAAAAATCCCAGAACCACACGGGAGGACCTAGTGAATGAACTGCAGAAAGCTGGGACTAACGTAACAAAGGCTACCGTCAGTAACACACTACGCCGCCAGGGACTCAGATCCTGCAGTGCCAGACGTGTCCCCCTGCTTAAGCCAGTACATATCCGGGCCCGTCTGAAGTTTCCTAGAGAGCATTTGGATGTTCCAGAAGAGTATTGGGAGAATGTCATATGGTCAGATGAAACCAAAGTAGAACTGTTTGGTAGAAACACAACTCGTCGTGTTTGGAGGAGAGTGAATGCTGAGTTGCATCCAAAGAACACCATACCTACTGTGAAGCATGGGGGTGGCAACATCATGCTTTGGGGCTGTTTCTCTGCAAAGGGACCAGGACGACTGATCCGTGTACATGAAAGAATGAATGGGGCCATGTATCGTGAGATTTTGAGTGCAAACCTCCTTCCATCAGCAAGGGCATTGAAGATGAAACGTGGCTGTGTCTTTCAGCATGACAGTGATCTCAAGCACACCGCCAGGGCAACAAAGGAGTGACTTCTTAAGAAGCATTTCAAGGTCCTGGAGTGGCCTAGCCAGTCTCCAGATCTCAACCCCATAGAAAACCTTTGGAGGGAGTTGAAAGTCCGTGTTGCCCAGCGACAGCCCCAAAACATCACTGCTCTAGAGGAGATCTGCATGGAGGAATGGGCCAACATACCAGCAACAGTGTGTGCCAACCTTGTGAAGACTTACAGAAAACATTTGACCTCTGTCGTTGCCAACAAAGGATATATAACAAAGTATTGAGATGAACTTTTGTTATTGACCAAATACTTATTTTCCACCATAATTTGCAAACAAATTCTTTAAAAATCAGACAATGTGATTTTCTGGATTTTTCTCATTTTGTCTCTTATAGTTGAGGTCTACCTATGATGACAATTACAAGCCGGCCTCATCTTTTTAAGTGGGAGAACTTGCACAATTGGTGGCTGACTAAATACTTTTTTTCCCCACTGTACATTGGAAGAGGAAAAGTGAACATACTGACAGACTCTCTCCATTTCAAGGGGTTGTCTCACCACCTACATTTTTTTTCCTATGTAGATTATATTAAATCAGTTTTCCCATGAATATAACCATTTTAGATTTTTAGACATTTAAAAGTTAATGAATTCATTTTAATCAATTAAAAGTTAAAACAAATACCGTAATTACTAATTTTGCAGAGTTTTAAAGATTCTCTCTAATCATCTTAGTGGTGGCAGTCTTTTGTCTTGATCGGTTGCCAATGGATACGCCCATGAATGCAGGAACTTTCTACTTTCTGAAACCCAGCCATGATTTCTATATTGTGAACAGGTTATCAGGCAGGGACACTTCATGCGCAAGAAGATAATCCGGCCGCAATAAGGAAAGCATGGTTGGGTAGCAGAGTATAAAGTTCCTGCATTCATGATCATATCCATTAGAAACTGATCAATACACCAGACTCAACACTAAGATGGTCAGAAAAAAAAACTTACAGGTCCTTAGTTAGCACTACACATTGTAATGCACTGTATACCACAGGATTTTCCACATACAGAGTCAGAGTTCTCGGCCTTGCAACATAAAAATCACATTTTATCTAGGGAACGGTGCAAATGAGGAGGCATCTGATATAGGCAGGAAGAATAGCTGATACGCAAACTTTGCAATCCATCTACAGGGAAAAGGGACAAAGCTAAAGAGCTGGTCACATGAATGGAAAAAGGAACATCATGCTGCATCATTAGACACAGCAATCGATGATGTGACTATTGAGGAGAGAAGGTACTCTTAGCCAGAACAGTAGATATGGAAAGTACAGTGTATTTTGTATGTCTTTCAAATAATGGCAACAAAACCAATGAGCTGTCCATGAATCAGACTGGACAACCCCATCAACTGAATGGGAACTCTACAAACAGTTGGTTAAACTTACAGTTTCAATATACCACAAATTCAGTTTAATAAAACTCGATCACCATTTTGCATTCTCTATGGTTGCTCCTTTAATGATCTTACTTTTGTAACATATCCAGTTGATATGGTATAAAAGTTCATTTTTGCATTATAAACAATTATTGGGTGGGGGGATTTATTAAGACTGGCATTCAGTACACCAGTTATAAAGAAGTCCACAATGTGCACCAGAATAGAAATTTACACCAACCAGGAACTGACTTAGATTTGCTATATAATCCACACCATGAGTGTGGCATGAGTTATAGTAAATGTGGCAAGCTAAGGCAGCCTTGGCCCGGCCAGCCATCCCCTCCACTCACTTTCGTAAAAAGTGGTGAGCAGTGCACAGAAAGATGGAAGTGGTACAAGTTTGGAGAAAAAAAGGCCAGTGCACCAAAGATGCACCACAATTATTCCCATCTACGCCCATTTTCTAGAGGGAATTGTAAATTGCCCCCATTGTCTTTAAAGGCAAGTAAGCCTTATTCACTGTATAATTAAAGGTCATGGAATTTTCTAATAGTATTACAGTTGAACCGCACTCCAATAGGTTATGCTTCTTAACAGTTTAATTTGTGTCACAATAAATACAAGGTTTTGGGTTAGACAATCCTTCGTCAGGCGTAACAATATTTCTTGTTGAAGGTAGTCAGCTGTAGGCTGTTAATTAGAAGTCTCTCTGGTTTGGAGCATTTATCTTCAATGGGTGCAGTAGTCTCCCCTCGGGAAGGTGGGGATGAAGTTATCTCCCGTAGGAAAGTAATATACCCAGTTAGGCTGTAGATGCCAAGGAAGCTGGGGTGACAGAGGCCCGGCTGTGTGAAACTTTCTAATATTTGGAGCAACTCACATCAAAGTTTAGGTAAAATACTATACAAAACAGTAATACCTTGATGTTCTGGACCTGTGGACTTTACGTGATTTTACACGGTCTCGAGACCTACTGGAACTGCGTTTCCTTCTTGAACTGTAAGATGACTCACTGCTAGAACGGTGTCGGCGTCTACAAACATGAACAAAAAAGTAAGTCTGTGATCTGCTTGCTATATGAACAAAAGCAACGTGTAAAAGCAGGTGTGCCCAAGCAAGACCCTTAGTAAACATACATACCACACTTTGTTGAGATACTCTTTAAATAGCAGGAGTCAATAGATGAGGCACACATTGAGGTTATTAACCATATACTTTAGTAGACTTTCCGAGTGAATGTACCAAAGGTGTTATGAAAAGGGGCATGAAGCTGTAATATTTCTTTCTATTTCTTTATGTAAACTGCATTGTGACAGAGGAAAAAGGAGGCCAAAATTGGGGAGAGTGCCCCAAGTTACCCCAGGAAGAACCTGTTTACTAAGCCAACTTGGGAGAGATCATAGGCATTTTCACATGCAAAGGCATTGAGAAATACCCAACTGCATAACATTTAAGACTACAAACAATTCTCCTTTTTCAGTCACTGTTACTGCTAACAACATAGAGGTGAATAATATACCATAATATTTTTTAAAAGCTAAGTAATATTAACAACTGGAATTTTTAAAAATATCTTAAATGCCAGGATGATTTTATATTTAATATCCAGTTTTACACAAAGCTACTCCATACAGACTGCTATATGAACATGAAAGGCTCATAGAAGCCTAGTTATGTACTTCACTTGACCTATGTTAACATGACTATACTGTAAAGCACTAACTAACCTTTTGTCGTAAGAGTGTGAACTGGAGTATGCTTCTCGTGAGCGAGATCTGGATCTCCTTCCTGATTTTTTATGACTGCGCGTTCTTGCATCTGATGAGCTACTAGAAGAGGAGCGTCTGCGATGCTTCTTTTTCTTGCGGGTCCTAGTATCCTCCTCCGAATCTGAAGAGTGCCGGCCCATTATGGAATTTCAGGGAAAAAACTAGGAAAAAATAAAGCACATTTCCTATAATAGTTTATCCATATCCAAATAAAAAGAACATTATAAATTCCAAACTTTTCCACTTGGAGAAACACACTAGTTAATGTCTTGCACATACATATACCCACACACACAAAATCACATTTACCTAATACACTACAGTTTGTAGAGAATATCCGTGTCTCATTTATTTATGTTGTTGTCAAAACTGTGGAGTCGGTAGGTCAAAGCACTGACTCTGACTACTCTATTTTTCTTCAGTCTGACTTCAATTCAGACTCCTTCATTACTGGGCTGACGCTAGGGTAAGAAGCAGTAAAGCTGCTCTAATTCAGAAACAAAGCTAGTGATTCAATTCACTATGCATTTAAGTAATAAATTATTACTGTATAATGTAATTAAAAATAATGAATACATTTATTTTGAAGCCAGACTCTGAGTCTGTAACTGGCCCTGACTCTAACTCCACAGCCATGGTTGTTGGGAATAGTCACAGAATTTAGGAAGAGTAAACTTATGTCTTCAAAAACGAATATCAAACACCAAAAGTCCCCAAAACAGTCACCCAAATCCAAGCCCCATTAATAGTAACTTTTTGACTTATGCTATGTTCTCATCTGTTACCAACGCTGTCCAAAAGACCCCACTGGCTATAGTGGTATCCATCAGGTTTCTGTTCTTTTAAACTGAAACCGATGGACGAAAAAGTTGAACTTGCAGCACTTTTTCGTCAGTTGATTTTCCACACAGACTCTGATGCAGATGTGAACCCAGCTTTAGGGAGATGACTAATGGCAAACTGTTCACAAAACTTACACTACAATAAACTATGTGATCAGTTTTTCTGGGGAAGATAAGGATCAGTACTTGGATTTCAACTTCCTGATTTTTTGTTCTCAGTAATAATAATATTTTTTATTCTCAAGAAGATAAGCTGCTTTGTCCCCTCTCAGAAGATATGCTCGGTCGAATAGCTAGACAGGGATGGAAAGCAAAGCAGGAATGGAGCTGTCATAGGACGCCAACAGAGACTGATAAACCCTACTGAAACTAATGGGGTCCATTCATTATCTACCATTCTGCCAGACAAATTAACACAGTTTCATGATTTTCTTAGGTAATATGCTATGGAGGTTCCTGACAGAATCTGCAATGGAGGCACCTAACAAAGCCTCTATGCCAGTTATTTCCAACAGGGGTGCCGCAGCACCCAGGAGTGCCTTAGAACCCCCCCCCCCCCAGAGGGGACAGCACTGTTTGTGAAGATGACCATGTAACATTACCTGCGTTCTTAGGAAATTTTTTGATAAAAAATATTTTTAAAAATTATTTGGTAGAGGCACAGTGAGGAATTTTTTTTTTCCAGGGTTTCCCTGAGTCTGAAAAGATTGATAAACATTGCTCTATGCAGATGTCACTCAAGTCACTATGGATCCTAAAAATAACCTGACCAGATGGAATCCTAATAACCTAATCCTTAGTTTGTATACAGTCTAAATTAATATTCATAACTGGATTGTTCAGGTCACTTTTTGTTGCAAAAAAAATTACAGCGTTTGATGGACAATGACATCAGAAAAACAGCTTTAGGCTAAAGCCCCACATAGTGGGCCGCACCAAAAAAGTGCTGCGGGAAAAAAACGCGGCGGAAATGAATCGAGGTTTTTGCCACAGGATTCCTCTCTGGACTTTCTGCCTCCTATATACCTATAGGGAAACCGCCTGCCTTTCTGTAAGTATAAATTGACATGCTGCGATTTCTAAAAACGCAATTTCCATTGTGGCCAGATAGCCTAAGGTCCCAGCCTTAGGTGTAAATGTTCACAATGTTGTAAGCACATGACTTTATCAGTGTTTTATTATTATTTATTTTAGAGCACCATTGTAATATTGATGACGTAACTCAGCATATGTTATATGTTGTAGGAGTCCGACACCCGGGACCCCCATCAATCAGCTGTTTGAAGAGACCACATCTTTAAGGAGAGCTCTAGGCCCTCTTCACTGATGACCAAGCACAGTGCAGTACTTTGTGTAGTGGCTTTGCTTACTATTGCAGCTCAGCCCAATTCCCTTGAATATGAGCATTCAGACCTTCAGATGAATTTTTATTCTATTTATTTTGCTTAGCACCATTATATTCCGCAGTGCTTCACAGATGTCAATCACTGTCCCATATAGGGCTAACAATCTACATTCCCTATCAGTATGTCTTTGGAGTTTGGCAGGAAACCAGAGTACTCCTTACAGATGTTGTCTTTGGTCGGATTACGAACCCAAGACTCCAGTGCTGCAAGGCTGCAGTGCTAACCACTGAGCCACTGCGAATGAATATGATGTCACTGGCCTGTAAAGTGGAGCCAGCGTTTGCTTTGAGCTACTGATGTGTGGGGGGTCCTGGTTATAAGACATCAATATTTAACTCCTGGAAAATTCCTTTAATTTCATGGTGCTGTATATTTGGAGAAAATGTTTCACACATAGAGCAAGAGCAACAAACACAAAACAAAACAAATGACAGAACTAGCACAGTGGAAAGGAGGGTTAACAATCTTCAAGGGAAGGTGGAGGAAGACAACAGGTGCTATAAAGTATGGCATGAATATACAAAGCCAGGGACAAGGGGCACAGCCTTTACTTGGTATTTTTCATCACAGTAAGCATCCTGTACTAGTGGGGCTGCATTGCCCAGCTGTATAGGGGTAGAGGTACACAGCCCACATTATGCCATTCCTTAGTGGTACAGCACTCTTCAGATGTGATCCATAAGTCACACTGTAGACCTTGTCACCACGGGATAGCTATATTTGCCAATATGACCAGTCTCAAAACTGAAGGTCAGTAAGACATAAAATACCCTCAAGCATGATACCTCAGGAAAGGGGCATTACTCTCTGCCCAGCCCTCACCCATCACCAGAATCTTCCCATGAGAATGCCAGCCAGCATACACACCACACACAGCAACTACACAGCTTAGGCCCAGCTACAACGCCAGGAGCCAAACTGAAGCTTCTGCTACACACAGCCTGCAGCAGCCCCCCCGCACATTACATACAATGAATATACAGTATACCGGAGACCACCGGCCCCACTCACCGGAAACAGCGGCTATCGGTGCTCTTGTTATTGCCTGACCCACGCTGTACACATACAACCAGACCTGAGCAATCGAGCTGAATCGAGCAGGCGCGAGTCATCGAAGGCACAACAGTCGATAGCCGGCGTTCGCGCTGTTAACCAGAGGCAGGGCGCGTAGTAGATCACTGCAGCTCTGTACCAGTGTGTATAGTGAGTGGTGTTACTAGCAGGGTATTTTGCAGTGCAAGCTTTACTATATATATTACTATACTATATTACTATATATTGTATGCTTTACAAGCTTTCAGTGTTTATTTACACATAGACTTGTGCTTTACTGAACACCTTTGCAATGCTTATTGAATATCTATCTATCTATCCATTCCATATTACTGTATTTCATATCTGTTCAGCTATGTATGTATCTATGTATCCTTTTCATATTACTATATTTCATGACTATTCAGCTATCTCATATCTGTCTATAGCTATCTATTTTATAATATCTATTTCATATCTATCTATTCATCAAATATCTGTCTATCTACAAGTGCAAACATTTATAATATATAGTACATAAAAAGGCAGTTTTCAAAATGTAACTTGTTGTCTCTGACAATCAATCCTTAGTTCCACTCCTTCCACAAACTTTTAGCATGCCCAATCTCTAGAGAGCAGGCTCATCTCACACTCATCATCCTTTTAATGTTTTTCCTGTATAGTTCTCTATGTATACGATATTGTAATAATAATGTGTGATCAATTGTGATACACCTTGATTCTTGAGAAACTATTAATAAATAATATTTCTATTCATGAAATGTTTATGCTGTGTGTGTAATGACTGCCTGCTGTCACATACATTATTCTGTATGATCTCATAATTACGGGCTAGTTCACCTATAATAGCGTCATCCACGGCAATTATATTATATGAAGGTGAATATAGTACAGGACAGTCCCCTCCTCATCACCAGGACCACGTTATATGTCAGCAGTAGAAAGCATTTCTGTAACAATTTAGATGTGAAACCAAAGATCATCGCCAAAACGTAATCAATACCTAAAATCAATAATAAACTGAGGTCTTGTAGGCTAATACAAGAACACAAGAACAGCGAGTATAATAAAGATCATTATGAGTGACACGCTGCTCTATATCATTAGTCATCATTCGTCCATTATATATTTATGCAATTATTATATGATATGGCCAGTATCAATCATTATAGGTGTGTATTATTTATTATTTTACTACTTTGGTAATTACTATACTTATAGTATATACCATTTTATTACTATCTAACTATCTATTACACATATTAACATATTATACACACTCTCTCTCTCTATATATATATATATAGCATTATTGAATAATATTAAATTTTTTAATCATTACACCTATAGGATTCATCATTGGAAGAGGTTGAATGAAATGTAAACTGCAGTCCTAGTGAAGAGAACAAGAGCTTGTTGCTCTCAGTTACATGTGTTTTATGTATGATTGATGGTAATAAGTTGGTGACTTCTCCTTGTGGTCTCTGGGGCAGGCTTGTGTCCCGTCACAGTAGTTGAGGAGGAGAGGAGGTGAATGATGTCTCTATCATTACCCCCCACCAGGACAGACACAACTCGGCTTTACTCAGTTTAAGATTTCAGACTAATTCGGTTCTTACACCCTAGTTTGTTCAGGCACATTTATTGAAGAATAACACTTTCACTATATTTGTGTGTGTATATATATATATATATATATATATATATATATATATATATTGTATATAATGGATATATATGTAAATGCATATATATGTATATATATATATATATATATATATATATATATATATATATATATATATATATATTATATATTATAGAATATTTAGGACAATTTATTTTATTATTCAGTTGTCAACATAAAAATAAACTTAAAATATTATGTGTATATAAAATGATACTGTAATATTTAAAGTATTTTTATAAAAATTATATGAATCAGATAATTTTATTGACGCAGAATATAGACAATTATTTGTTTACCGCTATGGGATATTCCAAATACTGGGCTAAGTCTCCAGTAGTAGTAGTCCTGATGTCACTACACATAAATACACTTCTGTGGTTTGTTACATTTGGAAAGGTCAGAAGGGAAAGAATCAATCCATGCAGCTGGAGTTATAGACAATTAATAATAGATGTGTAATGAGTGGATGGGTCCTTATATCCACATGACTGTATAGAGCTCATATATTCGTTACACTTCATAGTGAAGATGAATCTCACACATCCTGTGTGCAGCTCCTACTAATAGAGTGTATTAATAAAGTCATGGATTACTGCACTACTATCAACACAGCCCCTCTGCTGTCACCCTGCAAACATGAATTCGTTTCATCTGGACACGATGTATAGAATTTCAGCCATAAAATAATTAACTAACTAAATAAATAAATACATAATAATGCTAATCATTATATGAATAATTTAGAGCCAGGTGACTGGTTTATCTTTCAGATCTTCAACACATGAATTGACTACCATTAAACAATGTATTCGATGTAACCTTCTGTGCTATGAAAGCAGCTCTTTAATATTTGGTGACAAATGAAATCTTGTGGTGAGTATGAGCTCTGCTGGTGACAATAATATGATCTGTTCCTGGCCACCAGGGTCATTGGCCTTTGCCCCGCATTTGTTGCACTTAACTAGTGCAATGCTGGAGGAGATTGATTAAATAATTGGAAATTATTGCAATGTAGGCTTGGGGTGAAGTGGAGCCCAATGGCAGTAAATAAGGCAGAGGGTTCTTCTAAGTTGTAATGTGTTGCCCTGGTAAAGAGATGCCAATCTGTCTGTGTCCCCTCCCATAGCTGGTCCAGCCCACCCATCTCCCCTGTGTGTTCCTCACTCAGGACACAGAGCAGGGGCTGTAAGTAAATTAAAGAGGGCTCGTTGTCTGGCTTGGTGGCCAATAGCAGCCCGGGCAGCAGTGCTGGTGCTGTGGAGGGAGCTGTGGGCTGCAGTGATCCCGCACTAGGAAGCTGCAGGGGAATCAGGGGGATCTCTCCTACTTATTACAAGGGGAGGACAAGGGGCAGGCGCTACAAAGTATAAATAGTCAGACTTCAATAGCTCATCCCTGTGTGATGTGTGTGGAGTGCTGAGCACTGACTGGGGGGGCTCTGCCTATATCTTATCATTAGCATCAGTAGCACTGAGGAGCCTGCAAGGAACAGCAGCCCGCTCCTTATCACCACTATGGAAGAACTCACTGCCTTTGTGTCCAAGTCGTTTGATCAGAAGATAAAGGAGAAAAAGGAGATGATCACTTACCGGGAGGTTCTGGAGAGCGGCCCGGCCCGGGGCAAGGAGCAGGCCTGTGCCGAAGGGCTCCGGGAGGACGGGATACCGGTGACCCGTGGGATAGCAGGGGGTGGAGGTGGCGGAGGAGGTGGAGGTGGTGGAGGTGGTGCCAGATCACCGGTGCTGGAGCTGGAACTGACCGCCGACAGGATCCGGGACAGCGGGAGCCCCAAGCTAACAGAGGGTAACTATTCTCCTCCGACTACATCATCTCATACATATATACATGTACTAAACTGTATACTGTCCTCTGGGCCTGTCTACTATTTCTAGATAGATAGCTAGACATAAAGACGGATAGAAAGATACATAACTAGATAGATAGATACTATAAGATTATATTCGAGTTTTAAAAGTTCCATGATGGCCCCAGGAAAAGTCCCAGTACAATTTACAGCTGTATATAGGAGGTTGTAGATGAATTATTTACAGCACCATATGTGCAGAGTACACTGACAGCACTCACTAATGACAAGTGTCACAACACTCCCTACCCACCTCTCAATGAGCTCTGGATTATTAACATATGGAATAATGATGGTATTAGGAGCTAGAATCAATTGTAAATGATGAGAAGCTGGGTGATGTTGTCCCAAAAACCCACTGCTCCATGTATACAGGTGAGTACACATTATGTACTCATGTGCGCTCCCTAAACTTTTAGTAATTTCAGTGATGAGCAGTGTAGATGAATGCTATTATTATTATTATTATTATTATTATCATCAGTAGTAGTATTATTGTACACACATCTGCATTTGCAGTGTATAATAACGGCTCCTAATTCTGATACAAAATATTAACAATACTATTATTATTACTACTAATAATTGACATATCACTAAAATATCGTTTAAAATAATGATAAATATTACAATAGTACAATGTTGGATACATGTTAATATAGTAATACATATGAGCTAATGGATAATATATATTAGATATAATAGTATATTGCATAAGGAATGCTATTAATTTATGGTTCTAATACAAATTACCATATATTCTATTATACAATAATTAGATATAAATGGATAAATACATTTTAAAAAACCACACATGCACACACACACATATAGTGTAAACACACATATGCTGATATGCAGTGTATATTAATATATAAGTAATGGCTATAATTATAATCCATATTACTAGTAACAGTGCTTGTAGTAATAATAGTAGTAGTAAAATAAAATAAATCAGAAGAATAAGAGTAAATCTAGATCTGATTTCTGAGATAGTCCAGACTGCACAGAGGAGAAGAGATGTGAAGATGCCATAGATTTGTATAATCAAATCTCAGGACAATGCCGGATTTGCCTATCATGACTGGCACAGGATGTCAGCTCTGGAGCTGCCTGTTAGGATAATAAGAAGAATTAGTTGGCACATACAGCAACTCCCGGAAATCATTTCCTAAACAAATGTGCGCGGTGCTGAGCCGACCGGCGGTGTACACAGCTGTACACACACGTGCCCGCACACTCCCTGCACACACTGCTGTACACATGACCTGTTGTGTCACTATTACCTGGTGATGATGCAGGCCTGGGCATTGGCCAGTGCCAGCTACTCTATTTTTACTTTTGAAGAGATAAATATTTGTAGTTTTTTTTAATAAAATAACATTTTAAGATTATTTAGATAATTTTCCTACATTACAGATCTGGTCTGCTACACCAATATAGTTCTCAATGGATACAGGTAATAGGATAATAGCAGTGTATGAAGCTCCTGCTGGGCGCTGCTACAATTTTTAAGGAATTTTCCCTGATATACGGGAAGGATTATAATTTGTATATATTTTGTATTTACCACCATCTTGGAGGAACACATTATAATTGTATCTCTTCTGCACCTACCACCATCAGGGAGAAATACATTATTATTGTATCTCTTCTGTACCTACCACTATGAGAGAGGAACGCATTATTTTATCTCTTCAGTACCTACCACTATCAGAGAGGGACATATTCACCTGTACATACTGGACAGCCTGGAGTCCCATGTGTAACTAGGTTATCTATTATCATCTACCAGACTGTAATTCATCCTGATCAGGGACAGTTGTATGTTACACTGTCTGTAGACAGGTATTATACATAGAGACTAGTGTGACTAGGGTGCTTCATTAGGACTATAGGATTAGGATGTGTGTGGTGTAATAAGTATATGGGAGGGATGATCCTCTGCTGTTTATAAGGTCAGGGTCTCATCGCCAGTGTCCTCCACTTTATGCAGTGTCCCCAGACATGAAGGAACGGAAGGAGGACATGAAGGTTCTGGAGGAAGAGGGGCAGACCAAGATCAAGCAGAGAAGGAGCCGCACCAACTTTACCCTGGAGCAGCTGAACGAACTGGAGCGACTTTTTGATGAGACCCATTACCCTGATGCCTTCATGAGGGAAGAGCTGAGCCAGAGGCTGGGGCTGTCTGAGGCCAGAGTGCAGGTACATGTGGTGCATGGCATTATACTACTCATGGATGACTTCTTTTATATCTGAGAGAAGCTTTACTGTCCGACCCTATCTATCTATCTATCTATCTATCTATCTATCTATCTATCTATCTATCGCATATATATAATTCTATCTCATATCTATTTATTTATTTAGTCTACATCTATAAGTTTATCGAATATCTATCCATCTATCTATCTATCTATCTATCTATCTATCTATCTATCTCATACCTATCTATTTATTTATCTCATATCTATCACTCTATCTCTCTACTTCTTCCATTCTAACAAATCTCTTGGAAGTGTCTGAATGATCAGTCCAGCGATACACAATATTAATAGCAGAATCTTTTTAGGCTTTGTAATTATTTCAATAATTAAATGTAATCAATTATTAATTATTTCATATATTTATTTTGTCTTTTTATCTCTAATATTTTTTTTTAATTTCATATCTACACTAGATCTCTTTATATTCAGTTACTGCAGAGCTCTCTCCGTTTCGGAGGATTCCACCACTTCATTACTTCTAATATTTCTTCGGATTTTCCTCTGCTACTTTCAGCTATAATACCCCTTTCTTTAGGAATATCCCTTTATCTATCAGGTTGTAAGCTATAGACAGAGGCCATCATATAGGAGTACAATCCTCCAGCCTTATATGAACTATTTTATGCTGCAGAACAGTCGGCAAATACAACACAGTATGAGCAGTCCTCAGCTCTCAGCATTCTGTCTGATCACAGAGTAGCTTTATGTTACAGATAACTGAGAATGTTGTCCTGTTACTGTATTTTTGAGACAGACAAAAATTCCAGTTCCTAGAAATTCTTCTAGCCCGGTATTAGGTGTGGCGCTATTTTGTGTAATGATTCCAGTTGGTATTAGTTGTGGATGTAGACCAGTATGTGGTATAAGCCTGTATATAGCGTGTGGAATGGTGGAATGGGCTCATGTAACTTCATGCAGAATACAGATATTATACAAGTAATACAATCATACATGCGACATGCGATATTAGACTAGATTATTTAGATAAACTTGTTCTGATCTATGCGATGTTGGCATCATATATGCACCTATGCATCTCATATTAATTTATGAAGTAATAATAAGAATCTATCTATCTATTTATCTGTCTGTCTATCTATCTATCTATCTATCTATCTACCTATTTATCTGTCTATCTATCTATCTATCTATCTATCTATCTATCTATCTATCTATCTATCTACCCTATCTATCTATCTATCTATCTATCTATCTATCTAGCTATCTCCTGTCTATGCTTGGGTACATGTATAGAATGTGCATGGGTCCATGTGCGCTGATATCATCTTCTAGCTCTTGATATGGGATGTTCTCTGAGGGAAGCAATGAGATTATCATAATAATGAGACAATTATACAGTGAGTGTTATTGTGTAATTCACAGAGGAACAGCCTAAACTTGCTCCTTCTAACCAGCGCTGCAGTGCCTGCTAATTCTGCGCACTGTGCACTACACAGCCACTCACTATAAAATAATGTCACATATGCATACATGCGTTTTCTTGAAATATTTTCTATACTTTACTCTTGTGTCGCAACCTTGTTTATTAGACTGATGTTATTTTGTGTTTGTATATAATATAATATATATATATATATATATATATATATATGATTTTCTCCTTTTATGTTGCTTGTTGTCGACATCCAGATAAAAGACATCTCATTCTACAGAGATATTTACATTTATTTCGTTTCATTCAGGTTTGGTTTCAGAATCGGAGAGCGAAATGCAGAAAACAAGAGAACCAATTGCATAAAGGTACATTAAGAAAAGAAACTGAGAGTTGCATAACTTGTCGCATATCCACATATGAATCATAGAATTATATAACCAGAATGGGATGCGACAAATCTGAATACCAGTATTTATGTCTGTTAACGGTCTTACATATATTGCATGAAATGAATAAATGGTATACGGATTATATATGGTAAATGTATGCTATACTGTTTTATGTCATTTAATATAATTAACTCTTGCATTTTATCCTATTTGACATCACTAACCCCTTTTGACCCCTGCACAGCAGAGCTCAATCAATGTAATCTATCTGTAGTGAGAGGGGGACACTGCTGTGTTAGAGGGGGCACTGCTATATTAGAGGGGGCACTGCTGTGTTAGAGGGGGCACTGCTGTATTAGAGGGGGCACTGCTATGCAGATACAGGTGGGGTCCCGCAGATCTGATCTTTCTCTCTGATATTTGCAGGAGTTCTTATAGGAGCAGGGAGCCAATTTGAAGCATGTCGTGTTGCACCTTATGTCAACGTGGGAGCACTGAGGATGCCCTTCCAGCAGGCAAGTACATTAACTCCTACTCTGTGTGATACTTGTCCTAGGTCAGATCTTTCTTCTTTCTCATCATAAAGCTGATGTGCCCCTATAAAGACTGTTATGTGTGCTGTCCAGAAATAGCCAGGGCAGGAGATTGACAGATTCATTCACTGTTTATATAATGGTTCCTCTGAAAGCGTGTTTGTTAATATTTAATAAAGTGAGTACATGCAGCTCAATTATACAATGACATCACTGCAAACCAGAGATCTGACTACAATGTCAAGACACAAGTGTTAACACCAGGGTGTCCTGTCCTGCTTTATCTGTATTCACTCCTCTTGTCTGGCCATCACATTTACAACTGGAATCCCTTAGATACAATAGTTATTACTGCCAATAGTCTGCTCCAACACAATCAATGCTTATGTAGGTGTATGGAGTATTTAACAGTCTATAGCCTAAGAGCTAGAGAAGAAATCAATCTGCTTTATCCATGTGTTTTTCCCTCAAGCTCATTTTATATACAATCTATATGAGTCTAAATAAAGCAGCACTCTGCTATTGTAATACAGTGCAGTATTTTATATTGTTAGTTTATATAGCAATGATGTCGTTTTCTTGTTTGTTTACAGAAACAAATTAACCAAATATATAAATCTGACGTTTTATAATTTTCCCATATTGCTATTTTTTTCCCTAATTAAGTGCTGACTTTTGGAGAATTCCATCATTATATTCCAGTTAGATTTTTTTTTCATCTATCCATCAATAGCTTTTACTTTGTGGTGCTGGTTGCTGAGGTTGTCAACATGTACCTGACAAATGTCAACATTAGAAAAACATATTGACATTACTTTACAGAGATGCATTGTTATTAGATGTATGGAAAGCATTGGGTTTTCTTAAAGAAATATCACTCACCTTAATTTCAATATTGTAATTACTATCAAGCTAAATATTAATATTTTATTTCTGACATTGTATCATTTTTGAACAATAGTGTGGTTTATACAGCACATTTTATATAGTTGTGGCCTTATAGACCTTTGAAGTGCCTTAAATTGGGGAGAAACCCATATGAGACCCATATGACATACTTGCCAAATGTGTAAGGCTACAAATAATTACCATAAAGAGTAGATATGTATGTCCCTTACATATGTTGATAGGTAATGAGACATGTAGTCATGTCCCATAGTAAAAACTAGGAACTCCTAGCATTACATTGACAACAATGGTGCATAATTCCAACACATATTTTCTGAAGTTCTTTTGCCATTCTCTGTCATAGTTTAAACTATTACATGAGCTCCTAGTTTGCCTATATACTTTGGTTCCAGTGTTATCAAAGAAACAATGAACTTGTAACAGAAAAGTTTTTTTTTTTTTTTAATCATTTCACCATTCCCATAGCCGCTATGGGTTAACAGAATTTGCTGCATTCAGTTCTAGCAGATTGTAGTTTTGTTAATGCTTTATTTTTTTTTTCTTCTTGTTGCTCTTGCTTGCCTGCAATACTATTTGTAGGATAGTCATTGCAACGTGCCATCCTTGTCCTTCCAGGTTCAGGCACAGTTGCAGCTGGACAGTGCTGTGGCACATGCTCATCACCATCTACACCCTCATCTGACAGCTCACGCCCCATATATGATGTTCCCTGCTCCACCTTTTGGTCTCCCGTTGGCAACATTGGCGGCAGAGACGGCGACGGCTGCGTCGGTAGTGGCTGCTGCTGCAGCTGCCAAGACAACAAGCAAGAACTCAAGTATTGCAGACCTCAGACTGAAAGCCAAAAAACATGCAGCTGCCTTGGGGCTGTGACTGACAATGCTTGGGGCCTCAGACTGTGGGGTCCTACAGACATTACCCTAAGTTCTTTATTTATGACATGGTCTCAGTTACAGCCAACTCCCTTCCTTTGAAATGTTAAAGGCATCAAGAGGTCATAACTCATCTGATGAAGAGTCTGCTGAAGTCTTGAATGTTTATACATCAGAAAACTTTTTTATTTGAGACATTGGTCCTCCATATGGTATCACTACCTACAATATACCTTACACTTTCTTGGACCAAAATGGCTACTAAGACCTTGTACGTATGGACACTGAGACCACAGAGACAAAGCACTAATTATATTTCTTAAATAATCTATATATTAGAATTTTTTATGCTGATGTGTGTGAAAAATTGGGGATGGGGAGCACACACATTTTGTGTTGTGGAACTTACAAAAGAAGAAAAATGGATAAAAAAATAGATGTAATCTATTATCAAGGGCAAAATACAAAAGAAGAGGTGTGAAGTTCCCAGGTTTTGACACTGACCCTTTTGTGCAAAGTTCACTTTAATACAAGGAATACTACAAGTGAGGCGGGCCTCCTTGTGTATCATCTTCTGGATACTCCAACACTTCTGGAAGAATGACTAGAGTTAAAAATAAAGACTATTTATTTGCTTATTTCTAGTGGCAAAATGTACAACTGACTGCAACAAATTACCAGTTTGCATGTATTTTTCTCATTTCATTGATGCAGTTTCTATTCACCCATCTTTCAATTTAGCTGAAGAAAAAGATTCAAGACTGCTTGTCTTTTGCAGTTTTTAAGAAGTAAGACACCATATGACCCCTAGGTGTCTTATTTAACCCTTTGTGTACTAGAGACACACACCAAGTTGTCTTTTGGTGACATACAGTATGTTTGTTGGGAAACTTCCACTATTCAAAAAGTTAATGAACTCTTTTTCTTAAACAGAACCCATGATCCAAAAGGGAGATATAATCTGACTCTTACCATTGGCCAGGAGTGTACTGTATTAAAGATGATATTTAATGCACATCCCATGCTAGCCTTTGGCTACATGTAAAATATGTTAATACACATGAACAAAGTTTATTTTGGTTACATTGTGACTCAATAGTTATTTGTTAGCATTTTCTTTTCAGCAGAGGTGTATTCTATTCAAGTACTTTGTGATCCTTATTTTGAATACATATAGATATTTAATGTGGAAGTGGCGGTTGTAATTACAGTTTGCTAGCAAACACAATTTGGAGATTTGAGAGAGGGGTGGGGGGGAAGAAAAGCTCTCCTAGAAATGAACTCTGATGGGCGGGCTTTGTAACTATTTGTTCTCCATGAAAACAAGTTATTTATATATTCCATTTTCAGTGTGCTTTTTAAGTTATTTTACACTTTGTATGTTATTGCTGCATAACATTTGATGTTGGTACAATATATTTTAAAAGAAATCACTCAGGTTTATTTCATCTCTGTTAACCACTTTTGGCTACGTAATTTCAAATACAAAACTTGTCAAAACTGAATTCAAATGCTAAAGTTTGTTTTTTTCATCCTAGTTGAATGGTTGGGTAGCTTCATACAAATAGCTATAGTTTTCTACTTAGATTTACATTACTATTAAACAGGGTGTTATTACATTAAAGCATAATAATATGTGAGATTTTGACGTTTGTCATCTGAATGAACAAAAAGAAATCATCATCAGTAGCAATACTGTGTGTTCTCATCATTAAACAGAGAGAATATTTTTGCATATCTTTATAATATGGAATAACATGAAAGGGCAAATACATATACATGCATAGAGAGAATTTTTTAATATTAACAATGCACTTTACTGTAAAATGATCATAATCTAATTATTGTGGTGGAAATTACAATTACTAATGATAGGGTACATTCAAATTAAAGTTGACTTGAAGGGACAAGTCCACACTGGCGTTTTTGCAGAATGTTTTTGTGAAAACAACTGATTCTAAAACTGTAAATGTGTTAAATTTATTTCTATAAGACAAAGTGCTGACAAAGTGTGTCACTATATAGTAATCAAAAACATAATGCAAAAACTGCTTGTGTCCTTTAACACATTAAAATATGATTTCATATGAAATATAACCAGTAAGTTAGTTCTAAAAATAATTCTAACTGATTTTGTAGCTCTTGACTGACCAAGAAAACCAAAAAACAAAAGCAACAACAAAAAAATCTAATAAAATATTTTAAAGCAAATAGAAACTACCTACCTGTAATTAGTGAAGAAACAGGAGATGGGATCATAGATAATATATCTTAGAATCTAAGCAATAATTGTTTTTATTTAAATCATGTATTAATAACATATCAATGATTTATCTATAGTTTTGTCACCACTATTGTCCTTTCAGTTCTATAACAAATTTCTACGAGACATATTACATAATTATTTATATATCTTCACTGCACATATTACATTATTGCAAATAACTAGCTGCCACCGTTTTTAAGTAACGGTTGGTACTTGGACTACAGAATAGAAAGACGTATTTAGAAATACAGCACATATCCTGGCTGCCATATATTTATCATTATGTCAAACCTAGGTTGATAGATAAAACCAAGCATGTCTTTATTAGGTAACGGTTAGAACACAAGAATTCTTCATTTGCTACTAACATTTTTCTTTCAATAGTATCTCTTACAGAGTCACTCAATAACAAATCAATTCAGGGTTAATACAGTTTATTTTTTGAAAGTAAAATTACCCTGGAAGACGTCGCCCCCACCCTTTAAAAATCAGTACATGGCAGCTGTTTAGGAGGCTTAAAGTGATTAATTTATGCCTGGTGCTGCGATGAATCAGGCTGGGCAGAGTTTCATGCATGTTACTAGAGGCATTTTACATAAATACTTACATAAAGAATGATCCACAGCGAGCAGGGAGAGACAGCCTGAAACCATTGACAATCATTTTATTAGCACATAAGCTTCCTATGTGTGCACTGAAGCTCTCCCTAGCTCAAGAAAACAGGATTGTTCACATGCAGAATTCTAATTCTCTTGTGCAAATCTGAAGATAAAGCTTAATTCAAACACAGTCCTTAAATACTTATACTACTGAACATAAAATGGTAGACCAATGAGCACTTGCTGATAGTAGTTATCCAGGTTTACAAATTGCACAAGTGTGATCTTTATACCTTACTAATCTATGTTGGGGTACGGCAGAGCTGTTAAGTAGACAACCGTGAGCAGTCAGATTTTTACCATAAATTTTACCTTCCTTTTTAAAATCAAAAAAGTTACATAACTATCCCTGGTGATCTAGCTATCTGTATGGCCTTTTTTAAAAAAAAATAATAATATCAACCCTGCAGTATGTATTTTTTTTATTAAAAAAAAAGAGAGAGAGAAGAAATCCACAAGGGAGAAGAAAAGCATAAGGAAATTATAGTTTCTACTCCCCTCTGTGCCAAAATCCAATCTTTTTCCTAACACCATTTATAGTACAGAGCAGATCTCCATACATGATGTGAGGGAAGCTTAATAACCATTATATATTCTAAAAGAATGGATGCATATAAAATGGAAAGTATAGCTGGGAAGACCAGAAGATAATAGAAATCAAAATCAGGCTCGCCAACCAGAGGAACACAAGGTCCTAGAATTATTTCATGTAATGGTTGCAAGATACCACAACATACGTGGTGATAACAAGACAATTTTTAGATGCCAATTTTTGTGGCCATGTGGGAATGGACAATTACAAATTTTTCATTCATATGGCTTCTTTTAGATTTCGCTCAGAGGAATAACAGGAAACCTCTGGACTCCAAAGCAAAATCTGTAGCAGAGACCCACCGTCTATAAAAGTAATGTTTTCTTAAGGGGCTTTGGGCCTCCTCAGCTACCAGGGCCTGTGTGTGACTGCTACCTTTGCATTCTCTATGGCTATTGCCCCGATTTCACTCCTGATTAAACACCAAAATTACAAAAGTGTGGCCTAAGGGCTCAGTTATGAAAACTATTCATGTATTTTACAATACCGGACTTCAGTATTGTAAAAATCGTTGAGGAATAGCAACTCCAACATGAGCAGATAAATAGTTCCTGATCACCAACATTTTTCCCTCCTCTTCTAGCCGGCAGCGCTATAGTGCTACAATGAAAATAAATGAAGATGCTCTGTTTTACTCCTTTTCTCATCATAGTCCCAATCACTGTCATCTGTGCAATTTTTTTTTCAACAGAGCTGGCATTAGTGGCAGTCCACTAGGAAAAGTATAAGAAATAGATAGTATGTACAGAGTGATAAAATATTTAGGAATACATTTATATATAGGGCCTGGATAGTACACCACACCCTATAAATGAATTGTAAAAGCAATGGACATAAATAGGTGCTATCATAAATATGGCTATTTTTTATTGCTTTTGAACTACTTGATAACAGCAATGCTTTATTAGTTTATTTCTAATATGTCAGTTTCAAATTCTGAAATAATAGTTAAAGTCGCAATTATAGTTGTAGTAGAGCCTAATATAGCAAGATTTACTAACTGTCCAAGACAGTGTGGACTTAAACTAGTAAGTCTTAAAATGCATTAATAGTTGTTAAATCTGGTGTATAGTCAGACTCTCTAGTTTATACTACTTACTAGTTGATTTACTTTGCAGGAATTTGTGCCAGAATTTTGGAGCAATTTTGGATGAAATTTGCACATCTTAAGCCCACAACCTTTCTTATCAGCTGCACCCATTTTCCCACCATATTGTGAGACAAGGCATAAGTGTATAAAACATGATCTAAATGTGGTGCATAGTCCAAATTAATCCAGAATGGTACAAATTAACCTTAAATTATACTGCATTCAATCTGCCGTATAATGTTGACAAATGATGAGCGAAGCAGATGATAGCCAGGGGTGCCCATAAATTCACACTCATGGTGCAAGCTTAGTTTCTGAGGCCTTAGGTACTTTTGCCCCTGCTGCTGCAAATGTGCTGTATTATTTCTTGATAGTTTAGAAACAGTCGATAACAGGAAAATCCAGATATCACAAAAAAGTTTTTGTTTTACATAATTATCTACACTCCAAGGCTGGGAAGTGCTGTAATACCTTTCCAGGGGCGTACATATAGTTCATGGGGCCCCATAGGAAAGTCAGAACTGGACTCTCCAGGAGGTGCTGACTAACTTTATCGTTGGCATTTTACATGTGGTGGTGTTTACTGCCCCCATTTTGGTCATGTACTCCTATCATCTGTCAGAGGCAGTTTGTAACTAGTATAAAATTAAGCTGTTTCTACATTTCCTCAATTGATATTGTAGGCCTAATCCTGAAGGAGAAAGAAGTATTGTTGTCTTAAGTTGTACAGGTACACTGTGAAGTGTAGGGATCCATCTGTTGTAAGGTACATTGTGTAGTGTGGGGATCCATCTGCTGTACAGATACACTGTGTCTGTGTAGTGTAGGAATCCATCTGTTATACAGGTACACTGTGTAGTGTGGGCATCCATCTGTTGTACAGGTACACTGTGTAGTGTGGGGATCCATCTGTTGTACAGATACACTGTGTCTGTGTAGTGTAGGAATCCATCTGTTATACAGGCACACTGTGTAGTGTAGGGATCCATCTGTTATACAGGTACACTGTGTAGTGTGGGCATCCATCTGTTGTACAGGTACACTGTGTAGTATAGGGATCCATCTGTTATACAGGCACACTGTGTATTGTGGGGATCCATCTGTTATACAGGTACACTGTGTAGTGTGGGGATCCATATGTTATACAGGCACACTGTGTAGTGTAGGGATCCATCTGTTATACAGGTACACTGTGAAGTATAGGGATTAATCTGTTTTACAGGTACACTGTGTAGTAGTGTAAAGATTCATCTGTTATACAGGTACACTATGTTGTTGTAGGGATCCATCTGTTGTACAGGTACACTGTGCAGTGTAGGGATCAATCTGTTATACAGGTACACTAGGATCCCTACACTGTGAATCTCTACAACATAGTATACCTGTATAACAGATGGATCCCTACACTTCACAGTGTACCTGTACAACATGTGAAACCCTACACTACACAGTGTACCTGTATAACAGATGGATCCCTACTTTCACAGTGTAGGGACCCTAGTGCACCTCTATAACAGATGGATCAATCAGTTATACAGGTACACTGTGTAGTGTAGGCATCCATCTGTTGTGCAGGTACACTATGTAGTGTAAGGATCTATCTGGGTGAGGTTGCCTTGTCAAGGCACATGACTTTACACAATTTGATAGAAATGTGCACTAAGAAGCTAAAATTTATAATGTAACATTTTGTTGTAGAATTAGAACAGGCTTTCGGCACAAAGAAGTTCACTGGCTGGAGCCAGTTTTATTTCTGCTTTCCAAGCAGGCAGACTAAGCAATTTCACATCAACATTTCGAGGAAAATCCTAGGAGGTCTGGCCACAAACTTTACGTGAGAGCTCCTAGTTGTCAGGTGAAAGGCTGACTACGTGTCATCTCAGACAGACATTTGTCTTTACCAGTCAAAAGTCCCACACAAGCTAGCACCACCTGTCTAGCTGGGAGCTCTGTCTGACCAGCTCACACTTTATTTAAGTACTTTTCAGATGGCTCCAACTTATGTTCATTAGACAGTCCAAGACAGGGACTACCTTCAAGAAGTAGCGGTGTCTTCTCTAGCAACATGGCCATTCACAATATATTTTCAGGTCACACATGAAATGAGTGAAAAGAACATTGGGGAGGCATTGTTAAGACTGGCATTTCCAACACCAGTATTAATCCATTTCCTGCTAGCGTGAGATGCGCTTGAACTATTAGGAGACTTTGGTCTCTTAATTCAGGTGAACCAAAGGAGGTCCTGTGCACCAGAAATTAAATCTACACTAGTCAGGAGCTGGTGCAGATTTCAGCAATAACTCATGCTAGTTTTCCGGCATGTTATAGTGAATATGTCAAGCTGAGGCATCCTCGTCCTGTCTCACCTTGGCCCTGTTCCAAACACTTTAGAAAAAATTGGTAAGTGGGAATGAAGAACCAACAAAGTGGTGCATCCTTGGCGCAATAAATAGCCATGCACCAAACATGCACCACATTTATGCCAATCTATGCCAGTTTTCTGTTGTGGATGGCATCCTTGTTTGTTGAAATTCCACAATAAGTATAGTAAATATAGCAGTAACACAACTTCAAATATTTAAAAAAATGACTTGCAAAACCTCAGTGCCCATAGGCTGCTGCTATATCTTTGTGTTTGCTTTCTTTAGAAAGAATAGCAAAGTCTGCATCACAATTCTTAGGACTTATTCACACGACAGGGAAAAAAACGGACGTGTGACATCCGTTTTTGCAATGTCCATCACACATCTGTTTTGAGAACACATTGAATTCTATGTGTCCATTCACATGTCCGTTTTTTTGAATGACCGTTTTTAATTTTAAAACTGATGACATATGCCCATTATTCACTACCATGTGAATAATGGCCGTCCGTGCTCTTACATGGACACACATGGCCGTTTATCACGGACATTATGTCCATGAAAAATAGCACGTGCAAGGTCCATGTAGCTGGGAGGCAGGGACTCCTAGCAGCATAAGGTGAAGGACAGTAAATCTAGCCAACACATGGACCAAGTTTCATGGATGAAACTTGTTCATGTGAATGGGACCTAACACACTGATGGAAAATAGACGTCAAAAACTGACAGTTTAATCCGTTTTTAAGCTGAGGACCCATGTTGCGGAAACGCAGCATTTTTTTTATTGCAGATTTTGATGCATTTTTTTGAGCCAGGAGTGGCTTTAAAAGTATTGGAAAAATATATAGGAAGCTCTTAGATGTTTTCATTCTGTTTAATCCACTCCTGACTTTGGCTCAAAAAAACGCAGCAAAATCTACAACAAAAAAGGTTGCATTTCCACAATGTGAGGCTGTAGCCTTACTGTTTGTTTTTTTCACTGTTGTGTGGATATAGTTTTACTCCACATTCACACAACTGAGTTTCAGCTGTGAAACTCAGTCTGTTTATTTACTCGCCTGAACAGTATGCTGGTAGAGGGACTCCTAGCAGTACAGTTATCTATGCTACTTGGAATCCATGCCTCTAGCCACAGACTGCCCCGTTTTATAATAAGGCACTCCTGACATCATAAATAACTATTATGCTAGGAGTCCCTCTCCCAGTATACTGTTCAGGCTGATAAATCCGGCCAACACAACACATGGACCGAGTTTCAACTGTGGTATAAATGCGGGGTTAGGATATCTTGGTGATATGCCATCATTTTATGAGATGGAAAAATCCCTTTAAACATTCGTAGTTTTACCATCATTGAAATAAATCAAATTTACTCACATGAAGAGACACCATAAATGTCCTATCCGAACCTGAAATCTCTTGATCCCTTTATTATAATATTTACTAACAATAATCTGAAGCCTTTATTTCTAGCAAAAGTATAAACCATTGGCCAGTGAGGAAGAGCATGGAACACAATGCAGAAGTGGGAAAATCATTGTCCTGTGGGTCACTCTGGTCATTGTTGTGGCCATGTGTCCCCACTAGGCTTGTCTTGCAACAGAGAGCTGTCAGTATTACAGATTACCCACTCATGTTATCAATCACCATGTGCAGTGATACAAAGGTATATATTGGCATACAGTGTAATGCATGTGGACTTAGAAAGAATAAAAAGACAATCAGTACTATTTTTCTGTCGAGAATATCTAAATATTCCCCAGCACTGAGGGGTTAAAATGTGTGGCTGTGTTATAAATAACTAGCTGTGCTGCATCTCAGACATTATGTAAAGTGATCAATTCTAAGATCTCGCTATGAAAAACCTAATGAAAGCAATTCTTCTGACTGTCAGCCAGCGGTATGAATGGAACACTTTAGATATTAATATGGATTTCTGAGCTGATAACATTCTACCCTACACTGCAGATGGTGTTGTGTATAGCAATTATGCGTCCTAGTTTGTAATTGTATTGTGCTGCTCTGTGGTTGACATGGTCTTTCCATTGATGATAAATCTATAACAATCCAAAGGTAAGGGACACTTTGAGAACTATTAAAGAAAGAGCAGTGATTATTGCCACGGTACGCAGTCATTTATTTATACATCTGTAGATAATATTGCTGAGGGCATATTTTAGTCTGGAGTATTCAGACTTTTACCACAAAATTAACATATTTAGAAAATTTACCATCTGATAAAGAGGAAATATCTTCTAAATACTCAGTGGAATTAACTCTTTGCAGGGTACCCCTATATAAAATTCTAGGAGCCAAAAATGTTCTAGAAACATGCAATTAACATCAATGTCTTTACTGTTCAAGATAGTAAATCTGTAGATTTGGAAGATTTTTTCCAAGGCAGTAAATCGATATAACACAGTAGCCGTACAGTATATTACATATATGTACTGTATATGATGTTGTGTTTGTCTCCTATCAGTGGAATAGGATGAATCACACATAGCGTCCCCAAAGTCTTGTTTCTTCATGATGTGGGTTTAATAATAAAACCTAACTTCTATTTTTAAGCATGATTTATTGTTGCATCTTTGCTATGTATCTCTAAGCGACTATCTTCTGAATGTTTTCTTGCCGTCTGGGAAGTCTTTATCAGCCCTCTAGTGCCAGGACAAGGTTCTTGATGCCAAGGCAAAAATGCCAAAACATGACCTTTTCCTTATCCTGTCAACAACATGTTTGATTTCATTTAAAAAGCAATGCAATACCCTTTCATACTCCTGCTGCATGATACTATTAACTGGTCCATGTACATGCTGCTCATACTGCAGTTCTTTCACACTAGTATTGGTCCAGCCCCAGGAAACAGCTAAGAAGAGGACAGAAGGGCAGAGAAATTCAAATTTTAAAATCAGAACAGAAAACTGGTCCTAACATTACAGTTATTATTGTGGTTCCGCTGTGGCCAATACGCTGCATTTTCGCAACGTGAGGCCCTGGCCTTAAAGAGGACCTTTCACCACCTCCACCACCTGCAGTTCTTTGCATCTTTTAATAGGTGCTGTTCCACTTATTCCGAAACAGTAGCCATTTTTTATCTAGCTCCCAACATTCCTGAGCAATCAGTACTGTTAGTTTTGGTGCCTACTGTCAATTGGGGAGTCTTGGGCCAGAGGAGACAAGGGGGTGTGATTCTGAACTCTGTCCTGCCAGCTTATTATTGGACATTGTCAGAGCTCTGAATCTCATCACCTTGTCTGCTCCTGCCTAAGACCACCCACCTGACAGTAGAGAGCCTAAATAGCATATCAGGCACCAAAACTAACTGAACTGATTGGTCAGGAATGGTGGGGGGTAGAGAGAAAATTTCAACTAGGCTGATATCAGTGGAGCCACTCCTATCAAAAGATACAAATAACTGGAGTTGGTGAAAGATCCATTTTAACAACTTCATGACTGATCCATTTTTCCTGGTTCAAGAGTGGACACATTTTCAGGATTTTGGTACATGCAGTTTTAAAGGCTAAAACCTTTTTTTTCATTTGGGTTAATCAAATAATTTTTTGGTGATGTATAGAGCTTTATTTTTATGTAATTTTTATTTTTGCATGTCTGTTTTGCACATTTTTTATTTTTTCTTAATAGCAAAAATTATATTAAAAATTTTTAAGATGCCTTGGAAAGCTGAGCCACATTCAGAACTAATCTGAGAGCACTAATATTCACCCAGCTTTCCAAAGTAGCAGACAGGGGCGCACCGCTAACGAGGCGAGGTGAGGCGGCCGCCTCGGGCGGCACTGTCCGGGGGGCGGCATTTTACTATTTAATATAAACCAGCCCAGGACAGGCTGCTTTAAAAAAAAAAAAAAAAAAAAAAACAGAGCTGAGCGCGGCCTGTCCTGGGCTGGCATCTCAGCGCAGGCGGCGATACAATGACGTCATCACGCCGCCTATGCTGAGACAGAGACGTCGCGGACAAGAGGAGGAGGCGGCGGCTGCATCAAGGCATCGCAGGTGAGTATAGCTTTTTTTTTATCTATATAAATAGGCCGTAACCTGTTGGAGTATCCCCGGCAGGTCAGGGCCTATTTATTTACCTACCCCGCGTCTGCTCGTGGCCGCCCCCGCTTCCCCTTCTGCTATGGGCCGCAGAAAGGGAAGCGGATGCCGCTATGAGCGGCCGCGGGCATCGGTAAGTTAGGCCGCGGGCCGCAAATACTACTATTATTATACTCCGGGGTCTATTCAGATCCCGGAGTATAATAATCGGAGGCCTAGGGTTGGTGAGGGAACTTAAAAACAGTGTTACTTACCTCCTGCGATCCGATGTAACTCCGAGCAGGCTTGAGGCCTGTGGTGACGTCATCAGGTCGCGTCGCCGGCCTGATCACGTGACGTGTGTGCGCAATTAAACAGGGCCAAAAGCTGCAAGGAGTGCACCGGTGTCCAGGATAGGTAAGTAACTCTGATTTTTATGTTTGTATTCTCCCCTGGGTCTCCAATCATTATACTCTGGGGTCTGAAAAGACCCCAGAGTATAATAATAGTTCATGGGTGGTCCACTATGGGGCATAATACCCTGTGCAGGGACCACTGTAGAGCATAATACCCTGTGCAGGGGCCACTCTGGAGCATAATACAAGTGCAGGGGCCACTATAGAGCATAATACCGGGTGCAGGGGCCACTATAGAGCATAATACCGAGTGCAGGGGCCACTATAGAGCATAATACAAGTGCAGGGGCCACTATGGAGCATAATACCAGTGCAAGGGCCACTATGGAGAATAATACCAGTGCAGGGGCCACTATGGAGCATAATACCCTGTGCAGGGGCCACTCTGGAGCATAATACCAGTGCAGGGGCCACTATGGAGCATAATACCGTGTGCTGGGGCCACTATAGAGCATAATACAAGTGCAGGGGCCACTATGGAGCATAATACCAGTGCAGGGGCCAATATGGGGCATAAAACTGTGTGCAGGAGTTGCTGCGGAACATAATACCGTGTGCAGTGGCCAATGCGGGGCATAATACCGTGAGCAGGGGCCACTATGGAGCATAATACCATGTGCAGGGGCCGCTGAGAGGCATAATACAGTGTGCAGGGTCCGCTGCGGGCCATAACACTGTGTAATACTGTGTGCAGGGGCTGCTGTGGTACTTTATAGTGTGTGTAAATGGGGCGCTATAAACATGGGCTATGGCACCTGTTTATATTATACGCTGTCTGTTTATAGTGGCCGTGTGATGTAATTGTAGCCTTGTCACATACTGTAGACATGTACAGGACGAGGCTGCAGTTACATTACATGGCCGCTATGAGATGAATTACACTATGTAAACAGAGAAGCGGTCACAGCGCTTACACAGGTACCATTCAAACAGCTGATCAGTGGGGGTCCTGGGTTTTTGAACCCCACTGATTAGTTTATTAATGACCTGGAAAACCTTTTAATTAGTTAACACCTGGGGTATTATTAATAAGGGGCACTATTTATACAGGGTACACACGGACATTATTAATATAAAGATGCACTTGGGGGTATTATTCATTATGGGGGGTTATATCATATATTTTATAATTGGGGGTAGCAGCAGGATGGGGGCTTTGTGTAGGTGAGGACAATGTGGGTTGGATGCCTGGAAAAGTGAGGAGCCAAAGATGTCTGTGTTGCAACCTTTACAGAGACAAGTCACAGCTGGAAGAAGTGGTCATGGCGGTCCAAAGGGAAGAGAAGGGAAATGTGACCGATTAGTCAGAGACGTCACCTGTAAGTCACAGAATGTTACTGCCCTGTATATACCTAAATGATAGAGGATAAATACCTGAGTGATGGGGGTCTGTCTGCTGAGACCCCCACTGAGCCTGAGAATTGGGTTTTTCCCCCCCCTAGGTGGGAATCCAGCCTGACCGCAGCCATATATATAGGTGTGTCACTTGGTGGATGGACGAACCCGCGTGGCTCTCATTCACTTCAATGGGAGTGCCAAAGATACCCGAAGTCCAGTACTCAGCTATCTGCGGCGCTCCTATTATAGAGAATGGGGGCCACGTGGGCTCGTCCATCCACCAAGCAGAAGATGTGCGAAGTTACTTTCATTGTCAATGCCGTGTTGTTGATCTGATACTGAAGTAATACAGGAAGAAGAATTCTTAAAAACTGTTTTATAACTTTGTGTATTGTGTATATTGTGCGACGATAACAGTGTGTTAAAATAGTAGCATGGAAACTCAGTTTTTGGTTTTTTTTTGGGGGGGGGCGACTTTCTATAGTCCGCCTCAGGCAGCAAAGAGGCTAGGTTCACCACCGGTAGCAGAGCACCATAATCTGAAACCACTAGCTGCCTCCCTCCAAATTTTCACGAAGTGCATCAAGCGGGACCAACTAGTGGGAATGGCGGGAATCGGCAAGCAGATCAGAGGATATCTGACTAGTGTTAATGATAGTTGTGCCTCCTTCTGCACAACCTTGGAAGCATTACCTGTTATGGGAATGGATTATCTTCTGAATAAAGGTACTACACATTTTGTGTCCCTGTCTCTTCCTCCCTTTTTTGTTTCATGTGTGTTTGCATCATTAGATTTTATGTAGGTGACACAGTTTTGTGTCTGTGGAGGTAGGGCTAGAACCCATAAGGTAGTGGCACTCTTTTTTTTTTTTTATTATTTTTTTTTTTTAACATTTATTTTATGTGCACCCTATAAGCTCATATTAGACCTTTGGGGGCATTTTAACATTCCTTTTTTTTTCTCATTGAGCACTGTGTATATAGCCTTCAGGAAGGCAGGAACATTAATACATATTTAATAAATGCCTTTTCTCTGGAACATCTGACTCACAATCTCATGCAGATGCCTAATTCTGAAAGGGCGTACAAATATATCCTTGCAGAGTTACTTCTCAACACTCCAGATGTATATAGTCAACTGGTGGTTGACAAGTGGCTAAGCTGACAATATATTTCAGATAGCTGTGGGCTAGTCAGTCAATTGGTTGACAGCTATCCCTTTCTACTGTTTGATTCTTCTCTTATCAACAGGACATTGCAGGCAGAATGTACTATGAATCCTTGCATTGCTAAATGGTGCCTCTGTATGGCACTAAATTTTGAATATATAAGGGGAATTCATTGAGTCTGGTGTTTAGTATAATAGTCGTGATGTACTGTATGTAAGAGTGAGGTGCATGGCATATGTCTCTTAATGAATTTGGCGCATGTCTGGCCCTCTGTGCACCAGAACTAGAAGATGGCATTTGAATTATAATTTATGCCAGTTTTTGGTGTATATTATCGTGAATCTGATGGGCTGCAGGATGTCATGTCCACTTACTCTAAGCTGCGCCCCCAACATACCTACTTTTTGGAAAAGATTACAGTGTTTGTATGCCAATGATAAATTCCACCCATTGTTTGCAAATAATTCTAAAACATAGAACTCAGTAGTATTATTCAGAAGGAGCATACAATCTTTTTACCTATTCAATTCATATGGAGTCTGACAAGAAAAAATCTTTGAATGCCTTCATATGAAATCAGATGCATACAATATATGCATACAATAGGTCCCCATACTATGCTTCTATACAGTGCAGACTGGGGTTCCTCAGGCCCGCTATATATAATGATTCTGGGGGCTTGCCCTCCCACAATACGTAAGATATACACCCTAGTACCCTTATAGTACCCTTCAAATTTGAGTGTCTTCTGCTGGACAATTATTTGTGTTAGAGCCTGGGTCTACTGGAATATTCTGTAGTCGAATGCATCACATTTTCATTGAATTTTTGCTGCATTTTTCTCTGCGGTTTTTCTTCCTTTATAAAATCTATAGGGAAAACATACATTGTGCTGTAGATGTTGTTAACAGAATAAAAATCATACCTTTCTTAAGTTTCAGAGTCCCAGGGATGTGGAGAAAAAACATGTTTATTCTTTATTCAAATGATGATCTTGGAGCACAGGGGGAGTTTTCTTCCATTACTGAGCATTGCTAAACACTCTCATCCTGCATTCAGCTTGTCCCCCTGGGCAATATGAGTGGATCCTCCCACTCAGCTGAATGCAGGATGGGCGTGTTTAGTGATGATACAGCAGTGCTCAGTAATGGAAGAAAACTCCCCCTGTGCTCCAAGATCCTTATTTGAATAAAGAATAAAAGTGCTTTTTCTACGCATCCCTTGGCCTCTGAAACATAAGAAAGGTATAGTTTTTATTCTGCTAACAGCTTCTACAGCACTATGGGAGCGGTTTAAAGTAGCTGATGGCAGTGATAGACTCCCTTTAAGTTTCAAGAGAGCAACCATCATCAATTAAAATCAATGCCAATTGGCACCATGCAGTACACCACTTTCAGTGTAGCAACTATGTGAGAAAGAAAGAACTGACAAAGCAAATGTCACTGCTGAGGTTCCCAGCAGAAGTATCCTTATTATTATTTTACCTTACATGCAGTCAGGGCACTATGGCTACATGGCATCACCTACAAGTCATAGCTAAATTGCACGATTACTGCTACCATGCTGAAATTTTTTTATACACTTTACCCAGTCTTGTAATAATTACAACAAATCCCATAATAAGATTCAATTAAAAATCTAGGGCTCAATCGACCACTAGAAATTCTTCATGAATTAGGCGCTAGATAGGAGAGGCAAAAGATGGAGTACTGGCACTTATTTCTGGCAGGTCTATTTCTCTCTAGTATACTTCTACTTTTACCATTCTTTCTTTTAGTCAAATTTAGTCAAATTCCATAATTTTGTCTTGGTTGTAAGTTTTTTGTTCTCATTAGGAAGCATTGAAATGTAGCACACTAATTCATAAGTATTACTACAATTTGCAAGCTCTAGTCTAAAGATCATGTACCTTAAAAGGTCACTAACTTTTCAACAAACTCTGCATAAACTTTGCAATAGTAAAGCTGAATATAATAAACTTTGTAATATATCTTATCAGAATAAAATCCTTCTTTCTTCACTTACACTAGGTTCACACTAGCGTTTATCTCTCCATTGTTCGGGTCTGCATGGGGACCCGAGAGATGGAGAGCCCGTCCTCTAAAAAAGCAGTTACCCATGGACACACAAGGACCCCATAGTCTATAATGGGGTCCGCTGGGTGTACCTGCTGAATTCATTTTGGTCTAAGAAGGAGGAGCTAAGAAAGAGAGAGAAGCATAGACATACACAAACAGGAGCTGCTGCAGATAATAGTAAGTTTAATAATTCATCTCAAGTAGTTTATCCACATCAATACTGTTCAGTACTTAAAGGGATAAGCTCCGCCCCTTGTATAGTGGCCAGGTGCTGTCATTGCAGCTCAGCTCACACTAACTTCAATGAGCACTGAGCTGCAGTGATGGAAGTGGCTTTGTACAGCTGATCAGTTCAGGGGCAAGATGTCGACCCCTCATGATTAAGTATTTATGGCCACTCCTGAGAAAGGGCCATAAGATGCTTAACCCCGGACAACCCCTTTAACTATAAATCCTGTGTAATGCTCTTGGTACTTCTGAGCAAGTAAGAGAGTGTTTATCAGGCAAAGTCATCTAAAAAATTCGGTATGCTTCAACAATGACCATACAGATGAATTTCCTTCACTTTATCTAAATTAGCACATTGCATCTAAGCAGAATATATTTCTTTTATTTTTTAATGCAACTTTACTCAGTGTTGTATTAATCTAAGGGACTATGGGCGTCTTATGTACATCATCTTATGGCTCAACCTCACTGTTTAAATGTCTGAATGGTCATCCTCACTTCTTCATGAGACATTCATTTTCAACAATACAATTACAAAAATCCCACTCAATAGTAAACAGTATGTATTTTTAAAATAATACTTAAATGTAATTTTTTCAAGGGACAGCTAACATTAAATAATAAAAAGATATAAAAATCATTAAAATCATACCCTTGTTTATTTTTGCTGTAATTAAGCATTAAATATAATCATTAAACGCAAAAATATAATAATAGTAACATTTGAAAGAAGTCAAAATCAGAAGTATCCAGGTTACTAATTTTTGTCATATCTCAAGCTGAGGTCAGTGAGAGCCTGGGGAAATAAGAAGCCTTGAAGAGCTAATAACACATCCCAATACAGTTTTTTACTAACTGACAAATCTTTACCAATGCTCTCTCCTGGCAGAACCGGCCACTTCCTGACGTGGAAATGATTCAGTGTACATGAATCTGATATTACTTTTCCAAACTGTCAGGCTCAGTTTAAATGACTATTCCCTGAAAAAAAGATAGCAAGAAAACATAGTTATATTTATTAAGTTTGGCACCTTTATTGCCTTCATATTGCAACTGTTTTCCCATTTGTATGAACACTGTTCCGTGCTGGTGTATAACTCATAGCTTACCAGGCCAGCGTAGGCTCACTGGTGGCACTGCAGTGGGCTCAATTTTGCAGAGATATCTGCAGATATTTCACTGTCTCTTTAAGATGTGCAGATATACAGTATATATATCTGGTGGTTAGCGCTTACCAGCAAAGGCTAAGATCTTCATTCACTTATAGCAAACAAAATATTAGGCTCAGTGAAGGGAATAAGGACAAAATGGCACTGGGGTGTAATGATGCTCCAAAAAGGCCATTGCTGATTCTTAGCCTTGTGCTGACCAATAAAGTGGAAAATTATGTTTTTGTACCATTAGCTATTAATACAATCTAATTTTTAATTTCTCATTGAGATGGGGCTTTGATCCAGGATCTACTTTGGTTGCATTATCTGGAGTCAGGAAGGAATTTTTTTCCCTAGTATGAGGCAATTTTCATTCGCTGAACTTACTCGACCTGTATTTTTATATAACCGTAACAACTACAGTAACAGTTTCCTACCTAATGTTACTATGCTTTGTTTAATATTCTTTATCACAGCCCACTATGAAAAATTTTGTTTCAAACCTCTGCATAATTTATGAGAAAAGAAAGTAAAACACAATGTATTCAAAGAAGAGCAACAAAAATGGTGCAGAGTCATTAAATATATCAGGAAACATCTAGGAATTTTCAGTTTTCAGGGCCAGTTCCCCCATTTGAGACCCTTATTTATAGGTAGGACAGAGAACAGCTACAAAGATTATCTCTTGCTCTGAAGAGCTAAAACTGTCCATATCATGCATGAAAAGACCATTCATTTCAGTGTAATGCTTCATTTCTCCTGTGTACATGCTTGTTCAGCTTAGTCAAGTGTGTTTCTTTTTTTAGGACGTAGAGGGGGGAAAAGCTGCTGTAAAACCCTTTTGTTTCCTCCACACGAGGAAGTACCACATGAGTATTGCTCTGATTTTATTGAAGGGTAGGGGTCAGGAGGCTGTTACTATAGGTCAGAGGTTGCAAATAAGGGCGATTAGGTATTGCATCTCATACATTTAATTCCAGTTTCTTAATCAGGTAAAATTTAGGTCAGCTTTGATGTTATTTATTGACATCCAAGGATGGATCTTTCCAAATGTTTCCATTATATTATACTAAGTCTGATTTCAAATACATTTACACAGAGTCAGATGGACCAGCATTACCTTGGGTAAACCCACAGAGCACATTGAATGATAACATTGCTCATATTACTTTTGGAATAATATATTTCAAAGTCTATATACATTTTCATAGCTTTGTTTTGTTTTGTGATTATAGTTAACGATACACTTAAAGTGTTATTCTATTGCTATTCATTCATCTCCCGCTCTCTGTCCCTATGCCCTGATCAGAGGGCAAAAGGCAATTAAAATCTCTACACACCTTTACTGGTGCTCTCCTCAATGTGAGAGATTCTTGTCCCTTACACTAATGGCAGCAGGGTTCGGTAATAATCCCTGCTTCCTTCACACGTGACTGCGATGCCTGCTGCCGCTTAGTGTAAGGTATCAGGGCTTGGGGACATTGGGCGGGAGGTTAAGGTTTCTCCTGTCTGCTAAAAGTTAATTATTTGTGGGGGCTCTAATGGGGAATTATACTGTGGGGGGAATGTAAATCTCCACCGTATAAAAGCTCCTTAGTGTTTGCACCCACAGTATAGTGCTCCTTAATGCCCCCACCCACAATATAATGTTCCTTAGTGCCCGGTACACAGTATAATGTCACATTAGAAAATATTATTTCCTAATTATTCTTGTCTAGACCTGGGGCATCTTTTTATCCAAAAAATACTGTAAATACTGTAGGTGTTCAGCTGCTGTTGAGCTCGGACCTTTACTTGATGGCGGAACCCAGTCAACAGACCTTTACTGAAAGTTGTTGAGTAGCCTTGCTCTAGTTATCAATTTTATGTTCTTCCTTGTCAAAGTAGACTTAACATTTTCCAACCTTTTAAATGTAGAGACTTATTTTGAAACAGTTTTCCTGAGCCTTTTACCATATGAAGGTTGAAAATTGAAGCGACAATTGTCTGCCATCAACAGCACTTCAGTTTATCTCTCCACTAGTTTTTATAAATAAAAATACTGGTTCCTGTTTCTTATGTGTTAGTTATGCAGTATATTGGGCTGCACTAAAGCCCTACATTGTCATCATGTACGTAAGTCCTTGGCCTGAAAGGGTTGCAAATTCTCTAATTTCATATGAAGCCAATAAATCTAAAGATAGTTTACAGCAGGGGTCGGCAACCCCCCGCACGCGTGCCAAGAGTGGCATGCGAGTCTTATTTCCCTGGCACGGCGACCCGAGTCCTCACCCAGCAGTTTCGATCGGACCAAACACGGCCGAAACAAAACTGCTATTATTATACTGTGGGGTCTCTTCAGACCCCAGAGTATAATAAGTGGAGCACCCGGGGAGGTGATCAAACATAAAATAAGTATAATATAAACATAAAAGAGTATAATAAGTGGAAGGCCAAGAGAGAGGTGACAAACATAAAAAACAAGGTTACTCACATTTTCCTGTGCTCCGCAGCCGCTCTGTTCTCTTCGGGCGCTTCTGCCTGACGTAAGAGACAGCTGACAGGGCCTCAGGAGTCACGTCCGACGTCATTACACATAATGTCGCAACGTGACCCCTGAGACTCAATCAGCGGTCTCTGACTACAGGCAGAAGCGCCCGAAGAGAACAGAGCGGCTGCGGAGCACAGGGAAAGGTGAATAACCTTGTTTTTTATGTTTGTCACCTCTCTTGGCCTTCCACTTATTATACTCTGGGGTCTGAAGAGACCCCCACAGTATAATAATAGCTAGTGAGTGGTGACAATTGGAATATTAAAAAAGTTAGAATATTATACTGTGCAGGGGCCACTATGGGACATAATACCATGTGCAGGGGTCACTATGAAGGATAATACAGTGTACAGGGGCCACTATGGGACATAATACAATGTGCAGGGGCCACTATGGGACATAATACCGTGTGCAGGGGCCACTATGGAGGATAATACCGTGTGCAGGGGCCACTATGGGGCATAATACTGTGTGCAGGGGCCACTATGGGACATAATACCATGTGCAGGTGCCACTATGGGAGATAATACCATGTGCAGGGGCCGTTATGGGACATATACCGTGTGCATGGACCACTATGGAACATAATACCATGTGCAGGGACCACTATAGGACATAATACCGTGTGCAGGGGCCGTTATGGGACATAATACCATGTGCAGGAGCCGCTATGAGACATAATACTGTGTGCAGGGGCTGCTAAGGAACATAATACCGTGTGCAGGGGCCACTATGGGACATAATACTGTGTGCAGGGGCCATTATGGGACATAATACCATGTGCAGGAGCCGCTATGGGACATAATACTGTGTGCAGGGAGCGCTATGGGACATAATACCGTGTGCAGGGGCCGCTATCGGCCGCTACCCTGCACAGATTCAAGACACCCTGTGCCAGATGCAGCAAAGCAGCCCCAGAACATAACAGAGCCTCCTCCATATTTCACAGTAGGAACAGTGTTCTTTTCAAGATATGCTTCATTTTTCCGTCTGTGAACATAGAGCTAATGTGCCTTGCCAAAAATGTCGATTTTTGTCTCATCTGTCCATAGGACATTCTCCCAGAAGCTTTCTGGCTTGTCAATATGTAGTTTGGCAAATTACTTTTGCCAGATTCAAGTTATTTCTGTGACCATTGTGGGTTTTTCTTTCATTAAACAAGTGATACCAACAATTTCGTCCACGTGTGTAAGTGTTTAGACCAGTGGAACACATTTACATAATGTAGAACTCATTTTTTTTTTTTTTTCAATTCAAATATTTTATAGAATTTTTATGAATAAACAACATAAAACAACAGACCAAAAATACAAACAATGTAGACCGGAGCCACCAAAAGGTACCCCTAGAGAACTCTTCATTTTTAAGCTGAATAATACTTTAAACAGTACATTAAATTGATCGGATGAGTAATGATAATACTTATGTTTATGACAAACTTAAAGGGGTTGTCCAGAGTTAAGCTTTTAATGGCCTATCCTCAGAATAGGCCATAAATACCTGATTGGTGGGGTCCCACAGCTGACCCCTGGAGCAATAAGCTGTACAGAGCCACTTCTGATGCCCATCCTTTACACTATGCAAGGCCGGAAGCAGAAAGTTCCATTCCCTGTATAGGGTCCGGCTGCTGTCACTGCAGCTCAGCTCCCACTGACTTCAATGAGCACTAATCTGCAGTTACTTTGCCCGGCCAGTATACACTGTACACTGTTTCTGTTTCCAGCTCTGTATAGTGCATAGGATGGATGCTGGAAGCATCTCTGTACAGCAGATCAGTCCAGGGGTTGACTGTCACCCCCCACTGATCAGGTATTTATGGCCTGACCTGAAAATAGGCCCTTAAAAGCTTAATCCTGGACAACCCCTGTAAAAACAAAGGAGTCCTTAGGACGGGTTTACATTTAGGTGTTATTTTCTCTGAGCTTTCTACTACTGTATACTGAATGATATGTGAGTAAGAAGCAGCAAGAGAAACGTATCAATGAAACATCATGGAAACATAGGGAAATCTGTAACTAGTACACTACTACTTACCATTAGTACTCTACTACTGTCTTAGAATACTTGCATTTGCAGTGTACAGTAAGTTTGCCAGATGCTTGAGGATAGCTCACAGCACATATATCAAATGTATTCACTTCATATGACCTGATTTATGCCAAAAAGGTGTTCAGTGAAAAATGTATACTGCACAGTACATGGGAGCCTATGGGCAATAGATAATACTGTATGATATGTCAGAGGAAATTCTCCTGACCCATACAGTACTGTCCAAAAGTTTTAAGCAGTTGTGGAAAAAATATGCACAGTAAAAAGGCTTTAAATAATAGAGGTACACTTCATTTTTGTTAATTAACATAATTCTAGATACACTTGCATATAGTTTTTGAAGGAACTCGGCAGGGAGATTGTTCCAAACATCTTGGAGAATTTACCACAGATCTTCAGTGAATATAGACATTAGAAGTCCAGGCAGCACACTCTTAGTAGTATATTAATCATTAGCTTACATGTTCTGTGTAGGACTGATAACCTTCTTACCAACGATCATCAAAGGAAAAAGTTAATGGAACTGCACATCAGGAAAGTTTTGCTTCTTAAATTTATTATTTCAACAGACATTGCTGGCATAAATTATATTTCCAGTACAACGTTTCAACATAGGTGAACCCTTCATCAGACAGAAACAGAAAGCATCCAAATCATATCACAGTCTGTGTTACAATCTGCAAAAAGAGAACATCCTTGAATTTGTTCCCAGAGAAGAAAAAGCTCAAAGTAGTCTGTGGATAGGGTGAGTTGTGCCCAAAACATTGGACTGAAAAATAATTTATGCAAGTGGTGCTTGATGAAATAATAAACTTAAAGAGGACCTTTCACCACCTCTACAAATTCCAGTTCTTAGAATCTGTTGATAGGCGCAGCTCCACTGATTCTTATACAACTGGAATTTTTTTCTCAGCCCCCACTGTTCCCCAGCAATCAATGCTGTTAGTTTTGGTGCCTGATGTGCTATTTAGACTCTGTACATTTAGGAGGGCGGTGTCGGGCAAGAGTAGGCAATGGGTGTTATTCTAAGCTATGACACTGACTGCCTCTCACTGGAGCTCTGAATCACACCCTCCTGCCTGACACAACCCTCCTGAAATTACAGAGTTTAAATAGCACTTCAGGCACCAAAACTACCTGCACTTGTTACTCGGGAACAGTGTGGGATACAAAGAAAATTAAAACTGCTCTGGAATGAGTGAAGTGATGCCTACTAACAGATGCTAAGAACCTGAATTGGTGGTGGTGGTGATCTTAAAGGTAATCTTTAGGAAACAAAACTTTCCAGGTGTGCATCTTCTGTCTCTTCATGTAATCCTAGACAGACTTGATAATGTTGAAATAAGGGATCTGTGGGGACCATACAGTGGGGAAAAAAGTATTTAGTCAGCCACTAATTGTGCAAGTTCTCCCACTTAAAAAGATGACAGAGGCCTGTAATTGTCATCATAGGTAGACCTCAACTATGAGAGACAAAATGAGAAAACGTGTCTAGAAAATCACATTGTCTGATTTTTTAAAAATGTATTTGTAAATTATGATGGAAAATAAGTATTCAGTCACCTACAAACAAGCAAGATTTCTGGCTCTCACAGACCTGTAACTTCTTTAAGAGGCTCCTCTGTCCTCTACTCATTACCTATAGTAATGGCACCTGTTTGACATTGTTATCAGTATAAAAGACACCTGTCCACAACCTCAAGCAGTCACACTGTAAGGGTCTTGCCAACCGTAGCAACCCTGACACTACTGCAGGGTCTGGGAGGAAGGACAGAGACAAGTGAGCCCTAATCTCACCCCAGCCACTGTCCCTTCCTATTGCCTCAGTTACCCTAAACGGTAAAAGGACAACTCGAAGACAAGCCCTATACTGGGTAAGTGACACACAGAACAGGACAAGACAAAAACAACACAGAAGCAGAGTGAGCAAGCCAAGGGGTCAGTAACAAACGAGCAATGCAGTACAAAGTCAAAATCCAAGAGAATAGTCAAAAGGCAAGCCAAAGGGTCAGAGAATCAAGTAACAAAGTAGAAAGCAAAATAACAAGGCGAGCAGGCAAAGACAAGTGCAATAACCGGCGACTATGTGAGGGCTGACAACCTGTTTATAGAAAGTCTGGGACCAGCCCCCAGACCTGATAGGTACACAGGCTGTCAATCACACAGGCCAAGAAGAGATTAACTCTATACCGTCCAGAGAGAAATGTTCAGAACACGGGTGGGGCTGGAAATCCATCACACTGACTAGGACCATGTTCAGACTGAGTAGCAAGAAACTTACACAAAGAACCAAACTGAACACTCCTCCTTCGCCACAGCGTGCGAGCGGAGGGCGGTGCCGAGACCCGAAACGGCAGAGACGTTACACACACTCCAAACTCCACTATGGTGAAGACCAAAGAGCTGTGGAAGGACACCAGAAACAAAATTGTAGACCTGAACCAGGCTGGGAAGACTGAATCTGCAATAGGCAAGCAGCTTGGTGTGAAGAAATCAACAGTGGGAGCAATAATTAGAAAATGTAAGACATACAAGACCACTGATAATCTACCTCGATCAGGGGCTCCATGCAAGATCTCACCCCGTGGGGTCAAAATGATCACAAGAACGGTGAGCAAAAATCCCAGAACCACACGGGGGGACCTAGTTAATGACCTGCAGAAATCTGGGAGTAACGTAACAAAGGCTACCGTCAGTGACACACTACACCACCAGGGACTCAGATCCTGCAGTGCCAGACGTGTCCCCCTGCTTAAGCCAGTACCTATCCGGGCCCGTCTGAAGTTTTCTAGAGAGCATTTGGATGTTCCAGAAGAGTATTGGGAGAATGTCATATGGTCAGATGAAACCAAAGTAGAACTGTTTGGTAGAAACACAAGTCGTCGTGTTTGGAGGAGAGTGAATGCTGAGTTGCATCCAAAGAACACCATACCTACTGTGAAGCATGGGGGTGGCAACATTATGCTTTGGGGTTATTTCTCTGCAAAGGGACCAGTGCGACTGATCCTTGTACATGAAAGAATGAATGGGGCCATGTGTCGTGAGATTTTGAGTGCAAACCTCCTTCCATCAGCAAGGGCATTGAAGATGAAACGTGGCTGGGTCTTTCAGCATGACAATGATCCCAAGCACACCGCCAGGGCAACGAAGGAGTGGCTTCGTAAGAAGCATTTCAAGGTCCTGGAGTGGCCTAGCCATTCTCCAGATCTCAACCCCATAGAAAACCTTTGGAGGGGAGTTGAAAGTCCGTGTTGCCCAGCGACAGCCCCAAAACATCACTGCTCTAGAGGAGATCTACATGGAGGAATGGGCCAACATACCAGCAATAGTGTGTGCCAACCTTGTGAAGACTTACAGAAAATGTTTGACCTCTGTCATTGCCAACAAAGGATATATAACAAAGTATTGAGATGAACTTTTCTTATTGACCAAATACTTATTTTCCATCATAATTTGCAAATAAATTCTTCAAAAATCAGACAATGTGATTTTCTGTATTTGTTTTCTCATTTTGTCTCTCATAGTTGAGATCTACCTATGATGACAATTACAGGCCGGCCTCATCTTTTTAAGTGGGAGAACTTGCACAATTGGTGGCTGACTAAATACTTTTTTCCCCACTGTATCATTACTTACAGGACTCCTCCCCAAAGGATGGTCATACCAAATATTGATTTTATTATAATTATTATTTTTATTTATTTCTCTTTTCACTTATTTTTGTTAATTGCCAAACATTAACTACACTGATGAGCAAAAGGGTAACAATGTTTTGAACTTTTGACTTCCAGGCTTCATATCTCACCATCCGCTACAGCTTTGAACATGAGACTACCACTACTATAGACAATCATCTTGACTATCTCATACATAAATTTGACTATTTAGAATATGATTAGTCATGCAGATTCTTTTCATGTAACTGCATTGTTACCCTTTTGCTCATCAGTGTATTAACACTTCTATTTATGAAAACATTCTTACTTTGTAGTATTTTTTCCACACCTGCCTAAAACTTTTGCATAGTACTGTACTCCTAACTGTCACTTCAAAATACCAAGTGAAAGAAGCCTTAGACTCATTGATTGGTTTCATGGATAGTTCCTATGCCTGCTCAATTCCTGTTCGTACAATTCAGCTCAAGCCTCATTATGTCATTATGATACATTAAACATTACAAAAGAGTAAAACTACAGTGGCTCAAGAATATATCAATAATGAAAGAAAGGAAAGGAAAATTACCCCGACTTAACACTACAGTATGTGCTGAATGCTTTTAAATTATGTTACAGGGAAATGTTCGTTTTCGTTCTTGGCGTAGCCATGTTTACATTCAGTCTACATTCAGTCTAATTATATTCCTTTTTCTACAAACTCATACAATCCACAAGTACGCTATCATTGGAAAGTATTTACATTTTAAATTGTTTTGACATTTGGTAAACCTTTAAAGGAAAGCAAACATTTCCAATGTAAAAAAAATGTAAATATAACTTCCCAGATGACATTCCTAAGAGTTGAATTAAGATGAATGGAAACCACATGTCTGTAAAGCTTAATACATAAATATATTAGTTTCAACACATAGCGCCTCGGAGCCTTACCCAGAGAAAATCACGCTAACACTACTGTATGGACATAACATAAAGCCACTTGAGTAATGTAAACACATCGTAGTGCCTGCCGTGTGGGCTCCATGAAAAGACTTCATTAACTATAAAGTTGCTTTTTCTTTCCAATTAAACTTAATGTTTATTAAAAGTGAAGCCCTTAAATAATCTGTAAATGGTTTAATTGTAGGAAAAACCAATACTGCATCCTTTGCTTGTGTACCCGTTAATGAACGCCAGTCTAGTTTGCATCTCAGTCATTCTTTCATCTAGGCGAACCATTCAGACATCTAGTGTATACGGATGGATATGCAATTTCCCACACATGAATGTGCCAGCAGAAACCACAACGTCTGTAAGATCCAATTTCTCAGACTATAACCTAATTTGAAATGATAAATGATTGTGATAACATTTAGTAAATATTATAGATACAAAACATTCATGTATAGGCCGATATTTCAATAAAACAAAAATGGATTTCTGGTACATTCAAGCTGTTTCAAATAAGTGAAACCCCAATTTTGCATAACATTGGCTTTATAGTCAATAAAGCACCTATTATTTGGCTCGATTATCAGGTCAGTTATCAGAAACAAGTGTTCATAGCGTTCAATGTCGTTCCAGATAATAGTTTCTGTAAATAGGCCCTAAAAGTAAAATATATATTTCTGCACTATTATGTTCTCTTTACTTCTTGTTTCACTGTTTTTATTCCTCAATTTTTTTACACAAAAGAGATAAAGAGAAAAAGAAGGTCCTATGTCTCCCTTAGGCACTTCCACTCGATTCATTTCTATGGGATGCCTTAGGGAGGTCCTGTGTGTCAGGAATAAAATCTTTGCCAACCAGGTCTGAAGAGGATTTCAGCTGTAACTCATACCAGTTTTCTGTATGGATTATAGTAAATCTGTTGGCCCACCTTGATCCCCTCTCACCCTGCCACATTTTAGAAACTGTAGAATGGGGCAGAAAAGGTTACAATTTTTGCTCAAAACCCCAGGCATGTGCCAAAAATTGTGAGCTTTTCATGCCTTGTATATCAGAAAACCAGTGTACATGGCATGATAAATCAGTTTCTATGTGTGGAACAACTCCTACCATTAGTTGACAAGAAAAGTTAAAAAGAAACTTTTCATGAGAGCAATTTGCTTACTAGCATTTGTGTTGACAATACAGTAGTTCCCAAAGTTATGTGGTCTTTCCGGGGCTATAATAATAATAATAATCAGAGGGTACATGAACAGACAGTATTTAACATTACAATGTGAGAAAGAATTAACATATTAAAAAATAGGAGTGAGGGCCCTGCTCCCAAAACCTTACAAACTAATAGGAAATAGGGAGACACAAAAGGTAAGAAGGCTTGTTTGGTACAATGGTCCAGACATATTCTAATAAATAAGGTCATATAACTGAAGCTGGATGAGCCCATCAACAGCCTGGATCTGTGAGTGTACAAATACTAAGTGCAGGGAGTGCAGGGTAATTTCTAGATGGAGGGGTCAGGTTCTGAGGATTAGAGTAGAAAGGATAGCTTAGGATAAGAAATGTTATTTGAGTGTGCAGAGGAGTAGAACAATGTGATAAGGTCATGTGATAAGCCTGCCTAAACAGATATGACTTTAGGGTGTGTTTGAAGCTGCCATAGATGGGTATTAATCTAATTATCCAAGGTAGAGCATTCTAGAGCACAAGTGAAGCTTGAAAAAAGTCTTGGAGATGGGAGTGGGATGTTCGGATAACAGATGATACAAGTCTAAGGTCATTGGCAGAACGGAGAGGACGGTTAGGGCAGTGACGAGAGAGTAGACGTAGGGAAGTACCGCACTTTAGATGGATTTATTGGTGAGTGTGATAATTTTATGTTGTATTCTGTGCTGGATGGGCAACCAGTGCAGTGACTGACACAAGTTAGAGGAGTCTGTGTACCGGTTTGACAAAAAGATGAGTCTGGTGGCAGCATTCAGGACAGATAGTAGAGGGGAGAGTTTAGTAAGAGGAAGCCCAATTAGTGGAGCGTTGCAATAGTCAAACTTCAAACCATTATCAACATTCAGTGCCAAAGACAACTCTGATCTGGGACATGTATAACCGATTGGAGATCCAGCATGAGCATTTTAGTAGTAGAATGGATGCCATAATTGGTTATCTAGTACTGCTGCTCTAACAATTAGTACAGTACTAGACATGCCAGGATAGTCTGTTCTTCTGGGCTCCAGTTAATGGTTGCTGTATAGTATACTATGTATACTACACATGACTCTTTAGAAGCTCTTGTACACACATACATAGTGATTTACAGGTTCCAGGAATTATTTCTGACTTTGTATGTGCAGACTTATTTTATCTGTATGTTATTTAAATATTTTTCTTCACTCATAATTTTTTTTCTGATTTTGGGTTGACATTCTGTAGAATTCTAAACCAATGGCATCTATTGAAAAGTGGTCTCTACTTACGATGGTCATCCCCAAACCAATTAATATTGTAATTGAAGGACAACTGTAAACTGCTAATGCATTGACATTTTATTTGATTTTGATTCCTTTAATAAAGTATTTCATAACATATTTATAGGTTTTTTATCACAGTTAGTTTTTTTTATGCCTCAGTATCATACCTTATATTTGCATATGGTTCATAAGCTGAGTGAGGTTGCCAACCTCTGGCTTTGAACATTGATCAGATTTTCAGCTGCTGAATACGCTTGGTTAAAGGGAAATCTTGCAGTGATTGTATAAACCTCTGACTGATGTACCTTGAAAGATGTGATGATGATTATATAAACATAAGATGGCCTATGACAATATTTTCTCATTCATCATAAGCCGCTGACATAACATACATCATACTGGCTATTTACATTTTTATCCACAACCTATTATTATTCGCATAAAACTCAAGGCTCCTGTAAAACCCAAAGTGAACTGTAAAGTTTCTACTCATGTCACTCCACATCTAACAAAATCATTTGTAGCAGACAAGGCAACATGATTTATTTCATATGAGGGACATTTGTATGGTTCACAATTTCTCACTGACATTTTGGCTCAATTAACTTGGGATCACTTGATTTTTCAGTTTACATGAAATAAAAAAACTCGAGGGAAATAAGTATTACCTCCTAATGTACTTATACAGGAAAGGATTAGGATTCTTAATAAATCACTCCTAAATGCTATTTTTAGAGTGTTCAGATCTTCACCAGCCTAGTCTAATGAACTGCTCGGAGCTCCACTTCCTATAGTTTTTTTTAACCCCTTCCTGTCACAGCCATTTTTCGTTTTTGATTATTGTTTTTGATTCCCCGCCTTCCACACACAATAACTTTTTATTTTTCTGTTCACAGAGCTAATTTTGATGGGATAAATTGTATTTCTTAGTGGTTCCATTTAATATTCCTTTCAATGTACTAGGAAGCTGGAAAAAAATTCAGAATGTGGTGTAAATGGAGAAAAACTGTGTTTATGTGACTTTCTTACTGACATATCACCTGTATTCTATGGGTTGGTACAATTCCAGGGATACCAAATTTATATATTTTTTTATATATATATTTTGACCTCTTTGCAAAAAAACTTTGCAAAAAAAAAATTCTTGCCATATTCTGAAACCCATAACTTTTTAAAATAAGTACAGGAAAGCATAAGGCATCTTTTTTTTTGCAGGGCGAGATGTACATTTTATTTGTACCAATTTGGGGAATGTCTATTGCTTTGATCACTTTTTATCCAAATTTTTATGGGAGATGAAACAAGAAAAAAAAAAAAAAAAAAAAAAAACAGATCAGCTCTTGATTTTTATAACTTTGTAGACCAGGCATTTTTGGAACACAGGGGTACCGTTTTAACTTTTTTTTACTTTTATATGTGTTCTAGGGAAAGGGGAGTGATTTGAATTTTTATTTCTTTTTTAATTTTTTAAAAATATTTTTTAACTTGTTTTTTTTGCTGTAAATTTTAGACCCCCTAGGTGGTCTAATCACTAATATAATGCATTGCAATGTTGGGAAAGTGTTAAGAACTTTGAGGTTTGAGGCTTTAGGGTAAGTTTAGAACATAAAAAACTGTCACAGACTGCCATGTTTTAGTTCCTGACCGGGGGTGGACAACTATTAGGCTAGTAACGCACCAATCAAGTAGGTCACTCACTTTTATGACAAGCACATGCCTGGGGTCAGTGATAAAAAGTACGGTGGCTCAGTGGTTAGCGCTGGAGTCAAGGGTTTGAATCTTGCCAAGGACAACATCTGAAAGGAGTTTGCGTGGGTTTCCTCTGGTTCCCTCCCACACTCGAAAGACATACGGATAGGGAATGTAGATTGTGAGCCCTATATGGGACAGTGACTGACACAGTCTGTAAAGCGCTGCGGAATATGATGGCGCTATGCAATTAAGCTAAATAAATAATAAAACGTGCACTGAATACTCACAATATTCCTCAGCAGAGAAATTCTTCATCATTCAGTACTACTGCGCATCATAATAAAAGGCAATGGTTTTCCTTTCCTGCTATAAAAAACCGGATAGGACATGGATGGACAAAGGACCGCTTTGACCATAGAGGCGGGACAGTCCTGAATTTTCCTTAGGACACAGATAATATTAAATAAAATTGTGGAGCATGTAGCTATTAGCCTCATGATCCACTATTCAGCCTCTGGCTGATGATGTCTGCTGCAGGAAGGAGCAATGAACGTCGAGACACAGACATCACTACAGATGGGGCATGCAGACAATTCTTTGGGAATGGAGTTAGGTGAGTATAACTTCACTTATTTCCTATATACTGTATATATTAATGGTGACTGGGGTGGCAGGGGGCATTACCTGCCTATTCACATATCATCTGGAAGTCTCTGGTTTCTGTGTAAGTCTATGGAGGGGAAACATCCAGTCTTTCATAGACTTACATAGAAAAAGTGACTTCTGGTTGGTGTGTGAATTATCAGGTCACTCCTTCAATCACATGACCAGCTGGGAGACAGCTGAATAAAGTGCACAATATGGTGAATGAGTAAATCCTCATGAATGGCTGCATCATTCACTTCAAATTGTATGTCATGTACTACTGGGCTAAGGAAAAATAGAACCGCCACCAGTGTGGAGCATTAAGTTTCCTCTTGACTGTGTGTCATAAAATGATTGGCTTTACAAGACAATACTGTTTTTTAATATTGTCTCACAAAGTGATTTCCTTTATATGTCTGTGTGGCTTTGCTTTGTGAAATACAGCATTTCAAGGATTTTGCAAGCATGTAGTGATATTGTATTAAATAGGAATCCTTGAAGGTAGTCTAAAATTCCCCCTACCCAATAATTTGCACTTTAGCACTTTAGGCAAATCTACAAAATTGAGTCCATAGAAAGAGCATAGTCTCTGCATTGCTTTCTTGGTTTATGACTGCAAAGGTATGTTTCTGATTCTATAAATCCCTTATGGACACAGCAATGTTCTGTTTTTGTGCATTTATCTTCCAGTCTTGAAAAAGACATAACTTTTTTATTTTTCCATTCAGAGAGTTGGCTTATTTTTTGTGGGATAAATTGTACTTCATAATGGCACCATTTGATGCTCTATACAATGTATTGGGAAGCTGTAAAATTTTACAGCATTCACCTTGCATTAAAAATTATTTATATAGTTTTTTTGATGTTTTAGCACCTTTAAAAAAAGTTTTGAAGAATACAAAAAACTCTTTTCCATCACTACATATATGTCTATGTATGGTGCTGTATAAGGGATCTTTTTTTTAAGCACAAATTCCAGTTACATTTTGATAAATGTATAAATCTTTGATAATTTTTTGGAGAATTGTTTTTTGGGAGATGAAGCAATGAAATACAGTGATTTAGCCATTTTCATTTTTTCCAGCTGCAGTATTCACTGTCTGGGATAAATGTTTCTATAGGTAGGACATTTTTGGACATGAGGATGCCTAATGTGTGTATATATTTATTTGTGTACATGATCTATGGAAAGGGGGTAATTTGAATTTTTTTAATGTTTTTTTTTTTTACATTTTTAAAAACATAATTTGTTTTATTATTATGTCCCCAGGGGTGTTTGAACCCAAAGAAGTCTGATCGTCTGTACAATATATTGCATTACTGTTATATTGCAGTATATTGTACATGTCCTGCTTCTCTATTACATGCTGCTGGCAGCACGCAATGTAGGTTTACATATGATAAGCCTTGAAGCCGACAATAGCCCATGATTGTCATGGAAATAGATCACTGTCAATCAATGGCATTTTGGGGATTGGTGATCCAGTCCAGTATGGCGGCACCCCTGTGAGTGATACTTTCTCCACTCGCACTTGCAGCATTTAGCATTTTATATGAACATAATAGATCTATGTTGTTTCAACCTTTAAAATAGCTGTATGATATTGTGTTTAGAATGTTCTTAATATAGATGATATAGCTTTTCTCTGCTAGCATTAGACCATCTATAATAGCTGTTCAAGTAGCATGGAGTATAGATATAAAGGCTATAAAGGCTGTGTTCAGGTATTCTTTCCTTTAGTGCTTTTGAATTTGTGCAACCCTGTGTTTTCTGAACAGTCATTTCTCATTACGTTTATTGGCAACATTCAATGGTTATTTCTGTTTTGATTTATCACAACATAGTTTTGTTTATCATTTTCTCCTGGCAATGCAATGAAGGCAGTAAAGAGGATCCAGATGGTAGACATTACGATCTGCAACAATAATAATGCTTAATATTTTTTTAAGAAACAAGTACATCAAACATTGCAGTGACTGGAAAAGAAATTTGAGAGAATTTATGAGACTATCAAACAGAAACAATAGAGAAAGCAGGCTCTTCTGAGATATGCTGATATGTAAGGGTTACACAAACAAATACAGATAAAGATAGTCGAATGGCTTCAAATCACCATCATCACAGTAAACTATTCCCCACTTCTCAGGCTTGTTTTCAGCTGTAGAAGAAGATAATGTTAGCATAATGTACATGCTGGTGGTTAGTATGTCTAGAGAATTGTCTAAATGTTGAGGAATCATACATTCAAATAGACATCTAATAATAAATACTGTAGACATTAGACTAATTTGCTTCTTAGACTGTAAAAAGCTATTTCAGGCTATTAAAATGTAAATTTAAGTGTTCTTCACTATGAATACTGACAAGTAACAAGTAAGCATGGTCAAGCATGATCATATACATAAATTAACTGTTGGTCTACAGCTATTTTTTCCACCTTCACCATAAACACCATGAATGCTCACCTTGGTTGAGCTTTCTTTATTTCAGTGTGGAGACTGGAATATGCCACTGCTGGAGACCTCTGTTTGTCAGGCACGTTAAATGGCTGATCATTCTTTACTTCGATTTCTGTTGACAAGGAAGAATTAGGAGGCCCCATTACCATGAGAATGTTGGGGAATCTTGTTGAAAATGGCTGGGTTGGCCTACTTTTATGTTATGTGTATTGTGATATGAATTTTTGATTCTTATTAGAGATGAGCGAATTTATCAAAAGTTCGATTCAGCAGTTCGATTCGAAGTTCCATAAAAATTCACTTCGATCCGGATTACATCGCGGCGAATAAACAGCTATTTCCGGCCTACAGAGAGCCAGGGTGGGCAGGTGGGCGGCAAAATGGCGGAAGCCCTTGGATGCCACGGTCATGTCTCTCTCTCTCCAGCACGGACAAGTTTTATTCATGTGGAAGGATCTGCTAACAAGCAAAGACACACCTACCCAATCACATCACTAGAGAACATCTTGTGACCGTCTGATGTCACAAAGGTCCTTAATAAATATTAATTCCGCTGAATTCTGCTGAATTCCCCTTCTGCAGAATCGATTCGCTCATCTCTAATTCCTATGTTTTCTTTAATATTTGTAACAACGTTTTTTTGCTAGCTTTATTTGTAGCCTCCCTAGGGGTTTTGAACTTGCAATCCTTAGATAACTTAGACTGGCGGCTGTAATACTATAGTATTGCAGTCTGTGGTAAAATCATTGTATTAATTTTAAACTTGCCACAGACAGAACAATTTAGCACTGGCAAGCCTGGGAGCCTGTACAAGCCATACCAACAGAATGCCAGCATGGTGAGATTGTGGGTGAAGGGGTGTAGGAAAAGGATGTTTGGTTGTAGGAAACTCTTGTGGGAGACTAGTTATGGAATATAACCTCTATTTGAACACAAAAGCTGAGAGGTTATTGTCTGTGATCTGAGTTGTCACCAGTCATGACACTGCAGGCAGATCTTTACTGTGTAAAACAGCAGAGGTCCATCAGCTATGTCTGAAAAGGGGAAAAAGTGGAGGAAAACACAATATAACTAAAGAAGCAGTACTTATCTGTTGCATCCCACACAGCATCAATGCTGATGCTCAGGTCTGTCTCACAGTTGTTTGTTTAGCTGAATGCCACCTGGTAAATCGATATTACAACTTCAACCCTGTAAACAAACACTGGTAGGAGGAACCAGAGAGATAGCACTGCAGTGGTGGGAGATTTGGTAAGTACTGCTTCTTTGGTAGTTACAAACAACAGAACTACTTCTGCTGTTTGGTAACTTTCTAGCCATCAGTTTATTTGGGGTTGTAGCTGTCTCATAGATGATACATTAGTGGTCAGTTAACCACTCTGCTGCAGCCTAGGCTCACCTGGGGAGAAGGCTTTGATCAATTCGCCTCTTTTCAAGTATTCTTGCTGCAGTGCCAATGGACTATAAGCACTTACATCTCCCCTCACCACTCTCAGCGGGCATTACTGATCTACCCACTGTATTTCTGTCTTGTGCTAACATTCCTGCATCCTGCCTCCAGCTTCTGTCTCTGTCCATATGGTGTGAGCGTGCTTCTTGGCTGCTTACTACAAAGGCCAGCTCCTCACCAATTCCTTGCCTTCCAGTAATTTTCCCTGGGACAATTCCCTGTATCCCTGGGTTATTTAAGGCACCTTTACCCATTGGAAGGCGCCTGAGCTTTAAGGTTCCTAGTGTCCAAGCAAAGGCATTTCGCTAACTTAGTTCGCCTGCCCATGTTCTTTACTCTGCCAGTTTACTCGTATTTGAACTTTTTCTGCCTGCCCTAACCTCTTCCTGTTGTACCATTTCAAAAAAACTTCACCTTCCCTGACATTGTCTTGTCCACTAACTCTTGCCTGTTCCTTTAATGCCATGCACTGTTGTTTATTAACCCAATCAACCATCACTAAACTAGGACTATTCCTGAAGTAGCAACTTGGTGGTTCCCTGCAGCGAAGAACAGATCTCTGTACTTGAGTTAAAAGATGGAGACAAGGAGAATGCTTAAGTAATGCTCTCAGGAGTAGTTCTAAGTCAAACCAGTTTAGTGGCACATTGGGTACTTACCCACTGTATTACACATGGCTTCTGCAGTTACTTACCAGTAAAATAAGCTCTGTGCATTTTATTCAACCCATCCTTGTATATGTCTAGTACCTCATATCTTTCCTATTTGCTTCAGTAATGTAGTTTGTTCTTGGTTTATTCTGGTTCAGTCCTTGTTTATAAACATCACAGATCATGTTATCTACCTATTTGTATTTATCTTGCCTTGCTTCTTGGTTCACCTCTGCTTTGTTTGGGTTCATTGTTTTTGGGTCCTAATGCTAGTATTGTTAGGGTTAGTATTACATATTAGGGTCACTAAAGGTCAGTGATAGTGATGTTTAGTGTTAGGGTTAAGGTTTAAGGATATTCATGGAGAGATAGAGTCAGTTGTCATCTACTTATTTTTATTTATCATCAGTTTATCATCATTTGTCTGCTAAATTCGGTGAAAATCACCACCATTATCCATTTTTCATCACCATGCAGTATAGCTGTTGGTTAACTGCCATTCTCTCGCATTTCCTGGACCTGATGTATAGATACATGTTTCATATTATTGATCTTACAACTGTCCAACTTTTACACAATTAGAGCATACTGTAAATTCTGAGGGTCTGCTACGGTGGAAGTTCAGTTCTGACGTCCAGTGTCTAGAAGTTTTATTCTGTATCCTGACTTTACTCCATTTTCATTTAATCTTGGACAACCCCTTTAAGATTACCTTTATTTTTTTCCCAGAAACTATGGTATAAATGTTGAATTATGGCATATGGGCAATAGCTGTCAAGATGCCAAACTCACTTTGTGGGAGAGAGGCACCAGACAGAATTAAGAGCATAAAGTTCTGCCAATAAAACAGCATGAACAGTCAGAAGACAAAAAACATTGAGAAATAAGAATGAATTTGACTAAAACAAAAATGGAGGGTGAAAGATTTTGAAATCCTAAAACAAAGCTAACCTTTCAGCAAACTGTGCATACAAATATGTCAATAGTACAGTGTGTGTACATAAGAAATAACACAATTTATAGCCATCATATGGGTTGCATTTTGCATTTTTAGCTGTTTTTGCATCTCTCTCTTTAAATTTCAGCTGTCTCAGAGCTGGTGTATGGAGACTAGCAGCTATGATGTCTGGCTATAAACAATACACAGAGTAAAGGAGGATCTCCTCCATAACTTTTTCTCACAAGTATTAGCAGAACCATATGGAACATTATAGAGAAATACTCAACTGTATTGATGTGAATAAAGCATTTAGAGTGAGATAACAGCTTAGTATGCCCTATTGGTTTGCCTTCGGCGTGGTGCACATACAGTAAGCTGGAGGAACTGATGCCACAATGAATTCCATAGTTTTCTATGAAATACATTCTAACACATGTTGCATAAGTTTTTGGACCAGATGGCGCTGGAACTCTGCAGGAGGCAGATCAAAAAAGGTACCTGTAGCGTTTTCCTGTTACAGTGAATGCCACATGTGCGGTAGGTGTTGTTGCATCCACCTTCAAAGAGAATCTGGTGTGAAGACCCATTGTATATAGAAAGCTGTGGGTCAAGACAGCTATCACCCAACTCCCTTATATACTGGTACAACTCTTCCACGCCCACTCCCAATACCTCCCAGTAGTCTACAGATAGCAGTTAAGCAGGCAATTGCTTACATCATTATTATATGTGGTTTTGGGTTTCTCATGGTGAATGACCGCAAGTAACCCTTCCTTGATTGCTGAAAGAGTCCGTGTAGTAGTTGTACACCAGAGATGTTCCACAAATATTATGTCTATTAATAGTGGTGAACCTTTGGCACACAGTTAGTGCCGGGACCACAGTAAAGCCAGCAAAAACAGCTTAAAAAAGAGCAGCATAAAAAAAGTTAGCAACATAAGAAAATTATATATACTGTGGGAGGATTGGTTCAGTGGTAGCAGCAGCGGACCCAGACAGTCAGAGACAGACACAAAAAAGTCAGGTACAAACAGGTTTTACCCTGTGCATTTATTTTTCCAAAACAGCAAAACAAAATAAGCCTTAACTTCCAGCAAAAAGATAACAGAAATCCTGCTCGTCTGAGCTACTAACTAAACAAGGAAGCCCTCACTATATGTGTGGCTTGCTTTAGCCATACAATTAATACACAGGGCAAAAATAAAGGCAACAGTTCACACTGGTCTCTCACCAAATATCAGAGTGTTAGGACAGAACCTAGTCCTCCTCCCCCTCCTCCCCCCTCCTCCTCCCCCCTCCTCCCCCTCCTCCCCCTCCTCCTCCCCCCTCCTCCCCCTCCTCCTCCCCCTCCTCCCCCTCCTCCCCCTCCTCCTCCCCCTCCTCCCCCTCCCCTCCTCCCCCCTCCTCCCCCCTCCTCCCCCTCCTCCTCCCCCTCCTCCTCCCCCTCCTCCTCCCCCTCCTCCCCCTCCTCCTCCCCCCCTCCTCCTCCTCCCCCCCTCCTCCTCCTCCTCCTCCTCCTCCTCCTCCCCCCTCCTCCTCCTCCTCCTTCTCCCCCCTCCCCCCCTCCTTCTCCTCCTCCCCCTCCTTCTCCTCCTCCCCCCTCTTCCTCCTTCTCCTCCCCCTCCTCCTCCTTCTCCTCCCCCCTCCTCCTCCTCCCTCTCCTCCTCCTCCCCCTCCTCCTCCTCCCTCTCCTCCTCCTCCCCCTCCTCCTCCTCCCCCTCCTCCTTCTCCCCCTCCCCCTCCTCCTTCTTCCCCTCCCCCTCCTTCTCCTCCTCCCCCATCCTTCTCCTCCTCCCTCCTCCTCCTCCTCCTCCTCCTCCTCCTCCTCCCCATCCCCCTCCTCCCCCTCCCCCCTCCTCCCCCTCCTCCCCCATCCCCCTCCTCCCCCTCCTCCCCCTCCTCCTCCTCCCCCCCCATCCCCCTCCTCCCCCCTCCCCCCCCCTCCTCCCCCTCCTCCCCATCCCCCTCCTCCCCCCTCCTCCTCCTCTCTCCAAGAACTGCCCAGGACTGAGGTCTTGACAACCTTTTATGGGCCTTTTAATGAGGTCCAGCTCCCACCTGTGCTTGAAGGCTCCTTCCTGCTGTAGGACAGGAAACAGTTAACAGAAAGGCCTTCTCACAGCTGAGGTTTTGCTACAGACATCAGTGTTGTAACCTCACTTACCACACATATGTGAGGAATCTTGGGGAGATATAGCGACCATCCAGAACTTTACCTGTCACCTTCTCACAATACACACCTAAAGATGTCCTTGTTTGTGGGGTTTCTGTAAAAAGCACAGTTCACTGAGCTATGCTATTTCCACTAACATAGAAGTGATTACGACTTACACAAATAGTGTTGCTCAGTGAGCTGCACTGTTTTCACTACTTGTGGTGACAGCCTGATTTTAGTTGATTTTGGGACTGGGTTTGGTGTGTCAGTATTTCCTTTTCATGGACAATTGTAGTAAAACATATGGTAAATACTGCTGACAACCATCATTTTTGATGACTTTGGAGTAGAAAATTATGAAAAAGTATGAGGACAAATGATTTTGCACAAGTTTTGGCATCAGTTGTAATGATTTGAGGGACAAAAACAGATAATGCAACTGATATATATGAATGCTACCTTACAACTCCTGCTCACTCCTCCCTACTCTTCTCTTCTTGGACTTTTATTGTGAACTGCTGTACAATTGACACAATTGGCACATTGTGTTGATCAAACTGAAGACTAGAAAATATAATAGCAACTATAAATGGGGATACCTTAAGCAGACAGTAGTCCAAATATTCAGGCATAAAGATATTTTTAGGTTACACTACTGCACAGATGCCACCCAGCCTACTGGCCAACCTCATCTGCTGTGTATTAAGCATGGACTAACTGCTGAAAATGTATGTTATACATGTTGCTGAAGAATAGCCAGGTAATTTCTGTATACTGACCTTTTGCTATGATTTGGTGAGACTTGAACAATTATGTGTTATGCTGCATTGCTGCTCAGCTTTAACTAGAGAGAATCCTGGAATAGCCTTGCAAAGAGAAATCAGTGACGAGTTAACAGAGAAGTTTGCAGTGAGGTTTAGATGAGACTAGATGCACAAGAGTACTTGAGTTAACCAGTAGAATGAAGTCAGTCTTACAATAACAAGGAATGCTTGGCTTGAATGGAGACTGAACAGAATTCATTAGTAATTCAAGGGCTAATGAGAAAACAAAACCTGAAAAGAAAATTTCAAAGGCCAAATGTAATCCAAGTGTTAACACACAAACATAACAAGAGCTTGAGACCTAGAAGGCCTATTTAACGACTAATATTATTCCTAGACTATTTCAGAGATGGCACACCATTGAAGGTAAACTGCCAGTAACATCATCAGTTGGCGTCAAGTGCCAAAGCAACTCAATGCAATTGGGTGGAAGAGTTACCCAGAGGGGTCCTGGAACAGGTATGTAACATCATATAACTGGGAACATCTTTGACATTACTTTAATGGTTAGTTCATAATGTGCCCCAGACTGTATTTGTTCTTTTTCTGAATTTTCTACTTGTGAAAATCAGTTGCAGCTTTCTGTGCAACTTGGAGCAGCTTTAAAAGCTAAGACATAAAGAGAGTGTGTGAGCTTGTGAGTGTGTTTTGATTCTAAGTATGCTTTTGGTTTAAGTGTGACTTAAGATTAAGTGACTTTAGATTCAGGGACTTTAGAAAACACACAAAAAACTTCACTTTTTGTTTGAATTCTATTTATTTACTTGTATTTTTTGTTTTCCTGTAATAAACCCCATTAGGTAATATGTGCTCCATACTTACCAATGCGGTCCAGTGTACCCCTTGCCACATGTATTCTTTGTTTGAGCAGCCACCTGAGGGGGAATACTGCTGTGCAAGAGGTAAGCACATTGCACATTTAGAAGCCCAGATCATGGATCTAAAAGAGCAAATTGCAAGACTGCCATCCACTGATAACTTGGAAAGGAGTTTGTTGCTCACAGAGCAGGAACTCGCTGGGGTAAGTGCAGAGGTGGATGGTAGCATGGAGGTGCAGGAACATGAGGCAGCTGGTTAGAAAGCATTGGGGTAGAGGGAAGAGTGCCAGGGAGGTGAGTCCTGAACTGGCACACCCCAACAAGTTTTTCTAAATTGGCAGATGAGGGGGATGTTAGTACAGGGGTAGCATTGCTGCAGCAAGACACTTCCTCTGACATCCAGGGGAATTTCTGCTCCAGTAAGAAAGGGGATAGGAGTGCAGAGCAGACTAAACAGGCGTTGGTAGTGGGGGATTCAATTATTAGGGGAACAGACAGGGCAATCTGTCACAAAGATCGGGATCGTCAAACAGTGTGTTGCCTTCCTGGTACTCGAGGTCGACACATCGCGGATCAGGTTGATAGATTACTGTGTGGGGCTGGTGTGGATCTAGCGGTCATGGTGCATGTTGGTACAAATGACAAAGCTAGGGGTAGGTGGAAGGTCCTTAAAAAATGATTTGAAAGATCTAGGGAGCAAGCTGAAGGCAAGGACTTCCAAGGTAGTATTTTCAGAAATACTACCTTTCCATGGGCCACACAGGAAAAGCAGCAGGAGATTAGGGAGGTAAACAAGTGGCTCAAGATCTGGTGTAGGAAGGAGGGGTTTGGGTTCCTGGAGAACTGGGCTGACTTTGCTGTGGGCTACAGGTTCCATGGTAACAATGGGCTGCACCTCAATGGGGAGGGTATAATGGAAGACGCAGAAAATATACTAATAAAACAAATAGATGAGGCCACAAAGCTTAATAAAGTCATTATTATGGGTGATTTCAACTACCCAGATATCAACTGGGAGGCAGAAACCTACAGGTCCAACAAAGGGAACAGGTTTTTATCAGTAATAAAAGACAATTACCTATCACCACTAGTGCAGGACCCAAAAAGAGGCAAGGCACTTTTAGACATAATTTTAATAACTGAACCTGACACATTGTCAAAAGTAGAGGTTCGGGGTCATCTAGGTAATAGTGACCACAACATAATATGTTTTCTTGTACACATTAAACAGATGTTCAGTAGAGGGGGAACAAAAACACTAAACTTCAGGAAGGCTAATTTTAACCAGCTGAGAGAGGCGCTTAGTAGCAAAAACTGGGACAACATCCTCAAAGAGACAGGAACACATACAAAATGGGACATTTTCAAAAGTCTTCTAAATAGGACCACTAAAAAACATATCCCTTATGGGAATAAGCGGGCCAGAAATCATAGAAAACCAATATGGCTAACTAAAACTGTATAAATGTAAACATGTAAAACATGTAAAAATGAGGGATAAAAAGGAAGCTTTTAAAGTACTAAAACAAGAAAGTAGTGACATAGCATTAAAAAACCATAAAGAGAAAAATAAATTGTGTAAAAGACAAATAAAGGAGGCAAAGATTGAAGCTGAGAGAATAATTGCCAAGGAAAGCAAAAATAATCCAAAATTATTCCTCAATTACATAAATAATAAGAAAATAAAAACTGACAATGTGGGCCCTCTCAAAAATAATCTGGGTGTAATGGTGGAGGAGGATGAGGAAAAGGCACAACTATTAAATGCCTTCATCTCTACAGTGTTTAGACAAGAAAATGCAATGGCCAGCAACATAAGTAGAGGTAATGTTAACTTTCTAAGGGAATTATGCACGGTGATAGACCCTTATATCTAATACTTAAGGATTCAGTAATGGCTGGGTCTGTTCCACAGGATTGGCGCATAGCAAATGTGTTTCCAATTTTCAAAAAGGGGTCTAAAAGTGAGCCTGGAAACTATAGTCCAGTAAGTTTGACCTCTGTGGTGGGTAAGATATTTGAGGGATTTCTAAGAGATGCTATCCTGAAGTATCTCAATGTAAATAATCTTATAACACCCAATCAGCATGGGTTTATTAGGAATTGGTCCTGTCAGACTAATCTGATCAGCTTCTATGAAGAGGTCAGTTCTACACTGGACATGGGTAATGTGGTAGATGTAGTATATCTGCACCACATAAAAGGTTGGTATGCAAAATGAGGATGTTGGGACTGGGGGAAAACATATGCATTTGGGTTCACAACTGGCTCACTGATAGGAAACAGAGGGTGCTTGTTAATGGCAAATACTCAGACTGGGTAACAGTCACCAGTGGGGTGCCACAGGGGTCAGTATTGGGTCCTCTCCTGTTTAATATCTTTATTAATGACCTGGTAGAGGGTTTACAGAGCAGGGTGTCCATATTTGCAGATGATACTAAACTCTGTAAGGTAATCAAAACTGAGGAGGATAGCAGAATATTACAGGGGGATCTAAGGAAGCTGGAAGCATGGGCGGAGACTTGGCAAATGAAGTTCAATGTTGACAAATGTAAAGTTATGCATTTTGGTCGATGAAATAAAATGTATGATTATATACTTAATAATAAATTATTGGGTAAGACTGCCACTGAAAAAGACTTGGGTATTTTGGTGGACAGTAAGCTTACCTTTAATGACCAGTGCCAGGCAGCTGCTGCCAAGGCAAATAAGATTATGGGATGAATCAAAAGAGAAATAGATTCTCATGACAAGAACATAGTTATGCCTCTATACAAATCTCTGGTACGGCCACACTTAGACTATTGTGCGCAATTTTGGGCCCCAGTATACAAGAAAGACATAATCGAACTAGAGAGAGTGCAGAGAAGGGTGACCAAAATTATTAGGGGAATGGGTGGATTAGAGTACAATGACAGATTAACAAACTTGGGGTTATTCACTTTAGAAAAAAGATGTCTACAGGGAGATCTAATAACAATGTACAAATACATGAAGGGACAGCACAAGGAACTTTCTAATGATCTCTTTACTCCTAGGCCAGTGACAGTGACAAGGGGACATCCTCTACGACTGGAGGAGAGAAAGTTTCACCCGCAACATATAAGAGGATTCTTTACAGTAAGAACAATGAGGATATGGAACTCTCTGCCCCAGGATGTGGTGATGGTGGATTCATTGGACAAGTTCAAAGAGGGCTTGGATGTTTTTCTCGAACAGAACAATATTACGAGTTATGAGTTCTAGATTTTGTTAAGGACACGTTGATCCAGGGTTTTATACTGATTGCCAGATTGAAGTCGGGAAGGAATTTTTCCCCTGAAATGGGGTAATTGGCATAAGCCTCATGGGGGTTTTTTGCCTTCCTCTGCATCAACAGTGTAGGGTATTGTAGGATTATAGGTTGGATGTGATGGACTGATGTCTTCATGCATGCAACCTCATCTACTATGTAATTATGTAACATTTGCTGTATTTGCTATGATGTTTACTTTGCAAAGTATGACTCCCATTAAAATAGGTCAACAAGTTCACCTTGTTACTAGCTCTGAATGATTTGTTTTGGTCAAGAAGAGTTGTCATTATAAAATAAATCTGCAGAGGAGTCATAGATATTAGCAAATTATACTTTATTATATAGAAAACATGCAACTAGACTTAGGAAATGTTTTGAAACACAAGAACTTGTTGAACTTTGAACAAGAAATTCAAACTAGGTTTATGTTATAGACAATGCATAGTGTCCTACAGACTGGATTGTGATGCAAATGAACATGTTAATAAATAACTTAGGTTTAACCCCTTAACGACCAGTGATGTACCTGTACGTCATTGATCACATGGGGATGTATGGAGAGAGCTCAGGAGCTGAGCTCTCTCCATGCAGGGCGGATGCCGGCTATATAATACAGCCAGGACCCGCCGCTAACAGCGGTCAAACGGGATTGTGGCGTCTAAACTGCGCAGGCGCCACCGGCACTGCCATTTTTCACCGATCGCCGCCCTCCTGAACGTCATAGGAGGGTGGTGATCAGTTGCCATGACAGCCGGGAGCCTATCGAAGGCTCTCAGGCCTGTCATTACATTAGCTTTATTGCACGCTGCCAGAGGCAGCGTCTAATAGGAGTGAAGGCATTTTACTATTCACTGCAATACAGTACTATTGCAGTGAATAGTATGAGCGATCAGACCCCCTAGGTTTCAAGGTTCCTAAGGAGTCTGATCATAAAAGTAAAAGAAGAAAAAAAAAAAGTTTTTAAAAGTATAAAAAAAAATGAAAAAGCATAAAAGTTCAAATCACCCCCCCTTTCCCTAGATCAGATATAAAAGTAAATAAACAAAAGTAAACATAAACACATTAGTTATCCCTGTGCTCCAAAATGCCCGAACTATTAAAATATTAAAATATTTATCCCATACGGTGAACGGCGTAGCGGCGAAAAAAAATCAAAATAGCCAAGTAGTGTTTTTTTCAACACTTTGCCTCCAATAAAAAATTGAATATAAAGTGATCAAACCATCAGATCTTTCCCCAAATGATATCAGTAAAATTGTCATCTTGTCCCGCATAAAAAGACGCCATACCTAGCTCCATACATGTAAAGATGAAAAAGTTACAGGTGTCACAATATGGCAACACAAATTTTTTTTTCTATTTTGCAAAGTTTTTCATTTTTAAAAAAGTATCAGAACATTGCAAATACTATATAAATTTGGCATCGCCGTATTCATACTGAACCTCAGAATACAGATACTATGTCATTTTTAGCACACAGTGAACGCCGTAAAAATTAAGCCCATATGAAATTGTCGCAAATGCATTTTTTTCTCCAATTACACCTCATTCTGAATTTTTTTCCAGCTTCCCAGTACATTGCACAGCATTTTGAATGGAGCCATTACAAAGTACAATTTGTTTCCCAAACAATAAGCCATCATGTGACTCTGTGAACTGAGAAATGCAAAAGTTATGGCTCTTGGAATGTGGGGAGGGAAAAACGAAAATGCAAAAATGAAAAATGGCCCGGTCTTTAAGGGGTTAAAGTGAAGATAAACAAAAACAGTCCATTAAGTTTGATTTCTATAAGGCTGGGTTCATATCTCTGTTAAAGACTCCGACGCATAAAAAAAACATCGACAATCGGTGGGGAGAAAAGTCCTGCACGGAGAACTTTTCTCTCTGCCAGTTTCAATTTTGAAACGGCGGACACTTGGTGGACGCAATTGTAGTCAACAGGGTCCAGGTATGCTGTTTTAACGGTCCAGCTCTCTGTCATTCGGTTCCCCCGGCAGGCAGTATGTGAACCTAGCATACTATAGTATAGTACAATACTATACAATAATTTTATTTCGACAAGTTGTCACCATAAACAACCTACTCTCTCAGAAAAAAGTTGAAACACAATATGAAATACCACAGATCTAAACATTTCCATCTTTTCTTTAAAAAATTATTTTTATTGGATTTTTATACAAATCATGAATTTGCAGGTATATTTAAGCGATAAGAAAAAACTTTCCATTAAACGAATATCAACACTATCAAAGCAAACATAGAGAGTTGGTTTAAAGATAAAAAAACAAAATATTTCCATCTTCCATTAATTATGTAGATATCTATGCCTATGAAGAGGAGGATGATAATATCTTATGGGAAGTGTTAGGAAAAAAACGTTTCTCTTGTATACTTATCAATTGTGGATCACAGTCACATTAATTTTTATGGACCCAAACACACAGATGTAATTTTTGTGGTTAAGAGCCGCAAATATTGAGCAAGTCCTATACCTGTCCTGATTTGCGGATCAGTCAAAAACAATCCATGTGACATTTTTACTGACCCGTACATTGTACCAGTGCATGTGCATGTAGCCTAAGAAGTGATCACTTCTTATTTACTATGGAATATTTTGTCTAATGTACATAGAAAACAAGGAATTCATAACTTGCAAGGGGTTGCCAGCTAGGGTATATGAAGATACTAATGATAGAACTTCTCTATTACAATAACACCTTCTATCTACTTAGGCAGGGTTCACACTACCGTTGATGTCTGTTCTGATAGTGTCCGTTAAAAAAAGAAAAACAAAAAAAAAACGGAAACCTATCATAACAGACATTAACGGACAGTAACTGATGTTAATGTGTCCGTTTTTTTAACTGATCCAATTAATGGATTAGTTAAAAAAAAACGGACACATTAGCATCAGTTAGAATCAGTTAGTGTCTGTTTTTTAACACTGTCCGTTTTTTTTTGTTTTTTTTCTGCTTTCTGAGCATGCGCAGGAAAAAAACGGACATAAAATAACGGACAGTAACTGATGGCTATCAGTTATTGTCCGTTATAAGTCTGTTGCCCATAGACTTCAATGTTAAAAAAATAACGGACACTTGCTGTCCGTCAAGAATCCGTTTTTTTCAAGCGGACAAAAAGTCCTGCATGTAGGATTTTTTGTCCGCGAAAAAATAACGGACTTCTGACGGATTTGGTGTAAACGGACACAAACGGACACTAATGGACACAATATAAAAACCCATTGAAATGAATGGAAATTTTAACGGATTTCTGACGGTTCAGCTAGTGTCCGATGCTAAAATCTTGTAACAGACAATAGCAACGGACACTGCTGACGGTCACCAACGGTAGTGTGAACGCCCCCTTAGATAGCCACTGCAAAACCCTCAAGCATCTCTGCATTATATTAGCACTCACTTTGACTGTAATGCTTCACTTTGACTCCAGTTAGCTATTGCAAGGAACAGGATTACTTAATAAGTAGTTTCCCAGGTGGCAACAGCTTGTTGTACATGGCCCCACTGATGAGTGGGCATTAAAGGATAGAATTATTCTGAATGCTGCTTCTAAAATAACACTATCTGTCATTTGTTTAAGATTAAGCCAAAATGCATTTGGAAGACATTGTCAAGAAATGTTGCCTTGAACAAGGCCAATATTGTTTGGTTCCCTGAACCATTTAACAGCTGTTAGAAAAATTTCAGAACATTTCCTGGAAGTTCCAAACGTTTTACGATGTTCACAGTAGATCACGTGAATGCCAAACCTCATAAGTTGCCTGATACTATGGCCTTTTTCATGCTTTCTGGAAAATGAAGGGATTTTCTAAGGTGTAGACATGTTCAACATCATCCAATGCAAGCATGAGTCTTTCGGTTGGCACCTGGGTTATGTATCTTGTGCTATTTCTAAAGGAAAAAGAATTTTAGAATTGTCAACATTAAAGACTTGCTTTCCTGAACGCTTTCTGTAATAAAATAGTAAAAAATATATGCATAATTAAGACTTATAGTAAATGAGGGTCTGAGAATGCTGTCCTTGGGTAATGACAATGATATTATCATCTTTATATGATCACCTTACACGTATATGTGATTTATAATACTTTTATATTTCTACAGCAAGGTTTGTTATGACTCTACCTCCATAGCAGATGCCTTCTGGCTCTACTATATAGAAACTTGTTATTGTGTCTTTTTTAGAGCTCTGGCGGGACTCATTAGGAATTATTTCTGCTTTAAAAAAAATAAATAAGTTGATCGATGGGTGTATTTGTGCTACATGGATTTAATACTGTCCAGAGATACAAATGACATAGAACATCATGAACAAATCTTGTTCGTGTTTATTTTGCAGACGCACATTAGATATCCTTGACACAAGAAATCGTATGTATAGTTGTAACATTACTATATGATTCTGCTATGCAACTAAAATGTTATATTAAACTGAATTTTATTTTTAAGACTCTAATTCTCAACTATTGTAAAATACTGTACTACTGGGTCACTTTTACAATTCTAATAATATTATTGAGGTGCTTTCTTTATAATATAATTGTTATCAGAATTCAGTTTTATAAGGTTCTCATGAGAAAACAAATCACAAAAATCTCCTTTTGGTTAAAAGTAGTATTCCTTAGACATTTTGTTACCCAAAGTAAACCTAACCCCTTACTTTTATATGTAATGTCATACTTACAAAAATGCCTCCAATGGAAGCGTAAGGGGTCAGAAACCTGCCCATCATCATGGCCCACATGGGTGCAAGTATATGGATCCATCAGTACACTGGTCTAATCAAAGGTAGGGCAGCCGAGTCCCTGCTTACTTTTGTGCTTGCTAAGGTTACAGACGAAAGCACACAAACTCATTTGCAGATCTTGCTTTCAGCGGTACCTTACTGAGGTAGTTGTTCAGCACAGTAGACGTTAACAGTAGTTACTTGGACACATCAGGAATTAACAATAGTTGGTCAAGTACAGCAAAGTTCAATAGCAGTTTCTCAATGGTTTAGTAGAATGCTCAGCAACATTCTATCAGCGTGAGAAGTAGCCCAGCTCCAACACACAGCAGTCTCCCTGTTCACACAGGAGTCACGTCCTGCTCACACAAGTCCCACTTCCACTAGTTGCATGGCACGGTTTGTGATGCCCAGGCTCCATCCCTGCACTGACACAAACAAACAACACTGAAGGGAGACCACAATGGCCAGAATGGAACCTTGGAAAATCTGAAAGGCCTGGGAAACCTCCTTTTATATGAGACTTTTCCTCCTAATTTGACTAGGAGTCAGGCCACAAAAACGACTCTGCCTGATGGACAGTCACTGGGCACAATACGATTCTGCCTTTTTGGAAAAATCATGGGGCCATCCTCTTTCCAGAAAATGATAGAACAAAGAAAGCACAAAGTGATGATTGAGAAACAAAATAAGTGACACTGGCACAAAACACCTAGCTCAACAGAGTTATCACAATCAAAGCAAGGGATGCAAATGCACAATGTACATGCAATTTCAATATACAAGCAGAACATATGCACATGAGCTGTACATAAGGCTCACTTAGCCCATCATTAATGAGGACACAGCAAGATTGTTCCTCCTAAGAACCAGACTGACATACTGATCAACACTGACCATACCAACATTTGCTTTCACATAACCTGTAAATTCCTAAAAATGTATATTTTGAAAAAAAAAAAAAAATTTATATATGTAAAACGCAGCAAGTGTGAACTCACTATATAACCTAACCTATTTGGCTTGGGGGCACTGTCTAAATGATTCCTTAAGCCCCATACAAGAAACTGGTCTTTGCTGTAGGGAATCACCAGGTTGCTACCACTTGGAGGTAGTTCTGATGTAGGTGACAACTGACCCTGGAGGGTTGAGGGACACCAGTGTGTAGCACTGAGAGATCAGGGAAGGGAGAGTAGTTGAGCTGTGGTCTAAGATCTGGGCAGGTAGGATATATTTGTTACAGTAATCCAAGCAATGGTCAGGGCAGGCGGCACAGAATCAGATACTAGGAACAGATCTGAGTTCAGGCAACAGATAAACAGGAAGAAAACAGACTACGCACTACGCAAGCAAGGTGGGTGCCTCTGCTCAGACAGACTGTAGAACAAACTTCCCATAGATGCCCGAGATTGGCTGAAAGCAGATAGTAAGGTTTAGAGTTTTGGGGCCAGTGTACCATACAGCCAAGACTAAAAGACAACCTCATGACCAGGAAAAACCATGAGGTAAGCAGAGGGATGATGCTGGCAAGCAAAGCCAGATGGTGGAACAGTACCATATCAGTCTGTACATAGAAGATATTAAAACTTCTTCAGTAGTCTTCAATAGTTGATACTTTTTAATGGCTAACTAAGTATGATGATGACGATAGCAATCTGTCAAGATGAGGGCAGATTTAGGGCTGCTATGGACTCTTCAAAACCCTTGCCCCCCCCCCCCCCCCCCCTTCCCAGGACAACTGTGGTTTGGGCGAAATTAAGTGAATAAACAAAAGAGAACTCTAAATGAAATCAATATTTGATATGGCTTCCCTTTATCTACAAAACAGCACCAATTCTTCTAGGGACACTTATGCACATATTTTGAAGGAACTCGTCAGAGAGGTTGTTCCAATCATCTTGGAGAACTAAGCACAGATCTTCTGTAGATGTAGGCTTGCTCAAATCCTTCTGTCTCTTCTTGTAATTCCAGACAGACTGGATGATGTTGAGATCAAGGCTGTGTGGGAGCCATCTCATCACTTCCACTCGTCCTCTAAAGGGTGGTCACACCAAATATTCATTTGACTAATATTTCTCTTATTCATGCACTTAATTTTGTTAATTCACACTTCTATTTTTGAAAGAATTTTACTTTGCAGTATTTTCACAACACGTGCCTAATACTTTTGCACAATATTGCATGTAGGAAGTCAACTGGCTTCTGGTACAATTATACAGTCTGGTATATGTCTCTGTTTGAAAGTTTATTTCAGTAAATGAATTTGTGAATGTTGAAGGGAATGGGGGAAATTTATCAATCCCTCTATGCCAGATATTATGGCGCACATTTGTTATGAAGGCCCTTTCTTGCTCCAAACGTGTGGTACAACCCTGAGGGGGGAATCGGGGCAGGAAGGGCCAAGGCGGGGGTGCTTTCGATGAACATATTTATTATAACTCATGCCTAACTGACGTAGTTCTCCATTCAGGTACAAAGGCACATGACTGATTTATGAAGAGGCCCGAGACCCAATAAGTCAGCTGTGCCCTTCACCAGTCAGGACCTTTATTAAGACTAGCATATTAAATGCCAGTCTTAATAAATCTGCACCAATCTGTCACAAGAAAATTAGAGTTTTTAAGTCAAGTTTTTCTGTTAAAGATATTTTTATGAATTTTTTTAATATATTTTTTAAATTCTATGTCACTATGTTTAAAAAAAAAAAACAAGTAATAAATACTGCACTTTTCATTCTGGTCACTATGCTTAATAATAGACTGATGCTTGCAAATTCTGTTTGGTCAGTCTTCAATTTTTAGTAGTAATGAATCTGTTACTTGTTTGTGTATCTTCTTCATGTAGCCTGATGTATTTATCTTGACTATAGTACCACTGGTATCTCCTGGTATCCATAGGATAGAGGATAAATACCTTATTGGTAGGGGGTCTGACTGCTGTGAACCCTACCAATCCTGAGAATGGGGTGAGTTATCACCCCCTTGCGCATTTAGCCTGACCACAAACAGACTATGTAGGCATGTCAGGAGGTGGATGGCGCTCCCATTCATTTCAATAGGAGAGACAGAGATAGCCGAGTACTGTACTTCGACTGTCTCCAGTTTTCATGAAATAATTTCTTTAATAGTTATTTCCTTATTGCTTGTTTTTTAAAGATTGCCTTCTCTCCTAGCCACTGATGCTTGACAGAGGTTGTGTCTCGGATGGCTGATTTTTATGTCTGATTGACTTTATTTATCCATGTCGAGGTTGTGTCCATTTGGGGGTGTCCAGTCTGTTTTCATCTTAGTTGCTAAGTTTTCATTCCCTTATGTCAGGATGGCTTCTTCTTCAGGATAAAGGGTGAAACACGTGTTGGGGCACACGTCTGTATTCCCCATACTATTATATATTCTTTTGACTAAGTGCAGTTTGGTACTTATTTTTACTTGTTTTATATGTTTATTTCTGATATAAAGTTCTCTTTGTGCAAGAATTGATATTTATTATGTGGGGATTGTGTATGGTCGCTATGATTTATTATGATCTGTATGGTTTTTATGTAAATTCAGCATCAATAAAGATTTTACTACTGAGTTATCTGTGGTGTTATTGTTTCTATGTTGTAGGTGTTATAATTTTTGACACACAGTATATTTATTTTTGTGTTACTCAGTCCTTGTAGTTAGGTGGTCTGTCTTCTGATAGGTCAAGAATCTGTGTAATTATCACACAAGCAAAACAGATTGTATAATAAAGATTTGTATTGAATGACAACAGAGATCTTCCTAAGCATACAGTAAGTTTTTGGAAAACTGTATAACTTTTTATACCACAACAAATAATATTTATTTGCAAAAAAGAGAGATATAGATAACACTACATTAGCAAATTGCTGTACAGTGACTTTTAGAATATTTCTAAAAACAAGCTTTACTATCACACATAACATAAAATACTTTTCATATTTATTGTTAAACCATCCAGCACTGTGCAAGTGACACAAAGGTCAACCATTGATCATTGATTGACCAATTTACTGAAGTATACTCAAGTGATGATTTACAACATAATAATACTAGGTATACATTTTACAGGCATTTGTAAAGTACAGTCTATAATTTGGGCTGCTAAGGCACTTAGTGGTTTTACTAACTTCTTTAAATGTCTCAACCTTTGGTCCCATGGTTCGAAAGTTACAAGAAAATGTAAGCACTTTCCCATATCTTTAGTGTGTGGTTTTAGAGTACTTCATTTTTAATATTAAATATAGCAAATAAAATTCATCAGATGGATGTCATTTTCAATATCCATTCAGTTCTTTATAGGCTATGTGGTTATAATATCTTTAGCTACATAGTCTGGTATGGGAACTACTTACAGACAAATAAAATTATTTCTAATGCCTTATGAAATAAGGTGGTTTCCAAAATTGTGGGCTATATATATTAATGCTGGCAAATAAATTAATAGTCATTAATTAATAATACCAACACCTACTCTGTTAAGCCTAAGACAAGGCTCAGAAAATGTCTAAAACAGTTAAAGGGATTTTCCAGGCTAAAAATAGGTCATCAGTATAAGATTGGTGGGGGCCCGACACCCGAAACCCACATGGATTAGCTGTTGTCAGCTACTGATACACAGAGAATGGAGCAGGAAGCAGACAGCTCTGTTCTCTGAGTAGTGGCCAGACCAGGAAGTGCATATTTGACTGGGGGTTAAGCTGCAGTGACTTCATTCTGCCTCCACACAGAGAACAGAGCTGTCTGCTTCCTTCTCCATTCTCTGTGTGTCAGATGTTGAGTACAGCCAATAAAGGGGGTGTTGGCTTTCAGACCTCCACAGATCTGATATTAGTGACCTATCTTTAATAAAAGTGGTGCAAAGCATGTACACCAGATTTAGAAGCTAATAACAATACCTCCTGAATTCTGGAACATTTTCAGTAGCAAATGCCCCAATGATTCTAAGTCTCTATGTACAGTAGATTGTAAATACAGCACATGGGGTCTAAGTAGTTGGTCTTCCAGAGCTAGGATCCTGGGTTTCAATCCTATTTGCCACTTCCCTATCAACATAAACTTACAGGTTAACTAGCTTTTTATGAAACTGGCCCTAATGTTTCAGCAGAGAGGTAAAGGCCAACATCTTCATTTAGCAACCTTAGGTATGTGAACCGAGAGCAAGGCAGGTGGTTTGGACTCCGCAACCAGAAATGAACGCACACGCGGTAGTTCAAGAAAAAAATATATATTTACTATAAGTTAATAAAGGCTAGTTAAAGGTAAAATGACAGGGCTAAAGACAAGCAAAATATACAATATAGCATGAACAATTTCAAGGCAAATTCTGCAATGGTTTCTACTTTTACTCTGTCCACTTCTGCAGTATGGACACTGAATGAACAATATACTCAAAACTATCCCTAACTGACCGTGACTTCACATTTGGGTGCACCCCCTTTTCCCCAGTGGTCCAGGTGGACCGCTTACAGTCCGTAGAAGCGCGCGGTGGGGCCCAAAGTCGGTCCTTTCTTTTATAGTGAAGCGTCCTCTCCTCACGGTTATCAGGATCTTGGGAGAAATGAAGTCCTCTTTAACAGACAGGGAAACCAACTGAATGCAATGTAATCCAACAGCAGATTCCACTCAGCACACTGACAGTCCTGCCGAATCCATACACTGAGCTGGGATGTAAGCCGGGATTTAGCAGGTGCCGTCCAGTACATCAACAGCACTGCGAGTCTCTATCTGTGGTATCCATATACACAGTCACAATGTCAGTCTCACTGATCAGCCACTGAGCACAGTTCCTTTCACGTGGACTCACTAGTCCTGTTGTCTCTTTACACTCTGTTTGTCTCTGGACCAAGATACAGCTTAGCTGTACAGAAAAATCTCCACACCAGTTCAATACAACACTTGCCAAGATGGCTGCTGCTCTCTGTCTCGTCACTTCCTGCTTCTCTGCTCACACTCTGTCTGCAGAACAGGCAGGCTGACATAAAAGGGGGGGGGAGTCACTCCAGCATCATGTCACAATTACAATGGCTGCTGTCTTAAAGGAACAGAATCACAGAAATACATTCAACATTAACAGTTTATACAGACAAATGAAGCTTAGGACAACATTGGCTGTCTCTTACAGGTAGGCGACCGTTGATGGCAATATGCTGTGTCCCTACCCAATAGTGGTCAGTAATCCCTGTTTAGCATTGTATAATTGGTATTATGCTTGCTTCACTGACTGATGTGTAATTTCTGTGCTTATGTTCTGGAGTAGTGTGTTATTGCTTTTCAATACATTGTGTTTTTTGCTGCTTTTTGTGCAGGTACATATGAGAAAGTCGAAATGTAGCTGTATCAAGGGGGTAGTTATTCTGCCACATCCTGTTTTATCACCCTGTGCTAGCTGTGGTGTGATGTTTAGGTTACCCAGGGCAGGGGCTTGTTATATAGAGGAGACTTAGCACCTTTTCAGGAGTTCAGTGGTCTTGCCGCATGCTGTTCCTGTCTGGTCTGTGATGTTCAGGGAAGCAGTCCACCAAAAACATCACAAACATCAGGGACCTGGTGTGAGTTTGAACATCACCTGTGGGAACAATAATATTGCATGTAACTTTGTGTGGACTTTAAGTATATGCTCTAGCTGACTGTGGGACATAATACAGTTGTTCTTTTAACTAAGGACTTAATAGGAATTAGTAGATCTGCTATCTCTTACCATGAGTCACATGTGGACATAGAGCACAGATCCTCTCACTACCTGTGGATCCACTAATAGGGAGGAACTCTAGCCTCTATCATATGCATTGTCTCTCCCCCTCACCAGCTGATTATTTACTGGGGGACGATCCAAATTCTTATAGTGCACACTTATATTGACTGTCCTTGGCCAGACACCATATTGTGGCCACAGGCTATTCTGTTATTATACATATTTTTTATCTTTTACTCCTATGCTGTAAATTAACTGGGTGCAGTATCCCACTATTGTGACATCACTGTGTGTATTACTCCATAAATTTGTGCGTTATCCTGGTACTACGACATAATTGTGCATACTGTGACATCACTGTGTGACATCACTTTGTGCATAAGGGAGTCCAAAATAGTCCTAAACTTTTCATATTCAGAACATACAGCTGAAGGTTTTTGTGATATAATGGGCCCCATTACAAGTTTATTTATGGACCCCCATAGATACTTGTTACATCTCTCTAGGCAGTACGCTCTAGCAAGCTATCATAGCTGTTTTAGTATCTTAGTAATGATGTCACAGGTTTGAACTATGCGTATTCTACCATTGTTGTTGAAATCAGTTTTACAGTGCCTTGCTAAAGTATTCGGCCCCCTTGAACTTTTCAACCTTTTGCCACATTTCAGGCTTCAAACATAAGGATATAAAATTTTAATTTTTTGGTGAAGAATCAACAACAAGTGGGACACAATCATTAAGTGGAACGAAATTTATTGGATATTTTAAACTTTTGTAAAAAATAAAAAACAGAAAAATGGGGCGTGCCAAATTACTCGACCCCCTTAATTTAATACTTTGTAGTGCCACCTTTTGCTGTGATTACAGCTGCAAGTCGCTTGGGGTATGTCTCTATCAGTTTTGCACATCGAGAGACTGAAATTCTTGCCCATTCTTCCTTGGAAAACAGCTCGAACTCAGTGAGGTTGGATGGAGAGCGTTTGTGAACAGCTGTTTTCAGCTCTTTCCACAGATTCTCGATTGGATTCAGGTCTGGACTTTGACTTGGCCATTCTAACACCTGGATATGTTTATTTGTGAACCATTCCATTGTAGATTTTGCTTTATGTTTGGGATCATTGTCTTGTTGGAAGATAAATCTCCGTCCCAGTCTCAGGTCTTTTGCAGACTTCAAAAGGTTTTCTTCCAGAATGGTCCTGTATTTGGCTCCATCCATCTTCCCATCAATTTTTAGCCATCTTCCCTGTCCCTGCTGAAGAAAAGCAGGCCCAAACCATGATGCTGCCACCACCATGTTTGACAGTGAGGATGGTGTGTTCAGGGTGATGAGCTGTGTTGCTTTTACGCCAAACATATCATTTTGCATTGTGGCCAAAAAGTTCGATTTTGGTTTCATCTGACCAGAGCACCTTCTTCCACATGTTTGGTGTGTCTCCCAGGTGGCTTGTGGCAAACTTTAAACCAGACTTTTTATGGATATCTTTGAGAAATGACTTTCTTCTTGCCTCTCTTCCATAAAGGCCAGATTTGTGCAGTGTACGACTGATTGTTGTCCTATGGACAGACTCTCCCACCTCAGCTGTAGATCTCTGCAGTTCATCCAGAGTGATCATGGGCCTCTTTGCTGCATCTCTGATCAGTCTTCTCCTTGTTTGAGATGAAAATTTAGAGGGAAGGCCGGGTCTTGGTAGATTTGTAGTGGTCTGATACTCCTTCCATTTCAATATGATCGCTTGCACAGTGCTCCTTGGGATGTTTAAAGTTTGGGAAATCTTTTTGTATCCAAACTTCTCCACAACAGTATCACGGACCTGCCTGGTGTGTTCCTTGGTCTTCATGATGCTCTCTGCGCTTTAAACAGAACTCTGAGACTATCACAGAGCAGGTGCATTTATACGGAGACTTTATTACACACAGGTGGATTATATTTATCATCATCAGTCATTTAGGACAACACTGGATCATTCAGAGATCCTCACTGAACTTCTGGAGTGAGTTTGCTGCAGTGAAAGTAAAGGGGCCGAATAATATTGCACGCCCCACTTTTCAGTTTTTTATTTTTTACAAAAGTTTAAAGTAACCAATAAATTTCGTTCCACTTCACAATTGTGTCCCACTTGTTGTTGATTCTTCACCAAAAAATTAAAATTTTATATCTTTATGTTTGAAGCCTGAAATGTGGCAAAAGGTTGAAAAGTTCAAGGGGGCCGAATACTTTCGCAAGGCACTGTATATTCATTATTTGTATTTGAGCAGTCTATTTTACTTTTTCAAACTTGGTGTGCAACTAGCCTTAGAAACTCTAATATCTTTACTCAGTTCACTATAGATTACTATAGATAATAATAATAATAATAATAATAATAAATAATAAATGTTATTTATATAGCGCTAAACATATTCCGCAGCACTGTACAATTTGTAGGGTTCAAGTACTGACAAAAAAGATACATTACAAAGAAATATTCAATTCACACACTGGGACTGAGGGCCCTGCTTGAAAGAGCTTACAAACTATGAAGTAGAGGGGATGACACAAGAGGTAGCAGGGGCGGCAACAGACATAGCATTGCTTATATAATGGTCAGACAATTTTGTAATAGAGGTTAGTGTCATTACACATATATAAAACTGTATGAGCAGTCGTGTCCTTCAACATGCAGATGGTGCCTGGACATATAAAGTTAGTCTGATACGGCATCATATCCTGTGAGGTAATATTGGAGCATCAACAGAGGAGGGTATGTTTTAGGGATTCTAACTACGGAAGGGTTTACAATAGGAGTTGTGATAGGCCTGTCTGAAAATATATGTCTTTAATTTACACTTGAAGCTGTGGAAATTGGGGGTTAATCTGATAGTCCGGGATAGAGCATTCCAGAGAAGTGGTGCAACTCGGGAGAAGTCTTGTATACAAGCATGGGAGGTTCTGATAATAGAGGATGTTAGTCTTAGGTCATTGAGTGAACGGAGAGTACGGGTTGGGCGATAGACAGAGATGAGGGAGGAAATGTAGGGAGGTGCAGCATTATGGAGAGCCTTGTGGATGAGTGTGATAAGTTTATATTGTATTCTGTATTGAATAGGCAGCCAATGTAGTGACCGACACAGACCGGAGGCTTCGCTGTAGTGTCTAGACCAGGAGTCGGCAACCCCCGACACGCGTGCCAAGAGTGGCACACGAGGCTTATCTCCCTGGCACGGCAGCCCGAGTCCTCGCCCAGCAGCTTCGATTGGACCAAACATGGCCGAAACGAAACTGCTATTATTATACTGTGGGGTCTCTTCAGACCCCCGAGTATAATAAGCGGAGACTTTGGAGAAGTGATGAAACATAAAAAACAATGATACTCACCTTGCTCCCTGCGCTACTCGGCGGCTGTGGGATCTGCCGGCGCTTCTGACAGCTGACAGGGCCTCAGGGGTCACGTCCGGCGTCATTACGCATAATGACGCGACGTGACCCCAGAGACCCAATCAGCGGTCGCTGACATAAGGCAGAAGTGCCGAAGAGAACTGAGCGGCAGCGGAGCGCAGAAAAAGGTGAGTAGCATTGTTTTTTTATGTTTGTCACTTCTCTTGGTCTTGCACTTATTATATTCGGGGGGTCTGAAGAGAACTATGGAACATAATACCGTGTGCAGGGGCCGCTATGGGACCTAATACCGTGTGCAGGGACCGCTATGGGACCTAATACCGTGTGCAGGGAGCGCTATGGAACCTAATACCGTGTGCAGGGACTGCTATGGGACCTAATACCGTGTGCAGGGACCGCTATGGAACATAATACCGTGTGCAGGGACCGCTATAGGACATAATACTATGTGCAGGGGCCGTTATGGGACCTAATACTGTGTGCAGGGACCGCTATAGGACATAATGCTGTGTGCAGGGGCTGCTATGGGACCTAATACTGTGTGCAGGGACCGCTATGGAACATAATACCGTGTGCAGGGACCGCTATAGGACATAATACCGTGTGCATTGGTCGCTATGGGACCTAATACCGTGTGCAGGGACCGCTATGGGACCTAATACCTTGTGCAGGGACTGCTATGGACCATAACACCGTGTGCAGGGACCACTATGGGACATAATACCGTGTGCAGGGGCTGCTATGGGACCTAATACCATGTGCAGGGACTGCTATGGGACCTAATACCGTGTGCAGGGACCGCTATGGGACCTAATACCGTGTGCAGGGGCCACTATAGGACATAATATCGTGTGCAGGGGCTGCTATGGGACCTAATACTGTGTGCGGGGACCGCTATGGGACCTAATGCCGTGTGCGGGGACCGCTATGGGACCTAATACCGTGTGCGGGGACCGCTATGGGACCTAATACCGTGTGCATGGACCACAATGGGACCTAATACCGTGTGCGGGGACCGCTATCGGACCACTATGGGACCTAATACCGTGTGCTGGGGCCACAATATGACATAATACCGTGTGCTGGGGTCACTATGACATAATACGGTGTGTAGGGGCCACTATGTGACATAATACGGTGTTCAGAGGCTGTTATGGGATATAATACCTTGTGCAGGGGCCACTATGGGACATTATTCTGTATAACGGTGTGTTTTCTGCATTAAGGATGTGTTTTTGCACAGAAAACACAGGCATTTTTTTTGTGTGCAAAAATGCACCATGTGAACGCAGTTTTACATTGAAGTAAAAGTTCCAGTGACCTAAGACTATATCTGCATCCAGATACATAGTGTGTATTCACCATAAGACTGCCGCCATACGCTGCTCCTGGACACTTACATTTACCACTAATTGGGGGCTGCACATGGAATTTCATTGCTTCTAATCGGAAAGTACAGGAGCGTACCAGGAAATAGTAGTAAACGCATGTGTCCTAAAGTATCTGGTGGCAGCACTTCTGTGATATGGTTTGTGGTATATGACTTTAGTTTAGGGGTCGTCAGACTTACAATTATTGACCGGCACTCCGAGTATCTCATCTTTGATTTTTTAATTAAAATCGGCACGCTGAACAAAAAAGGTTGCCTACCCCTGGTCTAGACTGAGCCTGGCCGCTGCATTCAGAATAGATTGTAGAGGGGAGAGTTTAGTAAGGGGAAGACCGATTAGTAAGGAGTTACAGTAGTCAAGGCGAGAGTGAATCAGGGCAACAATAAGTGTCTTTAGTGTATTTGTGGTAAGGAAAGGGCGGATTCTGGAGATGTTTTTGAGGTGGAGATGACATGAGCGTGCGAGTGATTGGATATGGGGGGTGAAGGAAAGGTCTGAGTCAAACAAAACCCAGAGGCAGCGGGCATACTGCCTAGGAGTTATGGTAAGGCCGGAGACTGCAATGGAGATATCAGGGACAGATCTATTAGATAGTGGAAACAGCAGCAGTTCAGTCTTTGAGAGATTCAGTTTCAGATAGAGCGAAGACATGATATTTGAGACAGCAGAGAGGCAGTCACTGGTGTTCTGTATTAGTGCAGGGGTGATGTCACGGGATGACGTATATAATTGGGTGTCATCAGCATAAAGATGGTACCGGAAACCAAATCTAGTGATGGTTTGTCCAATGGGGGCTGTGTAGAGGGAGAAGAGCAGGGGACCTAGGACCAAGCCCTGAGGAACCCCAACGGCAATAGACTATAGTTTACTATAGATTGTGATACAAAGAGTACTGTCAAACATAACGTCTGACTATTCACGTATCAGCCATAACACCAACCATAAAACCTAGTGAGGCAAAAAAAAAAAAAAAAAAACACTTCACTGCTATGATTTTGCCACATGATTTAAGTTTAGATCAAACAGATGCACACATATGTCTCATGGTATAGTAGTATTCTTGTTCCTAACTAATATTACTGCTTCTAAACATAGAAGTCCAGCCTGAATACTGTGCTTGCCTGCTATTCATACAACATAGCATCAGTCATTACTGTCAACACAAATCCAGGAAACCACCACAATAGTCCATTTATTAGATGCAGCAGCCATTTGTGAATTCACCACCATCATATCTGTAATATGCCTTTAGTAACTGTAGACCCACACTGTGCCATGATGTTAACCATGTAATGCTTGTCAATACGTCTTCTATACAAGAGGAAAACCACTATCATCACTGGCCTTAACTTACTGTTCAGTTGTCCAAAGTGAAAACAATACTTATTCTTCAAAGGTTTATTCCCATGGTACCATCATGTAAGCATACATGTGGGACAGTAAAAATGGAAGACGACACATTAAATGACATTATTATAAAATGCAATACTCTAGGAATGATCCCTTATTAAATTAGGTTGTATGATCTGAGATGAATTTCCTCGATCCCTAATCCATCACCGAAAAAATATTAAAAGATAGGTCTCAACTGGTATTAGAATTGCACTCCGTCTCAACTTTCATTATTTTGAATTAGGGTGCTACTGGGGGAAAGCCTCTTAATGAGAATTAGAGTGATTCACTGGCCTTCTTTTGGATTTTGACAAGTAAAATATTAACTCTTCAGTCACAGCTGTCTGAATTAAAATACTTGGCAGCCACAGAAGCACAAATTAAATTGGCCTTTATGTTTCCACATTGCTGACCCCCTTAGAGGCAAGAAAAAACCCCTTACAACAATAAGGAAAGCATGAAACAAATGTGTCGTCTCTGGGAGAGCGGTGTATTTATCAAATCTATCTCCTCACACATCACTGCTATATGTGTTCTGGCCCCACAAAAATTACAAATAAATATTAGTGTTTCCGAAATGAACTGAAAAGCCTCGGCTAAAGCGGCGAGTAATCAAGGAATTAAGGTTTTACATTATGCTCAGTTCCTTTCGGAAGGCGCTTTGTTTTATTTTATCATAAAGCGGATGTTAGTTGATACATTCACTCAAACATCTTGAAAACAACACAGATTAACCAGTTTAGAAGATTTGTTTTCTCGAAATCAAAAACAGACTGAACATCAGAGCAGATCCAAAATGCTTTTGAAAATTTCTTTTTTTTCGTCCTTTTAACCACTGTGAGGCACAATGATAAAGTGTAAAGTATTATTTTATTGGGTGTCTTTTGTTATTACCAGTGACAAAAGAGTCTTAATTAATTGTCTTCCAATTATGCTAAATATGCAGATGTTTCCTTAGGGGAAGTTGTGTAGTAGAATGAAGCAAACAAGCATTTGACAGAAGCAGAACAATCGCTGTTTGCTCGCTGTCAGTGATTATACTGTTGTACGTATATATTGATATTTATTTCAGACAGATATTACCTTCTCGTGTGATATTCCCCTCATTAATGATTACTTATTGATTGCATGGAATGATGGTCTGCACTCCAGTCTGAGGTCGACACTGATAAATGCATTAGAAGCAGACTGACTTTGGTATTTACCGCTGATAATCTGACACGACATGTGTTTATCAATTGACATTAATTTGGCAAATAAATACCAGCTAAATGTTCTCTAATGGATCCGACGTCCTCGTCCTACTTCAAGGCGATATTTCATCTTCACCTTTATTTTCTAATTTGTAAATTAATGTCTGTAAAAACAACTCAATGAAACATTAAAATAGAAAAAAATAGTGCATGTTTTTTTTTTTAGTATCAGTGTTCCCAAACAAGGGGTTTCAGGAGCTCAGGGCTCCATGCATGTGCCAGCTGCAGCTACTGTTGTGTACTAGAGGCATCAGGGATGTTATAGCAAAGAGGGGGCCCTGTGGCAAAGATTACATTTGGACCTATGGAGCTATGTTTTGTTATTCATGACAGAAAGGCCTGTTGATTGTATCCCACACCACACCCTTGCCATGACCCTTGAGCTAATACCCCAAGAGATGACAGTTCTGAACAAGTTCTCCCTCCCAGTTGTAAAGGGGATGGGAAAAAGCTAGGCCACTTTTCTCTAAGGGCCCCATGTTACAGATATGGGTTGTGCCATTGGTATATACAGATTTTGACACTGTTTGGTATTTACTGCTGGTAATCTGATAAGACATATGGTTATTAATTTGGATAATAAATACCATCACTATGTTCTCTAATTGACACAGTGTCCTTATCCTACTTCAAGGTAATGTTCACCTCCATCTTTATTTTCTAATTTGTAAATTAGTGTCTGTAAAAAAACCCCTCAATTATGTATTAAAATAGAAAAAATAGTGCATGTTGTTTTATTTTAGTATCAGTCTTCCCAAACCAGGGGTTCTGGAACCACCATACTACCACATCTGCTTTGTAGGCTCCATTAGTGGCTTCCATTGCAGATTCTGTCTTTTTTTTCAAAATGAAAACAAAAGACACCTCTGTGGAACCCATCGCACCACATTATATAGATTGAGTACTGGCGGTGTCCATTGTGTGAAGGACCTGGCACTGTGCTGTGGTTTACAATTATAATGTAAATCATAATAATAGAACCTTACAGTAGGCTAAGGCGTCATGCATATGGTAGAACTCCAAAAAAACAGCTCCAAAGAAAGCTGCTGGCACTCTGTATGGCTCCGTTTGGTTATTCTGAGATACCATATTGTGACACCATATTATGATGTTTCTTTGCCCTATTACAAAATATGGACAGAAGTTTTCTTAGTGATACAACTCCATTAAGTGTAATTAAAACTAATGTAATATCAGACTCTCGGGATGGAATTGCTTGAAAATACATGCCCAAAGCCTGTAACTGTTTTCTGATGACAAAAATGCCCCATCTGACTTCTGTCAGTTACAACTTGTAGACACGTCAACTCACCTGGACATACCAGGAGTCACCCATTTTTTCTGCCCACTTACTACAGTGGGGGAAAAAAGTATTTAGTCAGTCACCAATTGTGCAAGTTCTACCACTTAAAAAGATGAGAGAGGCTTGTAATTGACATCATAGGTAGACCTCAACTATGAGAGACAAAATGAGAAAACAAATCCAGAAAATCACATTGTCTGATTTTTAAAGAATTTATTTGCAAATTATGGTGGAAAATAAGTATTTGGCCAATAACAAAAGTTCATCTCAATACTTTATTATACAGTACAGACCAAAAGTTTGGACACACCTTCTCATTCCAAGAGTTTTCTGTATTTTCATGACTATAAAAATTGTAGATTCACACTGAAGGCATCAAAACTATGAATTAACACATGTGGAATTATATACTTAACAAAAAAGTGTGAAACAACTGAAAATATGTCTTATATTCTAGGTTCTTCAAAGTAGCCACCTTTTGTTTTGATTACTGCTTTGCACACTCTTGGCATTTTCTTGATGAGCTTCAAGAGGTAGTCACCTGAAATGGTTTTCACTTCACAGGTGTGCCCTGTCAGGTTTAATAAGTGGTATTTCTTGCCTTATAAATGGGGTTGGGACCATCAGTTGTGTTGTTCAGAAGTCAGGTGGATACACAGCTGATAGTCCTAATGAATGGAGTGTTAGAATTTGTATTATGGCAAGAAAAAAGCAGCTAAGTAAAGAAAAACGAGTGGCCATCATTACTTTAAGAAAGGAAGGTCAGTCAGTCCGAAAAATTGGGAAAACTTTGAAAGTGTCCCCAAGTGCAGTGGCCAAAACCATCAAGCGCTACAAAGAAACTAGCTCACATGAGGACCGCCCCAGGAAAGGAAGACCAAGAGTCACCTCTGCTGCGGAGGATAAGTTCATCCGAGTCACCAGCCTCAGAAATCGCAGGTTAACAGCAGCTCAGATTAGAGACCAGGTCAATGCCACACAGAGTTCTAGCAGCAGACACATCTCTACAACAACTGTTAAGAGGAGACTGTGTGCAGCAGGCCTTCATGGTAAAATAGCTGCTAGGAAACCACTGCTAAGGACAGGCAACAAGCACAAGAGACTTGTTTGGGCTAAAGAATACAAGGAATGGACATTAGACCTGTGGAAATCTGTGCTTTGATCTGATGAGTCCAAATTTGAGATCTTTGGTTCCAACCACCGTGTCTTTGTGCGACGCAGAAAAGGTGAACGAATGAACTCTACATGCCTGGTTCCCACAGTGAAGCATGGAGGAGGAGGAGGTGTGATGGTGTGGGGGTGCTTTGCTGGTGACACTGTTGGGGATTTATTCAAAATTGAAGGAATACTGAACCAGCATGGTTACCACAGCATCTTGCAACGGCATGCTATTCCATCCGGTTTGCGTTTAGTTGGACCATCATTTATTTTTCAAAAGGACAATGACCCCAAACACACCTCCAGACTGTGTAAGGGCTATTTGACCAAGAAGGAGAGTGATGGGGTGCTACGCCAGATGACCTGGCCTCAGTCACCAGACCTGAACCCAATCGAGATGGTTTGGGGTGAGCTGGCAAAAGGGCCAACAAGTGCTAAGCATCTCTGGGAACTCCATTAAGACTGTTGGAAGACCATTTCAGGTGACTACCTCTTGAAGCTCATCAAGAGAATGCCAAGAGTGTGCAAAGCAGTAATCAAAGCAAAACGTGGCTACTTTGAAGAACCTAGAATATAAGACATATTTTCAGTTGTTTCACACTTTTTTGTTAAGTATATAATTCCACATGTGTCAATTCATAGTTTTGATGCCTTCAGTGTGAATCTACAATTTTTATAGTCATGAAAATACAGAAAACTCTTGGAATGAGGTGTGTCCAAACTTTTGGTCTGTACTGTATATCATTTTTTGGCAATGACAGAGGTCAAACGTTTTCTGTAAGTCTTCACAAGGTTGGCACACACTGTTGCTGGTATGTTGGCCCATTCCTCCATGCAGATCTCCTCTAGAGCAGTGATGTTTTGGGGCTGTCGCTGGGCAACACGGACTTTCAACTCCCTCCAAAGGTTTTCTATGGGGTTGAGATCTGGAGACTGTCTAGGCCACTCCAGGACCTTGAAATGCTTCTTACAAAGCCACTCCTTCATTGCCCTGGCGGTGTGCTTGGGATCATTGTCATGCTGAAAGACCCAGCCACGTCTCATCTTCAATGCCCTTGCTGATGGAAGGAGTTTTACACTCAAAATCTCACAATACATGGCCCCATTCATTCTTTCATGTACATGGATCAGTCGTCCTGGTCCCTTTGCAGAGAAACAGCCCCAAAGCATGATATTGCCACCCCCATGCTTCACAGTAGGTATGGTGTTCTTTGGATGCAACTCAGCATTCACTCTCCTCCAAACACGACGACTTGTGTTTCTACCAAACAGTTCTACTTTGGTTTCATCTGACCATATGACATTCTCCCAATACTCTTCTGGAACATCCAAATGCTCTCTAGCAAACTTCAGACGGGCCCGGATATGTACTGGCTTAAGCAGGGGGACACGTCTGGCACTGCAGGATCTGAGTCCCTGGCGGCATAGTGTGTTACTGACGGTAGCCTTCGCTACGTTAGTCCCAGCTTTCTGCAGGTCATTCACTAGGTCCCCCCGTGTGGTTCTGGGATTTTTGCTCACCGTTCTTGTGATCATTTTGACCCCATGGGGTAAGATCTTGCGTGGAGCCCCTGATCGAGGGAGATTATCAGTGGTCTTGTATGTCTTCCATTTTCTAATTATTGCTCCCACAGTTGATTTCTTCACACCAAGCTGCTTGCCTATTGCAGATTCAGTCTTCCCAGCCTGGTGCAGGTCTACAATTTTGTTTCTGGTGTCCTTCCACAGCTCTTTGGTCTTCACCATAGTGGAGTTTGGAGTGTGACTGTTTGGGGTTGTGGACAAGTGTCTTTTATACTGATAACAATGTCAAACAGGAGCCATTACTACAGGTAATGAGTGGAGGACAGAGGAGCCTCTTAAAGAAGAAGTTACAGATCTGTGAGAGCCAGAAATCTTGCTTGTTTGTAGGTTACCAAATACTTATTTTCCACCATAATTTGCAAATAAATTCTTAAAAAATCAGACAATGTGATTTTCTGGATTTGTTTTCTCATTTTGTCTCTCATAGTTGAGGTCTACCTATGATGTCAATTACAGGCCGGCCTCCTCTTTTTAAGTGGGAGAACTTGCACAATTGGTGGCTGACTAAATACTTTTTTTCCCCACTGTAGGTCTTCCACTGAATAACAGCTTTCAACCAGCCAAAAAATATCCTGATAAATCTTACTCTGAGCTTTTAAAGATCCCTGCACCAGCACTACCACTGCCATACAGTAGCGGGAGCAAGGATATACAACAGAGATCAATATCTTGTGACTAGTTGCACCATGGCACTACATGACAGTAGGGGGTCTCCAAGTATAGGAAGTATATAAATGAACTGGTCACATTGAGTGTCTGAGATGAGAACAGAGCATTCATTTAGAGTCTTCGAGTAACTGCTGCCTGCTCCTGTACATCTCTGTTGGTACTACCAAATACTGCCTGTTTCCTGCTCTCTGCTATCCATATACTAGGAGCTACAGAGGTTGGACAAAATAACTAGAACCACACCTATTTTTACATAGACAAGTTTAACTCTTCCTGTCAGTATGGTTAATGTCCCCTTTATGTTCTCAGTCACATTAATTACTTGTGCTGTTCTAAAAGTTTATTTGTTTTGGAAGTATGATATGTCAGACAGTTCCAAAGGGGGGTGATTGTTGGTGTGCTCCTGGTAGGGGCCCCTGTGACCTGAGTTGCTGAGCTGATGGGTGTGAAGAGGTTTACTGGCCCCATGATCACATCTCAGTAGCCAAAGACCAGAAAAACATCTACAGACAGAAGCTGCTTTGGTCCAAAGTCAAAGCTTGCCTTTTGTTTGTCTATTGGAGCACATCTCATGGCTATTGACCATAGCTGCTTTTTTGCTGCACAGTGATGTTGTATCTCCTACTTTTTCTACTTGCATCTCTGATTTTATACTGTAGATGAAATTATGGAATTTATTAAATGAAGCTGGAACCAATTTTCTAGTTTTCTGCTTGTGACCAGTGAAGGAACTCTGCTTACCACCATTACAAAGGCTGAATTGATTCAGTGGTTCAGGTGAGCATTGCAAAGTGTTAGTTTTCATTTTCTATACAGTTAGAAAAAGACATATCAGTTGGTGAATGGCAAAAGAACATTCTTTGCTCTACATAAGGACTGTTGGGGTTCATTGGATTTGTTTTCTGTATGCATTGGGGTATACCTTGAAATTGCTAGAGTAGATTATAAAGGGGCAGAGGGGCATAGAACTTGCATATTTTACTTTGGTGAACATACTTTTAAAACCCTTATCTTCAACTCTCCTCAGAATATGTCATAACTGAGAAATAGAAATGGGTCACAACTTTTTGGACCCTTACATGTTACTCCTGTTTCCTGATTCTCGCCATAGCCAACTTCAATGCCATATATGGTGTGGCCTGTCTGATCACAACAAATGTCTTGTCATGTTGTGGCATGCAAAACTATGTTAATGGTTATAAATTTAAGAAATATGTTTTGTATTGTGTTAAATCTGTATTTCTGGTTTTACTTTGTTATACTATATTAACACTTAACAGCTGTAATAAACACAGAACGCTTACTGGTTCTCACTTCTGAGCCCTAACAACTTCTCGGCATTACTCCTGAGTCCTGATACCAATCAACTTATGGTCATAGTGTGTAGGACCCTCTATGTGGAAGCTCCTAGAGGTGAAAAGGACCCAGGAATGATGAGCAGTAAGCTGGGCCAGCTCCAGGTATATGTGGGCCCCTTGGCCACAGAGGGCCCCTTTTTACACACTCATACTCGCACTCACTTACCCTGTGCTGCATTCACTTATACATTTACTTACTCTATGTCCTGCACACACTCATACGTACACTTACTCTATGTGCTTCACACACTCATACATACATTTACCCTATGTGCTTCACACACTCATACATACACTTAGCCTATCACCCTGTGGAGCTCTCTCCATGGCCCATATCTCTAAATTTGTTCATTGAGCCTTTGCGTTGATTCAATCACAATCATTACTGTATTTACGCATAGCTGGCACTATCTAAGCAGGTAGAAATATAATATTGATGTGCATGGTGTTTAGGATCCACATAAGATCTGTATGACAAAACTGTCGCAATATAATTACAACAGGAAATATTAGGGGAAATATATCTAGACTGGAGCTACTTGCAGCAGTTTGATGCAATATCCGATTTATGCCTCTTAATGAATTAGGTGCATCTCAGGCAAGCCAGAAAGTCACCTATATGCTAGCTAGTATCTGGTGTGAATTACAATTGATGTCAATTTCTTGTGTAAATTGCAATTAATTTTTACGGCTACGGGAGGCCATGCCCACTTCCTCTAAGTCACCTACTTTTGTGAAGAGTGACAAGGGTGGCAGAAAAAGTTTGATAAGTAGCACATTTTTGTGACTTTTTTCATGTAGGGGGAATGGTGATTTTCACTTAATATCAGCAGAATCTCTGAGTTTCTCTCTACAAACATATTTCAGTACAGAAGTAAGATATTCTAAACATTGGACACTAAAGGTCATATTTCTTAATTTTTTTTTCCATCATGCCGCCTTAAAATATCCAGCATCAGAAACGAACATCAGAAAGAGTTGCCTATGTCTCTTGAGCTGTCTGACACACTTTATTGAATTAGGTTGGTTAGAATGTGCATGTGTTTTATGCTCTGGCCTTTGATTTTGTGCCAAAAGGCTTGAGATAGATCCACTCAGGGTCTTAAGGTCTCTTCACGGTTTCTTTAGCTTAGGCAATGTTCATCTCCCCAAGGATTCCACAGAAGTCATTTTTACTGTGTTGTGTGGTTAGCAGTACAACCAATGAGTGTAGCTGACATGATATTTCAGTTTATAGAAATAAACACAAGTGCTCAGTAATTGGAAAAAAGTCCTTTCCTCATGTGACCAACTTGTAAATGATATAATCACAGATTGACAGGCGAAAGTTTTTATTCATGTTTGAAATGTTTGAATATTATAGAATACATTTTCCTTCGTGTCAGGTGTCTTGAAGGGCTTTAAATATATTTCTGTTCATTTTTCATATTTTTCTGTCCATTTATTTCTTTCATATTTCAAATAATAACATTTATAGGCCGTATTTTTATTTAAATACTCATGGAATTTTTATGTGACATGATAGTGATAAAGGCATTTACAAAATATGTGACATAATCATATATTAATAAAACCACTTATAAACTTTTGGAAAATTATCACTTGTGACCCAATGGAATTCCAATTCTTGTGGTTGTCACACAATGTTATACCTGATATTGAGGCATTCTGGTCACACAATGAGATATTAATGACCACTGTGTGACCGGAAGCATGACCAGAAGCTGTCATGCTTAGTCTTACACTAGGTTCACACTAGCA